>JAHZTW010000004.1:25303968-25314024 GCA_020283515.1 Alliaria petiolata | reverse complement strand
GTCAGTCGATCTTCTTTGGATCGGCTCAGTTTGGTCGATCATGCGGTCGATCTATTCCTAGATCGAGTAGTTCTGCTCGATCTACCTCTCGATCTTGGCTGAATCGACTGGCCTTGGTCGATCGTGCGGTCGATCTTTGCTCCTTTTCTTTTGTCCAAGTTTTCTTTTTGATTTCTGCCAACTTTTATGCTCTTCTTTCATCTTCTTGTTAATGCTCAGCACCCATCACAGTTTCAAGTACTCTAAACAGCCTGAAAAGGATGCAAATATGCAAGAAACCATGCAAATGCTAATGCAAAGTGTTCTAGGACTTAAAATGGTACAAATGATGCAAACTAGTCCATTATGAATGATGTAAGTATGAAAAACCTATTCTAAATGCAAGCTAAATATGCGAAATATATGAGTATATCAAGTATAACCTTCCCAAGGTTTGGTGTGCCAAAGGTTGTGATTAGTGATGGAGGAAGCCACTTCATCAACAAGGTCTTTGAAGGGTTGTTGAGCAAGCATGGTGTCAAGCACAAGGTAGCCACCCTTTACCACCCTCAAACTAGTGGTCAAGTGGAAGTCTCAAACAGTGAGATCAAGGCTATTTTAGAGAAAACTGTGGGTATAAAAAGAAAGGATTGGTCAATCAAGCTTGATGATGCTTTGTGGGCTTATAGGAAAGCTTTCAAGACACCAATTGGGCGGTCTCCTTTCAACCTTGTGTATGGAAAAGCTTGTCATCTACCTGTGGAGATTGAACACAAAGCTTTGTGGGCTGTGAAGCTTCTCAACTACAATATAAAGACAACCCAAGAGAAGAGATTGATTCAACTCCAAGAGCTTGAGGAGATTAGACTTGAGTCTTATGAAAGTTCAAGAATTTACAAGGAGAGGACCAAAGCTTTCCATGACAAGAGGATTGTGAAGAAGGAGCAAAGTGTTGGGGACAAAGTTCTTCTCTACAATTCAAGATTGAAGTTGTTCCCGGGTAAGCTCAAGTCAAGGTGGGGAGGCCCTTTTGATATTCAAGAAGTGTTGCCCTATGGAGCCATCACTTTGATTGGGAAGAATGGGGAAAGCTTCACAGTCAATGGTCATTGGGTCAAGCCATACTTGGTGAATGAGTCTAAGGAAGAGGCAAGCTCAATTCCTCTTCAAGATCCCACTCTAGCCTAAAAAGGTTTGAAAAGTCGAGCTAATGACGTTAAACAAGGGCACTTGGGAGGCATTCCCATGGTTATCCTTGTATATATTCTTGATTTAGTTCTATGATTATGTTTCTTTGAGTTTTTGAAAGTTTTAGGTTGAGTATGGAGGACTTAGACTTGAAGAAAAAGATGAGGAAGGAACTTTTTAAAACTGGATCGGGGTGCTGTATCGACGTGCTAGGTCGATCCACAAAACCCGGGGTTCGGATCGACCTAGTGTATCAACGTAAGTGGTCGATACAGTTTTAAAACCCCAAGCATCTCGATCAAGAAGAAAGTTTTAAACTTGGATCGACCTAGTGGGTCGACGTGCCAAGCCGGTCCAGTTTTCCAGGAGTTCATCCCGATGTAGCGTATCGACGTAGCTACGTCGATCCACAAAACCAGGGGTTCGGATCGAAGTAGGGTATCGACCAAGCACGTCGATCCGAACCCACAAAAACCAGGTAAGTTGACTTTCTTCCTTCCTTTGACCGGTTTAATCTCGACTTATCCACTTGATTCAAACCGGTTTTGGCCAATTTATATCTTCCTCTCCTCCTTAAATCGGCTCATCCAGGAAATTCTTCTTCATCTTTAGACAAGAAAATTGTTCTTCCCCTTTCTCTCTCAATTCTCCACCAAATTCATTGATTCCAAGTGTCATGACCCAGAAATTGTGTACTAATCTCGATTTCATTGTCAATTTCGAGTCATTGGCATTCGTGGAACTCAGGTTTGGTTTCCTATACTCTCTTTTATCCTTGTTTCTCACATATGAAGAAATTGGAAAGTAGGATTTATAGAGAGATTTAGGTTGGTTAGATTGAGTTGGGTATGGTCTATTATTGTTATGGGTGTTGATTGATGAAGGTTTTCAAGGATTTTCATGGAAATTTTTGATTTTTGAGCATTCTTACTCTTGGATTTTCAAGAGTTACGAAAATTGATGTTTATGCTAAGTAATGCTCATAATTTTCGAGGTTGAGTTTCTTGTTCTTATTTCCTCATGTTCTATAAGTAGATATGCTAGAAAATAGATGTGAATTTTTACTTGCCTCTACTTAGATCATGTTTAATTTGAAACTCTCTTGTAAAACTTCTAGGTTGATAAATGTGAATAAGCTAAACCCCCATACTTTATTTGCTTTTATGGATACACATTGCCATGTTCCTCACTCCTTTCCAAGTTTTGAATTTTGTAGGGAGAATGGGGAGAACAAGAAGTGAGCCGAGCAAGAGGAAGGATAAGCAACCAATGGTGAAGCAAGAGGAAGAAGTAGAGGAGGGTCCCCCGCTCAAAAGGAATTTGTCTCAAAAGAGAGACATTAGTAGAGAGAAAGCTAAGGCAAGGCGAGCCGAGAGAGCTACAGCCAAGACTCCATCGACCTCATATGTGTTCAAGAGCCTCATGGAGATTCCCTTCAAGGGAACCAAATACCCGGATCATGAGTTGCTAGATGAGTTGGGTCTATTGGAGGATGTAGCTGCGATTTTCAAGAAATTGGGGTGTGAGAGGTGGTTCAACCAATCATACCAAAGCTACCAAGAGGAAACTTGCCAATTCCTCTCTACTATGAAGGTCACAAACGTGGGTTCGAAAGAGGTTAATAGCGAAAGGGATAGTCTCGGTTTCATCCAATTCAGGGTCCGCAACAAATCCTACAAGATGGGGTTTAAGAAGCTCAGTGAAGTACTTGGTTTTGATGAAGGAACCGGCGCGGGATCCCGCTTTGATGTTGCAAAAGCTGACGGAGCTCGCTAATCCGTCACCCCGCGATCCGCTATGCTCACACCTTCTTTGCTAAGAAAGAAACCGGGACTGTGACTGCCGAGGAATGGGAAATGCTAGATGTTGGGCTAAAGAGCATCATCGGGTTCTTTGATGAGAAAACCCGACTAAAGGGTGATGCTACGGGAAATGGAATGGTGCAGATTTGGGTAGCTCATGCAGCAAGCTTCCATGGGTGGGCGACTAAGAAAAAGGACCGTTCACCTCAACTCGCCATTGGAGGTATGATCACACCAATCCTGGAGGAAGTCGGCATTAACTTGGGAGAGCCCTCAGCTGAGAAGCAGTATCTAGACTCCACCTACCTCCTTAAGGCACAGTTTTTGGTTAAGGAAGGGAAGGGATATCGCTACAAGTTCAATGTGGAAAGGCTCAAGGAGGCTACAATCCGACTCCCTTGCATTCACCTCACAACCCGTAAGGAAAGATCCAATGCTGCCTTTACACCATCCGACGAGCATCTAAGCGACATAGAAATCTTCCCGGTAGCTCCATGGGACACATACCACGAGCCCTACCAAGCCCCTCCAGTCTATGGCAGTGAGAGGTACTTCTTTGAGTCTTATGAAGGTACCAACCATGGGAAGCCTTCAAGGAAAGCCCATGAACACATCAAGCTTCTTCAAAGATGGAATAAGTGGAAAGACAAAACCATAAGGAAGCTTGTAAAAACTGTCAAAGGGATGGGAAGGCAAATCAAGATCCTCACGGCCAAAGCTGAAGGAGTCTCATCCTCAAGGCATCAAGAGGAACATCAAGAGGATCAAGAGGGAGACAGCCACATGGAAGAGAGGCGCCACTCCTTCCAAGGAACGCCAAGTGTAATGGAAGAGGAAGATGAACCGCGACCCTCTTCCTACGAAACCTGCAGACGTGGGAAGCGCGTGATGAGGTCCCCCACTCCCCAATCAAGCAATCCATCATACTCCATGGATTCTTACTCCTCCGCCTCCATGCGTTTTTGATCAAGGTACCACTCCAACCATTGTAAATACCATTTAGATTTTTATTTTGCATTTTGAAATCTTCTCCAAGCTTGGATTACACAAGGGACTGTGTAATTTAAGTTTGGGGGAGTATGGTGTATTTGATCTTTTTTTTGTGATCTTATTTTTCTTTTTCATGCATCTTTGAGTCTCATGCATTCATCTATGGCATAGAAAAAACAAAAAAAATTGGAAAAATTTCAAAAATTTCAAAAAAAAAAAGCATGTAGCTGCATTTGCATTTGTCACATAAGTAGGATTGAGTCTAGCTTTCATATAGATTTGCATTCTTGCATAGGGGAAAATGATGATTTTTCCTTGTAAGGTGTTTAGCTGATGAATTAGTTCAAGGCCCTAGTTAGTAGTTCTTTGATGCTTTGTGTGCAAATTTTGAAAGTTAAAGTTGAACCCTACTTGGACCTTACCATTTGAAATTCAAGTTTTAATTGAAGCAAGCTTTGAATAGAAACCAACTCTCTTGAACTTGAACCTAATTTGAACAAGTAATTATCATGGTTATGCATTGCTAGAGAACTTGTGGATACCATATACATATTTGGGTTATCTTCTTTCCTTTTACCACTCTTGTTAACCCAAATAGCCGACTCTCATCTTTAGAGCGGTTTAAAACGAACTCCCTAACTAAGCTTCCTTTGAAACCTCTTCCTTATTGAGTGCATTAGACCTTTTTCTTCTTGTGAACTTAGCAAAAAGTGTTGAGTTTAGAGCGACAAGGATAGGCTTCCATGTAGTTAGCTCGAAACAATGAGCTAGGGTGTAGGTTAGGCTTCTTGGGGGGTGTTTTAGCTTGACAATGAGTTTGAAAGAAATGAGTTTGGTGAAAAGTTGGGTGGTGAGAAAGGGAAAACGAAAATTTTGAGACAAGTGTTGGTAATATGTATTATGCTCTAAGTGGTTAAAATAAAGTCCTCTAGAGTTGAAAAGTAAAAGAGCCAAGAGAAAGAAAAAAATATGGCTAAGTAATAAAGAAAGAGGATAGCTAAATGAAAAGAAAAAGAGCTGGAAGTAAAAGTGTGCCAACACTTGTGGTTGTAGAAGAAGTTTTCCCTAAGTGTTTAAAAGAGAAAAGGAAAGGAAAAGGTGTTTGAACTTCCTATGGATTTGGCGAATTGCCTTGTAATGGGTAGCATAGGTTGGGCTTGGTGAGTGAGCTTAAAAGAAAATGAGAGTGAAGACATTTGTGTTACAAATGGTAGATGGAAGTTTGTCCTTGTATGCATAGGTTGCTTTTTACTCTTAGCATTTTGCCAAAGTTCACTTGTTCATTGAGAGATCCCTTGCATTGGAACCCCATGAAGTTGAGATCATTTTCATCTCAAAACCTTACCCAAAAACCAAACAAGTTCGCTAGCATTGCATGATTCATGATCCATGGTTACCATTAATGAATGTTAAAGAGTTGGTGAAAATGAATGCTTGTGTAGGTTAAGGCTTGGGTTCACTTGAATGAGTATGGGTATGGCTAGACCTTTTGGAGTAGAAGTTTGCATAAAGAGCATCCTAGAACTACTAACTAGGACCATTGAATTGATTCATTTGCTTATCACCTTTGGATTTGAGTCCCCACTTTCAAACCTCTCTCCTTGGCTTGTGTTTCATTTGCTTGGGGACAAGCAAAAAGCAAGTTTGGGGGAGTTGATATGGCTACATTTTGCATCATATTTCCCTCCATTTAGTGTAAGTTTCTTATCATTTAGGAGTCTAATTAAGCATCATTGTGTTGCATTGTATCATTTAGAGTCCTAGAGTGTATTTGCATAGTCCTTCCATATTTTGGTGCATTTGGAGTCTTGATCAGGTGATATGGATGCAATGGAGACATGAATGGAGTTAGAGAAGAATGGCATAGCAAAGGAAGGGCAAGAGTTCACCAAGAAGATGAAGNAGACATTTGTGTTACAAATGGTAGATGGAAGTTTGTCCTTGTATGCATAGGTTGCTTTTTACTCTTAGCATTTTGCCAAAGTTCACTTGTTCATTGAGAGATCCCTTGCATTGGAACCCCATGAAGTTGAGATCATTTTCATCTCAAAACCTTACCCAAAAACCAAACAAGTTCGCTAGCATTGCATGATTCATGATCCATGGTTACCATTAATGAATGTTAAAGAGTTGGTGAAAATGAATGCTTGTGTAGGTTAAGGCTTGGGTTCACTTGAATGAGTATGGGTATGGCTAGACCTTTTGGAGTAGAAGTTTGCATAAAGAGCATCCTAGAACTACTAACTAGGACCATTGAATTGATTCATTTGCTTATCACCTTTGGATTTGAGTCCCCACTTTCAAACCTCTCTCCTTGGCTTGTGTTTCATTTGCTTGGGGACAAGCAAAAAGCAAGTTTGGGGGAGTTGATATGGCTACATTTTGCATCATATTTCCCTCCATTTAGTGTAAGTTTCTTATCATTTAGGAGTCTAATTAAGCATCATTGTGTTGCATTGTATCATTTAGAGTCCTAGAGTGTATTTGCATAGTCCTTCCATATTTTGGTGCATTTGGAGTCTTGATCAGGTGATATGGATGCAATGGAGACATGAATGGAGTTAGAGAAGAATGGCATAGCAAAGGAAGGGCAAGAGTTCACCAAGAAGATGAAGAAGGATGTCTTTCGAGCTGGATCGACGTAGTGTATCGACGAGGGTGGTCGATCCACTTTTCCAGGGCGTCAGATCGGCCAGACGTATCGACGTACCAAGTCGACCCAGGAAACCAGGGTTTCGGATCGGGGAAGCGTGCCGAGGTAGCAGCTCGATCCAGGAAACCAGGGGTTCGGATCGACCTCCTGTATCGACCAAGCAAGTCGACCCGAACCAAGAAGCCAAGAAGAAGACGGATGATTGAAGACTCGAATCGGCCAGCCGTATCGACCAGGCCACCTTGATCCACATTTCCAGGGGTTCAGATCGACGTGTTGTATCGACCTAGCACGTCGATCCAGACCCAAACGAACCTTTAATGCTCACTTTTCTGGGTCCCCCTATAAATACTCATAAGACCTAATTTTTAGGTCAACTTTGATTCTCTTTGTTCTAAGCCTACACTTTTAACTACTTTGAAAGAAATCATTTTAATTAATGCTTGCCAATCAATCTAATGCTAAAACATCATTAGTTCATTAAGGTGATTAGGAAAGGGATTAGTGCCAAACATCATGAAATAGTCTTTATTAAGTGTTCTAGGCATAGAGATAGCTTGATTAGTTGCTTAAATGATTGCAAGGTTGTCCATTTGATTGCCCAAATCAATGATTCCATCCCTAGGTTTCGTTTTAGATAATTTGATAATCTTGCTTAGTAGCTAATCACTTGTTTAGTGCTTCATTAGTAGTAATTAAGGCTTAATTTCATATTGTTGCTCTTGTAGTGTCTCTTTTAGTTTGTGTTGAGTTTTTAATTGTTGTTTGTTACTTGAATTTGCCAATTTAGCTTAGCTTAAACCAAACCTTGTATTCTTATTGAATCATCTCCCAAAATGGATTGATATCTCAAGTATTGCAATGATATGAGCAATTGAGAAATTGCTTGCAAGAGATAAAAACTCTAGTATCATTCGCCTACAAGTTCGCAGTACAAAAACCGAAGTAAAGATTTGTCTCCCGAACTTGCAAGCCACCTCCTTCCAAGACATCGGCCACATCGACTTTGCTCCCCCATACGAGGACCTCTACAATCCGGCTATTAGTACTCCTCTCCACTCCATTGCCAAGAGAGGGACATTTGACTTTGACCCAAGCCAAGTTGTTAAAGAGGAAGAAGATATGGAGGTCGAGGATCAAGCTCCGAGCCCAGTTTACGGTAGCGAGAGGTATTACTTCGCCTCTTGCAGAGACCCAATGCCAAGCCCGACATTGAGAGAGGCCCATGCACACATTGGTCTTCTTAAGAGGTGGAGCAACTATCAAGACCGGGCTATCAAGAAACTTGGTGAGACGGTGAAGGACTTGAAGAATACAGTCAAAGGGCTAAAGACCATCATTAAGGGAAAGTTCTCCACAAGGGGTAGACAAGAGGGCACATGCGACGCGGGTGAGGAAGCGGATGAAGGAGAGAGTGATACAAGAGTTTTTATCTCTTGCAAGCAATTTCTCAATTGCTCATATCATTGCAATACTTGAGATATCAATCCATTTTGGGAGATGATTAAATAAGAATACAAAGTTTGGTTTAAGCTAAGCTAAATTAGCAAATTCAAGTAACAAGCAACAATTAAAAACTCAACACAAACTAAAAGAGACACTACAAGATCAATAATATGAAACTAACCCTTAATTACTACTAATGAAGCACTAAACAAGCGATTGGCTACTAAGCAAGATCACCAAATTAACTAAAACAAAACCTAGGGATGGAATCATTGATTTGGGCAATCAAATGGACAACCTTGCAATCATTTAAGCAACTAATCAAGCCATCTCTATGCCTAGAACACTTAATAAAGACTAATCCATGATGTTTGGCACTAATCCCTTTCCTAATCACCCTAATGAACTAATGATGTTTTAGCATTAAAATGATTAGCAAGCATTAATTACAAGTCTAAATGGCATGATAAACACCCTAGGCAACTAATGTCTTAGGCTAGGAATGTAAATCTCTTAAAAAGTTGGTTCAAGCATTTCATCAAACACTTGGTGGGTGTATGAAATGCTTATGATCCAAATAACAAAAGATTAGCTATTTGGCATTAAGAACTACTTAGAAGAGAGATGAAAGAATCTATCCTAGATTGCAAGATTGAACCATTAGAAAACCCTAAATCTAACCCATCCCCAAGTTCCTAAGGAACTACTCACTAATCATAGTTAAACCCATCAAATCAAAGATTAGAAAAAGGTTAAACATGATTAGAGAAAGATAATAAGAAATCTAGAAGAGATATTGCATTAAACAAGAAACTCCAAGGAAAATACAATGATTTCTCTCAAAGTAGCTAAAAGTTTAAGCTAAGAACAAAGAGAATAAAAGTTGACATAAAAATTAGGTCTAAAAAGTATTTATAGGAGGGACCTATAAAGTGGATAAAAAAGATTCGTCTGGGTTCAGTTCGACGAGTTCATCGAACAATCTCGTCGAACTGAACCCCTGGAAATTTGGTTCGACGAGTCTTCATAGTACAGCTTCGTCGAACTAGCTCCCTGGTTTCTTGGCTCATCTTCTTGCATATGCGTTCGCTTCGACGAGTTCATCGAACCATCTCGTCGAACCGAACCCCTGGAAGTTTGGGTCGTCGTCCTTCATCGAACCGTCTCGTTGAACGGATGCCTTGGAAGTTTGGTTCGACGAGTTCATCGGACCAACTCGTCGAACCAGCGTCATAAGTCTTCTGCTCCATCTCCTTGGTGACTTCTTGCTCCTCCAAGTGCTATGCCATCCTTCTCCAACTCCATCCATGCATCCATAGCATCCTCATCACCTGATCAAGACTCCAAATGCACCAATATATGCAAAGACTATGCAAATACACTCTAGAACTCTAAATGATACAATGCAACAAAATGATGCTTAATTAGGCTCCTAAATAATAAGAAACTTACACTAAATGGAGGGAAATATGATGCAAAATGTAGACATATCAACTCCCCCAAACTTGCCTTTTGCTTGTCCCCAAGCAAATGAAACACAAGCCAAGAAGAGAGGTTTGAAAGTGGGGACTCAAATCCAAAGGGGATGAGCAAATGAATCAATTCAATGGTCCTAGTTTGTAGTTCTAGGATGCTCTTTATGCAAATTTCTACTCCGAAAGGCCTAGCCATTCCCATACTCATTCAAGTGAACCCAAGCCTTAACCTACACAAGCATTCATTTTCACCAACTCTTTAACATTCATTAATGGTAACCATGGATCATGAATCATGCAATGCTAGCGAACTTGTTTGGTTTTTGGGTAAGGTTTTGAGATAAAAATGATCTCAACTTCATGGGGTTCCAATGCAAGGGATCTCTCAATGAACAAGTGAACTTTGCCAAAATGCTAAGAGTAAAAAGCAACCTATGCATACAAGGACAAACTTCCATCTACCCTTTTGTAACACAAGTGTCTTCACTCTCATTTTCTTTTAAGCTCACTCACCAAGCCCAAC
>JAHZTW010000004.1:25276530-25290831 GCA_020283515.1 Alliaria petiolata | reverse complement strand
AAAGAAGTAGCGCTCACTCCCAACTTTCGGACTCATAGGCGCCTCTTGGTCTTCCTCTTGGCTAAGCTCGGCGTTTGCTTGACTCGTGGAGCTTCTTGTCTTCTTCACGGTCTCAAGTGGAGGATCAACTGAAGGGTTGTAGAGATCATCACTTGGGGGGCAGAAACGGATGTGACTCCTTATTCCGAAACTTGTCAAATGGGGGCATGGAAGTCTGATCCTTGCTTCCGTCCTTTCGCCATAGGCAAACTTGTAGACATAGCTACCTCCCGCTGTTCCACTAAGGAACCTCGTTTTGCGAAGGTATGAAACATCCATCCATTCCATCTCGTGTATAACTTCTCTGAGATCTGCTCCACAAGCCTCGAGAATGGGTGTCACTATCCCCCCAACGCTGAGCTGAGGTGCAGTGTCTTTAGTTGTAGCAGCCCATTCTTGGTAGCTCAATAGCTTCTTCAGAAGGAGAGAGATCAAGCCTATTACGGAGCCATCTCCATGCAATGTTATCACTCTATTCCCAATCGTTATGGATCTTAGGATGTTCTTGAATCCCATGTCCAGAAGCTCGAGCTCGTCCTCAATCACATAACCGCACTCCTTTCTTGCGAAGAATGTATGAGCTAGCGCCTTGTGTGCATACCTCACTGCGGGATGTGTGATGGAGCCACTCTTACTTGTACAAGCCTTGAAATTTCCAACCCCAATATACTTCCATAAACTCGTGAGCTCATCCCTTCGAAACTCCACAACCGTTCCTCTCCTCCAACCTTCTTCCAACCCAAACACTTCATTAAGCTCCTTGAAAGACATCCTATGGTGTTTGCGGCCTGCCTTGAAGGTTATATAGCCATGCCCATCTAGCTCCTCTTCTTCAGTTGGATCCTCACAAAGAGGATAGAATTCCACCTTGAGAGTAGAGAGGAATTGGAAAAGTGGAGCCTTATGGGTTGGGTGAGCCATCTGGAAGAATTTCCTCATCCCCATTTGTGTATAGAGCTCTAGCACATCATCAAATAACCCAAGCTATCGAAGAGTCTCCATGTGAGGGAATCTTATCCCTTTGTGCTCCATGGCCATGAGGGACTTGTAAAGCTCATTCACAGTGTGCTCCTTTCCAGCAGCTTCTTTTGTGAGTTTGCTTCCCTCACCGTGCACCATTGCTCTCTTCCCTTTTCTCCTATCCTCTCTTTGTTGAGAAGTTTCTCCATCATGTGGCCTATCTAACTTTCACCATTTGCACCTATGAACAAGAAATGCTTGGAAGAGAGTTAGCCACTTATTATTGCCATCAACAAAACGAGATTTTAAAGACAATAACAAAGGAAGACAAAAATCAAACAATTCTATACTTAGAGAAAATTTTGACATGAACTCAAAATTTTAACTTGGTTAAAATTGTTCTTCACATGGTGCTAAACCTTAGACACGGCGAATGCAGATAATTGCAAGTCAAATCCCCAAATTTTAGCAACAAAAGGACATCAATTGGCAATTTTTGCACTTTTTGACTCCAAGAACCCTAAGTGCCACAAATTTCAAAATTTCACCATGTAAACTCCGTTTTTTTTCCACAAAATCAACAAGCATATCATTCCCAAGCATAACCCAAACTTCCAGCAACCAATTTCGATTCCTATTGACCAATTTCCTCAAGNTTGTTGATTATCTTAATGCTAAAACATCATTAGTTCATTAGGATGATTAACAAAGGGATTTGAGCCACACATCATGGTCTAATCTAAATTAAGTGTTCTAGGTATAGAGTTAGCTTGATTAGTTGCTTAAATGATTGCAAGGTTGTCCATTTAGTTTCCCAAATCAATGATTCCATCCCTAGGTTTCGATTTAGTCAATTGATAATTTTGCTTAGTAGTAATCCTTGCTTAGTATCTTGATTAGTAGTGATTAAGGCTTAGTTTCATAGTATTGCTCTAGTAGTACCTCTTTTAGTTTGTGTTTAGCTTTCAATACTTGTTTGTGACTTTCTTTTATCATTTTGGCTTAGCTTAGACCAAACTTTTTATTCTTATTGCATCAAACTCCCAAGATGGATTGATATCTCAAATATTGCAATGACATGAGCAATTGAGGAATTGCTAACAAGATTAAAAATCTTGTTTCACAAGGACAAGGGGATACTTCAAGACACTCCAAGAAAGAGCAGGAGGACCGGAGCAACCACAAGCTCCGGTCATGCCTAACTCCGAGGTACCAAAACTCAACCTTTGTACATAGCATGCATTTTTAATTTTTGCTTTTTGGAATTTGGTCTCCTCTTGGACTTGTTTGACACTGAGACGTTGTCATTCAAGTTTGGGGGAGAATGTGTGCTTTGACTTATTTTTATTTGGATCTTATTTTTTGTTAGCATCCTTGAGTCTTCATGCATACAAAAATTACATAGAAAAATACAAAAAAAATCAGAAAAATTTTAAAAATTTCAAAACAAATTCATATAGATTGCATTTGCATTGTAAAATATTGTAGGATTGAGTCTAGATTTTTATCATATAGGTTGCATCATTCATATGCATAGGGGGCAATGATACAAAAATTCCTTGTAAAGTGTTTTTAAGCTCATGTATTGGTTCAAGGCCCTAGTTAGTAGTCCTTTGATGCTTTGTGCAAGTTTGAAAATTAAGTTCTAACCATCTTTGGACCATTTGTCTTTATTTTCTTGGCTTAAAGTTGAAACAAATATGAATTGAATCCTTTCCTATCAAGAGAAACCTTAATTTGAATTTTGAATTATCATACTAGTGCATTTGAGAAAGAATACATGGATCACATATACATATTTAGGCTTTCTTATTCCCTTCACCACTCTCTTGTAAGCCTAAATAGAACACCATACATTAACCCTTGCCTTATTTCAAGCCAAAATTCCTGTGTGATTGCAAATTGTGAGGCCTTATTTTTAATTGAACTTGGCATAAAGTTTTAGGTTTAGGGCGACATGTTTAGGCTCTCATAATGATGCTAGCTTATGCATATTGAAGCTAGTTTTGGGCTTGATTTGGGATGGGAGTTCACGGGTATTAATAAAGATGCTTACCTTGTTCGGGTTTGAGAAAAGAATGGTGATTTGGAAGTTTGAATTTAAAGGGAAACATAGTTTGAAGTGGTGAGTCTTGATTGCATTGAATATAAGCTCATGTGTTTAAAAGGAGAAAGGGGTAGCTCTCTTATAAAAGAAAAAGAAAAGAGAAAAGAGAAAAGAAAAAGAAAAGAGCCAAAAGGCCAAACAAAAAAAATATATGTGGAAAAGAGAGAGAGCTAACCCTCAAAAATTTGAAAAAGAGCTAGGATGTAGACTACACCACTCGCATGTTTAGAGGATGAAGAAGGATCCCTTTGTAAATTTGGTTGATGATTTCTTGTGTGGATTTATTGCTTGGCGTGTTGCCTTGTTTGATTTGGGTAGTCTCTAGAGGGTGAGTGGGCTGAAAAAGAAAATGAATGAGAGGGGAATTAGGTTCATTGTTAGTGTATTTGGGTAGATGAGAGTCTAGCCATGTATGCATACATTGGCTTTTACCTTTAGCATTATGCATAAGTTCAATCCTTTTTGAGATAAACCAAAGCTTGGAGTACCCACTTGAATGAGATCATTTTTATCTCATAACCTTGTCCCTTAGCCAAATGTATTCGGTTTTAAAAGCACAAGTGTGATTCACGGTTTGAAATGCTTAATGAATGTTAAAGGTTAGGATTCTTGGATTGTTTGGAATAAACAAGTCTTGATTTGAGATTCAATATGTGATGAATATGGCTAAGTTCTTTGAAGTAGAGTTTGTGTACTGCATCCTAGGATTAAGAACAAGGACCATTGAATTGATACATTTGATAAAACACTTTTGGATTTGAGCCCCCATTTTAAACCTCTCTTCCTAGCTTGAATTTTGTTTGCTTGAGGGCAAGCAAAAGGCAAGTTTGGGGGAGTTGATATACTCATATATTTCGCATATATAGCATACATTTAGAGTAGGTTTTCATGCATACATCATACATAATATGCTAGTTTGCATCATTTATCTCATTTTAGGTCCTAGAATACTTTGCATTAGCATTTGCATGGTTCCTTGCACATTTGCATCATTTTCAGGTTGTTTAGAGTACTTGGAGCTGTGGAGAATTTGCTGGAGCCTGATGAGGTTCAAAGGACAGCTTGGAGATTTATGGAAGCACTTAGAAGAACTCGGACAAGAGCAAAGGAACCGAGATCGAGTAGAAAATCGAGCAAAATGAGCCGATCTTGGAGAGATCAACCAGACGATCGAGGAGCCGACTCGAACCAAGTATCCGATCGAGTGGGGAATCGACCAAGTCAAGACGTTTGCATGGACGGAAGGAATGATCGAGCAAGAGATCGAGGTCGTCTGTCGATCTAAAGGAGAACGAGCACAAGATCGACTAGGCGCCTCGATCTGGAGGTCCGAACGAGTTGAAGATCGAGTAACGATGGCCAATTCAGAGAACAGATCGAGTGGAAGATCGACGCCCCAGCTCGATCTTCCGTACCAGACGCGCCAACCTTGAATCTGCTTTTACATTTTGAAAACTTAAAATCATCTTCTTTTAGTTTAAAGTTTGAATCTTTTCCCTAAAATCACCTAGTTAGCTTAATAGCTGCATTCAAGTCCTATAAATTCGTAAAGTCGTGTTTTTGCTAGTCTTAGCATTTTAGAAATTGCTTAGAGTCCCATATAGTAGCCTGGTAATCGTTTTAAAGTCGTTAGAATTTTATAAATAGTTTTTAAAATTCATCCTAGGTTTTTAGCAATTTCCCGTTTTGTTTGTCCTTAGCTTTTGATTTTCTAAAATTAGTAGATCGGTTGTTTAATCGTTTAGAAATCATCTAGTAGTTGTTTAACCCTTCAGTAGGGATTTTAAAATAGTTTCCGTGGTCATATAGTGATTACAGAATTTCTCCCCAAATTATCCGGATTTCACTTAGATTTACCAAAGCTCTTGTATTCTTGGTAGCTTTCAAACTCCCAATTTGGATTGATTCCTGAAGTATTACAACAACAAAACTATGCTTTAGGTTTGATAAAACTGCTTAAAAAGCTAGTTATCACTCTTAAAAATGAATTTTGGAAGTCATTATAGACAAATTTACTTAGTTTAAAATTGATTCATGCTAAGTATGACTTGAGAACCAAAGTTTGATGAAGATGAGTTGATAAAATCAATTTATCGGAAACTTTTGGTATGAAAACCCAAAAATCCAAAAATAGAGTTTGAGCACCAAATTGATCTTGAGAATTATGCTATTAGTCTTGGAAACTCTTGATATATGCTTTGTATATCATTGCATTTGAGAATCCCTATGACACATCAAATTCACATGTTTGGTCGAGTTTTTGCTTTGTTTTGCAAGGTACAATGAGCTATGACCGAAACTTCGAGGTCCGTTCAAAGAATAGAGAGCAAGAAGGCTCTTCAAGACGTTCTTCACGAAAGCAAGAACAAAAACAGCGCTAGGAGACCCCAGTCTTGACACCACTCTCAAGAGGTACATGGAGGAGCAACAAAGAAGGTTCCGCGACTCACGCATAGCACGAACACGCCGCGAAGATTTGCCTCCACCTCAAGGACCGATTTCACCACCTAGAGAGCTAAACCNCATTAGCATTTGCATGGTTCCTTGCACATTTGCATCATTTTCAGGTTGTTTAGAGTACTTGGAGCTGTGGAGAATTTGCTGGAGCCTGATGAGGTTCAAAGGACAGCTTGGAGATTTATGGAAGCACTTAGAAGAACTCGGACAAGAGCAAAGGAACCGAGATCGAGTAGAAAATCGAGCAAAATGAGCCGATCTTGGAGAGATCAACCAGACGATCGAGGAGCCGACTCGAACCAAGTATCCGATCGAGTGGGGAATCGACCAAGTCAAGACGTTTGCATGGACGGAAGGAATGATCGAGCAAGAGATCGAGGTCGTCTGTCGATCTAAAGGAGAACGAGCACAAGATCGACTAGGCGCCTCGATCTGGAGGTCCGAACGAGTTGAAGATCGAGTAACGATGGCCAATTCAGAGAACAGATCGAGTGGAAGATCGACGCCCCAGCTCGATCTTCCGTACCAGACGCGCCAACCTTGAATCTGCTTTTACATTTTGAAAACTTAAAATCATCTTCTTTTAGTTTAAAGTTTGAATCTTTTCCCTAAAATCACCTAGTTAGCTTAATAGCTGCATTCAAGTCCTATAAATTCGTAAAGTCGTGTTTTTGCTAGTCTTAGCATTTTAGAAATTGCTTAGAGTCCCATATAGTAGCCTGGTAATCGTTTTAAAGTCGTTAGAATTTTATAAATAGTTTTTAAAATTCATCCTAGGTTTTTAGCAATTTCCCGTTTTGTTTGTCCTTAGCTTTTGATTTTCTAAAATTAGTAGATCGGTTGTTTAATCGTTTAGAAATCATCTAGTAGTTGTTTAACCCTTCAGTAGGGATTTTAAAATAGTTTCCGTGGTCATATAGTGATTACAGAATTTCTCCCCAAATTATCCGGATTTCACTTAGATTTACCAAAGCTCTTGTATTCTTGGTAGCTTTCAAACTCCCAATTTGGATTGATTCCTGAAGTATTACAACAACAAAACTATGCTTTAGGTTTGATAAAACTGCTTAAAAAGCTAGTTATCACTCTTAAAAATGAATTTTGGAAGTCATTATAGACAAATTTACTTAGTTTAAAATTGATTCATGCTAAGTATGACTTGAGAACCAAAGTTTGATGAAGATGAGTTGATAAAATCAATTTATCGGAAACTTTTGGTATGAAAACCCAAAAATCCAAAAATAGAGTTTGAGCACCAAATTGATCTTGAGAATTATGCTATTAGTCTTGGAAACTCTTGATATATGCTTTGTATATCATTGCATTTGAGAATCCCTATGACACATCAAATTCACATGTTTGGTCGAGTTTTTGCTTTGTTTTGCAAGGTACAATGAGCTATGACCGAAACTTCGAGGTCCGTTCAAAGAATAGAGAGCAAGAAGGCTCTTCAAGACGTTCTTCACGAAAGCAAGAACAAAAACAGCGCTAGGAGACCCCAGTCTTGACACCACTCTCAAGAGGTACATGGAGGAGCAACAAAGAAGGTTCCGCGACTCACGCATAGCACGAACACGCCGCGAAGATTTGCCTCCACCTCAAGGACCGATTTCACCACCTAGAGAGCTAAACCCTTCTCCTCCCACGTGCAAGGTCCGATACTTCGGGAGCACCAATAGAGCCCACTATCAATTACTTACAGGAGATGAGGAAGATGGAGATTAGGACAACCCTCAAGATCGACTACTCAGCTTTAGACGCCTTGGGCATCACCGAAGATGTCACATGGTATTTTGACGAGCTAAGGCTCAAGACCTTCATGGAGATTGATCGACCTACCTACAAGGAGCTCGCGCAAGAGTTCTTATCTTCAGTTCAGTTGTCGTACCGACGAGGGAGAAGATCATACCCGAAAGACGGTATTCTCTATTTCACCATTAGATCTTGAGATTATGAGTAGAGTATCCCTCAGATGTGCGAGATATTTGGTTTTGACCTAGGGAGCGAGACAAGCATTGAAGAAGAGACGAGTGATGATCTTTGAGGACTTATGGGACGAGGCATATACGACAAGGGAAGGCATCCATCTGTTTTTCTTTCCCATCCGGCCGTGCGCTTTGTGCACCGCCTCATAGCACATCGACTTTTCTCTCGCTACAATCAGCCGTGCATCCTCATTCCAGAGCTCGTCTTACTTCAGTCTGCTTTCAGAGATGAGCCATTTTTAGCATGCCTTGGATGCCTCCTTGCAGAGAGACTCTTGCGAGTGAAGCACGATGTTACCGCACCCCGGTGCGAGGCTGCCTTCACGACTTAGGGAGGCATTATTACAGCGATTATGGAGGCTGCTGGAGTAGATAATGGAACCCTTGGATGGATTATGCTCTTTGTTGGTGAGTTGGATAGATCGGATAGATTGGATAGTCGATGGATCGATGAGACCGTCAAGAGATGCAGAAGTCTCTTGGTATTCTCCACTCCACGGAACCGAGGAAGTAACCCTTAACCACGGATCTTTGGAGGTTTGCTGCGTTTGAAAGTAACCCTTGCCAAACTCAACGAAATGTTCAAGATGAACAAAGAGATTTCTCTCAAAAGAAGATGATAAAAACTTGGATTATTTAGTAAAATGATCTTTCAAGAGTTTAAATAGAAAAAACACAAGAGTAGACAAAGAGGTCTAAACTCTTGGTCAAAGAATTAAATAAACAAGACTGAATTAAAACTAAGTAGAATAACTCTTGAACTCCAAAGTGACTCCTCATATGTGACTCTTGAAGTCATTTTCGTCACCCACCTTTGACCACAAAATAAAGTGATTATTTTGGGCTGTCTTAGGCTTGAATTAAGTTCAAAAGAGGCTGGTCTTGGTAGCTAACATCCCCAAACGAATTATGCATCTTTTCCTGTCCACAGTTGCTTGAATAAGCCCGCTAAATGCATCTCCAAATTGGTTGGCTTGTAGTAGCTTCAGAATGGGCTTAGAACATGTGAACCAATTTGCCTCATTAAATCCTTTCCTGGAAAACTCATTGAGACAAAACCAAGGATGAGGAAAAAGAGTACAAATGGTCACAGTCCATTTGTAATAATCGGCATTAAGCTCCTTAAGAAATTAGTTGAACGTTTTGGACTGCTCTGGTGGACGAACCAGCTCTCCACGGTCAAGAATAAGACTGCCACGACCATCTCTTGATCCAGTCCGAACCAGGTATGATCTGACTCGACTAAAGTGTTCATATTGGTTGTTTGGTCGAGTAAAATGCTTTCCTTTTGGTGAATGGACGTCTGGATCAGCTCGCTCCATCAAGATCTTCAAAACGGGTCTTCCCGGATAAGGGTCAGGTCGTCTAGTTATGTCTATGATTCTATCATTCCCTCCCTCTTGAAAATGATTTTTCCTCAAATCCAAGGTACCTATATCAAGAAGAAACAAGTTAGATATGAAGAAAAAATTCCAGCAAATGATACAAGCTTTTTTTGCTTGCAAGCAATTCCTCAATTGCTCATGTCATTGCAATACTTGAGGTTATCAATCCATCTTGGGAGATTGGTTGCACTAAGAATACAAAGTCTTGTCTAAGCTAAGCTAAAATGGATAAATTCAAGTCACAAACAAGTAAAAAGAGCAAGCTACAACTTGAAGGAACACTACTTAAGCAATAGCTAAGAAACTAAACCTTAATTGAAGCTAATCAAGAAACTAAGCAAGGATTACTACTAAGCAAGATTATCAATTATACTAAATCGAAACCTAGGGATGGAATCATTGATTTGGGAATTTAAGGGAACATTCTTGCAATCATTTAAGCTACTAATCAAGCAAACTCTATACCTAGAACTCTTAATCAAGATAAGACCATGATGTGTGGCTCAAATCCCTTTGTTAATTACCCTAATGAACTAATGATGTGTTAGCATTAGGATAATCAACAAGCATTAATAACAAGTCTAAATGGTATGATAAACACTCTAAACATCTAATGTCTTAGGCTAGAATATGTAAATCTCTTATTAAGTTGGTTCAAGCATTCCATCAAACACTTGGTGGGTGGATGAAATGCCTAAGATCCCAAAATGGCAAAGATTAGCCATTTGGCATTAAGAACTACTTAATAAGAAGAGATTAGGAAGAATCTATCCTAGATTGCAAGATTGAACCAATAAAATTCCCTAAATCTAACCCATCCCTAAGTTCCTATGGAAACTACTCACTAATCATGATTAAGCCCATCAAATCAAAGAGAGAAGATAAGCAAAACATGATTAGAGAAGAAATAAACAAGAAATCTAAAAGAGATATTGCATTAACTCAAAATCCAAAACATAAACAAGGTATTTGCCAAAAATGGCTAGAAGTTTAGACTAAGAACTCAGAGAAAAAGACTTAAGATAAAAATTAGGTCTAAAGAGTATTTATAGGGGGACCCATGAAAATGAAGAAAAAGAGTTCGTCTGGTGATGGATCGACGTGCTCGTCGATCTGTTTCGTCGATCCATCACCAAAAATAAAACGGATCGACAACTCGTCGATCTTCTTCGTCGATCCGTGCTCTTGGTCACGGCTTCTGGTTCGGCGTGTTTCGTCGATCTTCTTCGTCGATCTGGCTCCCTGGAAATGTGGATCGACGAACCTTCGTCGATCTTCTTCGTCGATCTGGCTCCCTGGAAATGTGGATCGACGAACCTTCATCGATCTTCTTCGTCGATCTGGCTCCCTGGAAATGTGGATCGACGAAGCTTCATCGATCTTCTTCGTCGATCTGGCTCCCTGGAAAAGTGGATCGATGAGCTTCATCGATCTGCTTCGTCGATCTGTTGCCAGAAACCTTCTTCTTCATCCTTTTGTTGCCTCTTGTCCCTTCTATGTGTCATGCATCATTCTCCAAGTGCATCCTCAACTCCCAAGCGTCCTTTTCACCTAATAAGGTACCAAAACATGCAAAGAACAATGCAAAACATGCAAGTGCCATGCAAGAACACTCTAGGACTCTAAATGATCAAATGCAACACTATAATGCTATATTAGACTCTAAAAATGATGATAAACTTATACTATATGGATGCTAAAATGATGCAAAATATACACATATCAACTCCCCCAAACTTGCCTTTTGCTTGTCCACAAGCAAATAAAACACAAGCTAGGAGAGAGGTTTGAAAGTGGGGACTCATATCCAAAGGTGCTTAGCAAATGAATCAATTCAATGGTCCTAGTTAGTAGTTCTAGGATGCTCTTTATGCAAACTTCTACTCCAAAAGGTCTAGCCATACCCATACTCATTCAAGTGAACCCAAGCCTTAACCTACACAAGCATTCATTTTCACCAACTCTTTAACATTCATTAAGTAGTAACCATGGATCATGAATCATACATTGCTAGAAAACTTGTTTGGTTTTTGGGGTATGGTTTTGAGATAAAAATGATCTCAACTTCATGGGGTTCCATTGCAAGGGATCTCTCTATGAACATGTGAACTTTGGCAAAATGCTAGGAGTAAAAAGCAACCTATGCATACAAGGACAAACTTCCATCTACCCTTTGTAACATAATTGTTCCTACTCTCATTTTCTTCTTTTAAGCTCACTCACCAAGCCCAACCTAAGCTACCCATTGCAAGGCAATTTGCCAAATCCCATAAGCTCAAACCATTTTCTCCCTTTCCTTCTTTCAAATACTTGGGGAAAACATCTTCTACAACCTCAAGTGTTGGCACACTTTTACTTCAAGCTTTTTCTCTTTTCAAATACACTTTGCTATCCTCTTTCTCATAACAACTTAGCCATATTTTTTTCTTTTTCTTGGCTCTCTTACTTTTCTTTTCTAGAGGATTTCTTTTTCTTTTGTTAACACTTAGAGCATATACTTTGCCAACACTTGTTCCAAATATTTTCGTTTTCCCCCTTTCACCATCACAACTTCACCCAAACTTCTTGTTCTTCATCAAATATCAAACAAATTTCCCACCCAAGAATCCTAACCTATCATCTAGCTCATTGTATGCGAGCTAGCTACATGAAAGCCTATCCTTGTCGCTCTAAACTCAACACTTTTTGCTAAGTTCACAAGATGGAAAAAGGCCTAATGCACTCAATAAGGAAGAGGTTTCAAAGGAAGCTTAGTTTGGGGAATTCGTTTTTAACCGCTCAAGATGCAAGTCGGCTATTTGGGTCAACAAGAGTGGTAAAAGGAAAGAAGATAACCCAAATATGTATGTGGTATCCACAAATTCTCTAGCAATGCATAACCATGATAATTACTTGTCAAAATTAGGTTCAAGTTCAATAGAGTTGGCTGCTATTCAAAGCTTGCTTCAATTAAAACTTAAGTTGCAAATGGTGAGGTCCAAGTAGGGTTCAACTTTAACTTTCAAAGCTTGCACACAAAGCATCAAACAACTAATAACTAGGGCCTTGAACTAATTCATGAGCTAATCACCTTACAAGGAAAAATCATCATTGTCCCCTATGCAAGAATGCAATCCTATATGAAAGCTAGACTCAATCCTACTTATTTCACAAATGCAAATGCAACTACATGCTACTTTTTTTTTTGAAATTTTCGAAAATTTTGTTCATTTTTTTGGTTTTTCTATGTCTTAGATGTATGCATGAGACTCAAAATGCATGATAAAGAAAAATAAGATTCACAAAACACAAAGTTAAATACCATACTCCCCCAAACTTAAATTACACAGTCTCTTGTGTAATCCAAGCTTGGAGAAGATTTCAACAATGCAAGACACAAAGAAAAATGAAAGCTAGATGGTATATATAATGGTTAGAATGGGTACCTTGTTTAAAAACGCATGGAGGAGGAGGAGGAGGTAAGCAAAACTGGCTTTTGAAACTGGATCGACGAGTCACGTCGATCTAGCTCATCGATCCTTGCTCCTGGATTTCTAGATCGACGAACCGTCGTCGATCCGTGTCGTCGATTCAGCCCCCTGTAAAAATGGATCGACGAGACTCATCGATCCTCGTCGTCGATCCATTTTTAAAAACTTTCTCCACACCCTTTTTCTTCAATCTTAAGTCCCCATACTCAACCTACAACTTCCACAAACTCAAAGAAACATAATCATAGAACCAAAGCAATAATATATACATAAGGATAACCATGGGATTGCCTCCCAAGTGCGCTTGTTTAAAGTCTTTAGCTCGACTTTTCAAACCTTCTTAGGCATTGGGAGATGAATGGAGTGGAAGTGAAGTTCCTACTCCCTTCTTGATGAACCTGGTGTTAGCTCCAATGTCAGGGGCTTTCTTATTGTTCTTCTTAGACCCTTTCTTTGCAGGCCTTGGTAGCTCAACCATATGTCCCACCACATTCACTCCATCAAACATAGCTTGAAGACATTCACCATCAAAGCTTGACCCATCATACTCATTGTGGTCCATGGTGTCCTTATCCTTCAGCATCACACAAGTGAATCCCATCAGCTGCTCCTTTGTAAATGGTGGTTTCTCATCAATTTCCATGGTAGCACATGTGATTGCGCCACAAGAACCGAAGGTAGAAAGCCTCATGGGATAGAAGACCTTGTCATTCACACTCTTGAGAACCACCCTCTTGTTAGCGAAATCAATGCTTGCTCCTACTGTATTGAGGAAGGGAGTTCCTAGGAGTAGAGGCAGCCTCGTTGCTTGAACCATTTCCATGACTATGAAGTCAGTTGGAATAAGACACTCACCAATCTTCAATGGATAATCCTCTACAAGGCCTATAGGTTGCCTTGAGGAAGCATCAACAAAGGTGATAGGTGATGGATACTTCTTTAGGCTTGTAATCCCAAGACTCTTTGACAACTCAAGGGACATCACATTGACACTTGATCCCGAATCACATAAAGCTTCATCAATCTTCAAGTTCCCAAGAGAGCAAGAAATCAAAAATTTTCCGGGATTACCGAGCTTTGGAATAGTCTTGGGCGCATCCTTTGCTGTGCTTGGTGGATCAAGGCTTTTCATCAGCTCTTCTACTTCTTCCCTAGTAGCTAGCAAGTCTTTTATGAACCTTAGTTGATCCTTGACTTGAGACAAACTCTCCCCCTTGGGCAAAGGTGCACCAACTTTCTCCATACTTCCTCTAAAGCTTGAGAGCTCTTTCTTTTGTGCCTTAGTTAAAATTCGCTCAGGTTATGGGAGTGGTGTCTTATAGATAAGGAGATCACAAGCTCTTTCTTCACTCTTCTTGGCCACTTCTCTTATATTCCCCTCAACTCTTGCCTTTGTAGAAGTCTTGGCTTCATCACACACTTCTTTACCAACTTTTGTAGCAATAACCATGGAGTCATTTTGAATGGTTACCTCCCCAACTTGAACTTCAATGTCCTCATTGAATTGAGATGTATCACAAGGAGCCTCAAATAGTTGTTCAAACTCTTGCACAACAAGCTCATATTCATCCTCATCAATAGTGGAGATAGTATTGCAATACTCCTTTGGGTTAGATTCGGGTTGACCCGGTAAATTGCCTTGAGAATTGGAGCTAGAAGCTTTGCCTTTCTCTAATTGCTTGAACTTTTGTTGGAGACCTCCTATTTGAGTAGCAAGCTCATTGAGTGAAGAATCCATTCTTGTATGAATTTCAGCAATTTTCTTACCCATGTTAGCATCATTGTGAGCTTGACCTTGGAGTATTTGTTGAAGCATTAGCTGAACATTGTCTTGTGGAGGGTTGTACTTTTGACCTCCATAGTTGCCTTGGTTTCCTCCTTGGTAGTTTGAGTTGGAA
>JAHZTW010000004.1:25260827-25272275 GCA_020283515.1 Alliaria petiolata | reverse complement strand
ATGAGTTGAACGTTTTGGACTGCTCTGGCGGACGAACCAGCTCTCCACGGTCAAGAATAAGACTGCCACGACCATCTCTTGATCCAGTCCGAACCAGGTATGATCTGACTCGACTAAAGTGTTCATATTGGTTGTTTGGTCGAGTGAAATGCTTTCTTTTTGGTGAATGGACGTCTGGATCAGCTCGCTCCTTCAAGATCTTCAAAACGGATCTTCCCGGATAAGGGTCAGGTCGTCTAGTCCTGTCCATGATTCTATCATTCCTTCCCTCTTGAAAAGGATTTGTCCTCAAATCCAAGGTACCTATATCAAGAAGAAACAAGTTAGATATGAAGAAAAAATTCCAGCAAACAATCAAATGATCATAAGTGAAGTAATGAGTTGGAAGGGAACTTCCTTGTGTGGTTGAAATCGTTTTCCTTAGGTATTTCCAGTTCTCTTTGCTTGCTTTCATTTGGAACTGATCCTTGAGTCTTTCTTGCTTAGCAAAAATGTGAGTCTTCATTGCTCTTGTAGCAGAATCCTTAACTTGCTTATCATGTACTTTCACAAAAACTTGAGAAACAAAATCATATATGCCAAAGACATATTCAAACAGCTCCTCTTTTTTTGGCTAGCTCGAAAAATGATTCAAGTTCTTATGATAAACATCAAAGACTGTTAAAAACTAAGAAAGAATTAGGACACCAAATGTCACAGAAATCCTTAATTGATCCTATAACAAACAAGTTTATATCAGAACATGAAACAATCGCTATAAGTTTATGAAAGCTCTCATTAAACAAATCTTTCAAAATCGATTTGCACAGAATGTTTTCAAAATGTTGTTTAAACTTTGAAAAAGTTTTAACAAATTCAAACTCTGCTTTAGCTTGAAATGGCTCAAATGTTCTCAAAGAATCAGATTCAAATGTTTTCAAAGAATGAGAATTAAATGTTTTCTTTCTCAAAGGAACTCTTAAAGAAGAGTGAAGATCATGAAATTCATTTATCAGAAAACAATTTGGCACAAAAATCTTTTCATGTTTAGACTTTTCACAAGATTGAATTATGCTATCAAAAACAGGTTTTGAAACACAAATCTCTTTCTTATTTTTCAAACCGAATCGTTTTTCATCTTGAGAAGAAACAAGAACAAACAAACTACTCTTTTATAACCAAATCAATTTCCTTACAGTGCTTTGGATAGTCATAAGAGAATGACTTAGGAATTGGCTCCTGTACAAAGCTAGTCTGCTTTTTCACGTCATCAATCAATGACACACTCCTATGTGCTTCTTCTGGTGGGTTCTCTTCTTGAACCTCTGAAACATGAACACTGCTACTCGGTTTCACCGGTTCTAAACATGTAAGTTCTTCACAAATCTTTTTATTTTCAAGCACAAACTCAGATTGAAAAGAGAGTAGAGAATACTTAGCCTTTAAGGACCTCCTTAGAAGAATAAGTGGCTTCACATGTTTGCCTTCAGCTTGTTTATGTAGCTCCATGGTTTCTACAGGATTAGTACGGTAAGCGGGACGGTTTGGAAGAGACGCTCCGGGTACTAGGTCGATCTGGTATTCTATCCCACGAATAGGTGGTAAACCACTTGGAGTTTCTTCTGGGAATACATCCTGAAATCTGCTCATCAACGGCTTACATTCACTCGGCAGCTCCGGTGTAGGGTTAGTAGCCATTAGTGCTTCTTTAAACACAAGTAAAATGAAAGAAGGTTGGGAAAACAAAGTTTTCTTTACCTGACTTGGTTTAATGTAGAAGTTGGACCTTTTGACCGGTGCTTTAGCTGCTTCCTTTTGCTTCTCAAGTTCACGGCTCTTTCTAAGTTGTATCTGATCCTGGTGAACTTTGGATGGAGACAAAGGAATGAGAGTGATCTTTTTGCCTTGTTGATCTAACATATGCCGATTGGTGTAGCCATCGTGCACAGCCTTTTTGTTGAACTGCCAGGGCCGTCCTAAGAGTATATGGCTGGCATCCATAGGCAAAACATTGCATATGATCTCATCTTGGTATCGGCCAATGGTGATTGGTACCGTGACCTGTTCCTTGATGTGTTGAACACCGTCTTCATTCAGCCATTCAAGCTTGAATGGTGTCGGATGTGGTCTGGTTTCTAGTTCGAGTTTCCTGATAAGCACATCACTGGCAACATTAGTGCAGCTCCCACCATCAATGATCAATGAACAGACTTTATCATTTATGAAACACCGAGAATGGAAAAGATTCTCCCTTTGTTCGGTATCATTGGTTTTGGGTTGCACACTTAGTGATCTCATGGTCACTAGAAGATTTCCTTGAGCCGGATAATCATAAGGCTCTTCCTCATCATAGATGGGTCTGGTATCGTCCTTTTCATCGTTTTCAGCTTCGGATTCTATCTCTCCATTCTCAAGTATAATCATCACCTTTTGGTTAGGGCATTTGTTCGCATAATGTCCTAATCCTTGATACTTGAAGCACCTGATATCTCTGGCTCTACTCGTGGATTCCACGGTTTTGCCTTTGTCAAGACGAGAAGGTTGGTTAGTTTTAAACTCAGAAGTAAAAGACTTACCTTTGTCCTGAAAACTAGGCTTAGGTGGATAAGTGGGTTTTGGAGCAAATGCTGGTTTTGAAAAACCCCTCCTCTTGACTTGTTGTTCTATCAAGATGGCATTGTGGAGCATGTCTTCAACACTTTCAAACTCTTGAAGCTCCAGCCGGTCCTGAATTTCCTGGTTCAATCCTGCAAGGAAACGAGCCAAGGTTGCATCCATGTCTTCCTCTATATCCGCCTTAAGCATAAGCATCTCCATCTCTTGGAAATAATCCTCCACATTCTTTGTGCCCTGAATCAAACGTCTCAACCTTTGGTGAAGATCCATGTTATAATGGCTTGGAACAAAACGCTTTCTCATTAGTTCGGTTAGTTCTTGCCAAGTAGTTATTGGTCTTTCACCTCTTCTGCTCCTAAGAGGTGAAATAACCTGATCATACCAACTAATGGCATAGCCATTAAATTCAGAGGCAGCAATTCTAACTTTCTTAAGTTCCGAGAGATTTTGACAATCAAAAACTAACTCAGTTTTTCTTTCCCATTCCAAATATGCATCTGGTTCGTTCTTACCAGAAAAGGATGGAATTTTGAGTTTGAGACCACCAAGTCCATCATCTGGCCTTCTAGAGAACGGGTTTTCTTCATCTCGGTTTCTATGACCTCTCCTTGCCCTGAGGTTAGAATGGTTGTCATCGAATTGCTCTTCTTCTTCATGACCGTCAAAGGAACGGCTATGTCTCCTTTCCCGGTTCTTCCTTTGGATTGGCCGTGCTTGGCCTTGTTGATCCTCCTGAATTCTATCAAGCCGAACATTAATCTCTTCAAGACCTGTGTTCAAAAATCTCATCAAATGTTCGGTTAGTGCCTTCATTTGAAGACCAGATAAACCGGATCCAAGATTGTTATTTTCTTCTTCTCCACTATCATCCATTGCTTTCCTGAAAATCAATGTTTATTGCCTCACCCACACACGTGTTTTGCTCACTGGTTTTAGGGTGTTCACTGAGTTATTTTCTCGATGTTCTTATCAAACAATTCAAGCCAAATCCAGCAAATACTCCCACGCAACAAAGGAGAAAGAGAAATACAGAAATTTTGAAGGGAAATCCGTTTAGCCACCTCTTGACTAGATTTCTCCTCAGCCAGCAAGATTTCTCTTCCACCACCCTCACAAACTGGATTTCTCCTCAGTTTGTTTCAAACCTTTTTGGTTTTATATATATATTATTATTTTTTAAAGAGGGTAGAGGATAGCCCGGATTTACAATGGAAAGAGGAGAACATAACAGATTATATAGAATATTTTTTTTTTTTATTGAAAGAAAAGAAGATGAACAGCTTTTACCAACAAATAGTGGATCTGATACCACGTAATGGAACCCTTGGATGGATTATGCTCTTTGTTGGTGAGTTGGATAGATAGGATAGATTGGATAGTCGATGGATCGATGAGACCGTCAAGAGATGCGGAAGTCCCTTGGTATTCTCCACTCCACGGAACCGAGGAAGTAACCCTTAACCACGGATCTTAGGAGGTTTGCTGCGTTTGGAAGTAACCCTTGCCAAACTCAACGAAATGTTCAAGATGAACAAAGAGATTTCTTTCAACAGAAGATGATAAAAACTTGGATTATTTAGTAAAATGATCTTTCAAGAGTTTAAATAGAAAAAACACAAGAGTAGACAAAGAGGTCCAAACTCTTGGTCAAATAAATAAATAAACAAGACTGAATTAAAACTAAGTAGAATAACTCTTGAACTCCAAAGTGACTCCTCATATGCGACTCTTGAAGTCATTTTCGTCACCCACCTTTGACCACAAAATAAAGTGATTATTTTGGGCTGTCTTGGGGTTGAATTAAGTTCAAAAGAGGCTGGTCTTGGTAGCTAACATCCCCAAACGAATTATGCATCTTTTTCTGTCCAGAGTTGCTTGAATCAGCCCGCTAAATGCATCTCCAAATTGCTTGCCTTGTAGTAGCTTCAGAATGGGCTTAGAACATGTGAACCAATTTGCCTCATTAAAACCTTTCCTGGAAAACTCATTGGCACAAAACCAAGGATGAGGAAAAAGAGTACAAATGGTCACAGCCTATTTGTAATAATCGGCATTAAGCTCCTTAAGAAATGAGTTGAACGTTTTGGACTGCTCTGGCGGATGAACCAGCTCTCCACGGTCAAGAATAAGACTGCCACGACCATCTCTTGATCCAGTCAGAACCATGTATGATCTGACTCGACTAAAGTGTTCATATTGGTTGTTTGGTTGAGTGAAATGCTTTCTTTTTGGTGAATGGACGTCTGGATCAGCTCGCTCCATCAAGATCTTCAAAACGGGTCTTCCCGGATAAGGGTAAGGTCGTCCAGTCCTGTCCATGATTCTATCAGTAGACACTAGCACCGAGGCACCACTAGATGAGGCTTGGTTTGATTTGGTCCAATTTCAGACGGACAGGAACCTGACAGGCGCTGGCATGGATCCGGATAGGTTCGGATACAGATACCGACTTGGAAAGGGAGACAACCGCACGGTCTATCTACCGTCTCCCACAGACCTGCACCTTTCGGAGGGGTCACCACAGTGGATCCCAGAACACAAGGAATTATGTACCGAGTTCTCACGCCTCCCGCTTACTATTGAAGAGTACATAGCCGCTAAGGCTAAGAGAGAGGCGATCTGTCAGAGAGCTCACCGCACATCATCTTTCTCCACGCATAGCACCTCACGATCTGCGACACTGTCCACCTCAGCTGATCCCGCGATCACCGCCCTTCAGGAGCAACTGGCACGCCAGAACGAGATGGTTGAGAGGATGGCGCGATAGCTTCGAGAGAGAGGACACATAGATGGCGGCCTTTAGACCCTGAGTTTGAATGCCTTGAAGACTTCGCATCTCGGCCGAAACTCTTTCCGCTTATGAGCCTGGTTCCATCTATTTCACCCTATCTTTTACTTCTGCTTTATTGTTTTCATATTTTGAGTCAGTCCCATCCTTTCACACAGTGCGATTTAAGTCTTGGGGAGGATTTCTCCGTACTAATGATTTTGCTTTCTTTGTTTTGATTTTATTTGAGTCCTTTTAATGATTTTTATCTACTCTAAGAACAAAAGATGATGTATCTCGATATATATAATATGGTTTTAGGGACTAAGATGCAAAACCAAGGAGGATAATCGAGGAGTGTGCTTCTACGCTAGTTCTAGTAACAGATCTTCCAAACTTTAGTGCTAGACTAGGCGGTAGCTAGAAAGCCGGCAGCGCGAAACCCCGAAGAATGTCGATATATAGAGATTTCAGGGAAAGGAATATACTAGCTCTACTTTAATTGGACTTTAACCTGACATCTAATTTCCTTGTCAACAGATTTATGCATTCAACGAGAAAACCAGAACGTTCGGGACACCTTTTCCATTTTTATACCACCCTTCGTTGTTCCCGAACGGCCAACACATCTTCAGTTGGTACCATACCCGAAAATCTTTACCTTCTTTTCATACCTCATGCAACTCTCTTGTTTTCACAATATGCAGATATTTGCAAAAACGCCGGAGAGGGAGGAACGACACGATTTCTAGTCACTCAAGACGAAGGATCAAATGGTTAAGGAACGGAAGTACCAACCACACAAGTAGACGACTTATGCCTCGGAAAACTCGAAAGAATGGTAACATTTTCAAGCTCTTTAAGACTTACAATAAAGCACTTCCCTTTTTTATTAAAAAAGAGAGAAAAGTAACTGGGATAGAGGACATGAATTCCTTGGAATGATGATGGTTATTATCCAAATACAAAAAAAAAAAAAAAAAAAAAAGAGAAAAAGAGTTACATGAAAATAAAAGAAACGGGAAGAAAATGTCTAAGAGTCTTAGGAAGCCGAAACATTGAAAGAGGCAAAGTCCGGTGAGAAATTTAGGCGCCACCCAACTCAAACCCGAAGCAAGAAGCCAAGTTTGGGGAATGTCGATATCAAAGAGAACACGCGAATGTGTACATGCGAAAAGTGATTAGAAATCGTGGATCCCAACAATTCCACCTTCTCCTGTTGTTTTGCATAATATCTCGCACCTTCCGGAGATTTACACGGTAACCTGAAACAAGGATCACGCCAATTCTTAATATTGCTTAGAGAGGAAGTTGACCGGAACTTGAGATTTAGATAGTGAAAGCTTTGTAAAGGACTAGAGTTGAAGGAACTATAGTGAGAATTTTCTAGGCTGAGTTTGGACAAATTAGTTCGATGATTTATGGTTTAGAAGGATGGTCGATGAGTTTTTGCTAGTTCCCATATTTTCAAACCTCTTTTCGAGCTTTCATCTTCGTTTTGTTTGAGGACAAACAAAGGTTTAAGTCTGGGGTAGTTCCTTTACAAGTGTTTGAACTCGGATTTCAAAAGTTTTAAAGTGATTTCCACGTTTTCTAGTCTCAAGAGTCATTTTAGGGAAATTGGACAAAAAGCATACATTTTGGAGCAAAACGAGCGTTTTCGAGACCAGTGCTCGGAAGCATATGTTCAATGTCAAATGACGACCTTCCCACCACAAGATCAAGCTCATATTTGGAGACAATATTGCCTTATCAGCTGTCTTTCACCTCGAGGTGGTTTGAGTCAATCTCACGGCTGGATCTCAAGTTACGAAGGAAGCAGGAAAGTCTGCCAAGCACCGAGAAGAGCACGCTGGCCGCGCCACAACCTTTCCATAAGACCAGTGGCCGTGCCACACCTGGTCGCTCGCGCGGCCAGGACACTTCGGCCCATCCCGAGCCCGTTTGCATTTATCCGATATTTCTGGAAGGTTAAAACGCGAAGCCCACTCAATGAAGACATGAAGGCCTATATAAGGAGACTTCTAGGGCTTCACAAAGGACGTGACCTTTCACAAGAACTTTTCCAAAAACACTTTTCACGCCACCTTGGAGAAAGAGAGAGAGATTGATTGCCGCCCAGAGACGAAGACCTCGAGAGAGATGTCTTCAGCAGCCGTCACCTTTCCTTCCTTCTCTTTTCATCTATTGTTCTTAGTTCTTTATCTTTGAATACTTTAAGAAGATCTACCCAACTGGATTTCCATTGGAGAAGTTTTCGAACCACGTTTCTTATACAATACAAATCGCACCTTTTCATATCTCGAAAGATGTCTCTCGTTCCCATAGGATGAGCGGATCGCACCGTAGGATTTACACAAGCACGGAATCCACCAATCCAAGTGATCACAAGGCGTCGAGAGTTTGTCAAGCCTGTTGCGGAAGATGGGTGAAGATAGAGATGGAAGTGGAGGTTTTGTTGATCGACTCCACGAACAACACACGAATCAGAATTGTTTGAGTCTCACAAACAATATAGAAACGCAAGCCTATAGAACTCAAATGAATCCACACTTAAATTCTAAAGACACGAACACAAGAGAACAAGGAGTCCACCTATGAACTCTAATGAACAAGAAACACAAAGACAACTTTGCTTACTGAATAATACTTGATTAATTTGAAAAAGGGTGATTACAAATGAAAGACTAAGTGAGCTTATATAATGCTCATTACAACGTTCTAAAAGCTAAAGAACGAACCATAATTTACGAAATTGAAGAAACTAGCCGTTAGGCTTTAAATGCTTAAGCCAAAAGGGAAATTCGTGAGCTCTTGTATCTTGACAGCTTCTGGATGATTCCATGGCTTAATAATCTTCTAATAACTCTCGGGATATTCACCAAATCAGAATAGAGTCGTTGGTCATTGATTGCTCCAAGTGTGAATGCTCTTGAAGCCGGATATGGAAAGTGATTAAGTATGAATGGCCAAGGTAGGATCCGCCTGATCCTCTGGTTTCTGGTGCAGCTAAGGACGTCTTTTGAAGCTTCTAGATGGTTGATATTGTCTCCTGGTCGCCAAAGATATGTTTGCAACCTCTCAAACTCGGGAGACTCCAAATAAGGCAAGTGTAGCATCCTCCGGTTTAGAAACTCAATAACTTTCACATCAGAACCGATATTGATGTGAATCCAATTCGACGAGCTCTCCGGTTGCGTCAAGATTCCACGCCAAGTCGGTTTGTAGCTTAATTCCTTCTGGTCCGGTCGGAATCTTCCAAATAGCGCACCTATATCTAAATCGGAAAAGCTCCGGTTCATCCAACTTGTAAAATTAATAGCTCCTAAACCAAAATAAATTTGGTCTTGATTCCAACTCTCCATAGACCTCTGATGAGTTTAGAATCCAAAACAATTGGGTTTGTTGCTTGGTTCATCTTGGTTTAGCCGGAATGACTTGATGAGTGATTGTGGGTCTCCATCGGGTCCATTGGAGCTTTGGATGGGTTTAAAACATGTAAACCAATTTGCCTCATTAAAACCTTTCCTGCAAAACCCATTGGGATAAAACCAAGGATAAGGAAAAAGAGTAGAAATGGTCACAACCCATTTGTAAGCCTTGGCTTCCATTTGAGCTAAACTCAGCTCGCATGTCTCCTTAGCCTTCCTCAGCTTCATGCTCTCCTCCTTATGACTCCAGGTTCCGTGCTCCTTGTCAAGTACTGATGTACTAGCATTGATGCTTACATCAAGGATGCTAACACATATCGACGGACCACACCGTGAGTGTTTACAAATAGGCGAATGATATGTTTGCGAGTTTGATTCGCAACGTGGAATGATAACTCATATCCGCGGGGTGAAGCAAACGTAAGTGATCAGATCCGCGAGAGCGGGGTGATCACAGTCGACCGTTTCAGCTTAAGAACCTAACCGACTAAGTCGCTTTAAAACCTAATCTATTGCTTGTTAGAATCGATTCATGAATTGATAACTAGCTTTTTAGCAGGTTAAACAAAACCTAAAGCTTGTCTATGTCATTGTAATACTTCAGGTGTCAAACCAACCTTGGGGTGAAAGCTACTAAGATTACAAGAGATTGATTGAAGCTAAGCACAATTCGGTTAATTTGGGGAACAAACCAAAATAAAGTACTTATGGTTAATAAAAAGATTTGAAAACAATTTTAAAATCACTACAAGAGAGTTATACAACTACTAGATGACTTATAAATAATAAAACAACTAATCCACTAATTTAATAAATTCAAGATATAAAACCGGATTTTAATAACAGATTTGATGGTGAGTAGCTAGATAATTGAGAACTATTTATAAAAATCAAACTACTATAAATTTAACTCCAGGCAGTAAAATAAGATACTAAGCAATTTCTAAAATGATTAAAAGAGCAAGAACACAATTTATAGATTTATGAAATTATATTGCAATAATAAACTATTTAATAAGAAAGTTAAACAAACACAAAACTAGAGAAAAAAAGTTTTTATTTCTTTTGGTTTTCAAAATACTAAAACAGATTTAAGGTTGGGAATCATCTTTAAGAAGGTTGAAAGTTCAAACTTGGGGTTTTTGAAAATATATTTTTACTCTTTTTAGTTAATTCTCTAAACCTTAAGAAACTAAAATAGAATTATCCATGATTTGTGGTATAATTCCTTTCTTCATCCTTTCCTCCTAACCCATGATGTTTAGTGGAAAGATAGGGTGAAGAACATTAAGAATGGATCTTAAAAAATTGGTTTAACTAGCTCCCTAAACATCCATGATGTGTGGGAAAGGATGAGCTAGTCTCTTGGATTTGGTTTTAAGGGATTTCCTATGTCTTGTTAGGATAAGGAAACCCCTGGATTAAAGAGATCTCCAAGGAGAATCTCTAGACCTTAAAAACCCCAAATCCAAGAAGAGATTTGAAGTAAGCACAAGATAAAAACAAACCCAAGAATTTTAACCTTCAACCTCCTTTTTCATCCCAACCTCAAACCTTTGGTGGTTTACTCACAAATCATGTTTTTACCTCTTTTAAACATAAGTTTAGAGTTAAGAAACATGATCTATGGGGTTAAGAAGAAAAAGCTTTGAAATTTATTTAAATACTTGTGGAAGATAATAAAATACAAGAATTTTCACAAAGATCTAAATAAAAATTAAGAAGAAAGATTTGACATTAGAATAACTTAAATTCGAAATATATATAATAAAAATAAGAGTTTTTAAAGAAATAAATAAGAAGAACTATAGTACTCAAGAACAAAGGAAAGCTTACAAGAACACTAAGAAGACTTTGAAAGTGAGAATATAAAGACTTGATTGAAAGCTTAATGAAAAACTGAATGATTTATTACAAGCACACACATACTCTTTATATAGAGTTTTAAATATGCCTCTTGGCCTAAAAAGAGGGGTTAAGGGGCAAGAGACAAGGGGCAAGGGACAAGGGACCTATCTAATCCCACTTTTACTAAAGCATAAACACTTTTTTTTGAGCAACTTGTAAATGATATCTTTTGGTTCGGGTGCATGGATTGATCGATCTGTATCTTTTGCACTACTGCACAGTTTGACTTGAAATCACCGCCCAATGAAAGCTAACACAATTTCCTAAGACTTTCATGAAGAACTTCAAGGCTAAATCGCAATTAAAACCCTTCATACGAGCTGATCTTTCAGTTTAACGAAATTGGTCGCCAAATCCATAGAATAACCTGAAATGATGCATATATACAAAAGAAAATGCAAATGCTAATGCAAATGTTCTAAATCCTATAAATGATTAAATACTAAGATTATACTTAGTTATAAATGAAATATGGATGAAAACTTATTATAAATGTATGATAAATATATAGAAAATATGAGTATATCAACTCCCCCAAACTTGCCTTTTGCTTGCCCTCAAGCAAACAAAATTCAAGCCAGGAAGAGATGATTAAAAACGGGGACTCAAATCCAAAAGTGTTTTTCAAATGTATCAATTCAAAGGTCCTTGTTCTCAGTTCTAGGATGCAGTACATAAGCATTTACTCAAAAGGACTTAGCCATAATCATTACATATTGAAATTCAAATCATGACTTGTTTATTCCA
>JAHZTW010000004.1:25214917-25244204 GCA_020283515.1 Alliaria petiolata | reverse complement strand
ATTCTCGATGGAGATCTCTTTAATCTAGGGATTTCCTTGTCCCAAAAAGACTTAGGAAATCCCTTAAAACCAAATCCAAGAGACTAGCTCATCCTTTCCCATACACCATGGATGTTTAGGGAGCTAGTTAAGCCACTTTTTAAGATCTATGCTTAATGTTCTTCACCTTATCTTTCCACTATACATCATGGGTTAGGATGATAGAGTGAAGAAATGATTTACACCATACACCATGTGTAAATTTAGTTAGGTTTCTTAAGACTTAGAGATAGCACTAAAAAGTGTAAAAAAATATGTTTTCAAAACCCAAGTTTGAATTTTCAACCTCCCTAAGAATGAATCCCAACCTTGAATCTGTTTTTAATATTTGAAAACTAAAAATCATTTTCTCCCTGTTCAAAGTTAATTGTTTTCTCTAAAAATTTTTAAATTAGCTTAATTATGCAATAGAGTTTTAATAAATTTGTAAAATCGTGTTTGAGCTATTTTTAATATTTTAAAAATTGTCTAGAGTCTTGCTTTATGTCTGGAATTGATTTGGTAACCGTTTGATTTTTAGAAGTAGTTTTCGAAAATCTTGCCACTTAGCATATATTTGTCTAGATAATCCGGTTTTAAGTTTTGATTTTGTAAAATTAGTATATCGGTTGTTTTATTGTTTAGGAGTCATCTAGTAGTAGTATAACCCTTCTGTGGGATTTGTAAAATTGTTTTCGTGTCTGTTTAAATATCGCAAGCAATTGTTTTTAGAATTCTTACCCAATTAAACCTAATTTTGCTTAGCTTCATCAATCTCTTGTATTTTTAATATCTTTCACCCCAAGGTTGGATTGACATCCTCAAGTATTACAATGACATGACTATGCTTAGGATTTGATAATCATGACAAAAAGCTAGTTATCATGTTTGTCAAACCTTAAGCTTGCTCATGTCATTGCAGCACTTAAGGGTCAATCCAACTTGGGAAGATTGAAGGATACTAAGAATACAAGAACTTTTGGTAAAGCTAAGCAGATTCGGATTAAATGGATGAACAAATCGAAATAAAATTCTTAAGATGATCTACTGAACTTAAAAACTATTTTAAAATCCCGACCAAGGGGTTAAACAACTAGAAAGTTACTTCTAATGAATTAAAATGGACGATTACTAATTTTAGAAAATGCAAAACTAAAAACTGACGAAACAGGAAATTATCTAAGACTTGCGACGAATTTAAAACTCTACCAGGGTGTGAAACACGACACTAGGGAATTTCTAAAATACTAACAAGACCAAGAACGCAGCTTTCTGAATTTAAAAAGCTTTAGTGCAAGAGATAGATAACTAGGTGGTTTTAAGTTAAAAGATTGAAACTTTAAACTAAAGGTAGATGATAAGAAATGGATTCATGGTTTGAGGATCAACTTAGAGGGTTCAAGATTCAAGCTTTGGGTTTTTAAAACATAGATCTACACTTGTTGTGCTTTCTCTAAGCCTTGAGAAGCTTAAGCTAGCTTCATCCATGGCGTGTGGTATGAAGCCTTCCTCATCCCTTCCTCCTAACCCATTGATCGTGGAGGAAAGAAAGGATGAGAAGCATGATGCATAGATCTCAAAAAGTGGCTTAACTAATCCCCTAAGCAACCATGGCGTTTGGGAAAGGAAAGATTAGTCTCTTGGATTTGGATTTAAGGGATCTCCTAGATCTGTCTAGGACAAGGAAATCCCTGGATCAAAGATGTCTCTCTCGAGATCCTCTAGGCCTTGAACGCCCAAATCCAAGAAGAGAATGGTTTTAAGAACAAGAAAAGACCAAAGCTTAAACCCTTAAACCCTTAATCACCTCAAACCGAAAACCCACAAGATTACTACTCACTATGCATGATTAAGATGCTGGAAAACGTAAAAGAAGGAAAGCTAAACATGATTAAACGATTAGGCAAGAAGATTAACAAAGTACTTAGCATAAATTTAAAGATTAAGGTTTTCTAAAACATGAAAAGCTTGAAAGACTAGCAATGGAGGTTTTGCTCAAAGAAGGAGGAGACAAAACGCAAGTTTCGGATCCTTTGCCAAAAATAGATCAAAGACCTTTTATACAGAAGGGTAATGGTCCCCTCACTAAGCTCCAAAATGTGAGCTGTCCGGATAAGGTTAGAGATCGACCTTGGTCGTCGATCTTTTACTCGATCTTGGCAGTAGAACTCCTTCCTTTTGCTCGATCGCCTAGTCGTTCCAACTGCAGAGATCGGGTGCCTCTGTCGATCGTCTACTCGATCTTCGGATGATCGAGTCTTGGGCCCGATCTGGCTCTCATTCTATATTCGTGTACGTGCTTGGGCTCGATCATCTTGGTCGATCTTTGACCTCGATCTTCTTCCACCGAATGGCTTCGTGACTCGATCTTGTGGTCGATCTTCTAAAGATCGACCTGCCTGTCTCGATCCTTAGCTCGATCTTGGATCCCCTACTTGATGCCCGAGTTATCCCAAGTGTCCATAGACTCCATTTTGATCCTCAGCTCGTCCACACACTCTCCTAAGCTCCAGTGTATCCAAAACAACCTGAATATGATGCAAGAATGCAAGAAACATGCAAATGCTAATGCAAAAAGCCCTAGAACCTAAAATGGAACAAAAGCTACAATTTCTCTAAGTATGAATGCAATATGTATGCAATTTATGCCCTAAATGCAAGCTAAATGTATGAAATATAGGGATACATCAAGCTCATAGAGAATCTAGCCTTGAGTGATGGCAACTATAGTGAGGACTATGACCGAGCACCAAGAGGATCTGATCTTGAGGCACACAAGAAGGAGTTGAAATCACTACACGAGAAGATAGACAAGTTGGTACTTGCGAATCAAAAGCATGTACATTTTGTGGGTGAGGCTACAAATGTTCTAGAGGAGCTAGAACAATGCCATGAGGAAGGCAATTCGATTGGTGGTCAAGACTATCCAAAACCACAAGGATACTTCCCCAAGTACCAAGGCAACAACAACTTGTCCTATAGAAGCAACAATGTTGAGAATCCACAAGACCAAGTGTATCCTCAACAAAAACAGTTTGTGAACCAAGGAGGATATGTGAACAAGAACACATATCAAGGACCGAGACAAGGGAACTACCAAGGTCCACAACAACAGCAAGTGAACAAAGGATATCCCCCTGGTTTCGTGCAAGCTCAACAAGGTCAAGCTTCTACCTAGGAAACGGTTCAAGCGATGCTCCAACAATTTATGCAACAACAAGCAACAATAGCTTTGCATGTCACCAAAACGCTTGATGTTTTTAGTACAAGGACGAACTCTTCTCAAAAGGATCTTGCCATTCATATAAGTAACCTTAACACAAAGGTTAGGCAGCTTGAGAAGGGCAAATCTGTTTTGTTCAGCCACGACACATCACCGGCCAAACCAACGGAGTATGCTAACGCCATTACGCTTCGAAGTGGGAAAGAGTTGCCACCACGTTCTCCACCTAACAAAAATGAGGACATTGTGATTCAAGAGGGGGAGGATGGTCTTTCAAAAGACCAAGGGATCACGTTTGATGATGTGTACATTGAGAGATCAAGAAAAGGGAAGGAAACGGTGAATGAGAAACCGTTAGAGGAAACAACGGAGAAGCAAGAAGTATTTGTTCCTCCTCTTTACAAACCAAAACTCCCTTTCCCAGCAAGGTTCAAGAAGCAACTAATAGAGAAGCATAGAGCATTGTTTGAAAAGAATATGAGGGAAATTGAGATGAAGATGCCTTCGCTTGATGCATTGACGCTTTTGCCGAAGTATGCCAAGTTTTTGAAAGATACACTTGCAAAAAGGGCAAAGGATTCTCAAGAGGTCGTGATACTAAGCCAAGAGTGCAGCACCATCATTCACAAGGAGATAGCACCTAAAAAACTTGGAGACCCCGGTTCCTTCACCATTCCATGCGCACTTGGACCTTTGAAGTTTAACAATTGTCTATGCGACCTTGGAGCGAGCATAAACCTCATGCCTCACTCTATTGCCAAAAAGTTGAGGTACACAAAATTCAAGACATGTAGGATCTCTCTAGTCCTGGCTGATAGGAACATTAGGCTACCGATTGGAGTGCTGGAGGACTTGCCCGTGAGAATAAGCGACGTTAGTGTGCCTACCGATTTTGTTGTGTTGGAAATGGATGAAGAGCCTAAGGACCCTCTAATACTTAGAAGGCCGTTCTTAGCAACTGCTGGAGCCATTATAGATGTGAAAAATGGTAAAATTTATTTGCATCTGGGTAAAGACATCAAGCTAGACTTCGACATCCATGAAGTTTTAAAGAAACCAACGATAGATGGTCAGGTGTTCCACGTTGACACTATGGATGCTCTAGCGGACGAGCTGTTGGAAGAATTGAGGCAAGAAGACCACTTACAGCTGGCTTTGACAAAGGAGAGTGGAGAGTATGGGTATTTAAGCAAGGAGACGCAAGAGTATATCCAGCTGCTTGATAACCGCGAGATTTTGGAAAGTGATGATGAAGTCTATCTAGAGATCGAGGAAAAGATCGACTCATCCCCTCGATTTAAGGCAGTGAATGGAACCAGGATCGATCAAGGCACAACGTTTTATCCTGAGATCGACCTCAGTGATCGATTAGTTCCTCGATCTTCTGTAGAACGATCCGAAGAATCGACAGAGATCACTCGATCGAGCCTAGATCGACCCAGCGATCGATCAAGCGTATCGATCTCTGCCGTTGAAACAAATGAAGAGGGAAGTCTTCTTGTGCAAGGCTCTAGTTCCAGAGGAGCTAAGGAAGGAAGCGACCTCAACACAAGTCAGGAAGGGGACTGGAGTGAGCTTCTTGCACCAAAAGTGGAGCTCAAGCAACTTCCAAACAGGCTAAGGTATGCTTTCTTAGGATCGAACTCTACATACCCGATCATTGTTAATGAGAGTCTAAGTGATGATGAGATGAGCTCACTCCTTCAGGAGTTGAAAAAGTACATAAAGGCCATTGGTTACTCACTAAGTGACATCAAGGGTCTTTCACCACTGATGGGGTCTAAATAGTCGTCCGAGATTGGAGGATTTCTTTGGGGACTCGTCGAGCTTTGAATTTGTAGGACCCTAAGCTGCAAGTCCACAGCGTGCGTTGTAGTACTTAGGGTATCGATCCACAGGGAGGAGGTCAACTGCAAAACAGAAGAATCAGGGCAAACAAAGACGCAGTGAACTGGGGTTTTGGGGTAAGTATCACGATTTTTGTAGAAAGTAAAGAAAGCAGTATCACGCCTTATATAGAGAAGGTTGTCAATCTTTTCTATAACCAACGAAAAAGGAAAATAAACTTTAAGACTTGTAAAAAGAGAATCAGGTAAGCAATGCAAGAAAAGTAAATATTGAAGTGTGTAAATCTCGATGTAAAAGCAGATGGGGCGAACACGTTGGGAATCTTCTCGGGAAATCTATGGGATTCTAACTAGAAATCAAACACACAAAAGTTAAGCAAACAAGACTAGGCGATTTTCCCTAAACTGATTCACTGGTTTTAACAACCTAATTCTATCAAGCAAGGTTGATCTGCGCTCGTCTATTTCGCAGGTATACTGTCGTATCCTGCGTCCTAGACGAACACGCAATAATATCGGGACGATAAACATTCAGACATCTTTTAAAGGATGCTCTCTACCCTATATTGGTCTAGATCTGAGATTCAGGACATTCGTCGCTCTCAAGACCCTGCGATCAGAACGAATATGGTGAGATAGAAAACCCTAATCTTCGGCCTAAACAATCGGTTTAACAACAGTTAATGAAATTCCTCATAGATCCCCTTAAAGAACATCCAACGAAAATAAACTACTCAGACATGAAAGAAGAAGTAGAAAACGTGATTGATGAATGCATAACTTGTATAAATCGATAAGAAAGAAAGAGGGTTTAAGAACAAATCAATCTCCCTCAAAGAACAAAGTGAAGCCCACGAATCAGAGATTCGCGGCCGCCTATTTCGTGAAAACAAGTTCTCCCCTCTTAAAAACTCTAAACGACGAGTATATATAGGTCTTCAAGTGCCCTTAGGTCGTGGATTAGGTCTTGGCTTGCATAAGACGACTGCGGGTTTAAGTTGGGCTTGAAATGGAATCGGGAATCCGCGAGTGGCCTGGCCGCGCGAGCGACTGGCCGTGGCGCGGCCACTGGTCGTCTGGTTTGGCCGTGGCGCGGGTGCTTGGCGGACCTTCTTGCTTCTTCCATAACTTGAGATCCAACCGTGGGATTGTTCTCAAACCAATTCGAGGTGATAGACAGCTGATAAGGCTACCTTGTCTCCAAATATGAGCTTGATCTCGTGGTGGGAAGGCTTTTGTTTGATGTTGAATTTCTGTCCTCGAGCACTGTTTCCGGAATTGTCCATTTTGCTCCAAAATATGCGTCTTTTGCTAAGTTTACCTGAAAAGAGTCTTGAACAACCAAATACTTGAAATATAGTGTTTATGCATTAAAACCTTAGTGAAATTCTTATTAAAGCACTCACTTATGATAGTAAAAATGGGTAAAATATGCATGTTATCAACTCCCCTAGACTTAAACTTTGTTTGTTCTTAAACAAAACAGAAATCCAAGTAAGGAAAAGAGGTTTGAAAACGTGGAAACTCACCAATACTTGGGAACTCGTCAAGTCTAGCAATCGACCTGTTTGAGCCACGTAACTCGGAATTCAGCTTCAAGGCATTTGGGTCTAGTTACCTTGAGCTTTTCACCCTTCCCGGATACGCTTCATGGTCCCTTTGAGTATTTCGAGCTTTCTCTTGTTGACCCCTTTATTCATTTAGGCGTGCGGTCTCTATCGAGGGAGTATCGGTCGACGAGACATTATAATATTCTCTTCCAAACATCTAGACATAGACATTTCAGACACAACTCTCTTATTTTCTCTTCCCTTAGTCGATTTCTCCCTACTTTTCTATGGTATCATTTAATTTTTTCTATCGACTTTCTTTTTCTATTTTTTTTTATTTTCTTCTTAACTTGGGAGTGATCACTTCTTTGAAGTTTTCATGATGTCTGCGAACCATCATGGTCCTTTAAGGAACTCTGGTTGCCATTCTCAAACTAAGACTTTTCTTTTCTATATTTTTTTTCTTTTCTATAACAAGGGAAGATCAAGAAGAGGTTGCATTGCATCTACTTAGTCATGCTAGAGTCTAAAAGAGGAGCAAAGTTCGAAGTACCTCAAGCCCCTTGACGAGAAGTTTTGATTCATTAGGTGCAGAGTCAACGCAAGATCCTTCGAGTACTCTAGAGATTAGAACTTTCTCCGTTGGAATGATCCACTCTCCGTGTTCAACTTAGTAAACCTTGCTTCTAAACCCGTGAGAATGGTCATTAAGGTTCCTTGTTCGAAATGACTTGTACCTAGCAAAGTTCATAGTTTCCAACTAAAAGAAAAAAAAGTTTTGACTCTATAAAACGACTCGTTAAATGATGCATGTATGCTTAAGACTCATCAAATCAAAGCATAGTTAGTAATATAAGAAACCCCCCCAGACTTAAATCAAACTGTCCCCAGTTTGTTTAAATCGAGTTGAGGTGAAAAAGATAGGTAAATTCAAGTACAAGCTTGTGAAGACCTACTTGAAAGTGGCGTTGGGTTTGGTATGGGTGGATGGGCGTGTGGTATGATTGAGCTAAGGACTTGATCATTCTCCTTATGTCCCTGCTTAGAATTGATTTGATTGAACAAAAGAAATCGAAAACTTAGCTCGAAAGGAAATGTGTTGCGCGGTTGAGCTTCCTTGCTTCGTTTGGTGGTGGTGGGCGTGTGATGGTGATGTTGGCGGCTGGTGATGATGATGATTGGGGCACGCCCATGTTGAGAAGAACAGGTACTCCGGTTGCTGAGTACTCGTCTTGGTTCCTTGACCTTTGTGAAACACCGTGAATGAGAGATGGAAAATCTTCCGTCCTTGCGTCTTGAAGATTGCGTCACCTCAGAAACTTGACTTGAAGTTTGGGTCTATGCTGGCCTATCCAGTGATGTGTTCGGGATCCCGGAAGACAGGTGTTGCTAGTATGAACTTCAATGCCATATGAAATCCTTACTTGGCTTCGGTAAAGGTCTCGGTCGCGGAAGAGAGAACCTAGTTTTCGGGAACTTTTCTCTTCGCGATTTGGTGAAGGAAGTTGCATCTACTTCCTTCTGGAGCTTGCACAACGGTTTTCTTCCTCTAGAACCGTTGTATTCTTCTTCTTCTTCATGGATATAGGTCCGTTGAATGTACTAGGAAGAGGTTGAATGAGATGGATCATTGACTTAACTTGACTTGGATGGAGTCTTGTCTTGTCTCGCCGTCTTGGATGCAACAGCAATGTGCCGCGGTTGTGGAAGTGATATTCGCGGTCTTTAGGATGTGTTCAGGCCATTGAATCAAGGAGAATGCTTGAAAAGCTTGAAACAGGTTGAAGGAGATCCGGTTTGGTGAGGTCTGGACGGAAAATGTTGCAGACGACGGCCGGCCGCGCGACAGGTTGTCGCGGCCGCGGCATCCTGCCTCCGCGCCATCGTGGCTCGTGGCGCGGCCAGGCTCTTTCTGGCCGGCCCACGGGCGGTCCGTCGCCCGGTGAGTGTTCTTCGATCTTCCTTCTTCATATTTTTGGTCTTTTCTGGTTTTTCTGATTTTTTGTGCTTTTCTTGGTTTTCTGATTTTTTTTGTGCTTTTGGGGTTTATGAAAATGCTGTAAACTAAGAAGAAACCAAAACTAAAAGTTATTATGGTTAAGGAGATGAGAAATAGAATAACCTAAAATAGGTTGTCTCCCATTGAGTCGCTCTTGTTTAGAGTCTTTTAGCTAGACTTTGGTAGTTTGGGAGCTTAGTTGGAGGTGGAGTTCGACCTTAGGCAAGGTCTTTTTGCCATCTGCGCGGCTTCTTCTACTAAAGGCTCCTCGATAGCATCTTCATCCTTCTCAAGAAGATGTTTCTCGCTTCGGGTCTCCCTTGAGCTTCGAGCTTCCTTCCCGGCTCTCGAAAATTTGTAGAGATGTTGTATCTCTTGCTTAGTCTCGTCACTTTCGTGGAAGTAGTACCCGATTAAATGCTCCTTCCATGCTGTAGTGAAAGTAGTTTCCGGCGGAAGGCTCTCCACTACCTTGTCGAATTCCGCAAGGTCTTCTCTGCTGACCAGGTCGCGAATCCTTCCAACCTTCTTATATCTATGAACGTCCATGATTCTTGGAATGATGGCGTTGAATCTTGCCTGCCTGCATCGAATCCAACATATATCGGGATCTTCCTTGCCTTTTTATGGAACTCGATGAGCCTTTCTCTTTTGATGCGATTCCCAAATCATGATTTCTCATGCACCCTCTTGTCGTTCGATCGACAAGTCAGGACTTCGTCCAATGCTGGCTCTGGGGATGACATTCCATGGATTGGAGATGCTGAAGTTTGACGCGGTCGATGGTTTGAGAAGACGAATCTGTTCGGGACGTGCCTTGCCCTAAGAATGGCATCTTTCTTTGCTCCGAGGCGAGTGATGATATTGCAAGGTGCAATGATCACTTGTTTGAGCTTTATGCTCAACCGGGCGCCTGGCGCGACGTCTTCCTCGCTCGAAGAATCGGAGATCTCTTTGCGTCTTTTCGCGGGGAAGCTCATTGCTCCCTTGGACGAAGGCAGCATGTCGATGAGCTCCTGTTGGCCCCGGGCAAGTCTTTCGAACTTGTCCCCGCTTCTCTCTAGCTCCAAGGCAATGCCCTCGATTGCCCTGTTGTTACTGCGGGTTTGGCTCTTGATTGCCAGGCGGCCTTTCCTTGCCTCCTCGATGTATCTCATAAGATGATCTTTGACTTCATCAACGGCTTCCTTAGTTTCTTCGAGCTCGCAGCCGTACCCTCGGGTTTTTCGTCTGATTTGGGCCAGTTTGTAGTCATGGCATCCTAGCTTTTCTTCCATCTTTAGAAGTTTGTTTCGATCCCTTGAAGCTTGAGCCTCAAGTTTCCTGACTTGATCTGCGATTTCTTGCACCTTCTAAGATATCTCGGCTTGCACCGAATCGATTCGCGATCCGTGAGGATATGTGCTAGCTCTGTAAGCTGGTTCAATCGCTGATGCAGGAAAGAAGGTGGGACCTTCGGTCGTGATGGGAAAGAATAGAAATCTGGTGATGAGAACTCTCGTCCTCATCCTGCGCTAGGGGTGCTGGTATTTCTCCAGAAGTGGAATGTTCTAGGGGCGTCGGCATGAAGTGGTCTGCAGGTGGGCGTGAGTTCTGAGGCATGCAAGGATCGCTCCCTGTGTGCTCCATGATGTGGTAGTTCCTGAAACTCATAGAAAGAAATCTAGAAGTTAGAGAAAAAGAATGTCTTTGAGTTGTGATCCTGACCTTTGCTTTGGACAGCAAAACACAACCTCCCCGGCAACGGCGCCAAAAGCTTGATGGGGTCTAAATAGTCGTCCGAGATTGGAGGATTTTTTTGGGGACTCGTCGAGCTTTGAATTTGTAGGACCCTAAGCTGCAATTTTACATCGTGCGTTGTAGTACTTAGGGTATCGATCCACAGGGAGGAGGTCAACTGCAAAACAGAAGAATCTGGGCAACCAAAGACGCAGGGAACTGGGGTTTTGGGGTAAGTGTCACAATTTTTGCAGAAAGTAAAGAAAGCAGTATCACGCCTTATATAGAGAAGGTTGTCAATCTTTTCTATAACCAACAGGAAAAGGAAAATAAATTTTAAGACTTGTAAAAAGGGAATCAGGTAAGCAGTGCAAGAAAAATAAATATTGAAGTGCGTAAATCTCAATGTAAAAGCAGATGGGGCGAACACGTTGGGAATCTTCTCGGGAAATCTATGGGGTTCTAACTAGAAATCAAACACACAAAAGTTAAGCAAACGAGACTAGGCGATTTTCCCTAAACTGATTCACTGGTTTTAACAACCTAACTCTATCAAGCAAGGTCGATCTGCGCTCGTCTATTTCGCAGGTATACTTTCCTATCCTGCGTCCTAGACGAACACGCAATAAGATCGGGACGATAACATTCAGACATCTTTTAAAGGATGCTCTCTACCCTATTTTGGTCTAGATCTGAGATTCAGGACATTCGTCGCTCTCAAGACCCTGCGATCAGAATATAGTTCATGAGGCTAGACTTATGCAATAAGAACGAATATGGTGAGACAGAAAACCCTAATCTTCGGCCTAAACAATCGGTTTAACAACAGTTAATGAAATTCCCCATAGATCCCCTTAAAGAACACCCAACGAAAATAAACTATTCAGACATGCAAGAAGAAGTAGAAAAGGTGATTGATGAATGCATAACTTGTATAAATTGATAAGAAAGAAAGAGGGTTCAAGAACAAATCAATCTTCCTCAAAGAACAAAGTGAAGACCACGAATCAGAGATTCGCGGCCGCCAAAAGAATTATGTAACTAAGGTATTTCGTGAAAACAAGTTCTCCCCTCTTAAAAACCCTAAACGACGAGTATATATAGGTCTTCAAGTGCCCTAGGTCGTGGATTAGGTCTTGACTTGCATAAGACGGCTGCTGGTTTAATTTGGGCTTCAAATGGGCTCGGGAATCCGCAAGTGGCCTGGCCGTGCGAGAGAATGGCCGTGGCGCGGTCACTGGTCGTCTGGTTTGGCTGTGGCGCGGCCAACTCGTCCTTCCGGGTGCTTGACGGACCTTCTTGCTTCTTCCATAACTTGAGATCCAACCGTGGGATTGTTCTCAAACCACTTCGAGGTGAAAGACAGCTGATAAGGCTACCTTGTCTCCAAATATGAGCTTGATCTCGTGGTGGGAAGGCCTTTGTTAGATGTTGAACTTCTGTCCTCGAGCACTGTTTCCGGAATTGTCCATTTTGCGCCAAAATATGCATCTTTTGCTAAGTTTACCTGAAAAGAGTCTTGAACAACCAAATACTCGAAATCTAGTGTTTATGCATTAAAACCTTAGTGAAATTCTTATTAAAGCACTCACTTATGATAGTAAAAATGGGTAAAATATGCATGTTATCAACCACTTCTTTGCACTCATAGGATTCACTTAGACAATGAAAACTCATCATCCATTGAACACCAAAGACGTTTGAACCCAACCCAAAAAGAAGTTGGCAAGAAAAAAATCCTTAAACTTCTAGAGGCTGGCGTGATATATCCTATCAGTGATAGCACATGGGTCTCTCCAGTCCATGTGCTACCAAAGAAAGGAGGTATCACGGTTGTCAAAAATGAGAAAAACGAGTTAATGCCAACTAGGACTATAACGGGTCATAGGATGTGTATTGACTACCGAAAACTTAAGTCAGCCACTAGGAAAGACCATTTCCATCTCCCTTTCATTGATCAAATGTTGGAAAGATTAGCAAACCGCCCATACTATTGTTTCCTAGATGGATATAGTGGTTTCTTTCAAATACCAATTCACCCAAATGATCAAGAGAAAACAACTTTCACTTGTCCTTATGGAACATTTGCATATAGGAGAATGCCTTTTGGTTTATGCAATGCACCTGCCACTTTTCAAAGATGCATGATGTCCATATTTTCTGATCTAATAGAGGACATGGTTGAGGTCTTTATGGACGACTTTTCCGTGTATGGTTCCTCGTTTGGTGTGTGTTTGTCTAACTTGTGCAGGGTTTTAAAGCGATGTGAGAAGACTAATCTTGTTCAACTGGGAGAAGTGCCATTTCATGGTCAGAGAGGGTATAATTCTCGGACACAAGATTTCAGAGAAGGGTATCGAAGTGGACAAGGTAAAGGTTGAGGTCATGATGAGCTTGGAACCTCCGGTTAATGTCAAAGAGATTAGAAGCTTCTTGGGACATGCTGGTTTCTAAAGAAGGTTTATCAAAGACTTCTCCAAGATTGCACGTCCTCTTACAAGGCTCTTTTGCAAGGAGACCGAGTTTGAGTTTGATGGAGAATGTCTAGAAGCTTTCAAGACCATCAAGGAAGCATTAGTATCCGCACCGATCGTCCAAGCCCCGGATTGGGAGTTACCTTTTGAAATCATGTGTCATGCAAGCGATTATGCTGTGGGAGCTGTGCTAGGCCAAAGAAAAGACAAAAAACTGCATGTCATCTATTATGCAAGCAGGACTCTTCATGACACACAAGTTAGATATGCTACAACCGAGAAGGAGCTACTTGCGGTTGTGTTTGCGTTTGAGAAATTTAGAAGCTACTTAGTGGGATCTTAGGTGATTGTCTACACATACCATGCAGCCTTAAGGTACATCTATGCTAAGAAGGACACCAAGGCAAGGCTCCTAAGGTGGATTCTCCTACTACAAGAGTTTGACATGGAAATAAAGGACAAGAAAGGTATAGAAAACAGAGTGGCGGATCATCTTTCACGAATGAGGGTTAAGGAAGCTTTGCCTTAGGATGACTCACTACAACTAATGATGGTCAATACCGTAGTTTGTGCTAAGGATAATGATGAGAAGATTGAAGAACTCTTGACCCTTAAGGAAGAAGACACTCCATGGTATGCGGATATAGTGAACTTTTTGGCTTGTGGAGAAGAGTCGACCCACCTTGACCAATACCACAAGAAGAGGGATGTCTCTCACTACTTCTGGGACGAGCCCTACTTGTACAAGAGGTGTGTGGATAGCTTGTACCGCCGATGTGTAACAAGGGATGAAGCAATGGATACTTCTACATTGTCACGGTTCAACCTATGGAGGCCACTTTGCCACATTCAAAACAGCTACAAAAGTCCTACAAGCTAAGTTTTGGTGGCCTACACTCTTCAAAGATGCACATGAGTTCATTAAAGCAATGTGAGGCTTGTCAAAGTGACACAAGATCCAGGGATGAGGATCTCGTATGGAGGATGGGATTGAGCCGCTGGTTGTTCAACTCTATCAGCTACAATCGATGGAGGGGTTATGGAATGAAGTGGAACGAGTGTGGGATCTAAGCAGATGGTTGTTCAACGCTTTCTGATTAGATCAAAGGATGGATTCACGGTAAAGTAACAAGGATGGATCGAGGGTCGCCACAAAGTTTATGGATTAACTTTGATAAGACAAACTCACCAGCTCTATTGAATCGCACAAGAGAGAATGAGAGGGTTTAGCCGACGGCTAGGGTTTCTTTTGCAAGAAGTTCGGTTCTTTATTGATCTAGGGTAAATGATACAAGGCTGTGAGAGGGGACTTTATAAGAGTCCAAACAGCTATGCCCTTCTAGGGGACTTGAAGCAAATTACATAGAAACTATACTAAAGAAATAATCGGCCAACATATGCCTTACTCTAAAAAAATTGTAAATGAATTGGCTAACAAGTGCCTTAGCTACTTAAATGAAATAAATGACTAAGCTGAATAAGAAAAGACATAAACCAAAGTTTTTATTAGCCAAATAATCATATGGAAATATATTTAAATGTCTTACCTTGGCCGAGTATGGTTTAATTGAAATCCTGCGTTTGGTTTGATTACTTGAGGGGTTCAATGCTGAATAAGGAAACTCCCTTCCTCTCTTGTATAACCGGCCACTCTTTGATATAACCTATAGTCTTGATGCTTGGACCGTTGCTGATGATTATGATGTCCTCTTGAGGCTTGTAGCTTGGATCTTCAATGTGAATGAGACCGTGATCCTCAAGCTCTGCGGTTGCTATGGCTGCTTCTCTGGATATACTTAGTTGATGGAGCTGGGATGTGATGTCTTGAAGCTCTTTGTTGGTGAGAAGTGTTTCCACGGCTTCATTGAAGCTCTCGGCCAAGTCTCTAGTTCCAGAACGTGTCCTTGGTGCTTGCTTCATGACAGGAACAATGGCAGTGGGATGGAGGCTAGTATCTGTGTTTGTATCACAAAGATCCGGGAATATAAGCAAGAGAAACGAGATGCCGCAAGTGCCAATCTTTGAAGTGGAGGTCTTTGAAGTTTGGGAAATTGATTTCATGGGCCCATTTCCATCCCCTTATGGAAACAAGTACATACTTGTAGCTGTGGATTATGTGTCCAAATGGGTGGAAGCCGTAGCATCACCAAAAGATGACTCAAAAGTGGTGGTCTAGCTCTTCAAGACAATCATTTTTCCAAGATTTGGAGTACCTAAGGTAGTGATCAGTGATGGAGGTAGCCATTTCATCAACAAGATCTTTGAGAATCTCTTGAAGAAGCACGGCGTTAAACACAAAGTGGCTACGCCTTATCATCCTCAAACAAGTGGCCAAGTAGAGGTTTCAAATAGACAGATCAAAATTATCCTAGAAAGGACCGCAGGATTCACAAGGAAAGATTGGGCAAGCAAGCTTGATGATGCTCTTTGGGCATATAGGACAACCTTTAAAACTCTAATTGGTACCACTCCTTTCAACCTCCTTTATGGCAAATCATGTAACCTCCCTGTAGAATTGGAGTACAAAGCGCTGTGGGCTGTGAAGCAGCTGAACTATTCTCTCAAGACAGCCCAAGAGAAGAGGCTAATACAACTTCAAGAACTTGATAAGATACGGTTGAATGCGTTTGAAAGCTCCAAGATTTACAAGGAAAGGACAAAGGTCTTCCACTATAAGAAGTTAGTTCTGAAGGATCTTAAGGAGGGAAGCAATGTGTTGTTGTATAACTCACGGTTGAAACTGTTCTCCGAGAAGCTGAAGTCAAGATGGTCCGGGCCATTTGAAATCAAAGAGGTCCTTCCTTATGGAGCTATCACTTTGGTTGACAAGGATGGGAAAAGTTTCACGGTGAATGGGCACATAGTAAAGCCCTACATGGCCGACGAGGACAACAGGGAGAGAGTCACATCACCTCTCCAAGACCCGGAGCCAGCCTAACACGGTAAAAGTCAAACCTAGAGACTTAAAACAAGCGCACTTGGGAGGCAATCCCATGTTTATCATTGTATAAATTGTTTTTATTTCTTGCTTTAGATTATGCTTTCAAGTCTGTGTAAGCAGGGACATAGAGAATGAGAACCAAAACCGCATAGTTAGGAGTGTATGAGCACGGATATGTTAAAGTAAGCAGAAGATCGAGGCCACGATCGAACTTTGATGAATCGATCTCACTGAGATCGATCATGAAGATCGAGCAAGATGCTCGATTTTCAGAACAGATTGATGATCAGTTCGACCACTGACACTCGATCTCTGCTGAAACAACCCGAGAATCAATCCAACCACTCAATCCCAGCTCCGGTCACACCTAGTCCGAGGTACCACCAACTCAACCTTGTATATACCATGCATTTTTAATTTTTGTTTCTTGGATTTTGGTCTCCTCTTGAGCTTGTTTGACACCGATACGTTTTCATTCAAGTTTGGGAGAGAATGTGTGCTTTGACATGTTTTTATTTGAATCTAATTTTTCTTTTCATCCTTGAGTCTTGCATACATCTATTTGCATAGAAAAACACACAAAAATATCATAAATGCTTTTCAAAAATTCCAAAAATATTTTTGTAGTTGCATTTGCATATGTAGATTTTTTTTAGAATTGAGTCTAGATTTTTATCATTTAGGATTGCATTCATATGCATTAGGAGGAATGATGAGCTTATCCTTGTAGATTGTTAAATCATGTGATCAATTCAATGCCCTAGTTAGTAGTTCTTTAATGCTTGTGAATAAATCTTGGAAGTAAGAAAGAACCACACTTGGACCACCTCAGTTGTCACTAGATTTTGGTCGAAATAGGGTCTTGAAATTGATAACCAACTCTACTTACTTGAACCGAATCTTGACATTTAAATATCATGCTTTGCATTGAAAGTGAATTCATGGATTAAAAATATTTGAGCTTTCTTTCTCACTTTGCCACCCTCTTGCTAGCTCAAGTAGTACTCCTACCTTACCTTACCTCCTTTGAAGCCAATTTTTTTTGTGTGAATACTTGTGAGGCCTTTATTTCGATTGAACTTAGCATAAAGTGTTAGGTTTGAGACGACAAGTTTAGGCTCTCATGTAGATTTTAGCTCTCGCATTTTGAAGCTAGTTGTAGGCTTATGATTTGGGGGTTTGGCCGTGATATTGCTTGATGAGTTGTGGAAAAGAGTAGATAGAAAGGGATGATGATAAGGGGCTTGGTGAAAAATAAGGGGAAGCATAGTTTGAAATGGTGAATCTTGTGTTTCAAAGGATATAGCTCAAAGTTTGGAAAAAGCTTGGTAGTCTTTGATATAAGATCAAAGGGGTAATGATCTTATAATGATGGTGAATTGATGGAATCTAGCAGCTGGTTGCAGAACTCTTTCTACTAGATCAAGAAATGGTTGAAGTGGATCGAGTATGGAGATCAGATCTGCTGGTTGTAGAACTCTTTCAGATTAGATCGAGATAATGAGATGAAAAGATGGTGGATCGAAGAACGCCACTCAAGAGTGTGAAAGCTCTTGTGATGAGTTCACAAACCTAGTCTCAAGGAATCGCACACAAGAGACATAGATTCAAACGTTTACTAAGTGTAGAAATCCATCTAACTTAGATAAACAAAAACAAGCCTGAGCTTTTAGAGAAAACTCTCTTTTATATTTCCAAAAATTTCAATGTGTCTTTATAAATGACAATAGATGAGCTTTTATAGCTCTTACAAAGAATCTTTACAATAAATTACATTTAAATAAAATTATTCACATTTAAAGAAAAGAGCAAAATTAGCTAAATCAAATAATGGTCTTCTTGCCACCAATTTTGCCTTGGACTTCAATGGGGATCTTTGACTTTGTGAATTTATGGGGATGAGATTATGATATTGCATCATTCTCTCCTTTTTCAAATGGTTTTGTCCTCAAAACTGATTCTTTTTTTTTTTTTTCCAAATGGACAAAAAAAAATATTTAGAAAACTAAATAAAACTTCGTTTTTTGTATCTTTTTCTAAAACATAAAAATCGAATTAAATAGGAAACATAAATAGAAACATTTTTTTTGAAATGAAAGAAACAAACTAAACTTTTAAGGGAAAAAAACTAAGAAAAATAAAATTTGATGGTTTTTTTTTTTTTAAATTTAATAACCAAAAACAGGAAACTTTTTTTTTTGTGGTTTTCAAATAATTATGGAGATAAATTTCGAAAATATTAAAGAAAAAAGACAAAACAAATTTTTTTTTTTTTAATGAACCAAAAATAAAACAGAAATGAAAACGATAGAGGATATGAGCTTTTAGCTCTGATACCAGATCATATAAGATCAAAGGGATATGATCTTATAATGATGGTGAATTGATGGAATCTAGCAGCTGGTTGCAGAACTCTTTCTACTAGATCAAGAAATGGTTGAAGTGGATCGAGTATGGAGATCAGATCTGCTGCTTGTAGAACTCTTTGAAACAAGAGTTTTTACTCTTGCAAGCAATTTTTCAATTCCTCATATCATTGCAATACTTGAGATATCAATCCATTTTGGGAGATGATTCAATAAGAATACAAAGTTTGGTTTAAGCTAAGCTAAAATTGCAAATTCAAGTAACAAGCAACAATTAAAAGCAAAACACAAACTAAAAGAGACACTACAAGAGCAATTATATGAACTAAGCCTTAATTACCACTAATGAAGCACTAAACAAGAGATTAACTACTAAGGAAGATTACCAAATTAACTAAAACGAAACCTAGGGATGGAATCATTGATTTGGGAAACTAAATCGACAACCTTGCAATCATCTAAGCAACTAATCAAGCCATCTCTATGCCTAGAACACTTAATAAAGACTAATCCATGATGTGTGGCACTAATCCCTTTCCTAATCACCCTAATGAACTAATGATGTTTTAGCATTAAAATGATTAGCAAGCATTAATAACAAGTCTATATGGCATGATAAACACCCTAGGCAACTAATGTCTTAGGCTAGGAATATAAATCTCTTATTAAGTTGGTTCAAGCATTTCATCAAACACTTGGTGGGTGTGTGAAATGCTTATGATCCAAATAACAAAAGATTAGCTATTTGGCATTAGGAACTACTTAATAAGAAGAGAGATGAAAGAATCTATCCTAGATTGCAAGATTGAACCATTAGAAAACCTTAAATCTAACCCATCCCCAAGTTCCTAAGGAACTACTCACTAATCATAGTTAAATCCATCAAATCAAAGATTAGAGAAAGGTTAAACATGATTAGAGAAAGATAAGAAGAAATTTAAGAGAGATATTGCATTAAACTTAAAGATCCAAGCAAAATACAAGGTTTTCTCCCAAAGAGGCAAAAGTTTAAGTTAAGAACATAAGAGAATAAAAGTTAGGATAAAAATTAGGTCTAAAAAGTATTTATAGTGAATAGTGATCGAACCGGGTCAACCCGGAACAAACTGGGTGTTGACCCGGTTTTTGGCTCGGCTAAGTGTTCGCATCGGACTAGTCTGATGCACTCCTGACCGATGCGAGCAAGGGAGAAATAGGGCCGAATCTCGAACATGCTTGCATCGGTTTGTTGCTCGATGTCTTATGTCCGGTGTAAACTCCAGGGTTCTCCGCATCGGACTGTTGATCGATGCTCTCTGTCCGATGCAGCTCATGTCGCGAACTCGAGGAGGCTCACATCGGTTTGTTACATCGGTTTGTTGTCCGATGGGCTGCAAACCGATGTGATGCCAGACAATCCTTGACTCCAAGCTGCCCACCAATCTCCAAATGGTCTTCCTAACCTCCAAGATACCTAAGATAAACTCCAAATGCAACAAAATATGCAAAGACTATGCAAGGACACCCTAGAACTCTAAATGATCAAAATGCAACACAATGATGCCTAATTAGATTCCTAAATGATGAGAAACTTACACTAAATGGAGGGGAATATGATGCAAAATATAGACATATCAANTAGAACTCTAAATGATCAAAATGCAACACAATGATGCCTAATTAGATTCCTAAATGATGAGAAACTTACACTAAATGGAGGGGAATATGATGCAAAATATAGACATATCAACTCCCCCAAACTTGCCTTTTACTTGTCCCCAAGCAAATGAAACACAAGCTACGGAGAGAGGTTTGAAGGTGGGGACTCAAATCCAAAGGTGATAAGCAAATGAATCAATTCAATGGTCCTAGTTCTTAATTCTAAGATGCTCTTTATGCAAACTTCTACTCCAAAAGGTCTAGCCATACCCATACTCATTCAAGTGAACCCAAGCCTTAACCTACACAAGCATTCATTTTCACCAACTCTTTAACATTCATTAATGGTAACCATGGATCATGAATCATGCAATGCTAGGGAACTTGTTTGGTTTTTGGGTAAGGTTTTGAGATGAAAATGATCTCAACTTCATGGGGTTCCAATGCAAGGGATCTCTCAATGAACAAGTGAACTTTGGCAAAATGCTAAGAGTAAAAAGCAACCTATGCATACAAAGACAAACTTCCATCTACCCTTTGTACCACAAATGTCTTCACTCTCAAATTTACTTTAAGCTCACTCACCAAGTCCAACCTAGGCTACCCATTACAAGGCAATTCGCCAACCCCATAAGAAGTTCAAACACCTTTTCTTTTCCTTTTCTCCTTTAAGCACTTAGGGAAAACCTCTTCTACAACCACAAGTGTTGGCACACTTTTACTTCAATCTCTTTTCCTTTACATTTAGCTATCCTCTTTCTTTATTACTTAGCCATATATTTTTTTTCTTTTTCTTGGCTCTTTTACTTTTCATTTCTAGAGGACTTTCTCTTAACCACTTAGAGCATAATATATATTGCCAACACTTTTCTCAAAATTTTCGTTTTCCCCTTCTCACCACCTCAATTTTCGCCAAACTCATTTCTTTCAAACTCATTGTCAAGCTAAAACCCCCACCCAAGAAGCCTAACCTATAACCTAGCTCATTGTCTCGAGCTAGCTACATGGAAGTCTATCCTTGTCGCTCTAAACTCAACACTTTTTGCTAAGTTCACAAGAAGAAAAAGGCCTAAAGCACTCAATAAGGAAGAGGTCTCAAAGAAAGCTTAGCTAGGGTGTTCGATTTTAACCGCTCTAAAGATGAGAGTCTGCTATTTGGGTTAACAAGAGTGGTAAAAGGAAAGAAGATAACCCAAATATGTATATGATATCCACAAGTTCTCTAGCAATGCATAACCATGATAATTACTTGTTCAAATTAGGTTCAAGTTCAAGAGAGTTGGTTTCTATTCAAAGCTTGGTTCAATTAAAACTTGAATTTCAAATGGTGAGGTCCAAGTAGGGTTCAACTTTAACTTTCAAAATTTGCACACAAAGCATCAAAGAACTACTAATTAGGGCCTTGAACTAATTCGTGAGCTTAACACCTTATAAGGAAAAATCATCATTGCCCCCTATGCAAGAATGCAAACCTATATGAATGCTAGACTCAATCTTACTTATGTGACAAATGCAAATACATGCTATTTTTTTTTTGAAATTTTCGAAATTTTTCCAATTTTTTGTTTTTTCCATGTCATAGATGAATGCATGAGACTCAAAAATGCATGAAAAAGAAAAATAAGATCACAAAACACAAGATCAAATACACCATACTCCCCCAAACTTAAATTACACAGTCCCTTGTGTAATCCAAGTTTGGAGAAGATTTGAAAATGCAAAAATAAAAACTAGATGATATTTACAATGGAATTTGGAGTGTTACCCCTAAAATTGGGTTGAGGAGGAAGAGGATTCCTCCATGGAATATGAGACGTTGCAGGATTCCGGAGTTGGTGATCGCATCGCTCTCCTCTTTCTTCGGCGAGTCTCATAAGAAGAGGACCTTGGTGGATCCTCATGAGATGCACTCCTTTCTTGCACATGGAATGAATGTCTCCTATCAAGTTCCATAGTGCTTTCTCCCACGTTTTCCCCTTCATTGGCATATCCATGTGCAGCTTTTGAGGAAGATGCGCCCCCCACCTTGGACATGAGCTCCCTCATTTGATTTTTCATCCCCTTAACCGTCTTTACCAATTTTCGAATGGTCTTGTCTTGCCAATTGTTCCACCTTTGGAGGATGTAAATTCGGTGGTGGGCTTCTCTCAAGGCTTGATTAGGAATGGATGAATCATAGGCCTCAAAAAATTATCTTTGACTCCCATATGTAGGACTTGGGGGCACTTCCTCTTGAGTTTGTTCTTGGGGGCTGCTTTCACTTTCCTTCCTAGGGGGACCTCTTTGTTTCCTTATGCTTTGAAGTGGAGGTTCCCTTGAAGGATCGTAGAGCTCATCGTTGGAAGGACGGAAGTCGATGTGTCTTGGCGTGGTGAAGCTCGTCAAGAGTGGGCAAGGAAGTTTGACTCTTGCTTCTGTGGAGTCGCTGTAGGAAAACTTGTAGGCATAGCTTTTTCCTAACTTCCCATTGATGAATCTTGTCTTGCTAAGGTATTGGATGTCCATCCATTTCGGCTCACTTGTAACCTCTCCAAGATCCGCTCCACAAGCAAGTAGAATGGGTGTTACAACTCCTCCAATGCTGTGTTGTGGCGTGTAATCCGTAGTTGTCATTGCCCACTCCTTGTAGCTCAACAACCTCTTCATAAGCAGAGAGATCAATCCTATGCCCAAGCTATCACCTCTCAAGATTGTTGTGTTTTCATCAGTCCTTATGCTCCTTAGAATATCCTTGATCCCCATATCCAAGAGTTCAAGCTCATCTTCAAGAACATACCCGCACTCCTTCCTTGCGAAAAACGTGTGGGCGAGCACCTTGTGTGCATATTTCACTGCTGGATGGGTAATGGCGCCACCCTTGCTTATTCCAGCCTTGAAATTGCCAACCCCAATGTACCTCCACAAACTCGTAAGTTCACCCTTTTGAAACTCCATGATCTTCCCTCTTCTCCATCCTTCGGGTAACCCGAACACTTCATTGAGCTCCTTAAAGGACATCCTATAGTTCTTTCTCCCCACCTTGAATTTAATATAACCATGCCCATCTGCTTCTTCCTCTTCGGTTGGCTCAGCACAAAGGGGATAGAACACCACCATCAATGTAGAAAGGAATTGGCAAAGCGGGTTTTGGTGGGTTTGGTGAGCCATTTGGAAGAATTGCTTCATTCCCATGTTGGTGAAGAGAGCTAACACATCCTCAAATATTTCGAGCTCCCGGAGTGTATCCATGTGCTGGTACCTTGTCCCTTGGTGCTTCATTGCCATAAGAGCCTTGTAGATTTCATTGGTTGTGGGTTCTTTACCGGGAGCCTCCTTCGCACTTCCACTTCCACTACCGCGTACCATTTCTTGTTTCCCTTTTCTTTTAGCTTCCCTTTGCCTTTCGGTTTCCCCATCGTTTGTACCTCTAGTCTTCCCCATATTGGTACCTATAAAATAAACACCCTTGAACAAGAGTTAGCACATTATAGTTTCAGCATAGCTATTAACAATAGGGGAAACCCATGAGCACAACAAGCATTTGCCAAATTCAAACAATTGCAACACTTAGAAAAATTTTGCCCAAGAACTCCAAATTTTAACTTCTCAAAAATTGTTGGCTAACAAGTGCTAAGCATTATACATGATGAGTGCAAGTGGTTGCAAGTGAAAGCCCCAAATTCTAACAAGAATCACAAGATTAATTGGCATTTTCGCACCTTTTAGAACTCATGAACCCTAATTGCTAAAATTACAAAATTTCACCATGCCTACAATGAATTAGCCCACGAAATCAACATATAAACCGTTCTAAAGTATAACCCAAGCCTTAAGCCACCAAATTTGACCCGTATTGAGCTTTCACCTCAAGTTCCACAAAAGGAAAAATGGATATGGAAAGAAATAAGGATAATACCTCGTTGGTGCACAGGAAGATAGCTCGAAATTGGACTAGTACTAGTTGGACAAGAAGAAATTTGACAAATGGGTTCTTGAATCACCAAAATTGAATGAAGATAGAGAGAGCTTTGCTTAAAATCGTGAAACTGAAGTTTTTGGGAGGTAAAACGAGTTTCGGGGAAGAAGAAGGGAGTAAACCAGACAAAATTCTGTAAAAATCGGTTTAGGAAAAACTTGGTTTACTCAAAATAGACCGGTCAAAGTCATCAAAAGGGAAAAGTTAACTTACCTTTAGGGGTGCATCGGACAGTTACCCGATGCAACAAACCGATGCCAAATTCGGAATGCTTTGCATCGGTCAGTTGTCCGATGCACCTTGTCTGATGCGGTTCAGCAGCTAAGAACGGAGGGGCTTACATCGGACAGTTGTCCGATGCGTCACTAACCGATGTGACTCCAGAAGAACTCCTCCAATCCCACATCGGGTCTGGTCTCCAATGCACAGGCCGATGCAAAATTCAGGGTGTGTCGCATCGGTTTGTTGTCCGATGTGCAACATTCCGATGCGACGCTAGCCGATTTTTACAACCCTCTTCATTTTTCTCTTGCTTCTCTTATCCAAACATGATGATCACAAACACTTAAAGACAGATTATTGAAACTAAACAATGCAAATATATGCAAGGATACCATGGGAATGCCTCCCAAGCGCGCTTGTTTAAAGTCTCTAAGCTTGACTTTTCAAACCCTTAGGCATGAGTGGGATCTTGAAGAGGACATGAGCTTGCCTCTTCCTTAGACTCATTCACCAAATATGGCTTGACCCTATGACCATTGACTGTGAAACTCTCCCCATTCTTCCCAATCAAGGTGATGGCTCCATAAGGCAACACTTCTTGAATCTCGAAAGGGCCTCCCCACCTTGACTTGAGCTTACCCGGGAACAACTTCAATCTTGAATTGTAGAGAAGAACTTTGTCACCAACACTTAACTCCTTCTTCACAATCCTCTTGTCATGGAAAGCCTTGGTCCTCTCCTTGTAAATCCTTGAACTTTCATAAGACTCAAGTTTAATCTCTTCAAGCTCTTGGAGTTGAATCAATCTCTTCTCTTGGGCTGTCTTTATATTGTAGTTGAGAAGCTTCACAGCCCACATAGCCTTGTGTTCAATTTCCACAGGTAGATGACAAGCCTTTCCATACACAAGGTTGAAAGGAGACCTTCCAATTGGAGTTTTGAAAGCTGTCCTATAAGCCCACAAAGCATCATCAAGCTTGATTGACCAATCCTTTCTTGTTATACCCACAATCTTCTCTAGAATGGCCTTGATCTCTCTATTTGAAACCTCCACTTGGCCACTAGTTTGAGGATGATAAGGAGTGGCTACCTTGTGCTTGACACCATGCTTGCTTAACAATCCTTCAAAGACCTTGTTGATGAAGTGGCTTCCCCCATCACTAATCACAACCTTTGGCACACCAAACCTTGGGAAGATTATACTCTTGAACAACTTGACCACGACCTTAGAGTCATTGGTAGGGCTTGCTATGGCTTCCACCCACTTGGAGACATAATCAACAGCTACTAAGATGTATTGGTTTTCATAAGAAGATGGGAAAGGTCCCATGAAATCTATGCCCCATACATCAAACAACTCCACTTCTAAGATTGGGTTTTGGGGTATCTCATCTCTCTTGCTTATGTTCCCCTTTCTTTTACAAGGCTCACATCTCTTGATGAACTCATGAGTATCCTTGAACAAAGTAGGCCACCAAAAACCACTTTGAAGCACCTTTGTAGATGTCTTGAAGGTGGCGAAATGACCTCCATACTTAGACCCATGGCAATGAAAAATCACACTCTCAACCTCTTCTTGTGCCAAGCATCTTCTATAAATTCCATCAGCACATCTCTTGTAGAGATATGACTCATCCCAATAGAAGTGTGACACATCCCTCATAAACTTCTTCTTGTGATAATTGTTCATATGTGTTGGTTCTTCTTTGCACACTAAGTAGTTAACAAAATCAGCATACCAAGGCTCACCCTTTACCTCTATACCTTGAGTCTCGTGAAGCATCTTTCCAACTCCATGTGCACTAGCAACACTCTTGATCATCATTAATTGCTCTTCCGGGAGTGAATCATTGAGTGGTAAAGCATCTTCAATCCTCATCCTTGACAAATTATCAGCTACACCATTTTCCACACCCTTCTTGTCAACTATCTCCATGTCAAACTCTTGAAGAAGCAAGATCCATCTAAGGAGTCTTGGCTTGGTCTCTTTCTTAGCATAAATGTGGCGCAATGCAGCATGATCCGTGTACACTATCACCTTTGATCCCACCAATTAAGATCTAAACTTCTCAAAATCAAACACCACCGCCAAGAGTTCCTTTTCTGTTGTAGCATACTTGGTTTGAGCCTCATCAAGTGTCCTACTTGCATAATAGATCACATGAAGCTTCTTGTCTTTCTTTTGCCCAAGAACAGCTCCAACAGCATAGTCACTAGCATCCGCCATGATCTCAAATGGTAGACTCCAATCCGGTGCTTGCACAATAGGGGCACTCACAACTCACACGTGCTTTCTTGATTGTCTCAAAGGCTTGCAAGCACTCTTCATCAAACTGAAACTCTACTTCCTTGCAAAGGAGTCTTGTCAAAGGCCTAGCTATCTTTGAGAAATCCTTGATAAACCTCCTATAAAATCCAGCATGCCCAAGGAAGCTCCTTATGCCTCTCACATTTGATGGTGGCGCCAAGTTGATCATCACATCTATCTTGGCTCTGTCCACTTCTATTCCTTCCTCAGAAATCTTGTGACCCAACACAATCCCTTGGTTGACCATGAAATGACACTTCTCCCAATTAAGCACCAAGTGAGACTCTTCACATCTTTGTAGAACCCTGCAAAGATTAGAAAGACATGCAGAAAAAGAGGCACCATACACAGAAAAGTCATCCATAAAAACCTCTACCATCTCCTCGATAAGATCGGAGAAGATACTCATCATGCACCTTTGAAAGGTAGCTGGAGCATTACACAACCCGAATGGCATCCTTCGATATGCAAAGGTACCATAAGGGCATGTGAAAGTGGTCTTCTCTTGATCATTTGGGTGAATGGGTATTTGAAAGAACCCACTATACCCATCAAGGAAACAATAGAAGGGATGGTTAGCCGATCTCTCAAGCATTTGGTCAATAAAAGGAAGAGGAAAATGATATTTCCTAGTAGAAGCATTAAGTTTTTGGTAATCAATACACATCCTATGGCCAGTGATGGTTCTAGTTGGTATCAACTCATTTTTTCATTCTTAATCACAGTGATTCCACCCTTCTTAGGGACAACATGCACGGGAGAAACACAAGTGCTGTCACTAATAGGGTAAATCACATTAGCTTCCAAAAGTTTCAAGATTTCCTTCTTCACCACTTCCTTAAGGTTTGGGTTTAATCTTCTTTGATGTTCAATTGAGGAAGTGTTTTCATTTTCAAGCTGAATCATATGAGTACAAAGTATATGACATATGCCCTTGATATCACTCAAAGAGTAACCAATAGCTCTCCTATACTTTCTCAACTCATTAAGGAGAGAGTTGAGCTCATCATCACTCAAGTATTCATTGACAATTACGGGGTAAGTAGAGTTAGGGCCTAAGAAAGCATACCTTAGTCCAATGGGAAGTGGCTTGAGTTCCACCTCTGGAGCCTTAAGTTCACTCCAATCCTCATCAAGATCCTTTGCCATTTCGCCTTGCTCAAGCTCCTCTAGACCTTCCCCTTGTCCTTGACTTGAAACCTCAACCCTCAAGGACCTTTTATCTTGAGCAAATTCAACTTCACCGTCACATGAAGCTATCAAGCTCGAAAACCTGTCCTCCCCATCTTGTACCTTGCGTGAGTCAAGCATGTGCATGTATTCTTGTGTTTCCTCATGCAAGTAGCCATTCTCTCCATGTGGTTTGGTTAGGGCTACACTAAGATGGTCTTCTTGAGCTAGCTCTTCAAGCAACTCATCAGCTAGCTCATCCATAGTTTCAATGTAGAACACTTGACCATCAATGGTTGGCTTCCTCAAGGTCTCTTTTATGTCAAATTTCAGCTCAACCCCTTTTCCTAGATGCAAGGCGATCTTCCCATGCTTCACATCAATGATTGCACCAGCTGTAGCTAAGAAAAGTCTCCCCAAAATCAAAGGATCTTTTGGCTCTTCGTCCATCTTGAGCACCATAAAATCAGTTGGGATGATGAAGTTGCTAACTTTTAGAGGCAAGTCCTCTAGAACTCCAATTGGCATCCTCACACTCCTATCCGCAAGAATTAGTGAAATGCCACATTCCTTGTACTTAGTGAAACCGATCTTCTTAGCTATTGAATAAGACATGAGGTTGATACTAGCTCCAAGATCACACAAGCAATTCTCAAAACCAAGAGGACCAAGGGCACATGGTATAGTGAAGGAACCGGGATCTCCAAGCTTCTTTGGTATTACATTGCTTTGAGTTATTGCACTACACTCTTGAGAAAGTTGCATAACTCCTTGGACATCCCTAGCTCTTTGTGCCACAACATCTTTCAAAAATTTGGTGTATTGAGGGATCAACATGAAGAATCCATCAAAGTTATCTTGAGCTCAATGTCTTTGATTTGCTTGTCAAACATTACCTTGTATTTCTCCACCAACTGTTTCTTAAACCTCCCGGGAAAGGGAAGTTTAGGCATGTAAGGTGGAGGAACAAATGTTGGCTCCTTTTGGTGCGCCTTCTCCTTTACCTTCTCCTTTACCACTTCCTTGCCCTTCCTTGCAATGTACACATCATCAAAAGTTATTGCTTCTTGAGCTTTTTCAAAGCTATCCTCCCCATCTTGAATTTCAATGTCCTCATTGATTAAAGGACCCTCTCTTGTAGGCAACTCCTTTCCACTTCTTAAAGTGATTGCATTGATGTAGTCTTTGGGGTTTGCCTCACACTTTCCCGGTAGAGGTACCTTGAGAGTTGGAGCTAGAAGCCTTGCCTTTCTCAACTTGCTTGAACTTTTGTTGAAGACCTCCTATTTGAGTAGCAAGCTCATTAAGTGAAGAATCCATCCTTGTGTTAATTTCAACAATCTTCTTTCCCATATTAGCATCACTATTGGCTTAACCTTGAAGTATTTGTTGAAGCATTAGTTGAACATTGTCTTGTGGAGGACCTTGTGAAGGTTGAGGAAATCCAGGTGGAGCATTGTACTTTTGACCACCATAGTTGCCTTGGTTTCCTCCTTGGTAGTTAGACCTTGGTGCATAACCCGTTTGTTGATTGTTGTAAGGCACAAAAGGTTTGTTTTGAGTATCTTGTGGAGGGTAGACTTGGTCTCCGGGGTTGGCTACATTAGTACTTCTATAAGAGAGGTTGTTATTCCCCTTATAGTTGTTGTTGGAGTAGTTGTTGTAGCCTCCTTGGCCACCCACGAAATTGACCACTTCTTCACACTCTTGAGCCTTAACTTGATCATCACAATCTTCTTGGTACTCACTAACAAAATGTACATGCCTTTGATTGGAAGACATGAGCATGTCCATCTTGTCATGTAGAGACTTCATTTCTTTCTTGTGAGATTCATATTCACCTCCCCTTGGAGCTCT
>JAHZTW010000004.1:25196049-25212959 GCA_020283515.1 Alliaria petiolata | reverse complement strand
ACGTGCTTGCATCGGTTTGTTGCTCGATGTCTTCTGTCCGGTGTAAACTCCAGGGTGCTCCGCATCGGACTGTTGATCGATGCTCTCTGTCCGATGCAGCTCATGTCGCGAACTGGAGGAGGCTCACATCGGTTTGTTGTCTGATGGGCTGCAAACCGATGCGATGCCAACCAATTCTTCATTCTTGTTCTCCAACTTCTCCTTGACTCCAAGCTGCCCACCAATCTCCAAATGGTCTTCCTAACCTCCAAGATACCTAAGATAAACTCCAAATGCAACAAAATATGCAAATACTATGCAAGGACACCCTAGAACTCTAAATGATCAAAATGCAACACAATGATGCCTAATTAGATTCCTAAATGATGAGAAACTTACACTAAATGGAGGGGAATATGATGCAAAATATAGACATATCACTCTTTCAGATTAGATCGAGATAATGAGATGAAAAGATAGTGGATCGAAGAACGCCACTCAAGAGTGTGAAAGCTCTTGAGATGAGTTCACAAACCTAGTCTCAAAAAATCGCACACAAGAGACATAGATTCAAACGTTTACTAAGTGTAGAAATCCATCTAACTTAGATAAACAAAAACAAGCCTAAGCTTTTAGAGAAAACTCTCTTTTATATTTCCAAAAATTTCAATGTGTCTTTATAAATGAGAATAGATGAGCTTTTATAGCTCTTACAAAGAATCTTTACAATAAATTACATTTTTTAAAAAATATTCACATTTAAACAAAAGAGCAAAATTAGCTAAATCAAATAATGGTCTTCTTTCCACCAATTTTGCCTTGGACTTCAATGAGGATTTTTGACTTTGTGAATTTATGGGGATGAGATTATGATATTGCATCAGTCTTAAGAAAAAAAAAAAAAAATCAAAAGAGCCAAAAAGACTAAAGAAAAGAAAGACTACCTAGGAATGAAAAGAAGAGGTAAGTTGATAAAAGATTACACCATTCGCTATGAGTAATAGGTTGAAGAAGTTCCCCCTTAGAGCTTTAAAAGAAGAAGTTTGTTCGAAATCCATGGGTCTAGCAAGGCATAAAGAGCATAGGGAGAAAAAGGGTAGTTCTAGAGGGTTGAGTGAGCTTTAAAAAAATGAATGAGAGGGGTTTAGGACCATTGATAGCATTTCAGGTAGATGAGAGTCTAGTGTTGTATGCATCACTTGTCTCTTACCTTTAGCATTATGCATAAAGTTCATTTTTCTTTGAGTGAAACCCACGTTTGAAAAAGAAACCCACATGAATTGAGATCACTTTAATCTCAAAAGCCTAATCCCTTAGCCAAATGAATTCACTTGCTTGCATTGTCATGATTCACGGTTTGTACTTAATGAATGTTAAAGAGTTGGTTTGATAGGGAGACTTATCTAGATTGAAATCTTAGTGCATTTGAACGTTGAGATGAGCATGGCTAACTCTTTTGGAGTAAGATGAATTCACATGTATTTTAGAATTAAGAACAAGGACATTGAGTTGATTATGTTTGTTAGCAATCTTGGATATTGAGCTCCCACCTCTAAACTTCTCTCTCGGATTTGTCTTTTAATTTGCTTGGGCAAGCAAAAGGCAAGTTTGGGTGAGTTGATATACTCATATATTTCGCATATTCAGCATACATTTAAGATAGGTTTTCATGCATATTGCATTCATAATAGGTTAGTTTGCATGTTTTATCTCATTTTAGGTCTTAGAACATTTTGCATTAGCATTTGCATAGTTTCTTGCATATTTGCATCACTATCAGGTTGTTTTGAGTGCATTGGAGCTATGGTGGATGCTGAGACATGCGGAGGTTCAAAGGGAAGCTTGTGGACACTTGGAGAAGTTCGGACAAGCAAACACTCACTGAGATCGAGGAAAAGATCGAACAAGGCAGGTCGATCTAGACGAGATCGACCACAAGATTTAGGAACTCATTCCGTTTTAAGGAAGAAGAACGGGGCCTAGATCGACCAAGACGGTCGTGCGACTGTACGGACATGAAGACTCTACCCAGTAATAATGGAGGCAAGATCGAGGTCAAGGAACAGTCCAGATCAGAACGGCCCGACGATCGAGCAAGGAAGTCGATCTTGGAGTTAGAACGACCCGAAGATCGATCGAAGCAAGGAGGACATAATCCGATCATCGGAAGTGGCGCGAATCAAGAAAACCCTATCATCCAACCGGAGGATCGAGACGCCAACTGACCTGTTCTACCCGCCAACCAACCCAGGCGAGTAAGGAACCGCACCATAGCCGATCACTACAGTCCTGATCAAAACTTTCAGAATCGAGCTGCGATTCAAGTGAACGCCCCTCATGAGGACGCGCTGGAGATCAAACCGCAAATCATCTCCTTGGTTAAGCAAATTCAGTTTCACAGACTATCAAACGAGCAGCCGATGGACCACATCGAACTATTTGAAGAGATTTGCAGCACCACAAAGACGAACCGAATCCCTCCCGACTATCTAAAGTGTAAGCTATTCCCATTTTCTTTAAGCGACAAGGCTCATAGATGGCTAAAGACTTTACCACCAGGATCGATCACTAACTGGGTGGAATGCAAATCCGCTTTCCTCAATCACTTCTACACGAAGTCACGATCCAATCTGCTGAGAAACAAGATTTAAGGCTTCCAACAAGGACCAGTCGAGTCATTCTTTAAAGCATGGGAGCGATTCAAGGACTACTAACGCGATTGCCCTCACCATGGTTTCTCCGGAGCCAGCTTGCTGAACAAATTCTACCCGGACTGCAAGCTAGGTACCAACTCTCACTCGACACAGCCAGCAATGAAGACTTTACCACAAAGACAGAGCGACAAGGACGCGCACTCATCGAGAACCTCGCTGTAAGCAACATCAACAACTGTCCGGATTATGATAGAAATCCGCGAACCAGAGATTCGGATCCCAAGCAGATAGCCGAGCTGAAGAACATGATGAGCCAGGTACTCAAAGGACAGCAACGCAGCATCAATGCGTGTGAAACCGCGGAAGAAAGAGAGGAGTTCAACCCAGGAGACGAGGGAGATTGATCCTACACGCGATAAGAAGAAGTTAATTTTATAGGAGACCAGTATTCATATCCAAACCGAAACTTCAACAACAGATTCAACAACAACTTCTGGAACAACAACAACCTCTCGTACCGAAACCCGAACGTGGAGAACCCGTGAGACCAAGTTTATCCACCTTAGGGAAGACCTTTCCAAAACAAGTTCCAAAACGTGAACTACGGAAGCAACGGAGGCTATCAACCAAAACCACCTTACAACTCTCAGCCTGCTCCCTACAACAATCAGCAAGGAGCGCCACAAGCTGCATCAAATGCGCCGTACCCATCACGAGAGGACAAACTCGAAGGATTGATGCAACAGTTGCTGTTGTCTCAGCAGAAATCGGTCAAGGATCTCAACATCAAGGTAGATTGCATGTACAAGGTAGTTCGAATATCTATCTTCCCATGTGAATAAATTGGACACGCAAGTCTCACAAACTGCTGAAACCATCAAGAGACAAGCAGGAATCTTTCCGGAAAAGGTAGAGGATAACCCGAAAGGATTTTGTAACGCGATCTTTGTAATCACCAACGAAGCTGAAGAGCCAGAACTAGCTATGGGAAATAAATGCAGATTCGTCCCGCCTTTCCCGAGAATAAAGAAAGGAACGGCTGAGCCACCTTTTGATATTCCGGAACACTGCACATTCGAGAGACTAAAGAAGGAAGAAGATCCAGGCGCATTCACCTTCTCATGTTCGATCACGGGAATTAAGTTCGAAGATTTTCTATGCGACACGGGAGCTAATGTCAATGTCATGTCCACAACAATCGCTGAAAGGTTAGGAATAACAACCTATTTTCCATCACCTATGCAGCTAGTATTCGGAGATTCGTCCAGGAAGAAAACGAATGGCATTGTGCACAATATCCAACTCCTCATCGGAAACAAGATAGTACCTACATACTTCCATGTACTGGATATGGGAGAAGACAGAGACAAGCCTTTAATACTTGGAAGACCCTTCTTGGCCATGATATGAGCAAAGATCGACCACGTAAGCAACTTCGCAGTCTTCTTACATATAAGTCAGAAGAGATACTATCCGAAGGAGCTAAACACTTCACCACCAGAAAGAAAGAGCCAGACGATTAAAAAGGAGAAAAAGGGTATGATATCAAGAGTAGGCCAGCTCCACTCGAGACCCTTCTCTAGAATCGAAATCCTGATTCCTCCCGAGCTAGGAGAGCTAAGTGAAGAAGAAATGGCCAAGACGGTCGAGATGACCAAGCAGGTGATCCTAGAAGCCAAAATTCTTAGGAATGGAAACGGAGGCACGCTACTAATTCAGAAACAAGGCAATGCTTTGGGAGAGACAACTTCGAAAACAACTACCTCAACCGCCTAAGCTTCAAACAAAGTCGAGCTAAACGACTTAAACAAAAGCGCTTGGTGGGAGGAAACCCATCCGGTACGTGTTTTCAGTTTTCTTTCTTTCATTTCTAACAACTAGTTTTTGCAAGTTTTCTGTACTTAGGCATATGAAGAAAACAAAAAAAAAAATATGAAAACCAAGAAAAACCCAAAAATATGAGGAGCCTCGAAACAAGGCTGGCCGCACGAGCACCAGCTCATGCCGCGGCGAGACGGGTCGTGGCCGCGCGACGAGCCACAACCGCGCGGAGATGAGACGCCTTGGCGCGGCCGCGACGGGCCATGGCGCGGCAAGCGGTCGTCTGGATGACAACCCCGGAAAACCCACGTTTTCCTCCCGAACCGAGCTTCCCGCGTTTTGGTACAATTCCGCAACGAAAAAATCATTCCCGTTAATGTAAGTTAACGAATTTTATTGATTCGTGACCAACACGCAAAGTAAGTTCTCTCGTTTTAAAGTTTTTGAAAATGAAAGGTTCTTTGGTGATAAAAACACCTTTTTGAAGCAAAAAGAGAATTTTTAGAATCAAACTCTCTTTTCTTCTTCTCTTCCAAAAGATTTGGAGATTTTTGAGAGATTCTAGATTTTTCAAATCCGAACTGTTTTCAAAAATTCTTTGGCCTAAGCTCATCTATTTTCAAAGGAGATTTAACTTTTGAAATTCATTCATTCGCATCTACAAGGTATGGTCTCTAATTTTAAAAAATCCCTAGAGAACTCACTATTGAGATCCCTCTTGCTTGACTAGATAATTGTCTAGGATGCTTGAATAATAGTAGAGAACCTTGGATTGATAATTTAGGTTGCCTAGATTTCGATTTTTGCAACCCAATTTCGAAAAAGTTGAAATCTTTGCAAAATTGAAATTAGAACTTGCTCTAAAACTAATTTTGATTATATTATTAGACAATTTGCTTAGTTTGAGTTTAATTCATGCTAGGTATGACTTAAAAACCAAAGTTTGATGAGAATAAGTTGAAAAATCGATTTATTGGAGAATTTTTGGTTTGGAAACCCAAAAATCCGAAAATAGAGTTTGAGTACCAAATTGCTCTTGAGATTTATGCATTAACTCGATTAGTATTAGTCTTGAAAACTCTTGATATATTTCTTGTATATCATTGCACTTGAGAATCCTTATGACACATAAAATTCACATGTTTGGTCGAGTTTTTGTTTTGTTTTGCTAGGTACAATGAGCTATGACCGAAACTTCGAGGTGCGTTCGAAGAATAGAGAGAAACTAAGCTCTTCAAGGGGTTCTTCACGACAGCAAGAACACGAAACAACACTAGGAAACCCGAGTCAAGACACCACTCTAGGGAGATATGTGGAGGAACAACGAATAACGTTCCGCGGTTCACGAATAGCGCGCACAAGGCACGACGATTCACCTTCACCTCAAGAGCCAAATAGAGAGCTGAACCCTTCTCCTCCTAAGCGCCAGGTCCGAAACTTTGGAGCACCAATGGAGCCAAACATTGATTATTTGAAGGTGATGAAGAAGATGAAGATAAGAACAACCCTCAAGATCGATTACTCCGCTTTAGACGCTCTGGGCATCACCGAGGATGTCACATGGTACTTGGACGAGCTAAGGCTCAGGACCTTCATGGAGATTGATCGACCCACTTACAAGGAGCTCGCGCAAGAGTTCTTATATTCAGTTCAGTTAACCTACCAGAGAGGAAGGAAGTCACATCCGAAGGACGGTACTCTCTATTTCACCATTGGGTCTAGAGATTATGAATTGAGCATCCCTAGACTTTGCGAGATATTTGGTTTTGACTTGAGGAGCGAGACAAGCATTGAAGAAGAATGGAGTGCTGATCTTTGGGGACTTATGGGCCGAGGCATATATGACAAGGGAAGGCATCCGTCTGCTTTTCTTTCACACCCGGCCGTGCGTTTTGTGCACCGCCTCTCGCAGCAACCAGTCATGCATTCTCATTCCAGAGCTCGTCCTACTTCAATCCGCCTTTAAAGACGAGCCACTTTCAGCATGCCTTGGATGTGTCCTAGCAGAGAGACTCGTGCGAGTGAAGCACAATCTTATCGCACCTAGATGCGAGACTGCCTTCACAACTTACTGAGGCATCATTACAGCGATCATGGAGGAGGCAGGAGTAGACACTAACATAGAGGCACCCCTAGATGAGGCTTGGTTTGACTTGTTCCAGTTTCAGACGGACAGGAACTTGACAGGCGCAGCCATGGATCCAGACAGGTTCGGATACCGATATCGACTAGGGAAGGGAGACAGCCGCACGGTCTATCTACCGTCTCCCACAGTCCCGCGCCTTTCAGAGGGTTCACCACAATGGATCCTGGAGCATGAGGAGTTCCGTACCGAGTTCTCACGCCTACCGCTCACCATTAGAGAGTATGTAGCAACTAAGGCTAGGAGAGAGGCGATCCGTCAGAGGACCCACCACCACACCTCATCTTCCTCCATGCGCAGCACCTCACGATCTGCTGCACCGTCCACCTCAGTTGATCCCGCGATCACTGCACTTCAGGAGCAGCTGGCACGCCCGAACGAGATGCTTGAGAAGATGGCGCGACAACTTCGATAGAGAGGACACATAGATGGCGAGCTTTAGACCCTGAGTTCAAATGCCTTGAAGACTTTTTGTCTCGGCCGAAACTCTTTCTGCTTACGAGCCTGGTTCCATCTATCTCACCCCTACCTTTTATTTATGCTTTATTTTTCATATTTTAAGTCATTTCCGGCCTATCACCATGGGGACAGTGTGATTTAAGTCTGGGGGGAGGGGGTGGGGTTCGTACTAATTACTTTGCTTTGTTTTGGTTTTATTTATGTCATTTTAATTATTTCTATTTACCCTAAGAACTAAGAATGATGTATCTCGATATATATGATATGGTTTTAGGGACTATGATGCAAAACCGAGGACGATATTCGACCAGTGTGCTTCTACGCTATTTCTAGTAACAGATCTTTGAAGCTTTACTACTAGACTAGGCGGTAGCTAGAAAGCCGACAATGCGAAATCCTGGAGAATGCCGATCTATAGAGATTTCAGAGGAAGGAATATACTAGCTCTATTTTTATTGGATTTTAACCTGACTTCTAATTTCCTTGTCAACAGATTTGAGCATTCAACGAAAATGCCAGAACATTCAAGACACCTATTTCCATTTTTTTATTTCACACTCCCTTGTTGTTCCTGAGCGGCCAACACAACAGTTGGTACCATACCCGAAACTTTTACCATCTTTTCATACCTCACGCAACTCTCTTGTTTTTACAATATGCAGATATGTGCAAAAACGACGGAGATGGAGGAACGACACGATTTCTAGTCACTCGATACGAAAGATCGAATGGTTAAGGAACGGAAGTGTCAGCAACAAAAGTAAACCACTCATGCCTCAGAAAACTCAAAGGAATGGTAATATTTTCGTGATACTTAGGACTCTTACACTAAGGCACTTCCTGTTTCACAAAAAAATAATAAGAAAAAGTAACTCGGATAAAGGACCCGAATTTCTTGGAATGATGACGGTACTTATCCGCAGAAAAGAAGAGTTACATAAAAAAACGGAAAGAAAATGCCTAAGAGTCGTAAGAGAATCGGAAAATTCATAGAGGCGGAGTCCGGTCAATATGGTGAGGAGTTTTAGACGCCACCCAGTCCGAACCAGAAGCAAGAAAACAAGTCTGGGGGTATGGCGATATCAAGGAGAACTCGCGGATGTGTACGTGCGAAGAGTGATTGGAAATCGTGGATCTCAACAGTTCCACCTTCTCTTGTTGTTTTGCATAATATCTCTCACCTTCCAGAGATCTATACGGTAACCCGAAACACTCTAAACCTCACCAATAAAGGCCTTTTATGCACCTAACCTCGTTGAACCTAGCTTGACATCCCTTGACAAGGATCACGCCAATCTTAATACTATTTAGAGAGCTAGTTGACTGAAACCTGGGATTTAGATAGTGAAAGATTCATAAAGGACTAGTGTTGAAGGAACTATAGTGATAATTTTCTAGGCTAAGCTTGGATAAACTAGTTCGATGACTTATGGTTTAGAAGGAAGGTCGCTGAGTTTTCGCTAGTTCCCATATTTTCAAACCTCTTTCCGAGATTTTATCTGTGTTTTGTTTAAGGACAAACAAAGGTTTAAGTCCGGGGAGTTGATAACACTCATATTTTACTCATAAAACCTATCATTTCAAGATCCCTTACAAGTGTTTTAACCCGGTTTTCAACGGTTTTAAAGTAATTTCCACGTTTCCTAGTCTTAAGAGTCATTTCAGGGAAATTGGACAAAAAGGACAAGTGCTCGGAGCCATAAGTTCAACATCAGACGACACTCTTCCCACCCCAAGATCAATCTCATATTTGGAGACAAGATAGCTCTTTCAGCTGTCTTTCATCCCGAGGTGCTTTGAGTTCAATCCCACGGTTGGATCTCAAGTTACGAAGGAGGCAAGAAGGTCTGTCAGGCACATCCTCAGAAGAAGGACGGCCGCACCATGGAGTTTCAGAAGACCAGTGGCCGCGCCACGCCTGGTCGCTCGAGCGGCCAGACCATTGCGGCCCATCCCGAGCCCGTTTGCACTTATTTGATATTTCCCGAGGTTAAAACGCGAAGCCCACTTCGTGAAGACACGAGGGCCTATATAAGGAGACCTTAGGGCTTCACAAAGGACGTGACCCTTTTCACAGAGCTTTTCCAGAAACACTTTTACGCCGCCAGAGAGAGAGAGAGAGAGAGAGAGAGAGAGATCGAAGGCGCTCGAAGGCGCTCGAAGGCGATCGAAGGCGATCGGATGGGACGGCTGGAGACGCAGCGGAGCTTGTCCCTGGTTGGACCTCTATGGTGTAGCCCGTGCGCATCATCTTCATTACCCTTTCCTTGTCATTCTCCATCAAACCCGGAGGAAGTAGAAATCGTGCCTGTGCGAATGGTTTCGAGCCCCCATTGCACTTAACTTTGCACAGTATAGAGCTGTCCTTGTGCTCTAATGGATGCAAGCTCAGGGTGCTCTTAGCTGGGGCTCGATTTTTGCTAGGCGATCCTTTTTGCATTACCAAAGAAAATCTTGTAGGGGTTCTCTTTCTTATCCTTTTCTACCGGTACCCTCTCCTTGGGGTTCTCTTCTTTATCTTCATTGAACAAGACCAGCAAAGCTTTCTCATCAGGTTCATCATCAGCCTTGATCGCTTTCTCAAAGCTGGCTTTTCCTTTTGTTTCAACAGAGAAGCAAGAAACTCGATGTTTCGTCTCATGCTTGTCGAGCAAGATCTCGGCTTATTCCTTCTCTGCCTCGGTCGAGGCTTTCACATGGTTTTCCCTTGCAGTCCGAACTCTCTCACTTTTGAAGACGTGTTTCTCCTTGCGTGGGTTCAGCTCATCCGTGATGTCTACTTGAAATATTTGGCCATTGATCGTTGGCTTCTTTACACCATCCTTGATACTAAACTTGAACTTTGCGCCCTTGCCCAAGTGTAGAGAGATTTTTCCGTGCTTCACGTCAATGACGGCTCCAGCAATAGCCAAGAATGGCCTTCACAATACAAGAGGATTTTTGTCCTCCTCATCCATCTCAAAGACAACCAAATCGGTTGGAATGGTGACATTGTTAATCTTCAAGGGTAAGTCTTCAAGCACCCCTTTCGGTAGATGTATGCTCCTATCAGCCAGGACTAGGGAGACGTTACATTCTTTGAAGTCTGTAAGACCTAGCTTCCTCACCACGGACTATGGCATAAGGTTGATACTTGCTCCCAACTCACAAAGGCTATTCTCAAACTTCAACTCTCCTGTGGCGCAAGGCAGTGTAAAAGAACCGGGGTCACCAAGCTTCTTTGGTGTGACTTTCTTTTGAGTGATGGTGCTACACTCCTTGCTCACAACCACAGTCTTTAGTAGCTCCTTTGCCCTCTTAGCAATGACATCTTTTAGAAATTTGGCACTCTTCGGCACGAGTGCTATAGCGTCTAGCAAGGACATTTTTATCTCAATCTCTTTAATACTTTTCTCGAACAAGGCTGAGTGCTTCTCTAACAGCTGCTTCTTGAACCTTGCATGGAAAGGGAGACTCGGCTTGTAAGGAGGAGGAATAACTTCTTGCTGCTTTAGTGCATCTCCTACAAACTCTTCCTCGGCTGTTTCCTTGCTTTTTCTTGGCCGTTCGATGTACACATCATGGAAGGTGATTCCATGGTCTTGTGAAAGGTTATCCTCCCCCTCTGGAACCACAATGTCTTCATTGGCTTTTTGTAGTGACCGTTGTAACACCCCCGATTCGGAATAGGACCAGTTCCAATCAAAGACGCTACAAATGCCGAGTTAAACTCGATAGGTCAGCCCGTCTTAGATCTCGTCTAAGCTTAAGGCCGTCCTGGCAAGTTAGCTCGACCCTCCCGACTAAAGCCTAAGGCCTGCCAACCCGTACTCCGGCCGAGAGTTGTGAGGACTCGGACTAAGTCAATCTACCAGCGGAAGACACAAGGGTTTTATAGATAGAAAATCCGTTTTTATTTCATCAAACATACATATTACAAAGCGTTTATTTATATTACATAGCGGATCCGTCCGAGATTTCAAATACTATAAAAACCCTTGCACTAATAAACTTACTACATTTTACAAAAGCACTCGAAACTACTCCGGTGGTCCTAACGTCCACAACACCCTCTAATCCCAATGGCTTACTTAGGCTTCCTGCGAGAGAGGAAAATGGGGAATGAGTAATCTAAGATTACTCAGTGAGTCCAGGACCCACTAAAACAAATAAAACCCCAAGAAAGAAAAACCCCAAGAAAATCCCCGAACAACAAGCAAGCAAACAATCATGCAATAGCCGAAGCAACATAAAATAAATAGCCGAAGCATGCAATCCTAAATCTATATGCAAGCGTTAAATTATAAACCACGGTGCTACCACTTCAGCACCAAACCCGCGTCCTCACGACGCACACACACACGCGTGGACACAGAGAATTCTCCAAGTGGGTCGGCCAGTTCCCCTACCACGAACACCCTGCACTTGACTATCACAAAGACAAGCCAAGCCGGAACATCGGTACCACGAACACCCTGCACTTGACTATCACAAAGACAAGCCAAGCCGAAACATCGGTATCCCGGGAGCTCCTCGGTCGGTTCACATCTCGGCGGGGTTTCCATCCGAGAGCCGCCAAGTGAGTTCACATCCCGGGCGGGACCATCCACGCCTCACTGCTGGATTCCTGCTATCCCGTCGGATAGCACTCGGCCCTGGACTGCAATCCTGTCTCTCCGAGTCTTCCCATACCAGCAGTCGTTAGTTAAGCATGAGGAAAAGGGGAACCCCGACCACACCGTCACTAAGTCATGAAGGATAACGCGCCACCAACATGACTCCGCAGTATAATGGATCGAACAACATTATACTTCACACCGCGTTGATCCACACTTGATCAAACGCCACCACACCTTCACACATCTCTGAGAAGTTAGCACCATAGAGTGACGGCAAAGCCAGAACTTCTCTAGTCCAAACTCTCGTTTTCGGTTACAAGCCTTACACGCTTGAACCTCGCTCATGCACGTTTAATACAACTCCGCATACATGACCTTCCAGCCATGCAACGTGTTTTACCTCAAGATCCATAAGGATAAGAAGGTTACTCATGGGTTGCAAGATAGTCGAAAATAAGAAAAGGAAGAAACGTTCTTGAAATGCACTAAGCGTTAATACTTAAAACTTCAAGATAGCATAAAAATCAAAGCTTTGAAACAAGCTTCAATGGTGAAAATACAAAGTAGTTCTCGGTTTTTGAAAGAAAAGACAGAAAATAAAACTAGAAAGCGTGATAAAAAGATAAGAGTGGAGGACAAGTATATATACATAAAAGAGTAAAAACCTAAAACGTTGGGACCACTTTCCTGAAATGGTACTATTTTGGACTTTAGCGTTTCGGGCTCAAGTCGTGGTGAGCAAGCCGATATGTTAACTCTTTTGATTCTTTGGGCAATCTCCATGTCGGGCAAGTGTTTCGGGATCATGTCGTGAAGGCTCGCCTTCCTTGTTACTCGAATCGAGTACTTCCCGTTGCCTTGCTCTGATATCCGTCTTCATGGAATCCTCTTGCTCGATCTTCGCTCCGAGGTGTTCCTTTCGGGACTAAGTCGCTGCTACTCATTGAGGTTCATCGTGCGCTTGTCTATATCGGCTACGGGGTCGTGATCCATGCTCGATATAACCTGCTCATCCTCCATTTGTGATCTCCTTTCTTGGTTTCTTCTTCTGACCATCCTAAGCACCTGAGAAAACACTCCAAACATGCAAGACTATGCATAAACCTAACCTAATGCATCTAATCCTATCATGGGTGAAGATGTGATGAAAACTAAGATGAAAGTGCAAGAATGAAGTCCTAACTAGCATGAAATATGTGTTAAAAATATGTAATTTACAGCGATATCAACACTCACACACTCTCTCTAAGGTTTTCAAAAGGGGTTTAGGAGTGGGAATGAAGAATGAGGGGAAATGGGGTATTTATAGTTGAAAAGTTACCCATGGTAACAACTCAAAGTAGGTAAATTCTAGTTTCCTCATTTCTTTAACTCCAAGCCACGTTTTTACTCTATGCCATAGGCTCTATTTCATAGCTCCTAGACTAGCCAACTCATCCTTATTCTCAAGCTTAAGGTGGGAGCTTCTCATTGGTCCAAAATTGCTTATTTTTCTTTCTTTTGTGCATTTCACTCTCTAATACTCCATGTGACTAAATTGGCTGATGGAAAACACCTCTTTTGCCCTTCAATGTTCCCTAAAACTCGGACTCCTCTCTTGGTTGCCAAAGAATTACCCAACTGAACTGTGGTTTTGACGGAAATGGACATAACGGATCATAAATTCGGATCCATGGGTTTCCTCTTGTTTTCTTCGAGATCTTGGCCATATTATTTGATGAATGGACTCCTCTAAAGCCTAGTTGATGTTGCTTAGACCCACGAGTTGTTTGGTTCTTGGCCGAAATAATTCTTCCTCCAACTGACTCATTCCGCAGCTCTTGAACGTCTATCGGATTGCTTGAATTTTGTAGGTCTCGGAAGAATTTTTCTTGAGCTAATTCTTTTTGCATGATCTTCCTTAGGGTCTTGGCTACCACCATGCTGAGTTCCATAATTTTTAAAATTGTGCAGAGGGGTTTCCATAACCGAAGTCTCTGTCCGGGTAATTTAGCTCTTAGACCGGGTTATTACAACCGTGGTGGTATCACTTTTTCACTTCGGAGAGATATCATGTGAGCGTACTCTTTCAGATTCGCTTCACACTTGCCGGGTAAGGAGCTTTGGGTGGAGGAGCTGGCTTTGCCTTTCTCAAGCAGTGTAATCTTGTTGTTTAGGTCGTTGAGTTGAGCAGCTATTTCACCGTTGGAGTTGTCTTGCCTTGTTTTCATCTCGGCAAGTTTCTTTTGCAAAGTTAACTCCACATTTGCTTGACTTTGTAGAAATTGCTTGATAAGTGCTTGAATCGGATCATTACTAGAAGTTTGAGCTTGTGGAGGCTGAACAAAACCAGGGGGTACCCTTTGTTGGCTAATTGTTGTTGACCTTGAAAGTTTTCTTGTCTAGGTCCTTGGTATGTGTTTTTGTTCACATAACCGCCTTTATTCCCAAACTGTTTTTGTGGGGGGTAGACTTGATCGTTGGGGTTCTCAACGTTGTTGCTTCGGTAGGACAGATTGTTGTTCTGGTACTTGGGAAAGTAGCCTTGTGGTCTAGGGTAATCCTGACCTCCTACCCAATTTTCTTCCTCTTGGCTTTGTTCTAGCTCCTCTAGAACATCAGTAGCCTCTCCCACAAAATGTACATGCTTTTGATTAGCAAGTACAAACTTGTCAATCTTTTCATGGAGCAACTTCAACTCCCTCTTGTGTGACTCTAGGTCAGACCCTCGTGCTGCTTGGTCATCATCCTCAATGTAGTTCCCATCACTTAAGGCAAGATTCTCAATGAGTTACATATCCGCGGTTACATCTTGGCCGAGAAAGTTGTCTTTACTCGCCGTGTCCAATAGCATCCGAACTTTAGGCAAGACTCCTCTGTATATTGTGCTCAAGAGAGACTCTTCATTGAAGTCGTGGTGAGGACATTGGATTGTGTAATCCTTGAACCGTTCCATAGCTTTACTAAACGTCTCGTTCTGCCTTTGCGTGAAGCCGCTAATCTCGCTTCTAAGCCGAGCCGTCCGTGTGCTAGAGAAAAACTTGGACAGGAATGCCTTCTTGCAATCAGCCCATGAGGTTATGGTTCCTTGAGGCAGGGTCTTCTCCCAATGCCGCGCTTTATCACCGAGTGAAAACGGGAACAACCGCAACTTGAAGCTATCCTCCGAGATTCTGTTTATCTTGATCATGCCGCACAATTGCTCGAAGTTGTCTAAGTGCTCAAGGGGATCCTCCATAGCAAGACCATGGAACTTGTTGTTTTACACAATAGAGACAAAGCCGGGCTTGATCTCAAAATTGTTTTTTTGAACCGGAAAAGGAGTGATGCCAAACCGGTTAGTATGTGTGTTTGGCGCATCACCAGCACCAATAATCCGTGGCTGCCTTGGGACATGGTTGGGATTTCCATTCCCCTTACCAGCAGCAGCATGTGGTGGAGGAGCTGCTTCTTGATCAGCCATATCGTCTTCTACAAACTGTTCTTCAACGGCTTCCAAGGAGATGAATGTTGTCTAGAGGTTGTCGTAGATTGTTGTCTCCTCTAGACCTCAAATTCATGTACCTAAAAATACAAACAAGCAAGTAGAAAGATTAGTATCCAAAGTAAAAGAAAAACTTAGTCTTGACCAAGTTCCAAATCCTAATGCTTTCCTAATCCAATTTGGCAACGACGCCAATTGATAAGTAGAGTTTTTCTCTCTTTTTCAATACTCAACACTACTCATGTCATTGTAGTATGTGAGGTTATCAATCCAACTTTGAAAGAAAAGTACAATAGGAATGCAAGAACAATCTAAGCCATATGTGAATTTTGATGGGTGAAATGGATTTATAAAAACTACTTATGCAAGTCAAATAAATCCTAAAAGACAACTAGGCTAAGGAACAATACTTGAGGTCATTTCTAAAACTATAAAGCAACAAAATATCAAATTTTAAAGATTTAAAACTACAAGTGCAAATATAAAGAGATTTCTAGCAACTTAAGCAATAAAAGATTGGTTCTTGATTTATCGAATATGAAAGAGAGATTCAAGGCCGAGGGTTTAGATAATGGGAGATTCAAGGTTGGATCTTGTGTCTAAACAAAAGTAAATCTACACAAATATTGAGCTAACTCTAAGCCTAAGAAACGATTATAGATCATTCCACGGTTAGTGGTTCCGAACCTTCATCAACCTTTCCCTCCGAACCCATGGTGTTTGGTGGAAAGGATCGGTTGATGAGCAAGAGAGAGCCTTTCTTAATCTTGGCTTAACGAAACTTTAATCCCCACCGTCGTAGCTTAAAAGGAGATAGTTTCTTGGATGGGTTTATGAGATTCCTAAGCCCTCATGAGGTAAGGAAATCTCTATGGACTCAAAGACCTACATCGAGAGTCTTTGGTTTTAATCCCTCCAAAACAAGAAGAGTTAAGGGTTATGAACATGCTAAACCTCTAGATCTAAACCCTTAAACCCTTCCTAAACCTCTTGGCCTCAAATCTTAAAGATACTACTCGCTAATCATAATTAAACACTCCATAATCATGAGATTTGAAATGCTAAACATGATTAACGTTAAACAGAAAGGAGATTAAGATTAAAAAGACAAGTTCTTGCTTATGAAAATATCTAAGTGCAATTACAAAAGCTTAAAACCTTAACAATTGTGGCAAGAACAAAAGAGGAAGAAGGCAAAAAGCATAAAGATAAGATATCCCCAAAAATAAGGGTTTTAGCTATTTATAGTAAAGAAGAAATGGTTCCCTCACAAGAGGACAGAACGTGAGCTGGCGGATAAGGAAGCGCGCCTGGAGAGAAGAGATCGAGCTTAGTCGTTGATATCTTGCCCGATCTTGGACTGGGAACGGGTTCTCTTGCTCGATCGTCGGGTCGTTTCAACTCAGCAATCGACCCTCTTGCTCGATCGTTGGATCGTTTCAATCTGGATCGATCTTCAGTATCGATCTTCAATCCGTTCTTCCTGATGGCCTCTTTGGGTCCGTACAGTCGATCGACCGTCTTGGTCGATCTAAGTCCCGTTCTTCTTCCTTGAAACGGTCTTAGTGCTTCGATCTTCTGGTCGATCTCGTCTAGAACGACCTACCTTGCTCGATATTCGCCTCGATCTCAGTGCATGTATGCTTGTCCGAACTCCTCCAAGTGTCCACAAGCTTCCCTTTGAACCTCAGCATGTCCACGAATCCACCACAACTCCAATACACTCAAAACAACCTGAATATGATGCAAATATGCGAGAAATATGCAAATGCTAATGCATCATGTCCTAAAAC
>JAHZTW010000004.1:25178725-25193029 GCA_020283515.1 Alliaria petiolata | reverse complement strand
TAGCTAGAAAGCCGACAATGCGAAATCCTGGAGAATGCCGATCTATAGAGATTTCAGAGGAAGGAATATACTAGCTCTATTTTTATTGGATTTTAACCTGACTTCTAATTTCCTTGTCAACAGATTTGAGCATTCAACGAAAATGCCAGAACATTCAAGACACCTATTTCCATTTTTTTATTTCACACTCCCTTGTTGTTCCTGAGCGGCCAACACAACAGTTGGTACCATACCCGAAACTTTTACCATCTTTTCATACCTCACGCAACTCTCTTGTTTTTACAATATGCAGATATGTGCAAAAACGACGGAGATGGAGGAACGACACGATTTCTAGTCACACGAGACGAAAGATCGAATGGTTAAGGAACGGAAGTGTCAGCAACAAAAGTAAACCACTCATGCCTCAGAAAACTCAAAGGAATGGTAATATTTTCGTGATACTTAGGACTCTTACACTAAGGCACTTCCTGTTTCACAAAAAAATAATAAGAAAAAGTAACTCGGATAAAGGACCCGAATTTCTTGGAATGATGACGGTACTTATCCGCAGAAAAGAAGAGTTACATAAAAAAACGGAAAGAAAATGCCTAAGAGTCTTAAGAGAATCGGAAAATTCATAGAGGCGGAGTCCGGTCAATATGGTGAGGAGTTTTAGACGCCACCCAGTCCGAACCAGAAGCAAGAAAACAAGTCTGGGGGTATGGCGATATCAAGGAGAACTCGCGGATGTGTACGTGCGAAGAGTGATTGGAAATCGTGGATCTCAACAGTTCCACCTTCTCTTGTTGTTTTGCATAATATCTCTCACCTTCCAGAGATCTATACGGTAACCCGAAACACTCTAAACCTCACCAATAAAGGCCTTTTATGCACCTAACCTCGTTGAACCTAGCTTGACATCCCTTGACAAGGATCACGCCAATCTTAATACTATTTAGAGAGCTAGTTGACTGAAACCTGGGATTTAGATAGTGAAAGATTCATAAAGGACTAGTGTTGAAGGAACTATAGTGATAATTTTCTAGGCTAAGCTTGGATAAACTAGTTCGATGACTTATGGTTTAGAAGGAAGGTCGCTGAGTTTTCGCTAGTTCCCATATTTTCAAACCTCTTTCCGAGATTTTATCTGTGTTTTGTTTAAGGACAAACAAAGGTTTAAGTCCGGGGAGTTGATAACACTCATATTTTACTCATAAAACCTATCATTTCAAGATCCCTTACAAGTGTTTTAACCCGGTTTTCAACGGTTTTAAAGTAATTTCCACGTTTCCTAGTCTTAAGAGTCATTTCAGGGAAATTGGACAAAAAGGACAAGTGCTCGGAGCCATAAGTTCAACATCAGACGACAACCTTCCCACCCCAAGATCAATCTCATATTTGGAGACAAGATAGCTCTTTCAGCTGTCTTTCATCCCGAGGTGCTTTGAGTTCAATCCCACGGTTGGATCTCAAGTTACGAAGGAGGCAAGAAGGTCTGTCAGGCACATCCTCAGAAGAAGGACGGTCGCACAATGGAGTTTCAGAAGACCAGTGGCCGCGCCACGCCTGGTTGCTCGAGCGGCCAGACCATTGCGGCCCATCCCGAGCCCGTTTGCACTTATTTGATATTTCCCGAGGTTAAAACGCGAAGCCCACTTCGTGAAGACACGAGGGCCTATATAAGGAGACCTTAGGGCTTCACAAAGGACGTGACCCTTTTCACAGAGCTTTTCCAGAAACACTTTTACGCCGCCAGAGAGAGAGAGAGAGAGAGAGAGAGAGAGAGATCGAAGGCGCTCGAAGGCGCTCGAAGGCGATCGAAGGCGATCGGATGGGACGGCTGGAGACGCAGCGGAGCTTGTCCCTGGTTGGACCTCTATGGTGTAGCCCGTGCGCATCATCTTCATTACCCTTTCCTTGTCATTCTCCATCAAACCCGGAGGAAGTAGAAATCGTGCCTGTGCGAATGGTTTCGAGCCCCCATTGCACTTAACTTTGCACAGTATAGAGCTGTCCTTGTGCTCTAATGGATGCAAGCTCAGGGTGCTCTTAGCTGGGGCTCGATTTTTGCTAGGCGATCCTTTTTGCATTACCAAAGAAAATCTTGTAGGGGTTCTCTTTCTTATCCTTTTCTACCGGTACCCTCTCCTTGGGGTTCTCTTCTTTATCTTCATTGAACAAGACCAGCAAAGCTTTCTCATCAGGTTCATCATCAGCCTTGATCGCTTTCTCAAAGCTGGCTTTTCCTTTTGTTTCAACAGAGAAGCAAGAAACTCGATGTTTCGTCTCATGCTTGTCGAGCAAGATCTCGGCTTATTCCTTCTCTGCCTCGGTCGAGGCTTTCACATGGTTTTCCCTTGCAGTCCGAACTCTCTCACTTTTGAAGACGTGTTTCTCCTTGCGTGGGTTCAGCTCATCCGTGATGTCTACTTGAAATATTTGGCCATTGATCGTTGGCTTCTTTACACCATCCTTGATACTAAACTTGAACTTTGCGCCCTTGCCCAAGTGTAGAGAGATTTTTCCGTGCTTCACGTCAATGACGGCTCCAGCAATAGCCAAGAATGGCCTTCACAATACAAGAGGATTTTTGTCCTCCTCATCCATCTCAAAGACAACCAAATCGGTTGGAATGGTGACATTGTTAATCTTCAAGGGTAAGTCTTCAAGCACCCCTTTCGGTAGATGTATGCTCCTATCAGCCAGGACTAGGGAGACGTTACATTCTTTGAAGTCTGTAAGACCTAGCTTCCTCACCACGGACTATGGCATAAGGTTGATACTTGCTCCCAACTCACAAAGGCTATTCTCAAACTTCAACTCTCCTGTGGCGCAAGGCAGTGTAAAAGAACCGGGGTCACCAAGCTTCTTTGGTGTGACTTTCTTTTGAGTGATGGTGCTACACTCCTTGCTCACAACCACAGTCTTTAGTAGCTCCTTTGCCCTCTTAGCAATGACATCTTTTAGAAATTTGGCACTCTTCGGCACGAGTGCTATAGCGTCTAGCAAGGACATTTTTATCTCAATCTCTTTAATACTTTTCTCGAACAAGGCTGAGTGCTTCTCTAACAGCTGCTTCTTGAACCTTGCATGGAAAGGGAGACTCGGCTTGTAAGGAGGAGGAATAACTTCTTGCTGCTTTAGTGCATCTCCTACAAACTCTTCCTCGGCTGTTTCCTTGCTTTTTCTTGGCCGTTCGATGTACACATCATGGAAGGTGATTCCATGGTCTTGTGAAAGGTTATCCTCCCCCTCTGGAACCACAATGTCTTCATTGGCTTTTTGTAGTGACCGTTGTAACACCCCCGATTCGGAATAGGACCAGTTCCAATCAAAGACGCTACAAATGCCGAGTTAAACTCGATAGGTCAGCCCGTCTTAGATCTCGTCTAAGCTTAAGGCCGTCCTGGCAAGTTAGCTCGACCCTCCCGACTAAAGCCTAAGGCCTGCCAACCCGTACTCCGGCCGAGAGTTGTGAGGACTCGGACTAAGTCAATCTACCAGCGGAAGACACAAGGGTTTTATAGATAGAAAATCCGTTTTTATTTCATCAAACATACATATTACAAATCGTTTATTTATATTACATAGCGGATCCGTCCGAGATTTCAAATACTATAAAAACCCTTGCACTAATAAACTTACTACATTTTACAAAAGCACTCGAAACTACTCCGGTGGTCCTAACGTCCACAACACCCTCTAATCCCAATGGCTTACTTAGGCTTCCTGCGAGAGAGGAAAATGGGGAATGAGTAATCTAAGATTACTCAGTGAGTCCAGGACCCACTAAAACAAATAAAACCCCAAGAAAGAAAAACCCCAAGAAAATCCCCGAACAACAAGCAAGCAAACAATCATGCAATAGCCGAAGCAACATAAAATAAATAGCCGAAGCATGCAATCCTAAATCTATATGCAAGCGTTAAATTATAAACAACGGTGCTACCACTTCAGCACCACACCCGCGTCCTCACGACGCACACACACGCGTGGACAAAGAGAATCTCTAAGTGGATCGGCTAGTTCCCCTCAGCGATCACCCTGCACTTGACTATCACAAAGACAAGCCAAGCCGGAACATCACTACCATGAACACCCTGCACTTGACTATCACACTGACAAGCCAAGCCGAAACATCATATCCTGGGAGCTCCTCGGTTGGTTCACATCTCGGCGGGGTTTCCATCCTAGAGCCGCCAAGTGAGTTCACATCCCGGGCGGGACCATCCACGCCTCACTGCTGGATTCCTGCTATCCCGTCGGATAGCACTCGGCCCTGGACTGCAATCCTGTCTCTCCGAGTCTTCCCATACCAGCAGTCGTTAGTTAAGCATGAGGAAAAGGGGAACCCCGACCACACCGTCACTAAGTCATGAAGGATAACGCGCCACCAACATGACTCCGCAGTATAATGGATCGAACACCATTATACTTCACACCGCGTTGATCCACACTTGATCAAACGCCACCACACCTTCACACATCTCTGAGAAGTTAGCACCATAGAGTGACGGCAAAGCCAGAACTTCTCTAGTCCAAACTCTCGTTTTCGGTTACAAGCCTTACACGCTTGAACCTCGCTCATGCACGTTTAATACAACTCCGCATACATGACCTTCCAGCCATGCAACGTGTTTTACCTCAAGATCCATAAGGATAAGAAGGTTACTCATGGGTTGCAAGATAGTCGAAAATAAGAAAAGGAAGAAACGTTCTTGAAATGCTCTAAGCNATCAACACTCACACACTCTCTCTAAGGTTTGCAAAAGGGGTTTAGGAGTGGGAATGAAGAATGAGGGGAAATGGGGTATTTATAGTTGAAAAGTTACCCATGGTAACAACTCAAAGTAGGTAAATTCTAGTTTCCTCATTTCTTTAACTCCAAGCCACGTTTTTACTCTATGCCATAGGCTCTATTTCATAGCTCCTAGACTAGCCAACTCATCCTTATTCTCAAGCTTAAGGTGGGAGCTTCTCATTGGTCCAAAATTGCTTATTTTTCTTTCTTTTGTGCATTTCACTCTCTAATACTCCATGTGACTAAATTGGCTGATGGAAAACACCTCTTTTGCCCTTCAATGTTCCCTAAAACTCGGACTCCTCTCTTGGTTGCCAAAGAATTACCCAACTGAACTGTGGTTTTGACGGAAATGGACATAACGGATCATAAATTCGGATCCATGGGTTTCCTCTTGTTTTCTTCGAGATCTTGGCCATATTATTTGATGAATGGACTCCTCTAAAGCCTAGTTGATGTTGCTTAGACCCACGAGTTGTTTGGTTCTTGGCCGAAATAATTCTTCCTCCAACTGACTCATTCCGCAGCTCTTGAACGTCTATCGGATTGCTTGAATTTTGTAGGTCTCGGAAGAATTTTTCTTGAGCTAATTCTTTTTGCATGATCTTCCTTAGGGTCTTGGCTACCACCATGCTGAGTTCCATAATTTTTAAAATTGTGCAGAGGGGTTTCCATAACCGAAGTCTCTGTCCGGGTAATTTAGCTCTTAGACCGGGTTATTACAACCGTGGTGGTATCACTTTTTCACTTCGGAGAGATATCATGTGAGCGTACTCTTTCAGATTCGCTTCACACTTGCCGGGTAAGGAGCTTTGGGTGGAGGAGCTGGCTTTGCCTTTCTCAAGCAGTGTAATCTTGTTGTTTAGGTCGTTGAGTTGAGCAGCTATTTCACCGTTGGAGTTGTCTTGCCTTATTTTCATCTCGGCAAGTTTCTTTTGCAAAGTTAACTCCACACTTGCTTGTCTTTGTAGAAGTTGCTTAATAAGAGCTTGAATCGGATCATTGCTAAAAGTTTGAGCTTGTGGAGACTGAACAAATCCAGGGGGGTACCCTTTGTTGGCTTATTGTTGTTGACCTTAAAATTTTCCTTGTCTAGGTCCTTGGTATGTGTTTTTGTTCACATAACCGCCTTGATTCCCAAACTGTTTTTGTGAGGGGTAGACTTGATCGTTGGGGTTATAAACGTTGTTGCTTCGGTAGGACAGATTGTTTTTCTGGTACTTGGGAAAGTAGCCTTGTGGTCTAGGGTAATCCTGACCTCCTACCCAATTTGCTTTGTCTTGGTTTTGTTCTAGCTCCTCTAGAACATTTGTAGCCTCTCCCACAAAATGTACATGCTTTTGATTAGCAAGTACGAGCTTGTCAATCTTTTCATGGAGCAACTTCAACTCCCTCTTGTGTGACTCTAGGTCAGACCCTCGTGGTGCTTGGTCATAGTCCTCACTGTAGTTCCCATCACTTAAGGCAAGATTCTCAATGAGTTCCATATCCGCGGTTACATCTTGGCCGAGAAAGTTGCCCTTACTCGCCGTGTCCAATAGCATCCGAACTTTAGGCAAGGCTCCTCTGTATATTGTGCTCAAGAGAGACTCTTCACTGACGCCGTGGTGAGGACATTGGATTGTGTAATCCTTGAACCGTTCCATAGCTTCACTAAACGTCTCGTTCTTCCTTTGCGTGAAGCCGCTAATCTCGGTTCAAAGCCGAGCCGTCCGTGTGCTAAAGGAAAACTTGGACAAGAATGCCTTCTTGCAATCCAACTTGGAAAGGAAAGTACAATAGGAATGCAAGAACAAGATTAATCTAAGCCATATGCGAATTTTGATGGGTGAAATGGATTTATAAAAACTACTTATGCAAGGCAAATAAATCATAAAAGACAACTAGGCTAAGGAACAATACTTAAAGCTATAGAGCAACAAAATCTAAAACTATAGAGCAACAAAATCTCAAAGCTTAAAGATTTAAAACTACAAGTGCAAATATAAAGAAATTTCTAGCAACTTAAGCAATAAAAGATTGGTTCTTGATTTATCAAATATGAAAGAGAGATTCAAGGCCGAGGGTTTAGATAATGGGAGATTCAAGGTTGGATCTTGTGTCTAGGTAAAAGTAAATCTACACAAATATTGAGCTAATTCTAAGCCTAAGAAACGATTATAGATCATTACACGGTTAGTGGTTCCGAACCTTCATCAAACCTTTCCCTTCGAACCCATGGTGTTTAGTGGAAAGGATCGGTTGATGAGCACGAGAGAGCCTTTCTTAATCTTGGCTTAACTAAACCCTAATCTCCACCGTCTTGGCTTAAAAGGAGATAGTTTCTTGGATGGGTTTATGAGATTCCTAAGCCCTCACGAGGTAAGAAAATCTCTATGGACTCAAAGACCTCCATCGAGAGTCTTTGACTTTAATCCCTCCAAACCAAGAAGAGTTAAGGGTTATGAACATGCTAAACCCCTAGATCTAAACCCTTAAACCTCCCTAAACCCCTCGTCCTCAAACCTTAAAGATACTACTCGCTAATTATAATAAAACACTCCATAATCATGAGATTTGAAATGCTAAACATGATTAACGTTAAACAGAAAGAAGATTAAGATTAAAAAGACAAGTTCATGCTTATGAAATTATCCAAGTGCAATTACAAAATCTTAAAACCTTAACAATTGTGGCAAGAATAAAAGAGGAAGAAGGCAAAAAGCATAAAGATAAGATATCCCCAAAAATAAGGGTTTTACCTATTTATAGTAACGAAGAAATGGTCCCCTCACAAGAGGACAGAACGTGAGCTGGCGGATAAGGAAGCGCGCCTGGAGAGAAGAGATCGAGCTGAGTCGTCGATCTCTAGCCCGATCTTGGACTGGGAACTGATAACTAGCTTTTCCTCAGAGATTATCAAACCTAAAGCATAGTCAAGTCATTGTAATACTTCAGGATGTCAATCCAACCTTGGGGTGAAAGATACTAGAAATACAAGAAATTTATGAAGCTAAGCAAAATTCTGTTTAATTGGGTAAGAATTCTAAAAACAATTGCTTGCGGTATTTAAACAGACACGAAAACAATTTTACAAATCCCACAGAAGGGTTATACTACTACTAGATGACTCCTAAACAATAAAACAACCGATGTACTAATTTTACAAAATCAAAACTTAAAACCGGATTATCTAGACAAATATATGCTAAGTGGCAAGATTTTCGAAAACTACTTCTAAAAATCAAACGGTTACCAAATCAATTCCAGACATAAAGCAAGACTCTAGACAATTTCTAAAATATTAAAAATAGCTCAAACACGATTTTACAAATTTATTAAAACTCTATTGCATAATTAAGCTAATTTAAAGATTTTTAGAGAAAACAATTAACTTTGAACAGGGAGAAAATGATTTTTAGTTTTCAAATATTAAAAACAGATTCAAGGTTGGGATTCATTCTTAGGGAGGTTGAAAATTCGAACTTGGGTTTTGAAAACATATTTTTTTTCACTTTTTAGTGCTATCTCTAAGCCTTAAGAAACCTAACTAGATTTACCCATGGTGTATGGTGTAAATCCTTTCTTCACTCTATCATCCTAACCCATGGTGTTTGGTGGAAAGATAAGGTGAAGAACATTAAGCATAGATCTTAAAAAGTGGCTTAACTAGCTCCCTAAACATCCATGGTGTATGGGAAAGGATGAGCTAGTCTCTTGGATTTGGTTTTAAGGGATTTCCTAAGTCTTTTTGGGACAAGGAAATCCCTAGATTAAAGAGATCTCCATCGAGAATCTCTAGACCTTAAAACCCCCAAATCCAAGAAGAGAATTAGATGAAGAACAAGAAAATACCCAAAATCTAGTTTTCAACCCCCTTAAATCATCCCAACCCCAAACCTTGGTGGATTACTCACAACTCATGTTCATACCTCTCTTAAACATAAGTTTAGAGCTGATGAACATAAGCGGTTTTTAAGAAGAAGAAGGATTTGACTTTAGAAGGATGAAGATACTTGAAATTTATACAAAATACAAGAGTTTTTAAGAAGAGAAATAGCAAGAAACAAACAAGAACTATCAAGAACAAGCAAGAACAATCAAGAACAAGAGAAAGCTTATAAGATAAAAAGACTTGATTAAAAACTGAATGATTATTACAAGCACACACACACTCCTTATATAGAGTTTTAAACATGGCTCTTGGCCTTAAAAGAGGGGTCAAGGGGCAAGGGACAAGGGGCAAGGGACAAGGGACAAGGGACCTCTCTAATCCCACTTTTACTAAAGCATAAACACTTTTTGGAGCACTTGCAAGTGGTATCTTTTGGTTCGGGTACATGGATTGATCGATCTGTATCTTTTGCACTACTGCACCGTTTGACTTGAAATCACCACCAAATTAAAGCTAACTCAATTTCCTAAAACTCTCATGAAGACTGTAGAGGCTAAATCGCAATGAAAAACCCTTCATCCGAGCTGATCGTTCAGTTAACGAAATTGGTCGCCAAACTTCCAGACGGACATGTTGTTACTTAAATATCCGTATCTTCTGAACCACTGACCATAATGACTTGAAATAACCTCTGAACGAAAGGTAACTCAATTTTCTATGAGTTTTATGAAGATTACGGAGGCTGAATCGGAATGGAAAGTCTTTGTAGAGTCTGATCTTTAAGTCGCTTTAGGTGGCATGGATTTGAATCGGTTGCAACATCTCGGTACAGCAAGTCAGATGACATTAATTTGCTCTCTACTTGTTCCTAGCTCATCATCTTATGTTTCCAGCTTCCACATTGTCGCCAAATCCATAGAATAACCTGAAATGATGCATATATACAAAAGAAAATGCAAATGCAAATGCAAATGTTCTAAATCCTATAAATGATCAAATACTATGATTATACTTAGCTATAAATAAAATATGGATGAAAACTTATTCTAAATGCATGATAAATATGCGAAATATATGAGTATATCAACTCCCCCAAACTTGCCTTTTGCTTGCCCTCAAGGAAACCAAATTCAAGCTAGGAAGAGATGATTAAAAACGGGGGCTCAAATCCAAAAGTTTTTTTCAAATGTATCAACTCAAAGTCCTTGTTCTCAGTTCTAGGATGCAGTACACAAGCATTTACTCAAAAGGACTTAGCCATAATCATCACATATCAAATTACAAATCATGACTTGTTTATTCCAAGCAATCCAAGAATTCTAACCTTTAACATTCATTAAGCTCAAACCGTGAATCAAACTTGTGCTTTTAAAACCGAATACATTTGGCAAGGGGCAAGGCTATGAGATAAAAATGATCTCATTCAAATGGGTACTCCAAGCTTTGGTTTCTCTCGAAAAGGTTTGAACTTATGCATAATGCTAAAGGTAAAAGGCAATGCATGGATACATGACTAGACTCACATCTACCCAAGTATACTAACAATGATCCTAATCCCTTTTTCATTCATTTTTTTGATTTCCAAGCTCACTCACCCTCTAGAGACTACCCAAATCAACAAGGCTAGAACGCCAAGCATAAACCCACAAGAACTCCATTTTAAACACACTCTCTTTTAGGGAAACTTCTTCTACTTTGCTTAAGGCTAGTGGTATGGTCATAAATATTAGCTCTTTTCTTTCTTTTGATAGCTTTCTTCTAAAAATATTTCTTTTATGCATTTGGCCTCTAGGGCTCTTTTTCTTTCTTTTGAGCTTTTTCTTATCACAAATCAAGATCAACCACTAGAAATATGTATCCCTTTTTCATCTTTTTCCTTAACACCTTCCCATTCTCAAACCTGTGAACTCCCAATTCCCAATCAAGCCTAAAACTAGCTAAAATGCAAAGCTAGCAACATTATGAGAGCCTAAACATGTCGCCCAAAACCTAACACTTTATGCCAAGTTCAAACAGAAAATAAGGCCTCACAATTTGCAATCACACACGAAATTTGGCTTGAAATAAGGCAAGGGTCAAGGTGTGGTATTCTATTTAGGCTTACAAAGAGTGGTGAAGTGAATAAGAAAGCCTAAATATTTTTTTTTGTAATCCATGTATTCTTTTTCAAAAGTACAAGCATGATAATTAGATGTTCATTTTAAGGTTCCGATTTTTAAGTATTGATTCAATTCATGCTTTTTTCAACTTTAAGCCAAGAAAATCAAATCAAATGATCCAAGCATGGTTAGAACTTAATTTCAAAGTTGTACAAGGCATCAAAGAACTACTAACAAGGGCCTTGAACCAATACATGAGCTTAAAACACTTTTAAAGGAATTTTTTCATCATTGCCCCCTATGCATATGAGTGATGCAACCTATATGATAAAAATCTAGACTCAATCCTACAATATTTGATAATGCAAATGCAAGCTATATGAATTTTTTTTCGAAATTTTTATGAATTTTTCTGATTTTTTTTTTTTCTATGCAAAATATTTTTATGAATGTAAGAAGACTCAAAAATAAAAACACAAAATAAGATCAAATAAAATATGTCAAAGCACAAACTCTCCTCCCCCAAACTTGAATGACACCGTCTCGGTGTTAAACAAATTCAAGAGAAGAAACACAAAAATAAAAATAAAAATGCATGTTATATACAAAGTTTGGCGTTTTTGGTACCTTGAAGTTTATTGTGCTTAGGCCTTGTAGGCTCGGTTCTTGGTTCTCATTCACTTGTTCCTTGCTCACACACACTCAAAAGAGAAAGCATAAATTTGATACAAAAATATATACAATGATAGTTATGGGATTGCCTCCCAAGCGCGCTTTGTTTAAAGTCTCTTAGCTTGACTTTCCTTACAAATCTTTTTAGGCTGGTGGGGGGTCTTGGAAAGGCAACATGGTGCTCTCCTTGCTGCAGTCACTCGCCATGTAGGGCTTGACTCTGTGCCCATTCACTGTGAAATTTTCTCCACTCTTCCCAACCAAAGTTACAGCGCCATATGGTAGTACCTCCTTTATCGCAAACGGCCCGGACCATCTAGACTTGAGCTTTCCGGGAAACAGCTTCAGTCTTGAGTTATAGAGTAGAACCATGCCTCCCTCTTTGAGCTCCTTGTGTACCAACTTCTTGTCATGAAAGGCTCTGGTCCTTTCCTTGTAAATCTTGGCGCTCTCATAAGCGTCCATCCTTAGCTCATCAAGTTCTTGAAGTTGTATTAATCTCTTTTCTTGGGCCGTCTTGAGATTGTAGTTGAGTTTCTTCACGGCCCAAAGAGCTTTGTGCTCTAACTCCACTGGAAGGTGACAAGACTTGCCATAGAGGAGGTTAAAAGGCGTGGTTCCAATGGGAGTTTTGTAGGCTGTTCTATACGCCCAAAGAGCGTCATCTAGCTTGCTAGACCATTCCTTCCTTTTGACTCCCTCGGTTCTCTCCAAGATGGTCTTGATTTGCCTGTTTGAAACCTCCACTTGGCCACTTGTTTGAGGGTGATAGGGTGTGGCCACCTTGTGCTTAACACCATGTTTCTTCAAGAGACTTTCAAAAATTTTGTTGATGAAGTGGCTGCCTCCATCACTAATCACCACTTTAGGGACTCCAAATCTTGGGAAGATGATTGTTTTGAAGAGTGTAACCACCACCTTTGAATCGTTTTTTGGTGAGGCTATGGCTTCCACCCATTTAGACACATAGTCTACTGCTACAAGGATGTACTTGTTGCCATAAGATGATGGAAATGGCCCCATAAAATCGATTCCCCATACGTCAAAGATCTCCACTTCAAAGATTGGTACTTGTGGCATCTCGTTTCTTTTGGTGATGTTCCCGGCTCTTTGGCATGCTTCACATGACTTGATGAATTGATGTGCATCTTTGAAGAGTGTAGGCCACCAGAACCCAGCTTGGAGAACCTTTGTAGCTGTCTTGAAACCCGCAAAATGACCTCCATATGTCATACCGTGGCAATGGAGAAGTATGTTTCTCGCCTTTTCTCTTGTGACACATCTTCGGTATAGGCTGTCCACGCACCTTCTGTATAGGTAAGGGTCATCCCAAAAGTAGTGTGAGACGTCCCTCATAAATTTCTTCTTGTGGTACCGGTCCATATGAGTAGGCTCCTCTCCACATGCTAAGAAGTTAACAATATCCGCATACCAAGGGAGATCTTCTTCTCTTAGACTTAAAACTTCTTCAAGCTTCTCTTCTAGCCTTGCACATACCACGGTATTGACCATCATAAGCTGCTCTTCAGGGAGTGAGTCGTCCAGAGGTAAGATTTCTTCCACTCTCATCCGTGAAAGATGATCCGCTACACCATTCTCTATGCCTTTCTTGTCTTTGATCTCCATATCGAATTCTTGCAAGAGAAGGATCCACCTGATGTAAGACTCGGAATCCACCAAATCTTATGACATACGGTTTCAAGACTTGCAGCTTGATTGATGATGAGTGAAGGTAGAGATGAGGGTGAAAGGTTGCTGTTTGATTCCACAAACAACAGATCGAACAGGAAGCTTGATTCCACAAGCAAACTGGACGAGATGGATTGAACTATAAAGCTTGATTCCACAAGCAATCTGAACAAGATGGATCGAATTCACCACAGAGATTGTGAGGGGATCTCTGATACTGAACAAACTCGGACTTAGGTGATTCCACACACTAAGAACAGAGCAGATTTTCTTAACAAGAACACAGCTTGTAGAAGAAGAGAATACGGCGTCTTTATTAATATCAAAAAGGGTCTAGAACTACTTGATGCCCACGGTTGAGATGATTTGTTGCGGCTGGTGAGAGATGTCTTGCGTTTGATCAGCTGCTCTACTTGCACAGAAAGATGCAATAGCTCATGCATTCCACTGTATTGGAGTCTCTCCACCTTTCTTGCAATCCTTTCTTGCAAGCCGTCAATGAACTGGGCCATCAAAGCCTCCTCGGATTCTTCTAACTCAAGAGAGTTCATTAGCTTCTCAAATTCCTCGAAGTATTCATCAACGCTCCTGGTTCCCTGAAATAACTTACGAAAACGTTTCTGTAAGTCTCTATGATAATGTTCAGGGACATACCTTTGTCTTAGGAGGAACTTCATGTCACTCCAATTAGCTACTGGACCAAAATGTTGCCTTCTCTTCTCGGCTACGCTTCTGTCCCACCACGCAAGCGCGTTCTCCGTGAGATTTGCGGTAGCTACAGCCACTCTCTTGCGCTCCACGTATTCATAGCACTCAAAGATGTGCTCTAGACGTCTCTCCCAATCCAGATATACTTCTGGATTTGATTTTCCTGCAAAAGTAGGAGGGGTTAGTTTAATCTCATGGTTCTGTTTACGGAAATATACTTCTCTTGCTGGATTTCTCCTTAGAGGATCTTGTCTCCTCTGGTTTCGGTGAATGAGAGGGTCCTGGACATCATCCTCCAAGTCCGGCATCTCCTCTTCTTGGCCGTTCTGTTGTAGAGGCTCTCCTCTGATCGGAGCTCTCCTCGGTGGAGCCTCCATCCGGTCAATCCTGGCGCCGAACTCCTGGCGCATGGTGCCCACCTGCTGGCCCATGTTCCGTAGCTCCTCTCTCAAGGCAGCTAACATCTGTACCATGGCGTC
>JAHZTW010000004.1:25146044-25160075 GCA_020283515.1 Alliaria petiolata | reverse complement strand
AAACCCAAGTGCTATCACTAATAGGGTAAATCACATTAGCTTCTAAAAGTTTTAAAATTTCCTTCTTCACCACCTCCTTAAGGTTTGGGTTTAATCTTCTTTGGTGTTCAATTGAGGAGGTATTTTCATTTTCAAGGTGAATCCTATGAGTACAAAGCATAGGAGATAAGCCCTTGATATCACTCAAGGAGTAACCAATAGCTCTCCTATACTTTCTCAACTCATTTAGGAGAGAGTTGAGCTCATCATCACTTAAGGAATCATTTACTATTACGGGGTAAGTAGAATTAGGGCCTAAGAAAGCATACCTTAGCCCAATGGGGAGTGGTTTGAGGTCCACCTTTGGGGCCTTAAGTTCACTCCAATCCTCATCAAGGTCCTTAGCCAACTCGCTAACCTCAAGCTCCTCTAGTTTTTCCCTTTGTCCTTGACTTGAAACCTCATCCTCCATTGACCTCTTGTCTTGGTCATAGTCTACTTCACCCTCACATGAAGCTACCAATCTTGTAAACCCTTCCTCCCCATCTAGTATCTTGCGCGAGTCAAGCATGTTCATGTAAGCTTGTGTCTCCTCATGCAAGTAACCATCCTCTCCATGTGGTTTGGTTAAGGCTACACTAAGATGGTCTTCTAGAGCTAGCTCTTCTAGTAACTCATCATCCAACTCATCCATAGTTTCAATGTGGAAGAGTTGACCATCAATGGTTGGTTTCCTCAAAGTCTTCTTGATGTCAAATTTCAGCTCAACCCCTTTTCCAAGATGCAAACTAATCTTCCCATTCCTCACATCAATGATAGCACCAGTCGTGGCTAGGAAAGGTCTTCCCAAAATCAAAGGATCCTTTGGCTCCTCATCCATCTCAAGCACCATAAAATCTGTGGGAATGACAAAGTTGCTAACCTTGATAGGTAAATCCTCAAGCACTCCCATGGGCAACCTCACACTCCTATCCGCGAGAATTAGAGAGATTCTACACTCCTTTTACTTGGTGAAACCGAGCTTCTTAGCTATGGAATAGGGCATAAGGTTGATGCTAGCTCCAAGATCACACAAGCAATTGTCAAAACCAAGAGGACCTAGGGCGCATGGTATGGTGAAAGATCCGGGGTCTCCTAGTTTCTTTGGTATCACATCGCTTTGTATGATTGCACTACACTCTTGAGAAAGCATCATAACTCCTTGAATATCCCTTGCTCTTTGTGCCACGGTGTCCTTCAAGAATTTAGCATATTGTGGGATTAACATAAATGCATCCGCCAAAGGCATCTTGAGCTCAATGTCTTTGATTTGCTTTTCAAACATATCCTTGTATTTCTCCATCAATTGTTTCTTAAACCTCCCGGGAAATGGAAGCTTAGGCTTGTAAGGTGGTGGAACAAATCTTGGCTCTTTCTTGTGCTCATCCTCCTTTGGTTTTTCCTTTACCACTTCCTTGCTCTTCCTTGCAATATACACATCATCAAAAGTTATAGCATCTTGATATTTTTCAAGGCTATCCTCCCCACCTTGAATCTCAATGTCCTCATTAATCAAAGGACTTGTCCTTGGAGGCAACTCCTTTCCACTTCTCAAAGTTATGACATTGATGTACTCCTTGGGATTTGCTTCACACTTTCCCGGTAGAGTACCTTGAGAATTGGAGCTAGAAGCCTTGCCATTCTCAAGTTGCTTGAACTTTTGTTGAAGACCCCCAATTTGAGTAGCAAGCTCATCAAGTGAAAAGTCTATCCTTGTGTTAATTTCAGCAATCTTCTTTCCCATATTAGCATCACTATTGGCTTGGCCTTGTAGGATTTGTTGAAGCATAAGCTGAACATTGTCTTGTGGAGGGTTGTACTTTTGACCTCCATAGTTGCCTTGGTTTCCTCCTTGGTAGTATGAGTTGGAAGCATAACCCTTTTGTTGGTTGTTGTAAGGTACAAAAGGCTTGTTTTGAGAGGCTTGTGGAGGGTAGACTTGGTCTTGGGGGTTAGCAACATTATTACTTCGATAAGAGAGATTGTTGTTTCCCTTATAGTTGTTGTTGTAGTTGTTGTTGTAACCTCCTTGGCCAGACACGAAATTGACCATTTCTTCACACTCTTGAGCCCTAGCTTCATCATCACATTCCTCTTGATACTCACCAACAAAATGAACATGCCTTTGGTTGGAGGTCATGAGCTTATCCATCTTTTCATGAAGAGACTTTATCTCTTTCTTTGTAGATTCATACTCACTTCCCCTTGGAGCTCTATCATAATCCTCATTATAATTACCATCACTCAAGGCAAGGTTCTCCACAAGCTCTAGACCATCATCTACTTCTTTTCCTAAGAAGTTCCCATTACTAGCTGTATCAAGAAGCATCCTTATCTTAGGTAGAACACCTCTATAGATGGTGCTTAGTAGAGACTCTTGTGAGAAGCCATGATGAGGGCATTGCATTGTGTAGCCCTTGAATCTTTCCCAAGCTTCATTGAAGGACTCATTGTTCTTTTGAGTGAAGCTAGAGATCTCATTCCTCAACTTGGCGGTCCTAGAGTTGGAGAAGAATTTAGAGAGGAAAGCTTCCTTGCACTCATCCCAAGTAGTGATATTACCTTGGGGCAAAGTTTTCTCCCATTGCCTTGCTCTATCCCCAAGAGAGAAGGGAAAGAGTCTTAGTTTGAAGGCATCTTCACTCACACCATTCATCTTGAATAAGCCACAAACTCTATCAAAGTTGTCCAAGTGATCTAGAGGATCTTCCATTGGCAACCCATGAAATTTGTCTTGTTGAACCATAGAGATGAAAGCTGGCTTCACTTCAAAGGTATTGTTTTGAACCGGTGGAGGTTGAATACCATATCGATTTTGGTGAATGTTTGGAGCATCACCAGCCCCTATAGTCCTCCCTTGTCTAGGCGCATGCAAGGGGTTTCCATTGCCCCTTGGTGCTTGCTCATGCGCCATGTTCATAGGAGGAGCTTGATCTCTTTGTTGCTCTTCCATTCTCAACCTCTCTAACCTTGCAGCTTCCTTTCTTGCAAGTCTAGCAACCCTTTCCAATTGATCAACCTCTTGAAATCCTTGGAAGTTTTCCCCTTTTGACCTCAAATGCATGCAAGAGAAACTGAAATTTAGAAAAGTGGAAGGTCAATAAACACAAAAGTAATACTTAGTCTAAGACAAAACTCAAATCTTAATGACCAATCAATCCCAATATGGCAACGGCGCCAAATTGATACAAGATTTTTTTGGTCTTGCAAGCAATTCCTCAATTGCTCATGTCATTGCAATACTTGAGGTTATCAATCCATCTTGGGAGATTGGTTGCACTAAGAATACAAAGTCTTGTCTAAGCTAAGCTAAAATGGATAAATTCAAGTCACAAACAAGTAAAAAGAGCAAGCTACAACTTGAAAGAACACTACTTAAGCAATAACTATGAAACTAAACCTTAATTGAAGCTAATCAAGAAACTAAGCAAGGATTACTACTAAGCAAGATTATCAATTATACTAAATCGAAACCTAGGGATGGAATCATTGATTTGGGAATTTAAGGGAACATTCTTGCAATCATTTAAGCTACTAATCAAGCAAACTCTATACCTAGAACTCTTAATCAAGATAAGACCATGATGTGTGGCTCAAATCCCTTTGTTAATTACCCTAATGAACTAATGATGTGTTAGCATTAGGATAATCAACAAGCATTAATAACAAGTCTAAATGGTATGATAAACACTCTAAACATCTAATGTCTTAGGCTAGAATATGTAAATCTCTTATTAAGTTGGTTCAAGCATTCCATCAAACACTTGGTGGGTGGATGAAATGCCTAAGATCCCAAAATGGCAAAGATTAGCCATTTGGCATTAAGAACTACTTAATAAGAAGAGATTAGGAAGAATCTATCCTAGATTGCAAGATTGAACCAATAAAATTCCCTAAATCTAACCCATCCCTAAGTTCCTATGGAAACTACTCACTAATCATGATTAAGCCCATCAAATCAAAGAGAGAAGATAAGCAAAACATGATTAGAGAAGAAATAAACAAGAAATCTAAAAGAGATATTGCATTAACTCAAAATCCAAAGCATAAACAAGGTATTTGCCAAAAATGGCTAGAAGTTTAGACTAAGAACTCAGAGAAAAAGACTTAAGATAAAAATTAGGTCTAAAGAGTATTTATAGGGGGACCCATGAAAATGAAGAAAAAGAGTTCGTCTGGTGATGGATCGACGTGCTCGTCGATCTGTTTCGTCGATCCATCACCAAAAATAAAACGGATCGACAACTCGTCGATCTTCTTCGTCGATCCGTGCTCTTGGTCACGGCTTCTGGTTCGGCGAGCTTCGTCGATCTTCTTCGTCGATCTGGCTCCCTGGAAATGTGGATCGACGAACCTTCATCGATCTTCGTCGTCGATCTGGCTCCCTGGAAAAGTGAATCGATGAGCTTCATCGATCTTCGTCGTCGATCTGGCTCCCTGGAAAAGTGGATCGATGAGCTTCATCGATCTTCGTCGTCGATCTGGCTCCCTGGAAAAATGGATCGATGAGCTTCATCGATCTTCGTCGTCGATCTGGCTCCCTGGAAAAGTGGATCGATGAGCTTCATCGATCTTCGTCGTCGATCTGGCTCCCTGGAAAAATGGATCGATGAGCTTCATCGATCTTCGTCGTCGATCTGGCTCCCTGGAAAAGTGGATCGATGAGCTTCATCGATCTGCTTCGTCGATCTGTTTCCAGAAACCTTCTTCTTCATCCTTTTGTTGCCTCTTGTCCCTCCTATGTGTCATGCATCATTCTCTAAGTGCATCCTCAACTCCCAAGCGTCCTTTTCACCTAATAAGGTCCCAAAACATGCAAAACATGCAAGAACCATGCAAGAACCATGCAAGAACACTCTAGGACTCTAAATGATCAAATGCAACACTATAATGCTATAATAGACTCTAAAATGATGATAAGTCTACACTATATGGATGCTAAAATGATGCAAAATATACACTTATCAACGAGTCCAATTCTAACCTCCGTTTCTCGTGATATGGACCAATCACTATGAAACTAAAATTTTAAGTAGGAGGTCGAATTGCTGCCGGAAACCTTTGTCTTTCATTCCTGTCTTTCAGAAAGCCCAGGTGAGTCGTGGTATGGGTTGCTTGTTGTTTTACTGCAAATCAAGTATGAGTGTTTACTTTGCTTGACTGTTGATCGTGTGACATGTGCATTAGCACATACTTATGTCACCATGGTTGAGATACTATATGCATGCTGCCGGATCTTAACAGATTCGTGCAGATTATTTATTATGCATGAATTGTATATGAGAATGAATGAGGCCATTTGAGACCCCCTAGAGGTTCGTGTCTTGGCCAGTATCAAATGAGCTGGTTAAGTTACGACAGCACGGAGAGACGGAATTGCAGCCTAGGGCCGTGCTCTGCACGACAGTGCAGATTTTGTCAGGACATTCAGGTTATTTAGCATGTGTGGCTATAGTCTGAATAGGTAATATGATTGACCTTCATACATTCGGATCATCTATCCTTTGTGGCTATGGTTCGGGTGGGCAAGAAGAGAGAGCAGAGAGGTGTGAATCTCAAATGTGCAGGATTGCCATGGCTAGTAAAATGAAGTATAAGTATTATTACTATGCATCATATAGTGTATATATATATGCATATGGTATAGCTTCTGTTGCATTTGATGATTTTGTGATTGTGTGATTCTTGTGTGATTGTGTAATTCTTGTGTGATTGTGTGATTGCGTGTTGATTGTTATTTTGGGGTTTTACGGGGGATTGTTTATTCGTATAGGGGGACCCGAACTCACTGAGCAAAGTAGTTTCTCAGGACTCTACTTGTTTTGCAGGTAGCCATTAGTGGGAAACATTATGGGCTGAAGGAGCTTAGGTAAAGCTGGTGTAGTTGGCATGCCTTTTGTAGAATCAAGTACGTGTTTATTATGTATAGTAAGATTTTGAGCCCGAAGCTCTCAGCTGGATCTATATGTATGTTGGTTACACTTGGAATCTAAGTATTATATGAATAATATGTTTGAGAAAATACTTGTGCTTCCATGTGATATTAGTCCTTGTCCGGGACGAACCAACTATCGGATATGTCTCGGGTTGAAAAGCTTTGAGTCATGTTCGATAGGTAAGTGTGCTCAAACATTTGGTCTAGGGTCTCTGGATTTATTCTGGAAACCTAGGACTGAGCGTTTGGGTGCGCATTGTAGCGTTCTCGGTCTGGTCCGGGTCGGATGGTTGGTTGTTCATGTTCTTCTTTGATTGTTGGGCGGCCAGCCGATTGCACCCTGATCTAGGCCAGATCGGGGGCGTGACACCATGTGCAGCAGAACGGCCGAGAAGAAGAAATGTCGGACTTGGAGGATGATGTCCAGGACCCTCTCATTCACCAAAACCAGGGAGACAAAATCATCTAAGGAGAAATCCAGCAAGAGAAGTAGATTTTTGTGAACAGAATCATGAGCTTAAACTAACACCTCCTACTTTTGCAGGAAAATCAAATCCAGAAGTTTATCTGGATTGGGAGAGACGCCTAGATCATATATTTGAATGCTTTGGGTACGTGGAACACAAGAAAGTGGATGTAGCATCAGCAAACCTCACGGAGAATGCACTCGCATGGTGGGACAGAAGCATAGCTGACAGGAGAAGGCAACGTTTTGGACTAGTAGCTACATGGAGTGACATGAAGTTCCTCCAAAGACAAAGGTATGTCCCTGAACATTATCATAGAGACTTACATAAGCGTTTTCGTAAGTTGTCTCAGGGAACCAGGAGTGTTGATGAATACTTTGAGGAGTTTGAGAAGCTGATGAACTCACTGGAGTTAGAAGAATCCCAGGAAGCCTTAATGGCTCAATTCATAGACGGCTTGCAAGAGAGAATTGTAAGGAAGGTGGAGAGACTCCAATATAGTGGAATGCACGAGCTGTTTCATCTTTCTGTACAAGTGGAGCAGCAGATCAAACGCAAGATAACTAGCACTAGCCGCAACAAATGAACTTAACCATGGGCATCAAGTAGTTCTAGACCGCTAGACAAAGGCAAAGCCGTGGAGATTGATTCAAGGTTCGAAGGGAAAAACATTGAAGCTCAAAAGTTCAACCGACTAGAGCAAGGTAAGTTCCCTAGTACTAATCAAAGAACTCGTGATATAACATGTTTTAAGTGTCAAGGCATAGGGCACATGGCAAGGGAATGCCCAAACCAGCGAGTGATGATTCTCACGCCTAGTGGAGACTATGAATCTTAAGATGAGCAAGATGATGATGCTAGTGATCAAATTGATGACATTCAGTACTCTGACACCGGCAAGATGCTAGTGACCAGAAGAGTGCTAAGTGTTCTCATCAACCCCGAAGAGAAAGTACAAAGAGAAAACATCTTTCATACAAGATGTACCATCAAAGAAAAGGTATGTAATCTAATTATAGATGGTTCTTCTTGTACTAACGTGGCTAGAAAGTATATGGTGGATAATCTAGGACTTGAGAGGACTAAACATCTGAGACCATACAAGTTAAGGTGGCTCGATGATCAAACAGAGCTAAAGATCATGGAGCAAGTTTATGTGCCATTCAGGGTGGACAAGTACCAAGACCAAGTCACTTGTGACGTGGTACCAATGCAAGCTGGACACATACTGCTGGGTAGACCGTGGCAGTTTGATCGAGCTTCCCACCACCATGGACGCACAAATCATTATTTATTCACGTATAAGGACAGAAACTACAATCTTGCGCCTTTAACACCATCTGAGGTATACGAATTACAAGTACATATGACTAAAGAAGCTGGGATAAGTAAATCTAGTCTTTATTTATCTACAAATGCTATTTGTAAAACTATGTGTGCCAAGGGCACCGTGCTACTGATGTTGTTTAAAGATTGTCTAAGTGCAGGAACAGTTGAGCTAGAGCTTCCGGCAGAGGTCATAGCTGTTCTAAAAAAGTTCAAAGACGTGTTTCCAGAAGAGATACCATCTGGATTGCCACCAATCCGGGGCATAGAACACCAAATTTATCTTGTTCCAGGTTCTGCTTTGCCTAATAAACCAGCATATAGGGTGAACTCGGAAGAGACTAAGGAATTGGAGAAGCAAGTGAGAGACTTAATTGACAAGGGCTATATCCAAGAGAGTCTCAGCCCCTGTGATGTACATGTGCTTCTAGTTCCAAATAAAGACGGTACCTGGAGGATGTGCGTGGACTGCCGAGCCATAAACAACATTACAATCAAGTATAGACATCCCATACCGCGGCTAGATGATATGCTGGACGAGTTAAGTGGTTCTACCATTTTCTCAAAGGTAGACTTGAAGAGTGGTTACCATCAAGTTAGAATGCGAGAAGGAGACGAGTGAAAAACCGCATTCAAGACCAAGCAAGGCTTGTATGAATGGCTTGTTATACCTTTCGGCTTGATCAATGCCCCAAGTACATTCATGCGCCTTATGAACCAGGTTCTACGTGCTTATATAAGTAAATTTATAGTTGTTTACTTTGATGACATACTTAGTTATAGCAAGAACCTATCTGATCATCTCAAGCATCTCGAACTAGTGCTTAAATCACTTCGCAAGGAAGGCCTTTATGCTAACCTTATGATAACATGCATATTTTACACATTTTTATTATCATAAGTGAGTGCCTTAATAAGCATTTAACTAAGATTTTAATGCAAAAACACTAGATTTCGAGTATTTGGTTGTTCAAGACTCTTTTCAGGTAATCTTAGCAAAAGACGCATATTTTGGAGCAAAATGGACATTCCCGGAATAAGTGCTCGAGGGCATAAGTTCAATATCAGATGAAGTCTTTCCCACCTCAAGATCAAGCTCATATTTGGAGACAAGGTAGCCTTATCAGCTGTCTTTCACCTCGAAGTGGTTTGAGTCCAATCCCACGATTGGATCTCAAGTTATGAAGGAAGAAATAAGGTACGTCAAGCATCCGAAAAGCAAGCTGGCCGTGCCACGGCCTGACCAGACGACCAGTGGGCGCACCACGAGCCCTCGCTCGTGCGGCCAGGCACCTGACGATTCTCGAGCTCATTTAAAACCCAACTTAAACACACAGCCGTCTTGTGCAAGCCAAAACCTAAATGACGTCCAAGGAGACTTGAAGACCTATATATACACGATGTTTAGTGTTTCTTTTAGAGAGTTCGAAGTTTTTTACAAGTTCTTTTACGGTTCCTTTGTTTTCGGTCCCGACGGTAGCAGATCTCGTTCTCCCTCGATCCCTGTCTTTGTTCCTCGAGGGAGATCGATTTATGTTGGAACCTTTCTTACTTCTTATTGATTTATATACATATGCATTAATCAATCACGTTTTCTACTCCTTCTTCCATGTCTGAGTAATTTATTTTTGTTGAGTGTTCTTTAAGGGGATCTATGGGAAATTTCATTAACTGTTCTTGAACCGGCTGTTTAGACCGTAGATTAGGGTTTTCGTTCTTATTAAACTTGTTCTAATTACATGATTCTAGCGTCATGAACTAGAGTCTGATTTCAGTATCTTGAGAACCACTAAAGTGCTTATTTCATATCCGAACCTAGTTTGGTAGAGCGAACACTTCTGGGATGCTCACGCATACCTAAGCAGAAGACGTGAATGTTTATTGTCCTGATCTATACTGCGTGTTTTCTTAGGCCGTGGGGTGCGAGAGTATACATGCGCACTTTGCATAACATAGATCGATCTAGCTTGAGAGAGTTAAGGTCGTTAAAACCAGTGATTCCAGTTTAGGGAAAATCGCCTAGCCTCGTTTGTCTGAACTGTTGTTAGTTTAATTTCTAGTTAGAACCCCTTAGATTTTCCGAAGAAATCCCCAACGTTTGTTTCCCCATATGCTTTTCAATCGAGATTTGCGCACTTCAATATTTACTTTGTTCGGCACTGCTCACCTGATTTCCTTTTTACAAGCCCTTAAGTTGATTTTCCTTTTTCCGTTGGTTATAGAGTTGGTCGACACCCTCCTCTATATAAGACGTGACTGAAACTGTGACACTTACTCCAAACCCCCAATTCTCTGCGTCTTTGGTTGCCCTGATTTTCCTTTTTTCAGTTGACCTCCTCCCTGTGGATCGATACCCTAAGTACTACAACGCACGCTGTGCACTTGCAGCTTAGGGTCTTACAAATTTAAAAGCTCGACGAGTCCCCAAGAAGTCATCCTATTTTGGAAGACAATTTCGACCCCATCACCTTAAGAAGTGCACCTTATGTACTAATCAACTTGTGTTCTTAGGCTTTGTAGTAAGTGAACAAGGACTACAAGTAGATGAGGAGAAGATCAAAGCGATCAGAGAATGGCCAACACCAACTACAATCGGCCATGTAAGGAGCTTTCACAGCCTAGCAAGTTTCTATAGCTGCACCACTAACGGCTGTGATCAAGAAGAACACACCATTCTCGTGGGGAACAGCTCAAGAAACAGCTTTCAATGCCCTGAAAGAAAGACTCACTCAAGCACCTGTTTTAGCTCTACCGGACTTTGAATAAATGTTTGAAGTGGAGTGTGATGCGTCTGGCTTGGGTATTGGTGCTGTCTTGCATCAAAGAAAAAGACTAGTAGCCTTTTTCAGTGAGAAGCTAAGTGGAGCTACCAAAAACTACCCAACGTATGACAAGGAATTGTATGCTTTGGTGCGAGCTTTAGAGACTTGGCAGCATTACTTGCTGTCTAAAGAGTTCATCATACACACGGATCATGAAACCCTAAAGCATCTAAGGGGTCAGACTTCACTCAAGAGATGCCATGATAAGTGGATGGAGTGGTAAACCGTACACTTTCTGCTTTACTTAGAGTTACACTTGGTAGAAACTTATAGATCTGGTTAGATTGTTTGCCATTCATTGAATTTGCTTATAATCATGCCACTCATTCTGCTACTAAGATGTCACCATTTGAAGTATTATATGGTTTTAATCCACTAACCCCTCTTGATCTCTCGCCAATTCTCCAAGTTGAGCAAGTTAACTTAGATGGTCTCACGAGAGGAGAGTATATTAAGAAACTTCATGAGAAAACCAGGGAAAACATATTGAAGAAAATTGAGGGATACAAGAAGCAAGCTGATAAGGGACACAAAGAACTGACATTCGAACTAGGAGAGTGGGTGTGGCTACACATGAGACCTAAGAGGTTCCCACGCCAAAGGAGTTCTAAGCTTGCACCTAGAGGAGACGGACCATTCAAAGTGCTAGAGAAAATGAATGACAATGCATACCGCTTGGAGCTGCCAGGTGAGTTTAACATTTCACATAGCTTTAATGTTACTGATTTATCTCCTTATGATGCAGACAAGTCAGTTTTGAGGACAAAACCTTCTAAAGAGATAGGGAATGATGAGGACATGGATCCAACCGAGAGCCTTGAGCGAGTACCGTTGGTCAAGACTTCACCAATGACTCGTTCCAAGACCAGGAGACTTAGAGAAGGGTTCAATGCAGCTGTGGAGACCCTCCTGAATACAATGGAACTAGGAGACATGTTCAAAACCCCACCACCACAAGGCAACCACAATTAAAGCTCAAACGCACCCAAAATGGACATATTGGAGGATTTTGCAAGGTTGAGCCTCAAAGAAGACCAGCCTCGTACAAACCAAGGTAACTCTGTTTACTTGGCAGGAAATGGAGTTCAAAACATCAAGAATCTCGTGGAGATCACATCTGAGCCTCAAGATACCACGAAAATGAGTCTTGAAGCCAAGAGAGAGCCAATGGAGCAAGAAGACATTTTGGGAGCTAACCGCCAGGAAACACTTGAGGATTTCTATCATCTCGACTTCACTGGACCTCAAGAAGATGGAATCACCCAGAAGTCAGCATGGACCGCATTAGAACCAAGCTTAACCGCGACTAAAGCATTTCAGACCGTTGCGTGCCAAAACCAGGTATATTCAATTTATACAATTTGTGCAGGTAAGATGACTTGTCCCAGTGGTACTTAGCACGTCCAGGAGCCCCAGGTTCGAGCCCCAGAAGAAGGCCACGCAGAAGAGGTTTCGTTTTATTTTCTTTTTAGTTTAAGTGAACTTTCCTTTTTTGTGTAATTTTGCCTTTTACGTTTTGTTAGTTTTGCTAGGATTTTTTTTGTCGTTTTCTTTAAGTTTTCCGGCCTTAGAGCTAGCTGAAGAGCTTTTTATAAAGCTCCCCTGCAGCAGTTGTAGTTTTGGTTCCCCTGCAGCAGTTGTAGTTTCCGGCCTTAGAGCTAGCTGAAGAGCTTTTTATAGAGCTATTTTAGGCATAAAACTTGGAGTAACAAAACCCCCCACGCATCAGATGACGATAGAGAATATATAGAGGCAATTACCGAGGTAAGTTTTTGGAGATTTGGAAAGTTTTTGAGAAATTTTTTTGCTATTATGTTGCTTTTTAATAGCATCACTGTCCCTCTTGACGTGTGGAATAAAACATGGGAGATTTTAACGGAGGATATACTATACATGTGTAAGAGAAAATATGGGAATCCAAGTAAGTATAATGTTATATTATGTAAGGGTTATGCACTCTCAAAAATAGAGAAGTATCTACGTCGCAATGGGAATTCTTTAGCTAACTACAATGGGATGCCACATGCCGATGATAGTGTTATGGATAAAAATGTTAACCATCTTATAATGGATGAGCGTAGTTATGATAGGGATCATCTCAAGGCCGAGCATACAAGACTACTAACAACCATAACTGATGAGCATAGGTGTGTTTATGAAGAGATTATTCATGCCGTAAATCACAGTGAAGGTGGGATGTTCTTCGTTTATGGATTTGGTGGTACCGGGAAAACGTATTTGTGGAGTGTTATAAGTAGATTTTTCGGTATCAATTACTCAAGCTACTCATATCATTGTAATACTTGAAGATCAATCCAAATGGGGAAGTTGTGACAATAAGAATGCATAAAACTTCTCAATCTAAGAGAATCTAGATGGTTTTGTTGTTTAACTATCATCCTAAATGATCAAACCAAGCATACAAACCAAACTAAATGAACTAGAACCTTAACTAAGCAAATAACAAGCTAATTAAGCAGTTTAAAGACTAATAAACTACTAAACAAGATTAACAATTGACTAAAAATGAATTCAAGTACTTGATTAAGTAGTCGCATCGGTTTGCCAAACCGATGTGCTGCTAACCGATGCGAGTAGTGGACTTCGTCGGGCAGTGCCTCGGCCTGCTTGTCCGAGGTGGCCAAACCGAAGCAATTTCTGGTGGCTTCGTCTCGGTTCGTCTGTCCGATGTGACAAAACCGAGACAAACCCTGGTGGCATCGTCTCGGTTTGTAGATCGATGCATTCTTGTCTGAGGCGTTCTCTGGTTGGCTTGCTTTGGACTGCTACACACGCGCAAACCATGAATTCTTAGGTAGCCTTTCTTTTCCTTGGCCTTTTGACTCTTTTCTTTTTCTTTTCTTTTCTTAAGGCTACCTAACATATTTTTTAAACTTTGAGCTATACTTTTTAAACACAAGACCCACCATTTCAAACTATGCTTCCCTTACTTTCCATCAAGCCTTTTTCATTTCCTTCTTTCTACTCCCTTTTCACAACTCATCATGCTAAAATGCAAGCATAAAAATTCAATTCTCAAACGCCAAGCAATGCCTCGAACCATACCCCAAATCCTAAGCCTATAACTAGCCTCGAAATGTGAGAGCTAGAATCTACATGAGAGCCTAAACTTGTCGTCTCAAACCTAACACTTTATGCTAAGTTCAATCAAAATAAGGCCTCACAATCAATATCACTAGAACATTTGGCTTTTAAGGAGGTAAGGTAAGGTGGGAGTACTACTTGAGCTAGCAAGAGGGTGGCAAAGTGAATAAGAAAGCTCAAATATGTATATTATCCATGAATTCACTTTCAATGCAAGACATGATAATTAGATGTCAAAATTCGGTTCAAGTGAGTAGAGTTGGTTATCAAATTCAAGACCCTATTTCGACCAAGTTCTAGGTGACAAGTGAAGTGATCCAAGCATGGTTCTTCCTTACTTTCAAGACTAGTTCAAATG
>JAHZTW010000004.1:25119555-25144471 GCA_020283515.1 Alliaria petiolata | reverse complement strand
TGATAAACTCATAATTTAGCATATTTTAGCACTCATTTAGGATAGATTTTGCATTCATATTGCATTCATAATTAGATTTATTGTAACTTTTGTCCCATTTTAGGTTTTAGGACATGTGCATTAGCATTTGCATATTTCTTGCATATTTGCATCATTTTCAGGTTATTTGGTATACTTTGAGCTATCTTGGATGCTGAGCATGGGCAAGGAGTCAAAAGAGGAGCTTAGGAGGTGCTGGGAGTCAAGTAAGAACCAGGAAAATTGAAGAAAAGCAGAGATCGAGCCTTAGATCGACCAACCAGGTCGTTTCAGCCTTGGATCGAGTCACAGATCGACCAAGCCAGTCGATCCAGCCGTGGATCGAGTCACAGATCGACCAACCAGTCGATTCAGCCGTGGATAGAGTCACAGATCGACCAAGCCAGTCGATCCATCCTTGGATCGAGTCACATATCGACAAGCCAGCTCAAGCCGTCCATTTGTTTTTCCCTTCTTTTGCTTTGCCAATCACACTTTGTCTTTTAGTGAGGGGACCATTTGTGTGGTCCTATATAAACATGTTTTACCTAATTTTTAGACCTAGGCACGTTTTTAGGGATTGTCTCTCCCAAAATTTTAGATCTAGCCTTCATTTTTGGAGAGAAAAACCTTAAGCTTTTATTTTTGTAAACACTTTGATTTTCATCTCAAGTACTTCTCTTTAAACTTTGATCTTTCTTTCTTGGTATCTTAATCATGTCTAACACCTCTTATCCTATGATTTTGAGGTGTTTGAATATGATTAAGGAGTAGTAGATTTTTAGGATTTAAGGTTGAGGTGATTAGGGAGGTTTAAGGGTTAAATCTTGGGTCTTTCTTGTTCTTCATCTAAATCTCTTTTTGGATTTGGGGGTTTTAAAGTCTAGAGACTCTTGAGAAAGATCTCTTTAATCTTCGGGATTTCTTTATCTCAAAAAGACTTAGGAAATCCCCTAAACCCAAATCCAAGAGACTAGCTCATCTTTTCCCAAACACCATGGATGCTTAGGGAGCTAGTTAGGTCATTTTTTTAAGATCTAAGCTTCATGTTCTTCACCCTATCTTTCCACCACACATCATGGGTTAGGAGAAAAGGGTGAAGAAAGGATTTACACCACAAACCATGGGTAAATCTAGTTATAAGCTTCTTAAGGCCTAGAGATAGCACAAAAATGTGTAGATTTATATTTTTAAAACCCCAAGTTCGAATCTTTAACCTCCCTAAGCATGAACCTCACCCTTGAATCTGCTTTTCGCTTTTGAAAACTTAAAATCATCTTCCTTTAGTTTAAAGTTTTAATCTTTTCCCTAAAATCACCTAGTTAGCTTATTAGTTGCATTTAAATCCTATAAATTCGTAAAGTTGTGTTTTTGCTAGTTTTAGCGTTTTAGAAATTGCTTAGAGTCTCATGTAGTAGCCTGGTAATCGTTTTAAAGTCGGTAGAATTTTATAAATAGTTTTTAAAATTCATCCTAAGTTTTTAGCAATTTCCCGTTTTGTCTGTCTTTACCTTTTGATTTTCTAAAATTAGTATATCGGTTGTTTAATCATTTAAAAGTCATCTAGTAGTTGTTTAACCCTTCAGTAGGGATTTTAAAATAGTTTTCGTAGTCGTTTAGTCACTGGAAATAGTTTTTACAGATTTTTTCCCCAATTTATCTAGATTTCGGCTTAGCTTTACTTTGCTCTTGCATTCCTAGTATCTTTCACACCTAGGCTGTATTGATACCTAAAGTGCTACAAAAACACTGAGAGGCTTTAGGATTGATAGAAGAAACACCAAAAAATCCTCTTATCAAGCCACTCTTGCTTGTACCAGCCTTGAAGTGGCCAACCCCAATATACTGCCATAAACTTGTAAGTTCATCCCTTCGAAACTCCACAACCTTTCCTCTCCGCCAACCTTCTTCAAACCCAAACACTTCATTAAGCTCTTTGAAAGACATCCTATGGTGTTTGGGCCCTGTCTTGAAGGTTATATAGCCATGCCCATCTAGCTCCTCTTCTTCAGTTGGTTCCTCACAGAGAGGGTAGAACTCCACCTTGAGAGTAGAGAGGAATAGGCAAAGTGGAGCCTTATGGGTCGGATGAGCCATCTGGAAGAACTTTCTCATCCCCATTTGTGTATAGAGCTCTAGCACATCATCAAAGAACCCAAGCTCCCGAAGAGTCTCCATGCGAGGGAATCTTGTCCCCTTTTGCTCCATGGCCATGAGAGCCTTGTAAAGCTCATTCGCGGTGGGTTCCTTTCCCGCATTTGCTTTTGTGCTTTTGCTCCCTTCACCGTGCACCATTTCTCTCTTCCCTTTCTTCCTATCCTTTCTTTGTTGAGCGGTTTCTCCATCAAATCCCCCTCTAGCTTTTTGCACTTTCCCCATTTGTACCTATAAAACAGGTAATGCTTGGAAGAGAGTTAGCAATTTATCATGGCCACCAACAAGACAACAAGAGGTGACCAAAATCAAACAATTGTAACACTTAGAAAATTTTGGCAAGAACTCAAAATTTTAACTTGGTTAAAACCGCTATTCATATGGTGGTAAGCCCTAAACATGGTGAATGCACATAATTGCACGTCAAAGCCCTAAATTTTAACAACACTTAGAGCACTAATTGGCAATTTTCGCACTTTTAGATTCTAAGAACCCCAAGTGTCAAAATTTTCAAAATTTCACCATGTAAACTACGTTTTAGCCCACGAAATCAACATGCATATCATCCCAAAGTATAACTCAAGCCTTTAGCTACCAATTTCGACTCCTATCAAGCTTTTAACTCAAGTTCCACCATTGGAGAGAATCATGGATATGGAGAGAAATGAGGAACATACCTCGTTGATGCACAGAAGGATGGCTCGAAATTGAATTAGAACTAGTTAGACAAGAAGAATTTGAGCAAGTAGGTTCTTGAATCACAAAAATCGAATGAAAATAGAGAGATATATGCTCAAAATCGTGAAAGTGTGGTACTAGGGAGGAAAACGAGTTTTGGGGAAGAAAAAGGGAGTAAACCAAATAAAATTCTTTAAAAATCGGTTTACAAAAGGCTTGGTTTACTCGATTCGAACCGGTCAACGAAGGAAAGGAAGGGTTGACTTACCTTTTGGAGCTGCATCGGTTTGCTTAACCGAGGTGATCAAACCGATGAGATTTCTAGTGGTCTCACCTCGGTTGGTAAACCGATGCAGCTTGACCGAGGTGATGCCAAAAGTTTTCTTCTCTCGCACCATCGGTCTGCTAAACCGAGGTGATCAAACCGATGAGATTTCTGGTGGTCTCACCTCGGTTTGGCACTCTGATGCCTCCAAACCGATGCAGTTTTTGGAGGGTTCACACCGGCTCGCCACTCCGATGCCCCCTGACTGATGCGAGCCTCAAGTTTGTTCCTGCTGTCACATCGGTTTGTCAAACCGATGTGGTAGCAGAGACTTTTTCTCACGTTCTCCATTGATATCTTACTTCCATGATTCAAACCTGCCAATCACTAACACTCAAAAACACAATATTAGAAATGAAAAACAAGAATATATACAAGGATAACCATGGGAATGCCTCCCAAGAGCGCTTGTTTAAAGTCTCTAAGCTTGACTTTTCAAACCCTTAGGCATGTGGAAGATCTTGAAGAGGAATTGATGTTGCCTCTTCAATGACATTGTTACCCAAGTTGATACAGACTTAGATACCAGCATTCATCCGGCCAGCCTCGTTCCCATCATGAGACAAACACCAAGGATGCGGTCAGGAACTAAAGACTTGGCCGAGGGCTTTAATCACGCCGTGGAAACACTTATCACCAACAAAGAGCTCCAAGCCATCACTTCGCAGCTAGACAAGCTAAGTATCTCGAGAGAAGCAGCCATAGCCAATGCCGAGCTAGATGATCACGGCCTTACGCGCGCCAAGGAATCAAGCGACCAGCCGCGGGCGGAAACTACACTCTTTAGCAACGGTCCAAGCATAAAAACATTGGGTTATATCAAAGAATGGCCGGTTATTCACGAAAGGAGAGAAGTTTCCTTATTCAGCATTGAGCGCATCAATTGATCAAAACCGGACGCGGTCTTCCATCTAAACCGACCGGCCAAGGTAAGACATTTAATTACATTCCATATGATTATTTGGCTAATTAAAACTTTGGTTTATCTCTTAAGTGTTACAGCTTAGTCTTTATTTTTTATTTCTTAGAGTAAGGCATATGTTGGCCGATTATTTCTTTAGTATAGTTTTCATGTAATTTGCTTCAAGTCCCCTATAAGGTCATAGCTGTTCTGACTCTTATAAAGTCCCCTCTCACAGCCTTGTATTTTTTACCCTAGATCAATAAAGAACCGAACTTTCTTCAAGCAAGAAAACCCTAGCCGTCGGCTAAACCCTCTCTTGCTCATCTTGTGCGAATCATCTTGAGCTCGAGAGAACGGTCTTATCAAAGCCTCTTCATCAGCTTTGTGGCGACCCTCGATCCATCCTTGTTACTAATCCGTTCATCATCCCTTGACCTTACAAATAGAGTTGTACGGCTCTTTGTTTGGTCCCATCCTCGTTCCACTTCGCCTCGCCGTCCACCCCTTGATTGTTGCCGAGAGTGTTGAACAGCCAGCGGCCCAATCCCACCGTCCCTACACAGATCACGGGCGTGATCCTGTGTCATCTGGTATCAGAGCTGAAAGGCTTCTAGATCAGGTGTACTCCTATCCATTTACATCTATTTCATCTCTTTGTTTCCGCATCCGCTTGATAGTTTTATTGCTGCGTTCATTGTTTTAGTTACTTTGATTTCTGCGTCTTGCTTAGCATTCATAAAAACCAAAAAGAACCATAAAAATATCTGTTGCATTCGATCTAGTTTTTTCTTGTTTGCATCCCTATTCAAAAAAAAAAAATCATTGAGTCTGTTTGTTGCATTGTTAGGTCTTTGCACTTGTTCATCCTCTCGTGTTCTTAGTTACTCTGTTTTGATTCATTCATAAAACGAAAAAGCCAAAAAGATTTGTTTGCATTAAGTTGTTTCCGGTTTTAGCATTCGCATAAGTTGCATTTTTCCTTTTCTTACTCTAGCTTTTGCTTTGGCCGCACGCACTTGCATATTTGCTCAGCACGAATCACTTTGCATTAATACCAAACCGTGTTGCCTGTACCAGCTTTGACTTGTTTCTTTAATCATAAACCGGTCGCGTTCGTCGAGGATTAGCTTAACCCTCGGGTTTCTAAACCTTTAAAGGCTTTATTTGCGAGCTTTGATACTTGTCCTTGTTCTTTTCAGGAACGCAAGGAGAACGTTGATCAGCAGAACGCTATGACGCAGCTACTGGACACCAAGAGGGGTATCAGTGAGCGGATGACCCTGCTGGAACAACGAGTACCAGCAGCAGCTCCACCACCACCACCCGCACCAGCCGCAGCTAATGGCCCTCGAAACCGAGGCCGAGCACACCCGCAGCCAGGGGACAGTGGCTCGGACAGTGATATGCCTAGCCTGGAGGATGACAATCCCCCTCCGGCTAATCATGATCGTCACGCCCGGAGGAATGAGCGGGACAGAGACCGAGACCGGGGAAGAAACCGTGGAGGCCGCGACTTAGAGGAGGAACAGCCTTGGCTTGGAAGCAAGGACCTCAAGCTGAAAGCCCCCACATTCGCCGGAAGAGTCAATCCCGAAGCTTACATTGACTGGGAGAGACGCATGAAATACATCTTTGGGTATTACCATTACTCGGATGCTAGGAAGATCTCCCTAGCCGCAGCTCAGCTCACCGAGAACGCACTATCCTGGTGGAATAGAGAAGTGTCCGAGAGGCGACGCCACCAGCACGGCCAAGTTAACACTTGGGAGGAGATGAGATATCAAATGAGGAAGCGATACATCCCTGTCTACTATCACCGCGAGCTACAGAAGCGATTCCGGAAGCTCACTCAAGGAGCTAAGTCCGTGGAGGAATATTTTGAAGAATTCGAGACATTGAAGAACCGCCTGGAGACTGGAGATACATAGGAGACTCTTATGGCCCAGTTCTTAGACGGCCTGCATGACTGAATCACTAGAAAGGTGGAGAGACAGACATACCGCGACCTAGATGAGCTTCTACACTTAGCTGTTCAGGCGGAGCAGCATATCAAGAGGAAGACCGCCTCTACCGCACGCACTAGACCCGCTTGGAGTTCCCAGCCGAGAAGCATAGACAAGGGAAAGGCCATAGACGCTGCTTCTAAGTTCAAGAATCCTACGGCCGAGACACCTAGAGGAGCAAAGCCGGAGTCTAGCAAGCCTCAAACTCAGCGCGCCAGAGACATTACGTGTTTCAAATGTCAGGGCAAGGGTCACTACGCACGGGATTGTCCTAATCAATGTGTGATGATCTTCAAGGATAGTGGCGAGTACGAGTCTCAGGATGAAGCCGAAGCCGAGCCAATGGAGTCCGAGGATGAAGTCACCGACTATCCGGACAAGGGAGAGATACTGGTCACCAGGAGATCACTCAGCACGTTCTTTGATCCATAGACATTGCAACGGGAGAATATCTTCCATTCTCGGTGTACCATCAACTCCAAGATATGCAGCCTGATCATAGACGGTGGATCATGTACCAATGTGGCGAGCAAATACTTGGTAGACAAGCTAGGTCTAGAGAAGACAAAGCATCCCCGGCCATATAGACTTAAGTGGCTGAATGATGAGACAGAGCTGAAGATAGGAGAACAAGTCCTTGTGCCATTCAGCATAGGGAAGTATGCGGATTAAGTCCTTTGCGATGTAGTCCCTATGCAAGCCGGCCATATCTTGCTCGGCAGGCCATGGCAATTCGACAAAGAGACGCAGCACAACGGCCGTACCAATTTCTACAGCTTCACGCATAACAAGCGCAAGCACAACCTTGCCCCACTTACCCCACAGGAGGTCTTTGACTTGCAAAAGGCCATGGAAAAGGGATCCAAGGTAAGTAAAACCAACCTTTACGTATCATCTAGCACTGTTTTAAAAGCTTTAGATCATCAAACGCAGGTGCTACTAATGATCTTTAAGGAAGGTATGATTTCAGGATAAGGAGAGAAAGACTTACCACCTGAAGTTAGCACGCTGTTAGACAGCTTCAAGGACGTCTTTCCGGACGAGATACCAGCTGGTCTACCTCCCATCCGTGGCATTGAGCATCAGATAGATCTCATTCCCGGCGCCAGCCTATAGAGTAAACCCGGAGGAGGCGAATGAGCTAGAGAAACAAGTCCAGGAGCTGATGGCCAAAGGATATATCCGCGAGAGCTTAAGCCCCTGTGCTGTACCGGTCTTGCTAGTGCTCAAGAAGGACGGTACTTGGAGAATGTGTGTGGACTGCCGGGCCATCAACAACATTACCATCAAGTATAGGCATCCAATCCCACGGTTAGATGACATGCTGGATGAGTTGAGTGGTGCCACAATCTTCTCAAAAATAGACTTGAAAAGCGGTTATCATCAAGTCAGAATGAAGGAAGGTGACGATTGGAAGACTGCATTCAAGACCAAGAGAGGTCTCTATGAATGGCTAGTCATGCCGTTTGGTCTCACCAATGCCCCCAGCACCTTCATGCGCCTTATGAACCATGTTCTAAGAGCGTATCTCTGTAAGTTTTTGGTTGTTTATTTCGATGACATCTTGATATACAGCTCAAGCTTAACTGATCATATTGTGCACCTTGAAAAGGTTCTAGATACATTAAGGCTAGAAGGATTATATGCGAACCTTAGCAAATGTACTTTCTGCACTGATCAATTGGTATTTTTAGGCTTTGTTGTTAGTTCACAGGGTCTAAGGGTGGATGAGGATAAGATCAAGGCCATACAGGACTGGCCCACGCCCACCACCATTGGTCACGTACGGAGTTTCCATGGCCTAGCGAGCTTTTACCGAAGGTTTGTCAAGGATTTCAGCACCATTGCTGCTCCTTTGACATCCGTCATCAAGAAGGATAAGGCCTTTGCTTGGGGATCCGAACAGGATAAGGCTTTTCAAAAGCTCAAGGACAGCCTCACGCATGCTTACCAAAGATCAGGAACAAGGACTCGATCTTTGTAGTAGTAGACAGGTTCTCGAAGATGGCGCACTTCATTCCTTGTGCCAAGACCAACGATGCTACTCAGATTGCTGATCTCTTCTTCAAGGAGATTGTGAGGATACATGGGTTACCTAGAACGATTGTCTCGGACAGAGACACCAAATTCCTCAGTCATTTCTGGAGAACCTTGTGGAGGAAGCTAGGGACCAAGCTTCTCTTTTCCACGACTTGTCATCCACAGACGGATGGATAAACTGAGGTTGTAAACCGCTCTCTCTCAACCCTTTTAAGGGCCACGGTTGGTAAAAATCTCAGGAACTGGCTTGAATGTTTACCGTTCATTGAATTTGCTTACAATCGTGTCCCACACTCTGCTACTAAGATCTCGCCATTTGAGATTGTGTATGGTTTCAGGCCGATAGCTCCAATAGACCTTGCACCCCTGCCACCGAGAGAACAAGTGAATCAAGACGGAGTCAGCAAGGCCGAGCTCATGAAGAAGATGTTCCAGAAGGTCAAGGAGAACATAGAGAAGAGAAATGAGCATTACAAGAAGAATGCTGACAAAGGACGCAAGGAAGTAACCTTTGAACCCGGGGATTGGGTCTGGTTACACATGAGGACGGAGAGATTTCCAAACCAGCGGAAATCCAAGCTTGCACCGCGGGGAGATGGCCCTTTCAAAGTCCTCAAGAAGATCAATGACAACGCCTATGAGATAGAGTTGCCAGGTGAGTTTAACATTTCTAGCACTTTCAATGTTTCTGATTTGCTACCTTTCGATGCAGGAGAATCAGTTCTGAGGACAGAACCTCCACAAGAGGGAGAGGATGATACAGACTTAGATACCAGCATTCATCCGGCCAGCCTCGTTCCCATCATGAGACAAACACCAAGGACGCGGTCAGGAACTAAAGACTTGGCCGAGAGCTTTAATCACGCCGTGGAAACACTTATCACCAACAAAGAGCTCCAAGCCATCACTTCGCAGCTCGACAAGCTAAGTATCTCGAGAGAAGCAGCCATAGCCAATGCCGAGCTAGATGATCACGGCCTTACGCGCGCCAAGGAATCAAGCGACCAGCCGCGGGCGGAAACTACACTCTTTAGCAACGGTCCAAGCATAAAAACATTGGGTTATATCAAAGAATGGCCGGTTATTCACGAAAGGAGAGAAGTTTCCTTATTCAGCATTGAGCGCATCAATTGATCAAAACCGGACGCGGTCGTCCATCTAAACCGACCGGCCAAGGTAAGACATTTAAATACATTCCATATGATTATTTGGCTAATTAAAACTTTGGTTTATCTCTTAAGTGTTACAGCTTAGTCTTTATTTTTTTATTTCATAGAGTAAGGCATTTGTTAGCCATTTATTTACATTTTATTCTTAGAGTAAGGCATATGTTGGCCGATTATTTCTTTAGTATAGTTTTCATGTAATTTGCTTCAAGTCCCCTAGAAGGGCATAGCTGTTCGGACTCTTATAAAGTCCCCTCTCACAGCCTTTTATTTTTACCCTAGATCAATAAAGAACCGAACTTTCTTCAAGCAAGAAAACCCTAGCCGTCGGCTAAACCCTCCCTTGCTCATCTTGTGCGAATCATCTTGAGCTCGAGAGAACGGTCTTATCAAAGCCTCTTCATCAGCTTTGTGGCGACCCTCGATCCATCCTTGTTACTAATCCGTTCATCATCCCTTGACCTTACAAATAGAGTTGTACGGCTCTTTGTTTGGTCCCATCCTCGTTCCACTTCGCCTCGCCGTCCACCCCTTGATTGTTGCCGAGAGTGTTGAACAGCCAGCGGTCCAATCCCACCGTCCCTACACAGATCACGGGCGTGATCCTGTGTCACAAGTATGGACCATTCACAGTGAATTCTTCATTTCCTTGGCCATAGAGAGTAACTGCACCATAGGGTAGAACCTTCTTGATCTTGAAAGGACCCGACCATCTCGACTTGAGCATTCCCGGGAATAGCTTCAACCGGGAGTTGTACAACAACACTCTATGTCCAGCCTTGAACTCCTTTGGCTTAATCTTCTTGTCATGGAAGGCCTTGGTTCTCTCCTTGTAGATTTTGGAGCTCTCAAAAGCATCTAAGCGAATCTCATCAAGCTCTTGGAGATTGATCAATCTCTTCTCTTGGGCTGTCTTGATATCAAAGATTAGAAGCGTGACTGCCCATAATGCCTTGTATTCAAGCTCCACCGGTAAGTGACAAGATTTCCCATAGAGAAGAGAGAATGGTGATCTCCCAATAGGTGTTTTAAAAGCTGTCCTATAGGCCCAAAGTGCATCATCTAGCTTGGATGCCTAATCTTTCCTTGTAGCCCCAACTGTCTTCTCTAGGATGGCTTTGATTTCTTTATTGGAAATTTTGATTTGGCCACTAGTTTGAGGATGGTAAGGTGTTGCAACCTTATGCTTCACCCCATGCTTTTTGAGAAGACTCTCAAAGACTTTGTTGATGAAATGACTCCCGCCATCACTTATTACAACCCTTGGGACCCCAAACCTTGGAAAGATTATGGATTTGAATAGCTTGACCACGACCTTGACATCATTTATGGGACTTGCTATTGCTTCAACCCACTTGAAGACATAGTCCACAGCCACCAAGATGTATTTGTTGCCAAAGGAGGATGGGAAAGGTCCCATGAAATCTATTCTCCAAACATCAAACAAATCCACTTCAAGGATGGGATTTTGTGTCATCTCTCTTGCTTATATTACCCTTCCTCTGACATGCTTCACAAGTAGAGATGTAAGCATGAGAATCCTTGAACAAGCTTGGCCACCAAAACCCAGATTGAAGTACCTTTGTTGCTGTCTTGAAAGTGGAAAAGTGTCCACCATAAACTGAGCCATGACAATGATACAAGATGCTATTTATCTCCTCTTGAGCAATGCATCTTCTGTAAAGACCATCTGAACATCTTTTGAAAAGATATGGCTCATCCCAATAGAAATGAGAGACATCTCTAAAGAACTTCTTCTTGTTCTAAGTCTCCAAGTTGGGTGGCACATCTCCACATACCAAATAGTTCACAAAATCAGCATACTAAGGCAACTCTCTTTCTTTCAAACTCTTGGCTTCTTCAAGCTTTTTACCCAAATGGTATCCTTCTTCTAAGACCTTGATCAAAATCAGTTGCTCTTCGGGAAGTGAATCATCAATGGGGATAACCTCATCAATCCTTATTATAGACAAATGGTCAGCTACACCATTCTCAATACTCTTCTTTTCAACTATCTCCATGTCAAACTCTTAGAGAAGAAGTATCCATCTAAGTAGTCTTGACTTTGTATCCTTCTTAGCATAAATGTATCTCAAGGCTGCATAATCAATATAAACCACAACCTTAGACCCAACTAGATAGCTCCTAAACTTCTCGAAAGCACACACAACTGCCAATAGCTCTTTTTCTGTTGTTCCATACTTCACTTGAGCATCATCCAAAGTCCTACTTGCATAGTAGATGACATGAAGTTTCTTGTCCTTCTTTTGACCCAAAACAGTACCAACTGCATAGTCACTTGCATCACACATGATATCAAAAGGAAGATTCCAATCTGGTGCTTGAACTATTGGAGCACTCACAAGAGCCTCCTTGATCTTCAAGAATGCTTCAAGACACTCATTATCAAACTCAAATTCGACCTCCTTGCAAAGTAGCCTTGTGAGTGGTCTTGCTATCTTGGAGAAGTCCTTAATGAACCTCCTATAGAACCCAGCATGACCCAAAAAGCTCTTTATCCCTTTCACATTGCTTGGAGGCTCCAAACTCATCATGACCTCTATCTTGGCCTTGTCAACCTCAATCCCATTCTCAGAAATCTTGTGCGCAAGCACAATGCCTTCTCACCATGAAGTGACACTTCTCCCAATTTAGCACCAATTTTGTCTCCTCACATCTCTTGAGAACCCTGCAAAGATTGGACAAACAACCACCAAACGAAGTACCATATACAGAGAAATCATCCATAAAAACTTCTACCATCTGCTCAATGAGGTCAGAGAAAATAGACATCATGGACCTTTGAAAGGTTGCTGGTGCATTACATAATCCAAATGGCATCCTTCGATATGCAAATGTACCATAAGGGAATGTGAAAGTGGTTTTCTCTTGATCATTAGGGTGAATGGGTATTTGAAAGAACTCATTATACCCATCTAGGAAATGATAAATAGGTTTTTTGACCTCTTTAACAATGTCCCAACACTGTCAACCGAAAGCAGTATAGTGTATGGGGTATCAAACCATTTTGGGAGCGTTAGTAAACAGATCGGTCATATCGGTGTCATAAGCCAAGTTCGAAATAGATAAAGATTGAGACTTTACTACTAAAAATGACTAAAGGATAGATCTTGTGCCACTCAAGACCATAAATAAGAGAACTTTAAGGATATTAAGCAGGAAATAGATATTTAAACGGTAAAAAGATAAGCTTTCAAGGTAAAAGAAGGATCAAGACGGGTTTTATGAACTAGGTGACTCTCGGTTTTGTTTTATCAAGCTAAAGCTTTTGGATCACATCAAGACTTGGTCTTTTGATGGTGATTCTTAGGTAAAGGGATCCTCAAATCGTTTAGCCCATGGCGTTTGGGTCTAAACTCTTTGAATCTCTATCACCATAGACTAGCTCTCGCATAGTGGTACAATAGAAGAAACAAGCATCTACAACGTCCCTATTGAACCGTAAGACTCTTAGACAGATGGTTAGTCTTAGCCTAAGAAATCAAACTCTTGTTCATGGATCCGGCTAAGCAAGCACGTGGCGTTCGTGTCAAGCCGCCTGTGGACTTTAGGCTAGATGGCCAGACTAGACTAAGCTTTGGGAATGATAAACAAGAAAGAATCTAACTTTATGTTTTAGCTAAGCAAGAAATATAAACCCGAGAGTCCCTTGGTCCTTTCAACCCATCAAAATCCTAAAGAGACTACTCACGCGCCATTTGAGAAACCTCAAGATCCATAAGGATAAGAAGGTTACTCATGGGTTGCAAGATAGTCGAAAATAAGAAAAGGAAGAAGCTTTCTTGAAATACACTAAGCGATAATACTTAAAACTTCAAGATTGCATAAAAATCAAAGCTTTGAAACAAGCTTCAATGGTGAAAATACAAAGTAGTTCTCGGTTTTTGAAAGAGAAGACAGAAAATAAAACTAGAAAGCGTGATAAAAAGATAAGAGTGGAGGACAAGTATTTATACATAAAAGAGGAAAAACCTAAAACGTTGGGACCACTTTCCCGAAATGGTACTATTTTGGACTTTAGCGTTTCGGGCTCAAGTCGTGGTGAGCAAGCCGATATGCTAACTCTTCTGATTCTTCGGGCAGTCTCCATGTCGGGCAAGTGTTTCGGGATCATGTCGTGAAGGCTCGCCTTCCTTGTTACTCGAATCGGGTACTTCCCGTTGCCTTGCTCCGATATCCGTCTTCATGGAATCCTCTTGCTGGATCTTCGCTCCGAGGTGTTCCTTTCGGGACTAAGTCGCTGCTACGCGTCGAGGTTCATCGTGCGCTTGTCTATATCGGCTACGGGGTCGTGATCTATGCTCGCTATCACCTGCTCATCCTGCATTTGTGATCTCCCTTCTTGGTTTCTTCTTCGGACCATCCTAAGCACCTGAGAAAACACTCCAAACATGCAAGACTATGCAAAAACCTAACCTAATGCATCTAATCCTATCATGGGTGAAGATGTGATGAAAATTAAGATGAAAGTGCAAGAATGAAGTCCTAACTAGCATGAAATATGTGTTAAAAACATGTAATTTACAGAGATATCAACACCCCAAACTTGCCTTTTTGCTTGTCCTCAAGCAAAAGCCAACCGGATGGGTGAGGTTTTAAGAGAAAATGTGTAAATTTGAATCCAAAATGCCATTTAAAAGAAATCAAGTCAATGCCTAAGTTCAAGTTTCTAGGATGCAAGTCAAATTCTACCTATTCAAAAAGCCTTAGCCACATTCATCACAATATCAAGCAAAATCAATCCTAACTTAGATGCACATTCAAATTCCCAATTCCCTTTCACGTTCATTAAGAAAATTAAAACGTGGATCTCATTCATGCCTGTCAATTAACTCACTTGGTTCAGGATAAGATCACGAGATAAATATGAACTCGTAATGCGAACGGGTTAAGTGTTTAACTGGGATCACTCATGAAAGGAATCTTCTTAATGCAAAATGGTAAGGGTGAAAACCAATGGATGCATACAAGGATAGACTTCCATCTACCCGAACATCTATTTAGTTTTCTACCTTAGTCTAATTCCTCCCTTCCTAAGCTACCCTTTGCTTTGGCATTTCGCCTTATACCCGTTATTACTCCTCGATATTACCTTTCCTGGTCAATTCGGGGGACTTCTTCTTTGTTGGAGATCGGTTTCGGCTTTCTGGCTTCTTTGTTGCGTCCTTTGCGTTTCACCTTTGATGTTGTTGGCCGGATTTAGACTTTGTTGATTGGCTTTCTTTTTGGATCGCCTTTTTCTTCTTTTGTTTCCAAGCCTTTTGGTGCCGCCATCTCCTTATACGTGTCCCCGTCTGACTCAGTGGTTTTCTTCTTTTCCCTTTTCTGTCAATGTATCAGCAATCGGAACCCACCCCTTTTTCCTAGTCTAACCAGCAATATCAGCCTCAAATTTCGGTATCAAGCCGTTTCAGTATCTACACCACCTAACCTAGTGTTGACTCGAGATGTGAGCCAACGTCTACATGGAAATCTAACCTTGTCGTAAACCCAACACTTTTGGCCTAAGAAGATTCGAAAATGGTGCAAAGGCCTGATATGTCTATATTTTGCATCATATTTCCCTCCATTTAGTGTAAGTTTCTTATCATTTAGGAACCTAATTAAGCATCATTGTATTGCATTTTGATCATTTAGAGTTCTAGGTGTCTTTGCATATTCTTTGCATATTTTGTTGCATTTGGACTCTTGATTAGGTGATATGGATGCTATGGAGGCATAAATGGAGTTGGAGAAAGATGGCATAGCATTTGGAGGGGCAAGAAGTCACCAAGAAGATAAGGAGAGGATTTCTCGCACTGGTTCGACAGTCGGATCGACCAACACGTAGAACCAGATTTCCAGGACGACGGATCGATGACTCGGTTCGAGCAAAGACGTCGAACCATGTTGGCAGGGGTTCGGTTCGACGACATGGATCGACGAACTCGTCGAAACAAACCCAGACGTCAAGAAGAAGAAGCCAAGAAGGCATGAGTCGAGTTCGAGCACACGGTTCGACGAAGTCCTCGAACCACAACACCAGGGGTTCGGTTCGACGACATGGATCGACGAACTCGTCGAACCGAACCCACATGATTTCTTTTTGTCACTTTTATGGGTCCCTCCTATAAATACTCTTTAGACCTAATTTTTATGCCAATTTTTATTCTCTTTCTTCTTAGCCTAAAATTTTATCCTCTTTGGGAGAAAACCTTGTATTTTGCTTGGATCTTTATGTTTAATGCAATATCTCTCTTAGATTTCCTATTATCATTTCTCTAATCATGTTTAGCTTATCTCTTACCTTTGATTTGATGGGCTTAACTATGATTAGTGAGTAGTTTCTTAGGAACTTGGGGATGGGTTAGATTTAGGGTTTTCTAATGGTTCAATCTTGCAATCTATGATAGATTCTTTCATCTCTCTTCTTATTAAGGAGTTCTTAATGCCAAATAGCTAATCTTTTGCTATTTGGATCATAAGCATTTCATACACCCACCAAGTGTTTGATGAAATGCTTGAACCACGTTTTTAAGAGATTTACATTCCTAGCCTAAGATATTAGTTTCCTAGGGTGTTTATCATGCTATTTAGACTTGTGATTAATGCTTTCTAATCATTTTAATGCTAAAACATCATTAGTTCATTAGGGTGATTAGGAAATAGATTAGTGCCAAACATCATGGATTAGTCTTTATTAAGTGTTCTAGGCATAGAGATGGCTTGATTAATTGCTTAAATAATTGCAAGGTTGTCCATTTGATTGCCCAAATCAATGATTCCATTCATAGGTTTCGTTTTTAGTAATTTGGTAATCTTGCTTAGTAGTTAATCGCTTAATTAGTGTTTGATAAGTGATGATTAAGGCTTAGAATCATATAATTGTTCTTGTAGTGTCTTTCTTAGCTAGTAGTTTGCTTTTAATTGTTCCTTGTTTCCAAATTTCGAAATTGGCTTAGCTTAAATCAAACTTTGTATTCCTTTTGCATCAAACNGAAGGCATAAGTCGAGTTCGAGCACACGGTTCGACGAAGTCCTCGAACCACAACACCAGGGGTTCGGTTCGACGACATGGATCGACGAACTCGTCGAACCGAACCCACATGATTTCTTTTTGTCACTTTTATGGGTCCCTCCTATAAATACTCTTTAGACCTAATTTTTATGCCAACTTTTATTCTCTTTGTTCTTAGCCTAAACTTTTATCCTCTTTGGGAGAAAACCTTGTATTTTTTGCTTGGATCTTTAAGTTTAATGCAATATCTCTCTTAGATTTCCTATTATCATTTCTCTAATCATGTTTAGCTTATCTCTTACCTTTGATTTGATGGGCTTAACTATGATTAGTGAGTAGTTTCTTAGGAACTTGGGGATGGGTTAGATTTAGGGTTTTCTAATGGTTCAATCTTGCAATCTATGATAGATTCTTTCATCTCTCTTCTTATTAAGGAGTTCTTAATGCCAAATAGCTAATCTTTTGCTATTTGGATCATAAGCATTTCATACACCCACCAAGTGTTTGATGAAATGCTTGAACCACGTTTTTAAGAGATTTACATTCCTAGCCTAAGATATTAGTTTCCTAGGGTGTTTATCATGCTATTTAGACTTGTGATTAATGCTTTCTAATCATTTTAATGCTAAAACATCATTAGTTCATTAGGGTGATTAGGAAATAGATTAGTGCCAAACATCATGGATTAGTCTTTATTAAGTGTTCTAGGCATAGAGATGGCTTGATTAATTGCTTAAATAATTGCAAGGTTGTCCATTTGATTGCCCAAATCAATGATTCCATTCATAGGTTTCGTTTTTAGTAATTTGGTAATCTTGCTTAGTAGTTAATCGCTTAATTAGTGTTTGATAAGTGATGATTAAGGCTTAGAATCATATAATTGTTCTTGTAGTGTCTTTCTTAGCTAGTAGTTTGCTTTTAATTGTTCCTTGTTTCCAAATTTCGAAATTGGCTTAGCTTAAATCAAACTTTGTATTCCTTTTGCATCAAACTCCCAAGATGGATTGATATCTCAAGTATTGCAATGATATGAGCAATTGAGAAATTGCTTAAAGAGATAAAAACTCTTGTTTCAATTTGGCGCTGTTGCCATATTGGGTTTGTTTGATCACTAGGATTTAAGTTTAGTTTGAGACTAAGTTCTTCTTTTGTGTTTATTGACGATCTCTTTTTCTAGATTTCAGTTTACCTTGAATGCATTTGAGATCACAAGGAGACAACAACTTCCAAGGCTTTCAAGACATTGATCAATTGGAAAGGGTTGTTAGGATTGCAAGAAGGGAAGCTGCAAGGTTAGAGAGGTTAAGAATGGAAGAGCAACAGAGGGATGAAGCTCCTCAAGGTGTTGCTCCACCAAACATGGCGCAAGCACCAAGTGGCAATGGAAACCCCTTGCATGCGCCTAGACAAGGGAGGACAATTGGGGCTGGTGATCCTCCAAATATTCATCAAAATAGATATGGTATTCAACCTCCACCAGTTCACAACAACACCTTTGAGGTCAAGCCAGCTTTTCATCTCCATGGTTCAACAAGACAAGTTCCATGGTTTGCCAATGGATGATCCACTTGATCACTTGGATAACTTTGATAGAGTTTGTGGGTTGTTCAAGATGAATGGTGTGAGTGATGATGCTTTCAAGCTAAGACTTTTTCCCTTCTCTCTTGGGGATAGAGCAAGGCAATAGGAGAAAAACTTGCCTCAAGGAACCATCACCTCTTGGGATGAATGCAAGAAGGCATTCCTATCTAAGTTCTTCTCCAACTCAAGGACTGCCAAGTTGAGGAATGAAATCTCAAGCTTCACTCAAATGAACAATGAGTCTTTCAATGAAGCATGGGAGAGGTTCAAGGGCTACACAATGCAATGCCCTCATCATGGCTTCATACAAGAGTCTCTACTAAGCACCATCTATAGAGGTGTCCTTCCAAAGATTTGAATGCTTCTTGATACCGCAAGTAATGGTAACTTCTTAGGGAAAGAAGTAGAAGATGGTTTGGAGCTTGTAGAGAATCTTGCCTTGAGTGATGGTAACTACAATGAGGACTATTATAGAGCTCCAAGGGGAAGTGAATATGAATCTCACAAGAAAGAAATGAAGTCTCTACATGACAAGATGGACAAGCTCATGTCTTCAAATCAAAGACATGTACATTTTGTTGAGAATCAAGAAGAGTGTGAGGATCAAGTTGGGTCTCAAGAGTGTGAAGACGAGGTCAATTTCGTGGGAGGCCAAGGAGAATACAACAACAACTATAACAACAACTATAAGGGGAATAACAATCTCTCTTATAGGAGTACCAATGTGGCCAACCCCAACCAAACTACTCAAGGCAAACCTTTTGTGACTTACAACAATCAACAAAAAGGTTATGTACCAAGGTCTAACTACCAAAGAGGAAACCAAGGCAACTATGGTGGTCCAAGGAACAATCCTCCCCCGGGTTTTACTCAACCTTCACAAGGTCCTCCACAAGACAATGTTCAGCTTATGCTTCAACAAATACTTCAAGGTCAAGCCAATAGTGATGCTAATATGGGAAAGAAGATTGCTGAAATTAACACAAGGATGGATTCTTCACTTAATGAACTTGCTACTCAAATAGGAGGTCTTCAACAAAAGTTCAAGAAACTTGAGAAAGGCAAGGCTTCTAGCTCAAATTCTCAAGGCACTCTACCGGGAAAGTGTGAGGCAAACCCCAAGGAATACATCAATGTTATTACTTTGAGAAGTGGAAAGGAGTTGCCTCCAAGGACAAGTCCTTTGATCAATGAGGACATTGAAATTCAAGATGGGGAGGATAGCTTTGAAAAAGCTCAAGATGCTATAACTTTTGATGATGTGTATATTGCAAAGAGAAGCAAGGAAGTGGTAAAGGAGAAGCCAAAAGAGGATGTGCAACAAAAGGAGTCCACCTTTGTTCCTCCACCTTACAAGCCTAAGCTTCCTTTCCCCGGGAGGTTTAAGAAACAATTGGTGGAGAAATACAAGGCTATGTTTGACAAGCAAATCAAAGACATTGAGCTTAAGATGCCTTTGGTGGATGCCTTTATGATGATTCGACAATATGCTAAGTTCTTGAAGGATACCGTGGCACAAAGAGCAAGGGATATCCAAGGATTTATGTTGCTTTCTCAAGAGTGTAGTGCAATTATTCAAAGCAATGTGATACCAAAGAAGCTTGGAGACCCCAGTTCTTTCACTATACCATGCGCCTTAGGTCCTCTTGGGTTTGAAAATTGCTTGTGTGATCTTGGACCTAGCATCAACCTCATGCCCTATTCAATAGCTAAGAAGCTTGGCTTCACCAAGTACAAGGAGTGTGGAATCTCTCTTATACTTGCGGATAGGAGTGTGAGGATGCCTATTGGAGTTCTTGAGGATTTGCCTCTCAAGGTTAGCAACTTCATCATTCCCACGGATTTCATGGTACTTAAGATGGATGAGGAGCCAAAGGATCCTTTGATTTTAGGAAGATCTTTCCTAGCTACAGCTGGTGCTATCACTGATGTGAAGCATGGGAAGATTAGTTTGCATCTTGGAAAAGAGGTTGAGTTGAAGTTTGACATAAAGGAGACCTTGAGGAAGCCAACCATTGATGGTCAAGCATTCTAAATTGAAACTATGGATGAGTTAGCCGATGAGTTACTAGAAGAACTAGCTCAAGAAGACAATCTTGGAGTGGCTCTCACCAAACCACATGGAGAGAATGGGTACTTGCATGAGGAGACCCAAGCATACATGCTCATGCTAGACTCACGCAAGGCACAAGATGGGGAGGAAATATTTTTAAGCTTGGTAGCTTCATGTGAGGGTGAAGTGGAATTTGCTCAAGACAAAGAGTCCTTGAGGGTTGAGGTTTCAAGTCAAGGACAAGAGGAACTTGAGCAAGGCGAGTTGGCAAGGGATCTTGATGAGGATTGGAGTGAACTTAAGACTCCAAAGGTGGAACTAAAGCCACTTCCCATTGGACTAAGGTATGCCTTCCTAGGCCTTAACTCTACTTACCCCGTAATTGTCAATGAATACTTGAGTGATGATGAGCTCAACTCCCTCCTTAATGAGTTGAGAAAGTATAGGAGAGCTATTGGTTACTCTTTGAGTGATATCAAGGGCATATCTCCCATACTTTGCACTCATAGGATTCACCTTGAATATGAAAACACTTCCTCAATTGAACATCAAAGAAGATTAAACCTAAACCTTAAGGAGGTAGTGAAGAAGGAAATCTTGAAACTTTTAGAAGCAAATGTAATCTATCCTATTAGTGACAGCACTTGGGTTTCTCCCGTGCATGTTGTCCCTAAGAAGGGTGGAATCACTGTGATTAAGAATAAAAAAGATGAGTTGATACCAACTAGAACCATCACTGGCCATAGGTTGTGTATTGATTACCGAAAACTTAATGCTTCTACTAGAAAAGATCATTTCCCTCTTCCTTTTATTGACCAAATGCTTGAGAGATTGGCTAACCATCCCTTATATTGTTTCCTTGATGGATATAGTGGGTTCTTCCAAATACCCATTCATCCTAATGATCAAGAGAAGACTACTTTCACATGCCCTTATGGTACCTTTGCATATCGAAGGATGCCATTTGGGTTATGTAATGCTCCAGCTACCTTTCAAAGGTGCATGATGAGTATCTTCTCCGATCTTATTGAGGAAATGGTAGAAGTGTTTATGGATGACTTTTCTGTGTATGGTGCCTCTTTTTCTGCATGTCTCTCTAATCTTTGCAGGGTTTTACAAAGATGTGAAGAGTCTCACTTGGTGCTTAATTGGGAAAAGTGTCACTTCATGGTCAATCAAGGGATTGTGTTGGGTCATAAGATTTCTGAAGATGGTATAGAAGTGGACAAGGCCAAGATAGATGTCATGATCAACTTGGCGCCACCATCAAATGTGAAAGGCATAAGGAGTTTCCTTGGGCATGCTGGGTTTTATAGGAGGTTCATAAAGGACTTCTCAAAGATTGCTAGGCCTTTGACAAGACTCCTTTGCAAGGAGGTGGAGTTTCAGTTTGATGAAGAGTGCTTGCAAGCCTTTGAGACAATCAAGAAAGCACTTGTGAGTGCCCCTATTGTGCAAGCACCGGATTGGAGTCTACCATTTGAGATCATGGCGGATGCTAGTGACTATGCTGTTGGAGCTGTTCTTGGACAAAGGAAAGACAAGAAGCTTCATGTGATCTATTATGCAAGTAGGACACTTGATGAGGCTCAAACCAAGTATGCTACAACAGAAAAGGAACTCTTGGCGGTGGTGTTTGCTTTTGAGAAATTCAGGTCTTATTTGGTGGGATCAAAGGTGATAGTGTACACGGATCATGCTGCATTGCGCCACATCTATGCTAAGAAGGAGACCAAGCCAAGGCTCCTTAGGTGGATCTTTCTTCTCCAAGAGTTTGACATGGAGATAGTTGACAAGAAGGGTGTGGAGAATGGTGTAGCTGATAATTTGTCAAGAATGAGGATTGAAGATGCTTTACCACTCAATGATTCTCTCCCGGAAGAGCAAATCATGATGATCAAAAGTGTTGCTAGTGCACATGGAGTTGGGAAGAAGCTTCAAGAGACTCAAGACCTAGAAGACAAAGCTTTGCCTTGGTATGCTGACATTGTTAACTATTTGGTGTGCAAAGAGGAACCAACTCATCTCAACAACTATCACAAGAAGAAGTTCATGAAAGATGTGTCACACTTCTATTGGGATGAGCCCTATCTCTACAAGAGATGTGCTGATGGGATTTATAGAAGATGCTTGGCACAAGAAGAGGTTGAGAGTGTGATTTTTCATTGCCATGGGTCTAAGTATGGAGGTCATTTCGCCACATTCAAGACAGCTACAAAGGTGCTTCAAAGTGGTTTTTGGTGGCCTACTTTGTTAAAGGATACTCATGAGTTCATCAAGAGATGTGAGCCTTGTCAAAGGAAGGGGAACATAAGCAAGAGAGATGAGATGCCCCAAAACCCAATCTTGGAAGTAGAGTTGTTTGATGTTTGGGGCATAGACTTCATGAGACCTTTCCCATCTTCTTATGGAAACCAATACATCTTGGTAGTTGTTGATTATGTCTCCAAATAAGTTGAAGCCATTGCAAGCCCTACCAATGACTCCAAGGTCGTGGTGAAGATGTTCAAGAGTATAATCTTCCTAAGGTTTGGTGTGCCAAAGGTTGTGATTAGTGATGGGGAAGTGGTGGAACCGCCGAGCCGGAGCCAACCGAAGGAGATGTCCCCACGGTCATGGAGGGCAGAATGACTCGATCCAAGACCAAGTCCTTATGTCAAAAGTTCAACCTAGCTGTGGAACGGATCATAAAAGCAAATGAACCCGAGGCCATAGGCCCACCTCCATCAACCGTTCCTGAAAGCTACGAGATACCCGAGAAGGAGCAAGGGGAGGAAATATCCCAGCAAGACGTCGTGCTAGCTTCCCCACAGCACGGCCAAGGTATGTCCATTTCTCTAACTGATTCCCTAATACAATCTAACAAGAAGCAGGAGGAGACCATCGCCGAGCCTCAAGATACCGCGATCACATGCCTAGAAGCCGAGAGAGAGCATTTGGCGTTTCCAGAGGAGTTGGAGGACAACGATGACCGTTCCAGTGAAGGCCTCAACAGCAGGACATCAAGCACACTTCAGACTGTCAAGACAACGAGAAGCCTCATCAAAGCCACGTCAAGAACCGTCCTGACCACGCAACAACACCCCTGGCCGCTCCTAAACGAAAACAAGGTATTTTCCATTTCAATAATGCTTGTAGGTTCGGACACTCACACTGAGCATCATGACTAAGCCAGAGATGTCAAGGGATCAAGAAAGACGCAAAGATTAAGTTGTTTTTTGTTTCGGTTTAAGTTGTTTCCTTTTTCGTTTAAGACGCTAGTATTTTCCTTTTCTTTGTATTAGGAGTTTTTCCATTTTGTTGCTTTTGTTTTTCCTTTATTTTCTTTGTATTTTCGCGTTTTAAGTTGCCCTATTGGGAGACCCTAGAAGGTCACTGCCGCCGGACTGTTTATAAAGTCCCACTTCGGCTTTGTAGCTCACAACCTTTTTACCCCATATCAATAAAATCGGCAGTTCTTCTTTCAAGTCAAGTCTTGAAATCCTTTGCTCGTTCTTGGTGTGTGGAATCACGCTTAGCTCGAGTGTTAGCTGTATCAGAGAGCCTCCCATCCTCTCTGTGGTGCCATCGTTCCATCATCCGATCCTCTTTCACTGATCCAACGCGAGAGAGCCTTTAGGCCAGCGCGTTCGATTCCATCCCGTGAGTCTCGATCCATCTGAGGTTCACACCAGGAAGCCACTTCATCAACAAGGTCTTTGAAGGTTTGTTAAGTAAGCATGGTGTCAAGCACAAGGTGGCCACTCCTTATCATCCTCAAACTAGTGACCAAGTGGAGGTTTCAAATAGAGAAATCAAGGTCATTCTAGAGAAGATTGTGGGTATAACAAGAAAGGATTGGTCAACCAAGCTTGATGATTCTTTGTTGGCTTATAGGACAGCTTTCAAAACGCCAATTGGGAGATCTCCTTTCAACCTTGTGTATGGAAAATCATGCCATCTACCAGTAGAGATTGAACACAAGGCTTTGTGGGCTGTCAAGCTTCTCAACTACAACATAAAGACAGCCCAAGAGAAGAGATTGATTCAACTCCAAGAGCTGGAGGAGATTAGGCTTGAGTCTTAAGGAAGCTCAAGGATCTACAAGGAGAGAACCAAGGCTTTCCATGACAAGAGGATTGTGAAGAAGGAGCTAAGTGTTGGTGACAAATTTCTTCTCCACAATTCAAGATTGAAGTTGTTCTCGGGTAAGCTCAAGTCAAGGTGGGGAGGCCCTTTTGAGATTCAAGAAGTGTTGCCTTATGGTCACCTTGATTGGGAAGAATGGGGAGAGTTTCACAGTCAATGGTCATAGGGTCAAGCCATACTTGGTGAATGTGTCTAAGGAAGAGGCAAGTTCAATTCCTCTTCAAGATCCCCCTCTTGCCTAAAAAGGTTTGAAAAGTCGAGCTAATGACGTTAAACAAGCGCTCTTGGGAGGCATTCCCATGGTTATCCTCGTATATATTCTTGATTTAGTTCTATGATTATGTTTCTTTGAGTTTTTGAATGTTTTAGGTTGAGTATGGAGGTCTTTGACTTGAAGAAAAGGGTGAGGAAGAAATTTTTAAAGACGGTTCGACGAACACGTCGAACCACAAAGACAGGGGTTCGGTTCGAGCATACAGTTCGACGAACACGTCGAACCACAAAGGCAGGGGTTCGGTTCGAGCAGTTGGATCGATGAAGTCGTCAAACCTAAATTCCAGGGCCATGGTTCGACCAAACAGTTCGACGAACACCTCGAACCACAAAGACAGGGGTTCGGTTTGACGAGTTGGTTCGACGAACACGTCGATCCGTTTCCAAAAACAGGTTTGCTTGACTTTTCTTCTTTCCTTTGCCCGGTTTAATGCTGACTCCCCCACTTAGATTAAACCGATTTTAGGGGATTAAAAGACTTCTTCTTCCCCAAAAATCATCTCATCCACGTTTTTCACTCTTTCATAAGGATAAGAACTTGTTTTTCACTTTTCTCTCTCAATTCTTCATCAAAT
>JAHZTW010000004.1:25100469-25114240 GCA_020283515.1 Alliaria petiolata | reverse complement strand
CCGGTTTAATGCTGACTCCCCCACTTAGATTAAACCGATTTTAGGGGATTAAAAGACTTCTTCTTCCCCAAAAATCATCTCATCCACGTTTTTCACTCTTTCATCAGGATAAGAACTTGTTTTTCCCTTTTCTCTCTTAATTCTTCATCAAATTCTTTGATTTCAAGTGCTATATTTCCGAAATTGTGTGTCACTCTTGATTTCTTATTGAATTTTGGCCATACCTTTGCGTGGAACCAAGGTTTGTCTTCTCATCCTCTCTCTTAATCTTTGATTTCTCCTTGAGAATGAATTGGAGATTAGGATTCATAGAAAGGCTTTGAACGGATTGATTGAGTTTGGTGTAGTTGAATATTGTTATGGGTGATGATTGTTGAAGTTTTTCAATGAATTACATGGGAAAGTTTTGATTTTTGAACACTTTTTCTATAGGATTTTCAAAGGTTGCGAAAATTCATGTTTATGCCTAATTGATGTTCAAATTTTCAAAATTGGTTTCTTTAACCTTGTTTTCCCATGTTGAATAAGTAATTAGGCTAGAATTCTCATAAATTTTAACTTGTTAACACTTAGAGGATGCCTAATTTAAAAATTTTCTTGTTAATTTCTTTGGATGACAAAGTGATGATAAAAGGGATTAATTCTTGCTATTAATTCATTGCCATGGAATTTTAATTCTTGAAACCTCCATGGAATTTTATGATTACATGTTTGTTGCTTTTAAGAATTTTAATTCACAATGTACTTACTCTTCTCCAAGATTTTTGATTTTATAGGTGATATGGGGAGAACAAGGAGTGAGGCTAGCAAGAAACAAGGCAAGAGGCCTGTGGAGGTGGAAGAAGAAGATCCTGAGGAGAGTCCCCCGGTCATAAGGAAGTTGTCTCAAAAGAGAGACATTAGTAGAGAGAAAGCCAAGGAAAGGCGAACCAAGAGAGCTGCGGCCACAACTCCAACACCCTCGGCCGTGTACAAGTCCCTTATGGAGATGCCTTTCAATGGAACCAAGTTTCCGGATCATGAGTTGCTAGATGAGTTGCGTCTCTTGGAAGATGTGACCGCAATTTTCTGGAATTTGGGGTGTGAGAGGTGGTTCAACCAATCATACCCGAGCTACCAAGAGGAGACTTGCGAATTCCTCTCTTCTTTGAAGGTGTTGATGAAAGAAAAGATGGCTTCGGGTTCATCCAATTCCGGGTTCGCAACAAATCTTACAAGATGGGCTTCAAGAAGCTAAGTAAGGTGCTTGGTTTTGATGAGGGGACTGGTGCGGGCTCACGCTTGAATGTTAGAAAAGGCGAGTTGGAAAAGCTGTGGAAGATGCTTGGTAATGGAGTTACAAGACCGGGAGAGTCAAGGGCAAGATGATCCGTCATCCCGCGATTCGCTATGCCCATAAGGTACTAGCTCACACCTTCTTTGCCAAGAAGGAGAGTGTGGTTGTGACTACAAAATAGTGGGAGATGCTAGATGTTGGGCTCAAGAGCATCATCCATTACTTAGATGATAACTCTGAAATGCGAGGTGATGCTACGGGAAATGGTATGGTGCAGATTTGAGTGGCTCATGCGGCAAGTTACTATGGTCGAGCGACAGCCAAGAAGAAGGATCGCTCACACAAACTCGCCATTGGGGGTATGATCACGCCTATTCTTGCGGAGGTTGGTATCAACTTGGGCCATCCCTCGGCCGAAAAGCAGTACTTAGACTCCGCCTACCTCCTTAAGGCTCAATTTTTGGTTAAGGAAGGAAGTGGCTACCGGTACAAATTCAATGTGGAAAGGCTCAAGGAGGCTACAATCCGGCTTTCTTGAATTCACCTCACAAACCTTAGAGAAAGGTCCAATGCTTTCTTCACTCCATCCGACGAGCATTTAGGCGACATAAAGACCTTCCCGGTGGCTCCATGAGACACATACCACGAGCCTTATCAAGCCCTTCCGGTCTATGGTAGCGAGAGGTACAACTTTGTGCCTTATGAAGGAATCAACCAAAGAGAGCCTTCTAGACAAGCTCACCAACACATCAAGCTTCTCCAAAGATGGAACAAATGGGAAGACAAGACCATTAGGAAGCTTGTGAAAACGGTGAAGGGTTTGAAAGGGAAAATCAAGGAGCTAAAGGCTAAGGTTGGAGGAGCTTCTTCCCAAAGGCATGGAGAGATGCAACAAGAGGATGATGAGGAAATGCAGCAAGAAGATGATGAAGCGGATAGCACAATGGCGGGAAGACTCCATTCCTTCCAAGGAACCCCAAGTGCACCAAGCCATGAGGATGAGCCACGCCCCTCCTCCTATGAGACAAGAAGGCGTGAGAAGAGAGTCATGCGGTCCCCTACTCCTCAATCGAGCAATCCATCCTACTCCATGGACTCTTACTCCTCCTCCTCCATTCGCTTTTGATCAAGGTACCACTCCAACCAATGTAAATACCATCTAGATTTTTATTTTGCATATTGAAATCTTCTCCAAGCTTGGATTACACAAGGGACTGTGTAATTTAAGTTTGGGGGAGTATGATGTATTTGATCTTGTGTTTTGTGATCTTATTTTTTTTTTTCATGCATTTTTGAGTCTCATGCATGCATCTATGGCATAGAAAAAAACAAAATAATTGGAAAATTTTCGAAAATTTCAAAAAAATAGCATGTAGTTGCATTTACATTTGTCACATAAGTAGGATTGAGTCTAGCTTTCATATAGGTTTGCATTCTTGCATAGGGGACAATGATAGATCTTTCCTTGTAAGGTGTTTAGCTCATGAATTAGTTCAAGGCCCTAGTTAGTAAGTCTTTGATGCTTGAAGTGCAAATTTTGAAAGTAAAAGTTGAACCCTACTTGGACCTCACCATTTGAAACTCAAGTCTAAATTGAAGCAAGCTTTGAATAGAAGCCAACTCTCTTGAACTTGAACCTAATTTGAATGAACAATTATCATGGTCATGCATTGTTAGAGAACTTGTGGATACCATATACATATTTGGGTTATCTTCTCTCCTTTTGCCACTCTTGTTAACCCAAATAGCCGACTCTCATCTTTAGAGCGGTTAAGATCAAGCACCCTAGCCAAGCTTTCTTTGAGACCTCTACCTTATTGAGTGCATTAGGCCTTTTTCATCTTGTGAACTTAGCAAAAAGTGTTGAGTTTAGAGCGACAAGGATAGACTTCCATGTAGCTAGCTCGAGACAATGAGCTAGGTGATTAGGTTAGGATTCTTGGGTGGGGATTTCAGCTTGATATTCGATATGAAAGAAATAAAGTTGGCGAAGTTGAGATGGTGAAAAGGGGAACGAAAATTTTGAAGCAAGTGTTGGCAATGTGTATTATGCTCTAAGTGTTAAGAAGAAAAATCCTCTGGAAATGAAAAGTAAAAGAGCCAAGAAAAAAGAAAAAAAATATGGCTAAGTTAAGATAAGAAAGACGATCGCAATTGTGAAAGAACAGAAAAAGAGCTTGAAGTGAAAGTGTGCCAACACTTGTGGTTGTAGAAGGAGTTTTCCCCAAGTGCTTAAAAGAGAAAAGGAAAAAAAAAAATTGAACTCATGGGTTTGGCGCATTGGCTTGTAATGGGTAGCATAGGTTGGGCTTGGTGAGTGAGCTTAAAATAAAATGAGAGTGAAGACATTTGTGTTACGAAGGGTAGATGGAAGTTTGTCCTTGTATGCATATGTTGCTTTTTACTCTTAGCATTTTGCCAAAGTTCACTTGTTCATTGAGAGATCCCTTGCATTGGAACCCCATGAAGTTGAGATCATTTTCATCTCAAAACCTTACCCAAAAATCAAACAAGTTCGCTAGCATTGCATGATTCATGATCAATGGTTACCGCTTAATGAATGTTAAAGAGTTGGTGAAAGTGAATGCTTGTGAAGATTGAGGCTTGGGTTCACTTGAATGAGTATGGGTATGGCTAGACCTTTTGGAGTAGAGTTTGCATTAAGAGCATCCTAGAATTAAGAACTAGGACCATTGAGTTGATTCATTTGCTTGACACCTTTGGATTTGAGTCCCCACCTTCAAACCTCTCTCCTTGGCTTGTGTTTCATTTGCTTGGGGACAAGCAAAAGGCAAGTTTGGAGGAGTTGATATGTCTATATTTTGCATCATATTTCCCTCCATTTAGTGTAAGTTTCTTATCATTTAAGAACCTAATTAAGCATCATTGTATTGCATTTTGATCATTTAGAGTTCTAGGTGTCTTTGCATATTCTTTGCATATTTTGTTGCATTTGGACTCTTGATTAGGTGATATGGATGCTATGGAGGCATAAATGGAGTTGGAGAAGGATGGCATAGCACTTGGAGGGGCAATAAGTCACCAAGAAGATAAGGAGAGGATTTCTCGCACTGGTTCGGCGAGTCGGATCGACCAACACGTCGAACCAGATTTCCAGGACGACGGATCGATGACTTGGTTCGAGCAAAGACGTCGAACCATGTTGGCAGGGGTTCGGTTCGACGACATGGATCGACGAACTCGTCGAACCGAACCCACATGATTTCTTTTTGTCACTTTTATGGGTCCCTCCTATAAATACTCTTTAGACCTAATTTTTATGCCAACTTTTATTCTCTTTGTTCTTAGCCTAAACTTTTATCCTCTTTGGGAGAAAACCTTGTATTTTTTGCTTGGATCTTTAAGTTTAATGCAATATCTCTCTTAGATTTCCTATTATCATTTCTCTAATCATGTTTAGCTTATCTCTTACCTTTGATTTGATGGGCTTAACTATGATTAGTGAGTAGTTTCTTAGGAACTTGGGGATGGGTTAGATTTAGGGTTTTCTAATGGTTCAATCTTGCAATCTAGGATAGATTCTTTCATCTCTCTTCTTATTAAGGAGTTCTTAATGCCAAATAGCTAATCTTTTGCTATTTGGATCAAAAGCATTTCATACACCCACCAAGTGTTTGATGAAATGTGAAACAAGAGTTTTTTATCTCTTGCAAGCAATTTCTCAATTGCTCATATCATTGCATTACTTGAGATATCAATCCATTTCGGGAGATGATTCACTAAGAATACAAAGTTTTGTTAAAGCTAAGCTAAATTGACAAATTCAAGTAACAAGTGACAATAGAAAGCAAAATACAAACTAAAGGAGATACTACTAGAGCAATAATATGAGGCAAGAAAACAGGAGCCAAGAAGCAAGCTGATGAGTTCTACAAAGCAAGTAAAAGAAAGGCAGGAGGAGACAATCGAGTGCGAGATCGAATGATGTCACTCGATCGCGAGCCAAGATCGATCAAGAGATCGACCAACCACTCGATCATGCGCCAAGATCGATCAAGAGATCGACCCAGTCACACAATCACGAACAAGACAAGCTTAAAAAGGATGACTTCAGTCGATCCATGCCTCGATTTAAATCAGATCGACCGACCAATCGAGCTAGTGACTCGATCAGAGTAAGTCAGGCAAACGATCGAGTGGTAGATCGACCAAACCACTCGATCGGTTGCCAAGGGAAGTTTTTCAAATTTCCCCCTCTTTCTCATTCCCTCCTACTTTTGAATTTGAATTTGAATTTGGTCAACCAGGCTCCTTTGAACATTGATAATTGAGCTTTTTCCAAATTTAAAAACCCACTTGCATGCATAAATCCAAACCATTCCTTCTTTATAAAACCACACATCCACTCTCTCCTTTCCTTACATCATAAACAAATTTTGCAATTTAAAAAGAGAGAGTGAGTTTTCTGGTTTTCTAAAGAAGAAGAGCATTTTTTACATCAACTTTCAAAGGTAAATTCAAATTTTTTTCATGCCATATTTGGATTTTTGAAAATTTTCTTTTTAAAGTTGTATGGTTACATAAATTGCTAAGGAAATGAAATTTTATTTTTAGAAATATCTAAATATTAGGAAATTTTCTTGATTTATTCTTATCTCAAGGAGATTTCATCTAATATTTATTGATAAATCCAAAACTTTTCCTAAAAATAAAAAGCTTGAGCAAAAATCTTTTTAAAAAAACGCCTAAACCTCTTGAACTTGTGTTCTTCTCTTGCCGTGGTCTTTACTAATTTTCTCTTTGAGGATTTGATTTTCAGGTACTATGGCACCAAAGAAGAGAAGCAGAGCTATGGCTGCACAAGAAGAGGCGCATCATGAGGTTGAAGAAACGGCTAAGTGGAGCAAGGAGGAAAAGAAAACAAGGAGAAGGCTAGAGAGGTTGCGTTTTGAACCCACGAAATTTGCAAGTAGGGAGTTCTTGCAAAAGCTGGGATTGTTGGAAGGGTTTGATGAGCTGCTCACTAACATGGGACTTGCATGTCTTTCACGGATGGACTGCCCCACCTACCCCGAAGCCACGCTTCACTTCCTCTCCACCTTGGATTGCGAATATGAAGACCCCAACATCCCAACTCCAACCGAAGGTCTTCTCACATTCAAAATCCGCAAGCAAGCCTACCGTCTCTCTATACCTGAGCTATGCCAAGCTTACGGACTCAATCCAGCAGCAGAACTAATGGAGTTCCCACAATTCAAATCCGCAAGCAAGCTATGGGACTTAATTAGCGATGGAGACTACAAGTCTAATACCGCAAAGATCAAGAAGGTGCGAAACCCCTTGCTAAGATACACTCTCAAGCTGCTAGCAAACACATTCAGTGGGAGATCCACGACACCAACAGTGACAAAGAACGAGCTGTGCTTCCTTTTCCAAGGGGTTAAACATGTTCTATGCAATAGCGAGAGGAGTGATGAACCAATGGAGGATGATCTTGGAGATAACGTCAACTATGGATGCATCCTGGCCTCCTCCTTGCTCAGGTACAAAGCTTGGGCCATCAAGTGCAGAGCCACATCAGCGCTCATTGGTGGTTTTCTCACGCCACTATTTGTACAAGCCGGAGTCCCCCTTACCGAATTCACACCATGCGCGGAACGTGCCTACATGGATCAAGCCTACATGATCAACACCGATTCCTTGGGACCTACTCCAGCTCCAGGGTACTATGCATACCTATTTTACAATGAGGAACATGAGGAGAAGACATGCATCTTACCCCACCCGGAAGAAACGCTCGCTAATAGTGTTGGCAACATCGAATTCTTGCCAAACGATGAGGAATGTTATGCACCTCTTGGAGGCGTTCCAGCAGCACCACAACTTGCCCAATCATCACCAGAGTCTCCTCCCACTGATGCTGAAATGCCATCAAACTATGATCTACCAAAGATGGACTATGAGCCGCGCACCAAAGCAGAAAAATTCCTTGCCTCGGTTGTGGAGATTCAGCGCAAGGTAAACAAATGGCAAGGCAAGATGATCAAGAAGCTGGTGAGGAAGGTCAAAGTCCTTCAAGGGAGAAGCTCTTCAGAGTTAACCTTAAGTGATGAGGTTGAACAAGTACACACCACGGCGGCAAGACACTCAACCGGAGGTATACAAATCCGTGAGCCCGAAGATTTTCAAGCTGGACGTCCTTCTCTTCAAGGCCGTGCAACCAGAAACAAGGACAAAGGAGTACTCCATGACACGCCAAGAAAGAGCAGGAGGACCGGAGCAACCTCAAGCTCCGGCCATCTCTAGCTTCAAGGTACCAAAAACGCCAAACTTTGTATATAACATGCATTTTTATTTTTATTTTTGTGTTTCTTCTCTTGAATTTGTTTAACACCGAGACGGTGTCATTCAAGTTTGGGGGAGGAGAGTTTGTGCTTTGACATATTTTATTTGATCTTATTTTGTGTTTTTATTTTTGAGTCTTCTTACATTCATAAAAATATTTTGCATAGAAAAAAAAAAAAAAAGAAAAATTCATAAAAATTTCGAAAAAAAATTCATATAGCTTGCATTTGCATTATCAAATATTGTAGGATTGAGTCTAGATTTTTATCATATAGGTTGCATCACTCATATGCATAGGGGGCAATGATGAAAAAATTCCTTTAAAAGTGTTTTAAGCTCATGTATTGGTTCAAGGCCCTTGTTAGTAGTTCTTTGATGCCTTGTACAACTTTGAAATTAAGTTCTAACCATGCTTGGATCATTTGATTTGATTTTCTTGGCTTAAAGTTGAAAAAAGCATGAATTGAATCAATACTTAAAAATCGGAACCTTAAAATGAACATCTAATTATCATGCTTGTACTTTTGAAAAAGAATACATGGATTACAAAAAAAAATATTTAGGCTTTCTTATTCACTTCACCACTCTTTGTAAGCCTAAATAGAATACCACACCTTGACCCTTGCCTTATTTCAAGCCAAATTTCGTGTGTGATTGCAAATTGTGAGGCCTTATTTTCTGTTTGAACTTGGCATAAAGTGTTAGGTTTTGGGCGACATGTTTAGGCTCTCATAATGTTGCTAGCTTTGCATTTTAGCTAGTTTTAGGCTTGATTGGGAATTGGGAGTTCACAGGTTTGAGAATGGGAAGGTGTTAAGGAAAAAGATGAAAAAGGGATACATATTTCTAGTGGTTGATCTTGATTTGTGATAAGAAAAAGCTCAAAAGAAAGAAAAAGAGCCCTAGAGGCCAAATGCATAAAAGAAATATTTTTAGAAGAAAGCTATCAAAAGAAAGAAAAGAGCTAATATTTATGACCATACCACTAGCCTTAAGCAAAGTAGAAGAAGTTTCCCTAAAAGAGAGTGTGTTTAAAATGGAGTTCTTGTGGGTTTATGCTTGGCGTTCTAGCCTTGTTGATTTGGGTAGTCTCTAGAGGGTGAGTGAGCTTGGAAATCAAAAAAATGAATGAAAAAGGGATTAGGATCATTGTTAGTATACTTGGGTAGATGTGAGTCTAGTCATGTATCCATGCATTGCCTTTTACCTTTAGCATTATGCATAAGTTCAAACCTTTTCGAGAGAAACCAAAGCTTGGAGTACCCATTTGAATGAGATCATTTTTATCTCATAGCCTTGCCCCTTGCCAAATGTATTCGGTTTTAAAAGCACAAGTTTGATTCACGGTTTGAGCTTAATGAATGTTAAAGGTTAGAATTCTTGGATTGCTTGGAATAAACAAGTCATGATTTGTAATTTGATATGTGATGATTATGGCTAAGTCCTTTTGAGTAAATGCTTGTGTACTGCATCCTAGAACTGAGAACAAGGACTTTGAGTTGATACATTTGAAAAAAACTTTTGGATTTGAGCCCCCGTTTTTAATCATCTCTTCCTAGCTTGAATTTGGTTTCCTTGAGGGCAAGCAAAAGGCAAGTTTGGGGGAGTTGATATACTCATATATTTCGCATATTTATCATGCATTTAGAATAAGTTTTCATCCATATTTTATTTATAGCTAAGTATAATCATAGTATTTGATCATTTATAGGATTTAGAACATTTGCATTTGCATTTGCATTTTCTTTTGTATATATGCATCATTTCAGGTTATTCTATGGATTTGGCGACAATGTGGAAGCTGGAAACATAAGATGATGAGCTAGGAACAAGTAGAGAGCAAATTGATGTCATCTGACTTGCTGTACCGAGATGTTGCAACCGATTCAAATCCATGCCACCTAAAGCGACTTAAAGATCAGACTCTACAAAGACTTTCCATTCCGATTCAGCCTCCGCAATCTTCATAAAACTCATAGAAAATTGAGTTACCTTTCGTTCAGAGGTTATTTCAAGTCATTATGGTCAGTGGTTCAGAAGATACGGCTATTTAAGTAACAACATGTCCGTCTGGAAGTTTGGCGACCAATTTCGTTAACTGAACGATCAGCTCGGATGAAGGGTTTTTCATTGCGATTTAGCCTCGACAGTCTTCATGAGAGTTTTAGGAAATTGAGTTAGCTTTAATTTGGTGGTGATTTCAAGTCAAACGGTGCAGTAGTGCAAAAGATACAGATCGATCAATCCATGTACCCGAACCTAAAGATACCACTTGCAAGTGCTCCAAAAAAGTGTTTATGCTTTAGTAAAAGTGGGATTAGAGAGGTCCCTTGTCCCTTGTCCCTTGCCCCTTGTCCCTTGCCCCTTGTCCCTTGCCCCTTGACCTCTCTTTTAAGGCCAAGAGCCATGTTTAAAACTCTATATAAGGAGTGTGTGTGTGCTTGTAATAATCATTCAGTTTTTCATTCAGTTTTTCATCAAGTAAACAATCAAGTCTTTATATTCTCTTTTTCAAAGTCTTCTTAAGTGTTTTTGTAAGCTTTCCCTTGTTCTTGAATTTTATAGTTCTTCTTATTTAGTTCTTTAAAAATTCGTATTTTATATATAGATATTTCATATTTAAGATATTCCAAAGTCAAATCTTTCTTCTTAATTCTTGTTTAAATCTTTTGATAATTCTTGTATTTTATTATCTTCCACAAGTATTTATTTAATTTTCAATCTTTCTTATAAACCTCATTGGTCATGTTCCTTAACTCTAAACTTAAGTTTAAAGGAGATAAGAACATGATTTGTGAGTAAACCGCCTAAGATTTAAGGTTGGGATGATTAAGGAAGTTGGAGACTAAAAACTTGGTTTGTTTTCATCATGTACTTCATTTTAATTCTCTTCTTGGATTTGGGGGTTTTAAGGTCTAGAGACTCTCTAACGAGATCTCTTTAATCTAGGGATTTTCTTATCCTAACAAGACTTAGGAAATCCCTTAAAACCAAATCCAAGAGACTAGCTCATCCTTTCCCACACATCATGGATGCTTAGGGAGCTAGTTAAACCATTTTTTTTAAGATCCATTCTTAATGTTCTTCACCTTTTCTTTCCACCAAACATCTTGGGTTAGGAGGAAAGGGTGAAGAAAGGATTTATGCCACACATCATGGATAAATCTAATTTGGTTTCTTAATGTTTAGAGAAATAACTAAAAGAGTAAGAATTTATGTTTTTAAACCCCAAGTTCGAATCTTCAACTTCCCTAAGCATGATTCCCAACCTAGAATCTTTTTTTTTAATAATTTACAACCAAAAAACCATTTTCCTCTAGTTTTATGTTTGTTTATCTTGATTAAATTTCCATTAAATAGTTTAATTATGCAATATAGTTTTATAAATTTATAAAATTGTGTTTTTATCATTCTATTATTTTTAGTAATTGCTTAGAGTCTTGTATTATTACCTGTTGTTGATTTGGTAATTGTTTGAATTTTAGAAATAGTTTTTCTTATTATCTTGCTATTCACCATCAAATCTGTATAATAAATCCGGTTTTAGATTTGTATTTTATTAAATTAGTAGATCTGTTGTTTTATTGTTTAGGAGTCATCTAGTACTTATATAACCCTTCTGTAGGGATTGTAAAATAGTTTTCATGTCTATTTACAAACCGCAAGTAATTAATTTAGAATTCTTCACCCATTTAACTCGAATTTTTCTTAGCTTCATATAACTTTTGTAATCTTAGTAGCTTTCACCCCAAGGTTGGTTTGACACCTAAAGTACTACAACTGCAAAAAGACCTTTAGGTTTTGATTATCAAACCGGTTAAAATCCTGTTTATCACTCTGCGGATATAAGTTATCATCCCATGATGTGAATCAAATGCGCAAACATAACATTCACTTATTTGTAAACACTCGCGGTGCGGTCCGTCGATATGCCTAAGCATCCTACAGTGCAGTCCGCTCGTTAACCTCTAGATCCAGACAATAGACTCACGATTGTGTATCTAGTTGTCCTGGGATCGGTTGTTAACTGATCAAAAAAGCAAACATGCAATGAGATCAAGACAGAAACGAAGATACCTAATAGAAACTTTATCTATATCAATCTAGCGAAATCGATCCATGATTAAACCCCTTTTAAAAACCCCCTTAAACCCCCAACTAGATGACTACTCGTTCATGGGAACGAGAGACATCTTTCGAGATATGAAAAGGTGCGAATTGTATTTAATAAGAAACAAAGTTAGAAAATTACTTCAAAGGAAATCTGAATGAAGAGATCTTCTTAAAGTATTGAAAAACAAAGAACTAAGAACAGTAGATGAAAAGAGAAGGGAAGAAAGGTGGCGGCTGCAGAAGAAATCTCTCTCGAGGTCTTCAACTCTGGGCCGTCGATCTCTCTCTCTCTCCGGTGGCATGAAAAGTGTTTCGGAAAAGCTCAGTGAAAAAGTCACGTCCTTTGTGAAGCCCTAGGGGTCTCCTTATATAGGCCTTCATGTCTTCATAGGTGGGCTTTGCGTTTTAACATCGGGAAATATCGAATAAGTGCAACGGGCTCAAGATGGGCCGATGTGCCCTGGCCGCGCTAGCAACCAGGCGTGGGCCGGCCACTGGTCGTCTGAACATCCCTGGCGCGGTCAGCCTTCTTCTGAGGGTGTGCCTGACGAACCTTCTTGTTTCCTTCATAACTTGAGATCCAACCGTGGGATTGAACTCAAACCACCTCGAGGTGGAAGACAGCTGAAAACGATATATTTTCTCCATATATAAGCTTGATCTTGTGGTGGGAAGGTCATCGTTGGATGTTAAACTGATGTCCCCGAGCACTTGTCCTGTAAGTTCCCATTTTGCTCCAAAATGTATGCTTTTTGTCCAATTTCCCTGAAATGACTCTTAAGACTAGGAAAAGTGGAAAATATTTTAAAACCGTTGAAAACCGGGTTAAAGCACTTGTAAAACATCTTGAAATGATAGGTTTTAGGAGTAAAATGATAGGTTTTAGGAGTAAAAGGGAAGGCATCCGTCATCTTTTCTTTCACATCCGGCCGTGCGTTTTGTGCACCGCCTCATAACACATCGACTTTTCTCTCGCAGCAACCAGTCATGCATCCTCATTCCAGAGCTCGTCTTACTTCAGTCCGCTTTTATAGACGAGCCATTCTTAGCATGTCTTGGATGCGTCCTAGCAGAGAGACTCGTGCGAGTAAAGAACGATGTTACCGCACCAAGGTGCGAAGCTGCCTTCACGACTTACAAAGGCATTATCACATCGATCATGGAGGCTGCTGGAGTTGACACTAGCATTGAGGCACCACTAGATGAGGCTTGGTTTGATTTGGTCCAATCTCGGACGGACAGAAACCTGACAGGCATAGCCATGGATCCAGATAGGTTCGGATACTTATACCATCTAGGGAAGAGAGACAACCGCACGGTCTATCTACCATCTCTCACAGTCCCGCGCCTTTCAGAGGATTCACCACAGTGGATCCCGAAACACGAGGAGTTCCGTACCGAGTTCTCACGCCTGCCGCTCACTGTTGGAGAATACATAGCCGCTAAGACTAAGAGAGAGGCGATCCGTCAGAGAACCCACCACACATCATCTTCCTCCACGCGCAGCACCTCACGATCTGCTACACCGTCCACGTCGACTGATCCCGCGATCACCGCCCTTCAGGAGCAGCTGGCACGCCAGAACGAGATGCTTGAGAAGATGGTGCGACAGCTTCGAGAGAGATGACACATAGATGGCGACCTTTAGACCCTGAGTTCAAATGCCTAGAAGACTTTGCGTTTCGTCATAAACACTTTCTTCTTATGAGCATTGTTCCATCTATTTCACCCTTACCTTTTATTTTTGCTTTATTTTTCTTATTTGAGTCAGTCCCATCCTTTCACCACTATTTCAAACTGGGGACAGTGCGATTTAAATCTGGGGGGTGATTTTATTTGAGTCATTTTAATTATTTTTATCTACCCTAAGAACAAAAAAATGATGTATCTCGATATATATGATATCGTTTTAGGGACTATGACGCAAAACTGATAAGTGTATATTTTGCATCATTTTAGCATCCATATAGTGTAGACTTATCATCATTTTAGAGTCTAATATAGCATTATAGTGTTGCATTTGATCATTTAGAGTCCTAGAGTGTTCTTGCATGGTTCTTGCATGTTTTGCATGTT
>JAHZTW010000004.1:25064456-25097371 GCA_020283515.1 Alliaria petiolata | reverse complement strand
ATTAGATGTTTAGAGTGTTTATCATACCATTTAGACTTGTTATTAATGCTTGTTGATTATCCTAATGCTAACACATCATTAGTTCATTAGGGTAATTAACAAAGGGATTTGAGCCACACATCATGGTCTTATCTTGATTAAGAGTTCTAGGTATAGAGTTTGCTTGATTAGTAGCTTAAATGATTGCAAGAATGTTCCCTTAAATTCCCAAATCAATGATTCCATCCCTAGGTTTCGATTTAGTATAATTGATAATCTTGCTTAGTAGTAATCCTTGCTTAGTTTCTTGATTAGCTTCAATTAAGGTTTAGTTTCTTAGCTATTGCTTAAGTAGTGTTCTTTCAAGTTGTAGCTTGCTCTTTTTACTTGTTTGTGACTTGAATTTATCCATTTTAGCTTAGCTTAGATAAGACTTTGTATTCTTAGTGCAACCAATCTCCCAAGATGGATTGATAACCTCAAGTATTGCAATGACATGAGCAATTGAGGAATTGCTTGCAAGGCTAAAAAGTCTTGTATCAAAAACCAAGGATGATAATCGACCAGTGTGCTTCTACGCTATTTCTAGTAACAGATCTTTCAAACTTTAGTGCCAGACTAGGCGGTATCGAGAAAGTCGACAATGCAAAATCCTGGAGAATGTCGATCTATAGAGATTTCAGGAAAAGGAATATAGTAGCTCTACTTTAATTAGACTTTAACCTGACATATAATTTCATTGTCAACAGATTTAAGCATTCAACGAGAAAGTCAGAACGTTCCAGACATCTTATCCATTTTTAACCACCCTTTGTTGTTCCCGAACGGCCAACACATCAATAGTTGGTACCATACCCGAAACCTTTACCATCTTTTCGTACCTCATGCAACTCTCTTGTTTTCACAATATGTAGATATGTGCAAAAACGCCGGAGAGGGAGGAACGACATGATTTCTAGTCACTCAAGACAAAGGATCTAATGGTTAAGGAACGGAAGTGCTAACTATAAGAGTAGATGACTCATGCCTTGGAAAACTCGAACGAATTGTAATATTTTCGTGCTCCTTAAGACTTTTAAACTAAGGCACTTCCCGTTTCATTAAAAAAAAAATAATAAGAAAGTGACTCGGATAGAGGATCTGAATTCCTTGGAATGATGATGGTACTTATCCATAAAAAGAGAGTTACGCAAAAAGAAAACAAAAAAGAGAAAGAGAAAAAAAGGAAACGGGAAGAAAATGCCTAAGAGTCTTAAGAGATCAAAGCATTCAAAGAGGCATAGTCTGGTCAACGTGGTGAGAAGTTTTAGGCGCCATTTAATTCAAACCCGAAGCAAGAAACCAAGTCTGGGGGAATGGAGATATCTAGGAGAACTTGAGGATGTGTACGTGTGATAAGTAGTATTTTTGGTACTCTTTTTCAATCCTCAACATTACTCATGTCATTGTAGTACTTAGAAAGAAAGGACAATAGGAATACAAGAACTTGATTAATCTAAGCCATATTCGATTTAAGTGGGGGAAATTAAATATTAAAAACTATTTAAGCAACCTAGATGATTTCTAAGAGATAACTAGACTACTAAATGCTACCCTAGGCAATTTCTCAATTTATAGAAACAACCTAAATCAAAGCTAAGGGATTTTAAACACTAGATTCAAATATTAAGGAGTTTCTAGCAACTTAAGCAACATCTAGGAAAATAAAAGAGATTAAAGCTAGATTTATCAAATATGAAATAAGGATTCAAGGCCGAGGGTCTAGATAAGGGAAGATCGAGGTTAGATCTTGGTTTCAAGTGAATAGATCTACTTATTAAAAGAGCTAACTCTATGCCTAAGAAACAAACATAGATCTTTCCATGGGTTGTGGATAAGATCACTTCATCAAATCTTTCCCTCCAAACCCAGGATCTTTGGTGGAAAGGATCGGTTGATGAGCAAGAATACACCTTCCTTAACTTGTCATAACTAGTCTCCAATCAACCACTGTCGTGGGAAGGAGAAGCTAGTCTCTTGGATGGGTTTATGAGATTTCCTAAACCCTTTTGCGGTAAGGAAATCTCTAAGGACTCAAAGATCTCCATAGAGAATCTTTGGCTTTAATCCCTCCAAACCAAAAAGAGTTAAGGATTAAAAGCAGGTTAAACCTCTAGATTTAATCTTCCTAGATCTTCCTAAACCCCTCGACCTAAAACCCAAAAGTTACTACTCGCTAATCATGCTTAGACACTTCATAACCATAAGATGTGAAATGCTAAACATGTTTATAGTTAAGAAAGAGATTAAAAGGCAAGTATTTCAGATTAAAGATGAAAGGATTCGATTATAAAGCTTAAAATAAAAGCTTAAAACCTTAACAATGGTGATAAGCCTAAAGTAGAAAGGCAAAAATCATAAAAAGAAAAGTTCTCTGAGAAAGTAGGGTTTTTATCATTTTATAGCAAAAGGGAATGGTCCTCTCACAGAGGACAAAAACGTGAGCTGGCCAGATAAGGACGCGCAAAAAGCAGAAGGACACCGAGCTGAGACATCGATCTCTTGCCCGTTCTTGTCCCGAGAATGGTCCGCTTCGCTCGATCTTCGGGTCGTTCTAACTCCGTGATTGACCTCCTTGCTCGATCGTTGGGTCGTTCTGATGGAGATCTGACAACTAGTTTTTTAGGCTAGATGGGTCAATGACCCAACACTGTCAACCGTATGTAGTATAATGTATGGGTATCAATCCATTTGGGAGTGTTTAGTAACAAATCGGTTATGTTGGTCGTTATAAGTCAAGTCGATATGGTGAAAGATAGAGATTTTACTACTAAAAGAAACTAAAGGTTGGATCTTGTGTCACTCAAGATCACAAATAGATGAACTTTAAACAATTTGAGCAAGAAGTAAAGATTTCAACGATAAAAAGATAAGCTTTCTAAGTAAAAGAAGGATCTTGATGAGTATTATGAACTAGGTAACTCTCGGGTCATTTATCAAGCTGAAGCTTTTGGATCACATCAAGACTTGGTCTTAGATGGTGATTCTTAGGTAAAGGGATCCTCAAATCGTTTAGCCCATGGTTTTTGGGTCTAAACTCTTTGAATCTCTATCACCATGGACTAGCCTCGCATAGCGGTACAATAGAAGAAACAAGCATAGAGCAACGTCCCTATTGAACCGTAAGACCCTTAGACAGATGGTTCGTCTGAGCCTAAGGAATCAAACTCTTGTTCATAGATCCGGCTAAGCAAGCACGTGGTTTTCATGTCAAGCCGCCTGTGATCTTTAGCCTAGATGATCAAGCTAGACTAAGACTTGGGAATAATGAACAAGAAAGAATCTAACTTTATGTTTTAGCTAAGCAAGAAATCTAAATCCGAGAATCCCTTGGTTCTTTTAACCCATCAAAATCCTAAAAAGGACTACTCACGCGCCATTTGAGAAACCTCAAGATCCATGAGGATTATAAGGTTACTCATGGTTTGAGAGATAGTCAAAAACAAGAAAAGGAAGAAGCTTTAAGAAATAACACTAAGCGATACTTTTTAAAACTTCAAAATAACATAAAAATCAAAGCTTTAAAACAAGTTTCAATGGTGGAAAATACTAGAAGTTCTCGGTTTACAAAGAAGACAGAAAACTAAAACTGGAAAATGTGATAGAGAGATAAGCGTGGGGGACAAAGTATTTATACATGAAAGAGGAAAAACCTAAAACTTTGGGACCACTTTCCCGAAATGATACTTTTTTGGACTTATGCTGCAACGGCTTCAAGTCGTGATGAGCAAGCCGATATACGATTTCCTCAAGATTCTTTGAGCAGTCTTCATTTCGGGCAAGTGCTTCGGGATCATGTCGTGATGGCTCGTCCTCCTCTTTACTTGAATCGGTGACTTCTCGTTGCCTTGCTCCGATATCCATCTTCATTGAATCCTTTTGCTGGATCTTCGCTCTGGGGTGCTTCTTTCGGGATCAAGTCGCTGCTACTTGTTGAGGTTCGTCATGCCAAAGGGTCGTGATCCATGCTCGATATCATCTGTTCGTCCTCCTTTTGAGATCTCCTTCCTGATTTCTTCTTCGGACCATCCTCATTCTCAAAACACCTGAGAAAACACTCCAAAACATGCAAGAATATGCAAAGATCTATCCTAATGCATCTAGACCTAACATGAGTGAATATGTGATGAAAACTAAGATGAAAGTGCATGAATGGGGTCCTAACTAGCATGAAATGTATGCTAAAAACATGCAATTTACAGAGATATCAACACCCCCAAACTTGCCTTTTTGCTTGTCCTCAAGCAAAAGCCAACCGGAGGGGTGAGGTTTTAAAATAAAAGATGTAAGTTTCTAGGATGCAGGCTAAATTCTACCTAACCAAAAAGCCTTAGCCACATTTATCACAACATCAAGCAAAATCAATCTCAACTTAGATGCACATTCAAATTCCCAATTCTCTTTCACATTCATTAAGAAAATTTCAAAGCGTGGATCTCATTCATGCCTGTCAATTAACTCACTTGGTTCAGGGTAAGGTCTCGAGCTAAATATGAACTCGTAGTGCGAACGGATTAAGTGTTTAAGTGGGATCACTCATGAAAGGAACCTTCTTAATGCATAATGCTAAGGGTAAAAACCAATGGATGCATACAAGGATAGACTTCCATCTACTCGAACACCTATTTCGTTTTCTACCTTAGTCTAATTTATCCCTTCCTAAGCTACCCTTTGTTCTGGCGTTTCGCCTTATACCCGATATTACTCCTCGATATTACCTTTCCTGGTCATTTTCGGGGGACTTCTTCTTTGTTGGAGATCGGTTTCGGCTTTCTGGCCCCTTGTGTGCGTTCCTTGTGATTCACCTTTGGTGTTATTGGCCGGATTTGGACCTTTTTGTTTGGCCTTCTTTTGCTTCTTTTTGGAATCGCCTTTTCTTCTTTTGGTTTCGAGCCTTCTTGTTGCCGCCATCTCTTTATACGTGACCCCGTCTGACTCAGTGGTTTCCTTCTTTTCCCTTTTCTGTCAATGTATCAGCAATCGGAACCCAACCCCTCTTCCTAGCCTAACCAGCAATATCAGCCTCAAATTTTGGTATCAAGCCGTTTCAGTATCTACACCACCTAACCTAATGTTGACTCGAGTTGTGAGCCAACGTCTACATGGAAATCTAACCTTGTCAGCCTAAACCCAACACTTTTTGCCTAAGAAGATTCGAAAATGGTGCAAAGGCCTCACATGCTCTCACGAAAGTGTTTATGGTTTAAAACGAAGGTTTAGACTTTGGGTGTGGTCTGGTACTTGGACTAGCAGAAGAGTGGTACAAAGGGAAAGAGAGTTCAAGTGAAATCAATGAGTTAATCGACAAACAAGAACAAGATAATTAAATTTTCATTTTAACGGTTCAAGTTTACTAGGGAATCGGTTCAAATCAAAATGCATCAACCTAAGACCGAAATTCACAAGACGAATTCCAAATGTGGTGCTGCCTTAAGCTCAGTCCAATTCAAAATGCATCAAACAAACAAGAACTAAGGCATTGAATTCATGACTTAAAAATGGCTATTTACAAGGATTCATCATACTTAACACCTTATGCGAATGCTTATGAATCCTAAATGAATGCATCTAGACTCAATCCTAGTATGGAAATGCAACTACATGAGTCTTTTTGTGGGATAAATTTTCAAAATTTTTCAATTTTTCAATTATGCAGATATGATGAATGCATGATGTCTAATTTATGTGAATGCATGTACTACGTACTCCCCCAAACTTAAATCACACAGTCCCTGTCTGATTGAAGAGAGGAAGAATACGGTCCTAGGAGAATGCAAAAATTCAAGCAAAAGGTAAAAAGAAAAAGAAAATGCTTATGTACAATAGTTCTGGAGTGGTACCTCCCTGCTCAGTGTGATGTGAGGACGTGGTGTCCTCACTGGTCGAGAAGAAAGGGTTGTCCGATTCCGGTATCGGGGACTGGCTTGCATGCCTCTTCCTCGATATGCTTCCTTCTTGGCAGGAATGCCTTCCTGGATCACTTAGCTCGTGCTCCCTTGGCAGGAACGAGAAGGAATGCCTCTCTTGAAGCATTTGGCTGTCTGCTTCATCAGACTCTTCTTCTCTTTCTCCTCCTGGTTCTCCGGATGACATATCGGCTTCAAGCCGCGGTGATGGCGTCGACCCCTTCAGCTTTGAAGTGAGCGACTTGATTTGGCCTTTCAGACCCTTCACGTGTCATTTAATCCCCTTCACCGTGGAGACTAGCTTCTTAATTGAGCGATCCTGCCATTTGCAGTACCGCTGGAGTACGTTGATCCGATCGTGAGCCGTCTTGAGGATTCGATGCGTCGCACTTGTGATCGGGTCGAAATGGTAACGATCAGCTCCATAGAGGGGGAAACCATACTCGTCCGTAGGGTCCTCGTAGTCGTCTTCATTCTCTTCTTCCTCTTCAGCGACTATATCGGTCTCCTCCCGATATTCTTCCTCATATTCCCCATAGAAGTCAGCTCCATAGGGGAAAAGGTGCTCGTCCTGTGGCTCGAAATCCAGGTGCAAAGGTTCCCCTATCGTGGTTAGGTACGGGTTGGGAAGGAACATCACGGATGCTCTCTCGGACGGAAGCATGAACTGATATCGGTGTCCATGCCGATATGGCTTCCCGAGAAACTGGCACTTCTTCAAGTACCCGATGTCGATCCAGCGAATCCCGTGTGTTGTCTCCTCGAGGTTAACACCAGCTCCCCTAAGGATGGCAGACACGGCTCCTCCACAACCTACTTGAGGCCTTTCGCTTGGTGTGGAGATCATCCACGACTTGTAGTGGAGGAGCTCCTTGAGAAGAATCGTGATTAGTCCGGGGCTCCGTCTGCTTCCCTTCAGCTCAGTCCCATTTCGGGTCTCTTGGATGATCTCTACCAGACCGTCATCCATTATCTCCAGCTCCTTGGTCAGGACGGCTCCACACTCTTTCCTTGCAAAGAAGGTATGAGCAATAGCCCTTTGTACATCTCAAGGCTGGATGCCTTATCCTGGTGCTCTTGTTCACTCCGGACTTGTAAGTGCCCACTCCAATGTGCCCCCAGAGTGCCTCCAGCTCCTCCCTCTCTATATTGAGGGTCATCTCGCGTATATCGCCTTGGCTGAATCCGAATATCGACTCGACATCCCGAAATGACATTCGGTGAGTCTCGCTTCAATACTTGAAGCGGATGTAGCCGTCTCCATCTTCCTCTGGAGTCTCCTCTCCAAAGGCATAGAAGGTCACTTCCAGTGTTGCCAGGAATTGGAAGGTTGCCTCGTCGTGAGACGCATAGGCGTTCTCCATGAATCTCCTCAGACCCATCGCATTGAAGAGGATCTTGTAGTCTTCGTAGATGCCCAGCTCGACCATTGTTTCCTCATGGGGGTAGCGTGTGGCCTTGAACTCCATTCGTCTGAATGCTGCACGCATATCAGCCAGTGTGGGTCGGGAATTTGCACTTCTTCTTCCCGATGCACGTGTGGGTGAGCGAACTGTAACAGCTCGGCTGGAACTTCCCACTGGTCTCTTTCCATCTCTCTTCTCCGTTTGGTAATCCCTTGACCTCCCAAGAACAGATCCGCTTCTTGTTGCTCCTACCATTGTACCTATCAAACAAAAACACTCGCAAGTGTGTAAGTACAAAGAAGACATCAAGAGCAAAAGTTATCTTGCATGCATGGTTAAACTTTAAGGCTACTCTATTCATGACTAGAGAGACTTAAGCAACATGTTCGATTTTTATACTAAATCGGGATAAATCCTAAATCGTGAAAGGCAAAGAAAATTGTTTTTTATAAGTTGTTTTTCACGGATTCAGGTTCCTAGACAATCATGCATCTATCTAGAGTGAGAAAGGAGATTTCTAAAAATTTGACACTTCAAAAGAGTTTAACCGTGAAGCTATCCTCACAAATAGAATTGCTAAAGATTTAGAAAATCCTACAAAAAATCCTAAGTGATTATGCAAACAGTCTACCAAATTTTCCTCCATCAACTCTCAAATCCAAAATGCAACAAATCTCAACAATCCTAAAACATATCTTGCACGAGTAAATAATTACCTACAACAATTTTTTGCAGATTTTCCTTGGAAGAGAAAGAAATTGCAGAGGACTGAGTTGCGAATTTAAAAGTTAGAAACAATTTTCTGGATTTGAGAGTGATGGGGAATGAAAACGAGAGAGGCGATAGTGATAGCTCTTATAAAGAGGAGACAAGGAGAGAAAAGGGTTTGACTAGGATTTCTCGGTTTGGGGAATAGCTGTCGTCTAACCCCAACCAAGTATTCTTTCCTTATCCGGAAAGGTGGGCCATGAATTTGAACGCTTTTCACGGATTGGCCAAGTCTAAAAACCCCATTTACCTGGACGGCCATATCGGGTTGAGTCTGATATGGTAGGAATGTCAATCTGGATATCGGCTTGTTCCCGATATTCACCCTGGTAACGATTGTCTGGCTTGGGTTTCGTTCCATATCGGCTACACTCCGTTGTGCCTGCTCGACATGGAATTCCCATGGATAATATCGCGGAGTTAACCCGATATTGCATCCCGTTGATGTGCTAAACAATCCTCACATTAGTTTTTGTTCCTCTTTGTGTACAAGCGACCCCTCCTTATTTCTCATGGGATCCTGAAAACATTAAACTAGACTAAAAAAAGCATTAATATGTACATGGATAAGCTTGGAGTGCCTCCCAAGAGCGCTTTGTTTTGAGTCACTTAGCTTGACTTTTCTTGATTCTTTTTCAGTGTGAAAGGGGGAAATGAGCACCCCTCGATCCTGTGGGAGGATCCTTACTTTCCTTGATCATAGAGATGAAATCAGCTAGAGATACATTGGAGGTTCCCTCTTTGCTTGCCTTAAAACCCTCTTGATTGGTCAAATCGGTGTCTTTTATCACCTTAAGGTAAGAAAAGGGTCTAACCTTTCCCTTGCATTTCAGCTTGTATCTCACCTCACCATCAGCGTAGAGAACAGGTTTGAGAGTCATACATTCAAGAAGATCATCGAGGGTTGGTCCTTTTTCATAGGATTTCTCGCAAGTTATCACCTCTTTTGGTTCTTCTTGGACTTCTTCTGGTTGCCCTTCGAATATTGCATTGAGAAAGATCCCATCAAAGCTAGCTCCATCATAGCATATTTCCAAGGATTGATCTTTGGTCTTCTCAATCGTCCTCTTGAGCACAAGGGAGTATGCGTGTTCCTTCTCATTGACCTTTTTCCCTTTGGTATCAAAATGCATTACCAAGCTTCCGGTTAGGCTTAGCTTTACTTTACCACTTTTGCAATCGAACATGCAGCCGGCAGAATTTCGGACCTTGCGCTTAGAAGGAGAAGGGTTCAGCTGTCTTGTTGGCTCTTGGGGTGGAGGCGAATCATCGCGCCTTGTGCGTGCTATCAACGAACCGCGGAAATTTTTTCTTTGTACCTCCACATAACTCCCTAGAGTAGTGTCTAGACTCGGGTTTCCTAGTGCTGTCTCGTGTTCTTGCTGAAACGAATAACTTCCCGAAGAGCTTAGTCGCTCTCTATTATTCGAACGTATCTCGAATTCTCGGACGTAGCTCATTGTACCTTGCGTGTTGGCCACGAATCAATGAAATCCGTTATCTTACATTAACGTGAATAACTTTCGGTGCGAGATTGTACCAAAACGCGAGATGTTCGGTTCGGGAGGAAAAACGTAGGTTTTTCCGGGTTGGTTGCTCAGACGACCGCTGGCTGCGCCGTGACCCGTCGCGGCCGCGGCCAGGCCTCTCCTCTCTGCGCGGTCGTGGTCCGTCGTGCAGCCACAGTCCGTCTCGCCGCGGCACGGGCTGTCGCTCGTGCGGCCAACCTCCTTCCGAGGCTCCTCCTCATATTTTTGGATTTTTCTTGGTTTTATTTATATATTTTTTAATATTTTATGCCTAAGTACAGAAAACTTGCAAAAACTAGCTGTTAGAAATGAAAGTAAGGAAAATTAAAAACACGTACCGGATGGGTTGCCTCCCACCAAACGCTTTTGTTTAAGTCATTTAACTCGACTTTGTTTGAAGCTCAGGCGGTTGAGGAAAGAGCTTCGGGAGTTATCTCCCCTAAAGCTTCTCCTTGCTTCCGTATCAGCAGGGTGTCTCCGCTTCCGTTCCTTAGAATTTTAGCTTCTAAGATCACCTGCCTCGTCTTCTCAACTGACTTTGACACTTCCTCTTCCCCCAGTTCTTCTAGCTCGGGAGGGATCAGGATTTCGATTCTGGAGAAAGGTCTCGAGTGGAGCTGGCCTGCTCTTAATATCATACCCTTTTTCTCCTTTTTAGTCGTGTGGCTCTTTGTTTCCAATGGCGAAGTATTTAGCTCCTTCGGGTAGTATCTTTTCTGGCTTATATGTAGGAAGACTACGAAGTTACTTACCTGGTCGATCCTCGCTCCTACCGTGGCCAAGAAGGTTCTTCCAAGTATCAGTGGTTTGTCCTTGTCTTCCCCCATGTCGAGCACGTGGAAGTCAGTAGGTACTATCTTATATCCGACAAGAAGTTGGACGTTGTAGACCACGCCATTCGATTTCTTCCTAGACGAATCTCCGAATAATAGCTGCGTAGGTGAGGCGAAATAGGTTGTTATTCCTAACCTTTCAGCGATTGTCGTGGACATGACATTGACATTAGCTCCAGTGTCGCATAAACAGTCTTTGAAGTTGATTCTTGTGATCGAGCACGGGAAGGTAAATGCGTCTGGATCTTCTTCTTTCTTCAGCCTATCGAACCTGCGGTTCTCCGGAGTGTCAAAAGGTGGATTGGCCGTTCCTTTCTTTATCATGCTAGCTCTGGCTCCTTAGCTTCGTCGGCGATTGCTGAGATCGCGTTACAGAATCCTTTCGGGTTATCCTCTACCTTTCCGGGAAAATTCTTGCTTGTCTCTTGATGGTTTCAGCAGTTTGAGAGACTTGCATGTCTAATTTCTTCACATGTGAAGATAGGGTTTCGAACTTGCCATTCAGGTAATTGTACATGCAATCTACCTTGATGTTGAGATCCTTGACTGATTTTTGTTGAGACAACAGGAGCTGTTGCATCAATCCTTCGAGTTTGTCCTCTCGTGATGGGTACGGTGCGTTTGATGCAGCTTGTGGCGATCCCTGCTGGTTGCTGTAGGGCGTGAGCTGAGAATTGTAAGGTTGTTTCGGCTGGTAGCCTACGCTGCTCCCGTAGTTCACGTTCTGGAACTTGTTCTAAAAGGGTCTTCCTTGAGGTGGATACACTTAATCTCGCGGGTTCTCCACGTTCGGGTTTTGGTATGAGAGGTTGTTGTTGTTCCTGAAGTTGCTATTGAGTCCATTGTTGAAGTTTCGGTTCGGATATGAATTATGTCCTCCTATGAAGTTAACTTCTTCTTCTCGCGTGTGGAATTCATCTCCATCGTCTCCCGGGTTAGATTCTTCTCTTTCCCCTGCGGTTTCACACGCATTGATATTCACTGCTGTCCTTTGAGCAGCTGGCTCATCATGTTCTTCAGCTCGGCTATCTGTTTAGAATCAGAGTCTCCGGTTCGCGGATTTCTATCATAATCCAGACAGTTGTTGTTGTTGCTTACAGCGAGGTTCTCGATGAATGCGCATCCTTGCCGCTCCGTCTTTGTTGTAAAGTCTCCATTGATGGCCGTGTCGAGTGAGAGTTGATATGTAGCCTGCAGTCCGCGGTAGAACATGTTTAGCAAGCTGGCTCCGGAAAAAACCATGGTGCAGACAGTCGCGTTCATAGTCCTTGAATCGCTCCCATGCTTCAAAGAATGACTCGACCGGTCCTTGTTGAAAACCTTGGATCTTGTTTCTCAGTAGGTTGGATCGAGATTTAGTGTAGAAGTGGTTGAGAAAAGCAGACTTGCACTCTACCCAGTTAGTGATCGATCCTGGTGGTAAAGTCTTCAGCCATCTATGAGCCTTGTCGCTCAAAGAGAATGGGAATAGCTTGCACTTCAGATAGTTGGGAGGGATTCGGTTCGTCTTTGTGGTGCTGCAAATTTCTTCAAATAACTCGATGTGGTCCATCGGCTGTTCGTTTGATAGCCCGTGAAACTGATTTTGTTTCACCAAAGAGATGATCTGCGGTTTGATCTCCAACTCGTCCTCATGGGGGACGTTAACTTGAATCGCGGCTCGATTCTGGAAGTGCTGATCAGGAGTGTCATGATCGGCTATGGTGCGGTTCCTAACTCGCCTGGGTTGGTTGGCAGGTAGAACAGGTTGGTTGGCGTCTCGGTCATCCAGTCGGACGATAGGGTTTGCTTGGTTCGCGCCATTTCCGATGATCATATTGTGTCCTCCTTGCTGCAAGGCAGGATCGCGTTCTTCTTCGTCCGAGTCAGCCTCGGGAATGTGGTTGATAGGGTTTCCATTGTTGTCGAGTTGTGGCTCCCCATCCTGTAGATTGTTAGGTGCCCGACAAGTGTTGCGAAGAACTTCTTCGCGGTTTCGTTGAACTCCAAGAGCGGCCTCGTTCTCGGCCATGCTGATCTGTCTTCTTAACATTCAGATTTATTTTTCGTGTCTGTCGATCTCGATGTAGCGGGGCAAGACGTTGGAAGCGTTCCTCCTAGTGGTCATACACCTGAAACATGAGAAGTAAGCACAAGAAAATCGTGAGCAATGAACGGAAAATGTTGAAATTCAACGCGGTCTAAAAGAGAAATAAGAGACTGAAAATTCGCAAAAGCAAACAATCCCCGGCAACGGCGCCAAAAACTTGATGCGGTGGGGTTTGTTACTTCAAGCAAGTGCACAACAATCATAGTAGTATATTAAGGGATCGAATCCACAGAGAATATTGTTTGCGAAAGTCCTAGGATTTATAACTTCTTTAAACCAAAAGGGAACTTGGGGGTGTAGTTTGTCACAGTTTGCAATAGTAATATCAAGCAGCATAAGAGAATTAAACGGTTGTAAATCAATGAATAAAAGGCGTTGGGTTCAGGGGTGTTCTTCGGGGTTCATGGATCGGATCTAACAAGCAATAGGATAGGTTCTAAATAATTTAATGGGTTAGATTCTTAAGCTGAAACGGTCGACTATAACTACCCCTCTCTCGCAGATCTAGCTACCTACGTTTGTCTTACAAAGCGGATATGACTTCTCATCCCACGATGCAAAGCAGACGCACATACATATCATTCACCTATTTGTAAACACTCACGGTGCGATCCGTCGATATGCCTAAACATCCTACGGTGTGATCCGCTCGTTAACTTCTAGATCCATATGATAGACCACACGTTCGTGTATCTAGTCGTCCTGGAATCAGTTGCTAATTGATCAGAGAAGCAAACATGCAATAAGAACAAGACATAAACGAAGATACCTAAAAGGAACTCTCTCTCTATCAACCTATCGAAATCAATCCATGATTAAATCTCTTTGAAAACCCCCTTAAAACCCCAACTAGATGACTACTCGTTTATGAGAACGAGAGACATCCTAGAAATATGAAAGGTGCGAATTGTATTGAATAAGAAACAAGGTGAGAAAACTTCTTCAAAGGAAATCGATTGAAGAGATTTTCTTAAAGTATTGAAAGACAACGAACTAAGAACAAAAGATGAAAGGGAAAGGAAGAAGAAGTGGGCGGCTGAAGAAGAATTCTCTCTCGAGGTCTTCAACTCCGGGGCCGTCGAACTCTCTCTCTCTCTTTTTCTCTCTGCGGCGTGAAAGTGTTTCGGGAAAAGCTTTTTGTGAGGTCACCCCTCTTCTGAAACCCTAAGGTCCCTTTATATAGGCTCTCCTGTCTTCAGAAAGTGGGCTTCGCGTTTTAACCTCGGGAAATATCGGATAAGTGCAAACGGGCTCGGGATGGGCCGGAATGGTCTGGCCGCGCGAGCGGCCAGGCGTGGCGCGGCCACTGGTCTTCTGAGGATCTGTGGCGCGGCCATCCTTCTTCTGGGGATGTGTTTGACGGACCTTCTTGCTTCCTTCTTACTTTGAGATCCAACCGTGGGATTGAACTCAAACCACCTTGGCATGAAAGACAGCCTAAAGGGATATCTCGTCTCCAAAAATGAGCTTGATCTTGTGGTGGGAAGGTCGCCATCTGATGTTGAATTTATGGCTCCGAGCACATGTCCTTGAAGTTCCCGTTTTGCTTCAAAATGTGTCTTTTTTGTCCAATTTTCCTGAAATGACTCTTAAGACTAGGAAACGTGGAAATCACTTTAAACGGGTTAAAACACTTGTAAACGATCTTGAAATAATAGGTTTTAGGAGTAAAATATGAGTGTTATCAGATAAGTCTCCCTATCAAACCAACTCTTTAGCATTCATTAAATAAAAACCGTGAATCATGACAATGCAAGCAAGTGAATTCATTTGGCTAAGGGACTGGGCTTTTGAGATAAAAGTGATCTCAATTTATGTGGTTTTGTTTTCAAACAAGGGTTTCACTCAAAGAAGATTGAACTTTATGCATAATGCCATAGGTAAAAGACAAGTGATGCATACAAGAATAGACTCTCATCTACCCGAAATGCTAACAATGGTCCTAAACCCCTCTCATTCATTTTTTTTTTTTAAACTCACTCAAACCTCTATAACTACCCTTTTTGCCCAAGGCTCTTTGTGCCTTGCTAAACCCATGAATTTCAAATACACTTCTTCTTTTAAGTCCCTAAGCGGAACTTCTCCATCCGTTATCTTATAGTGAATGGTGTAATCTTTCTATCAACTTAGCTCTTTTTTTTTTCCTAGGTAGTCTTTCTTTCTTTGGCCTTTTTGGCTCTTTTGATTTTTCTTTTCTTTTCTTAAGACTACCTAGCACCTTTTTCAAACTTTGAACTATATCCTTTTAAACACAAGATTCACCATTTCAAAATATGCTTCCTCTTATTTTTCACCAAGCCCCTATTTCTCATCTCTTTCTTTCCAATCTTTTCCACAACTCATCAAGCAATACCACAGCCAAACCCCCAAATCCTAAGCCTACAACTAGCTCCAAAATGCGAGAGCTAGAGTCTACATGAGAGCCTATACTTGTCGTCCCAAACCTAACACTTTATGCTAAGTTCAATCAAAATAAAGGCCTCACAGGCATTCACACAAAAACAGTCGGCTTAAAAGGAGGTAAGGTAAGGTAGGAGTACTACTTGAGCTAGCAAGAGGGTGGCAAAGTGAGTAAGAAAGCTCAAATATTTTCAATCCATGAATTCACTTTCAATGCAAAGCATGATATTTAAATGTTAAGATTCAGTTCAAGTGAGTAGAGTTGGCTATAATTTTCAAGACCCTATTTCGATCAAAATCTAGTGACAAATGAAGTGGTCCAATCATGGTTCTTTCTTACTTTCAAGATTTATTCACTAGCATCAAAGAACTACTAACTAGGACATTGAATTGATTAAATAAATTAACAATCTACAATGATAAGCTCATCATTGCTCCCAATGCATATGAATGCAATCCTAAATGATAAAAATCTAGGCTCAATCCTAAAAAATTCTAGACAAATGCAACTACATGACTTTTTTTTTTTTTTTTTTTTAAATATTTCTGATTTTTTTTTTTTGTGTTTTTCTGTACAAATAGATGTATGCAAGACTCAAGGATGAAAATGGAAAATAAGATTCAAATAAAAACATGTCAAAGCACACATTCTCCCCCAAACTTGAATGACAACGTCTCGGTGTCAAACAAGTCCAAGAGGAGACCAAAATCCACAAAACAAAAATAAAAATGCATGGTATTTACAAGGTTGAAATTTGGTACCTCGGACTAGGTGTGACCGGAGCTGGGATTGAGTGGTGGGGTCGATCCTCGGGTTGTTTCAGCAGAGATCGAGTGTCAATGGTCGAACTGATCATCAATCTGTGATATACTCATAAATTTCGCATATTTAGCACTCATTTAGGATATATTTTGCATTCATGTTGCATTCATATTTAGATTAATTGTAACTTTTGTTCCATTTTAGGTTTTAGGACATGTTGCATTAGCATTTGCATATTTCTTACATATTTGCATCATTTTCATGTTATTTTGTGTACTTGGAGCTATCTTGGATAGTGGGCATGGACAAGAAGAGCTTAGGAATTGCTTGGAGTCAAGGGAGAGCTCGGCCAAAAAGAATTAGGCTAAGATCGAGCCTTAGATCGAGCATCCAGGTCGTTTCAGCCTTGGATCGAGTAACAGATCGACTAAGCCAATCAATCCAGCCTTGGATCGAGCCACAGATCGACCAACCTGTCGATTCAGCCGTGGATCGAGTCACAGATCGACCAACCAGTCGATTCAGCCGTGGATCGAGTCACAGATCGACCAAGCTAGTCGATTCAGCCTTGGATCGAGTCACAGATCGACCAGCCAGCTCGATCCGTCCATCTGTTTTTCCCTTCTTTTTCTTTGCCAACTCACAATTTGTCTTTTAGTGAGGGGACCAATTGTGTGGTCCTATATAAACATGTTTTACCTAATTTTTAGACCTAGACACGAAATTTTGGGGATTGTCTCTCCCATTTTTACATCTAGCCTCCATTTTTGGAGAGAAAAACCTTAAGCTTTTATTTTTGTAAATATTTTGGATTTTCATTTCAAGTACTTCTCTTTAAGCTTTGATCTTTCTTTCTTGCTATCTTAATCATGTCTAACACCTCTTATCCTATGATTTTGAGGGGTTTGAACATGATTAAAGAGTAGTTCTTTAGGATTTGAGGATGAGGAGATTAGGGAGGTCTTAAAGGTTGAATCTTGGTATTTTTTTGTTTTTAACTTAATCTTTTCTTGGTTTGGAGTATCAAATGCTTAAAGACCTTGAGAGAGGCTTTATGATCCAAGAGATTTCCTTATCTCATAAGAACTTAGAAAATCTCTTATGTCCAAACCAAGAGACTAGTATGCCTTAAAGACCATGATAGTGGCAAGTAAGGGCTAGTTAGGCCCTGTTAAGATCCGTGTTTCAGCTCCATCAACCATTATTTTCCACCACAAACCATGGGTTTGGAGAGAATGAATGATGAGAGGATCTTGTCTTATCCACAAACCATGGAAAGATTGCTTCTTAGGCTTCATGATAGCTCATTTAGAAATGTGTAGATTTACTTTTTGTAAACCAAGATCGAACCTTGAGCTTACCTAAGCATGAACCTCATCCTTGAATCTGTTCTTTTTCATATAAGTAGTTTCAAAAGCTTTCTCCCTTAGATTTAAAGTTTGCTCCTTTAGGTTGCTAGAAATAGCCTTATTTGCCTGTTTTTAGATTTCGAATTTTTATAATCAGTAGCTTTTTCTTTTAATTATATAGCAGTAGCCTAGTAGTTTCCTAACCCTTCATAGGGATTTCTAAAATTGTTTAGTTGGTCGTTTAGTTGTCCTAAGTAGTTTTTAGGATTTATTTCCCCCATTTTACTCGGATTTAGCTTAGCTTTACTTTGCTCTTGCATTCTTAGTATCTTTCAACACCTAGGCTGGATTGACACCTAAAGTACTACAGCAACACAAAGAGGCTTTAGGATTGATAGAATTACACAGAAAAAACCTCTTATCAATCTGTTCCAAAAATCGAGCATCTTGCTCGATCTTCATGATCGATCTCGGTGAGATCGATTCATCAGAGTTCAATCGTGACCTCGATCTTCTGCTTACTTCAACCCATTCGTGCTCATACACTCCTAACCATGCGGTTTTGGTTCTCATTCCCTCTGTCCCTGCTTACACATATTAGAAAGCATAATCTAAAGTAAGAAATAAAAACAATATATACAATGATAATCATGGGATTGCCTCCCAAGTGCGCTTGTTGTAAGTCTCTAGGCTTGACTTTTACCGTGTTAGGCTGGCTCCGGGTCTTGGAGAGGTGATGTGACTCTCTCCCTGTTTTCCTCGTCAGCCATGTAGGGCTTTACTCTGTGCCCATTTACCGTGAAACTTTTCTCATCCTTGTCAACCAAAGTGATAGCTCCATAAGGGAGAATCTCTTTGATTTCAAACGGACCGTACCATCTTGACTTCAACTTCTCGGGGAACAGCTTCAACCGTGAGTTGTACAACAATACTTTGCTTCCCTCCTTAAGATCCTTCAGAACCAACTTCTTATCGTGGAAGGCTTTTGTCCTTTCCTTGTAAATCTTGGAGCTTTCAAACGCATTCAACCGTATCTCATCAAGTTTTTGAAGTTGTATGAGCATCTTCTCTTGGGCTGTCTTGAGAGAATAGTTTAGCTGCTTCACAGCCCACAGCGCTTTGTGCTCTGATAACACTCATATTTTACTCTTAAAACCTATCATTTCAAGATCCCTTACAAGTGTTTTAACCCGGCTTTCAACGGTTTTAAAGTGATTTCCACGTTTCCTAGTCTTAAGAGTCATTTCAGGGAAATTGGACAAAAAGGACACATTTTGGAGCAAAATGGGAACTTCAAGGACAAGTGCTCGAAGCCATAAGTTCAACATCAGCCAACGACCTTCCCACCACAAGATCAAGCTCATATTTGGAGACAAGATAGCCCTTTCAGCTGTCTTTCATCCCGAGGTGGTTTGAGTTCAATCCCACGGTTGGATCTCAAGTTACGAAGGAGGCAAGAAGGTCTGTCAGGCACATCCTCAGAAGAAGGACGGCCGCGCCATGGAGTTTTAGAAGACCAGTGGCCGCGCCACGCCTAGTCTCTCGCGCGGCCAGACCATTGCGGCCCATCCCGAGCCCGTTTGCACTTATTTGATATTTTCCGAGGTTAAAACGCGAAGCCCACTTTCTGAAGACACGAGGGCCTATATAAGGAGACCTTAGGGCTTCACAAAGGACCTGACCCTTTTCACAGAGCTTTTAAGAAACACTTTCACGCAGCCAGAGAGAGAGAGAGAGAGAGAGATCGATGGCGCCTGGAGTTGAAGACCTCGAGAGAGATTTCTTCAGCAGCTGTCACCTTTTCTTCCTTCTCTTTTCATCTTTTGTTCTTAGTTCTTTGCTTTTCAATACTTTAAGAAGAACTCTTCATTCGGATTTCCTTTGAATAAGTTTTCTAACTCTGTCTCTTATTCAATACAATTCGCACTTTTCTTATCTCGAAGATGTCTCTCGTTCCCATGAACAAGTAGTCATCTAGTTGGGTTTTTAAGGGGTTTTCAAAGGGGTTTAATCATGGATCGATTTCGCTAGGGTGATAGAGATAAAGTTTCTTTTAGGTATCTTTGTTTGTGTCTTTCTCTTATTGCATGTTTGCTTCTCTGATCAATTAGCAACTGATTCTAGGACGATTGGATAGATGATCGTGTTGTCTATTGTTTGGATCTAGAGGTTAACGAGCGGACCGCACCGTAGGATGTTTAGGCATATCGACGTACCGCACTGCGAGTGTTTACAAATAGGTGAATGATATGTTTGCACGGTTGTCTTGCATCGTGGGGTGATAACTCATATCTGCGGGACAAGGAAAATGTAGGTGGCTAGATCCGCGAGTGCGGGATAGTCATAGTCGACCGTTTCAGCTTAAGAACCTAACCCATTAAGTCATCTATAACCTAATCTATTGCTTGTTAGATCCGATCCATGAACTCCGGTGATAACACGTTTTTGCTGTGTTTGTCAAAGCCTTTAGCATGCTCATGTCATTGCAGTACTTAAGGGTCAATCCAACTTGGGAGGTTTGTAGAATACCAAGAGTACAAGAACTATTGGTAAAGCTAAACATAATCGGATTAAATGGGTGAATAAATCGAACTAAAATACTTATGATGATCTACTGAACTTAAAAACTATTTTAAAATCCCGACCAAGGGGTTAAACAACTAGAAAGCGGTTTCTAATAATTTAAAACGGACGACTACTAGTTTTAGAAAATACAAAACTAAAGACAGACGAAACTGGAAATTGCTAACTACTTGGGACAAATTATAAAAACTAGAAATAAAAATCTACCGACTCCTAAATTTTACCAGGGTGCGAAGTATGATACTAGAGAATTTCTAAAATACTAACAAGACCAAAAACACAACTTTATGAAATTAAAATGTTTTAATGCAAGAAATAGACAACTAGGTGGTTTTAAGCTAAAAGATTGAAACTTTAAACTAAAGGAAGATGATTTTTATGTTTTCAGATGATATGAAATGGATTCACGGTTTGGGGATCAGCTTAAGGGTGTTCAAGATTTAAACTTTGGGTTTTTAAAACATAGATCTACACTTTTGTGCTTTCTCTAAGCCTTAAGAAACTTAAGCTAGCTTCATCCATGGTGTGTGGTATGAAACCTTCCTTATCCCTTCCTCCTAACCCATTGATCGTGGTGGAAAGAAAGGACGAGGAGCATGATGCATAGATCTCAAATAGTGGCTTAACTAATCCCCTAAGCAACCATGGCGTTTGGGAAAGGATAGATTAGTCTCTTGGATTTGGATTTAAGGGATCTCCTAAATCTGTCTAGGACAAGGAAATCCCTGGATCAAAGATGTCTCTCTCGAGATCCTCTAGGCCTTAAACGCCCAAATCCAAGAAGAGAATGGTTTTAAGAACAAGAAAAGACCAAAGCTTAAACCTTTAAACCCCTTAATCACCCCAAACCGAAAACCCAAAAGATTACTACTCACTATGCATGATTAAAATGCTTGAAAACGTAAAAGAAAGAAAGCTAAGCATGATTAAACGATTAAGTAAAGAGATTAAAGACAAGTACTTAAGATTAAAGAAAAGATTAAGGTTTACATAAACTAGAAAAGCTTAAAAGACTAACAATGGAGGTTTTGCTCAAAGAAGGAGGAGACAAAACGCAAGTTTTCGGATCCTTTGCCAAAAATAGGTCAAGGACCTTTTATACTAAAAGGGTAATGGTCCCCTCACTAAGCTCCAAAATGTGAGCTGTCCGGATAAGGTTAGAGAACGACCTCGGTCGTCGATCTCTTACTCGATCTTGACAGTAGAACGCCTTCCTTTGCTCGATCGCCTAGTCGTTCCAATCGGGGAGATCGGGTGCCACTGTCGATCGTCTACTCGATCTTCGGATGATCGAGTCTTGAGCTCGATCTAGCTCTCGTTCTACTTCCGCGTCCGTGCTCGCGCTCGATTATCTTGGTCGATCTCTGACCTCGATCTTCTTCCTCGGAATGGCCTCGTTACTCGATCTTGTGGTCGATCTTCTAAAGATCGACCTGCCTGTCTCGATCCTTAGCTCGATCTCGGTTCCTTTGCTTGATGCCCGAGTTCTCCCAAGTGTCCATAGACTCCATTTTGATCCTCAGCTTTTCCACGCACTCTCCAAAACTCCAGTGTATCCAGAACAACCTGAATATGATGCAAGAATGCAAGAAACATGCAAATGCTAATGCAAAATGCTTTAGGACTTAAAATGGAACAAAAGCTACAATTTTCCTAAGTATGAATGCAATATGTATGCAATTTATGCCCTAAATAAAAAATAAATGTATGAAATATATGAACACATCAACTCCCCCAAACTTGCCTTTTGCTTGCCCTCAAGCAAACAAAATCCGAGCAAGGGAGAGAGGTTTAAAAGTGGGAGCTCAATATCCAAGGTTGCTAACAATAATGATCAACTCAACATCCTTGTTCTTAATTCTAAGATGCATGTGAATCTATCCTACTCCAAAAGAGTTAGCCATGCCCATCTCAACATTCAAATGCACTAAGAATTCAATCTAAACAAGTCTCCCTATCAAGGCAAATCTTTAACATTCATTAAGTGTGAAACCGTGAATCATGACATTGCAAGAAAAGTAAATTCAATTGGCTAAGGGACTGGGTTTTGAGATAAAAATGATCTCAATTCATCCGGTTTTGCATTTAAGTAAGGGTAACACTCAAGAAAGATTGAACCATATGCATAATGCTAAAGGTAAGAAACAAGTGATGCATACAAGCATAGATTTTCATCTACCCGAAATGCTATCAATGATCCTAAACCCCTCTTATTCATTTTTAGCTCACTCAACCCTCTAGAATCTACCCTTATCTCAAGGCTTTTGTGCCTTGCTAAACCCTTTTGAATTTCAACACATTTCTTCTTTTTAAAGCTCTAAGGGGAACTTCTTCAACCTATTACTCTCGGCGAATGGAGTAGTCTTATCTCAATAACTTAGCTCTTCTTCTTATCTCTAGGTGGCCTTCTTTCTTTTCTAACTTGGCATTTTTGGCTCTTTTGATTTTCTTTTCTTTTTCTTAAGACCACCTAGCATTTTTTTTTCTTTAATTACTTAGAGCAATTCCTTTTAAAACCCAAGACTCTCCATTTCAAACCAAGTTTCCCCCTATTTTCACCGAGCCCTTTATTCACTCTTCTTCCTTTTCACACTTTCCCACCCAACAACATATAGTACAACGGCCAACAAACCCCCAAATCCTAGGTCTAAAGCTAGCCCCAAATGCAAGGCTAGAATCTACATGAAAACCTATACCTGTCGTCCCAAACCTAACACTTTATGCTAGGTCTATTTTCGACGAAAGACTAGTGACAAAATAAAGGCCTCACAAATGTTCACACAAGAAAAATTGGCTTCAAAGGAGGTTGGTTGTGGTAGGGGTGCTACTTGAGCTAGCAATAGGGTGGCAAAGTGGATAAGAAAGCTCAAGTATTTTAAATCCATGAATTACTTTCAATGCAAGCATGATAATTAATTGTCAAAATTCGGTTTAAGTGAGTAGAGTTGGCTATCAATTTCAAGACCTATTTTCGACGAAAGACTAGTGACAAATGAGGTGGTCCAGGCTTGGTTATTCCTTACTTTCAAATCAATTCACAAGCATCAAAGAACTACTAACTAGGGTATTGAATTGATCACAAAAGTTTAACAATCTACTTGGATAGGCTCATCATTGCTCCCTATGCATATGAATGCAATCCTAAATGATAAAAAATTCTAGACTCAATCCTACAATATTCTACAATGCAAATGCAAGCTATTTGATTTTTTTTTTTTTTTTTTTAAATTTTTGAAATTCTTTCTGATTTTTTTGTATTTTTCTATGCACTTAGATGAGACTCATGGATGCAAACACAAAATAAGATCCAAATAAAACATGTCAAAACACAAACTCTCCCCCAAACTTGAATGACAACGTCTCGGTGTCAAGCAAGCTCAAGAGGAGACCAAAACCACAAAGCACAAGAAAAATTAAAGATGCATGGTATGTACAATGGTTGTTGTTTGGTACCTCAATCTCGTGAAGAGGAGGAGGAGGTAGGTGAGGAAGAGTCTATGGCGGTTGGAATTGTTGCTCGGCTTCCAAATGCCATGTAGCACGCTTCATCCGGAGGTAAGAACTCGAGTCCTTCAAGGTAGTCTACTAGCACACCGTTGGGGCTTGGAAGGATGTACGCCTTCGGCTCGTTTTGCTTATTCTTGAAGTAGTAAGCAAACGTGTTGGGGGCAGGCGGGGGTCCGAAGAAGTCTTTCGCAAGCATGTAGGCGTGTTCCATGTAGGCTCTTTCCGTGCACGCTTGGAAGAACGTGATGTCTACTCCCGCTTTCTCAAAGAGGGGAGTTAGAAATCCCCCTATGGTGATAGAGCAGGAGCTTGATCTACGGACCATCCTCTTGTAATTGACCAATGAGGCAGCTAGGATGCATCCATAGTTGACATTTTCGCCGAAGTTGTCATCCACCGGATCTTCTTCATTTCCCGTGAGCCATCCTTCGTCCCACAGAATTTCCTTTAAGCCTTCGAAGAGAAAGCTCATCTCGTTCCTTCCCACGGCTGAATCCGAAGTCTTCCCCGCCATGGTGTTAGTGAGGAGTTGCAGTGTATACCGTAGCAAAGGATTCCTAACCCCTTTAATCTCGGACTCGTTGCTCTAAAAGGGTCCTTCACCGATCAAGTTGCACAATGCGCTTGCCGACTCGAATTGGGGGAACTCGGTCAAAGCTTCGGTATTGAACTGGTATGCCTCGCATTTATCGTTTGTGGTTAGGTCAAACACGTTCCCCCGGACTTTGAATGTCATGCGCCCGGTTGATGGTGTTGGCAAGCTTGGATTGTCGTAGGAGAACTCCATTGTGGATAGGAAGTGCAACGACGCCTCCGGATAAGTAGGACAATCCAAGGTTGCTAGAATGCCGAGCTCCATGTTGCCGAGCAGCTCATCGAAGGAGCCAAGCAGTCCGACCTCGTCCAAGAAGGTTCGGCTTGCAAACCTTGTAGGCTCAGTGATCCGATTCTTGAGTCTCATGCGAGTCCTTTTCTCCTCTTCAGTCCACACCAACAGCCCTGCTTGTGGTGAATACCCAAACCTCGACGCCATTATACCTGAGAGGCAAAAGCTTGCAAGAGGAATGAGGATGGAACAAATTTCTAGAGGACCGTAGTGAAAGGATGATCAAGAACTTGAATTCTATGCAATATATCCAAAAAAATTTCGGGATTAGCTTAGAAGATACCCTTAGATCTAGGGGAGATTTTGTATTAAGTGTGGAAAATTTAAGGGTTACTCCCCAAATCCTAGATATTTATAAAAATTAAAAACGCAATCCCCAAATCTAATGACACCTATCTTTTCCAATAAAAGGGAAATACCCGAAAATTCAAATATAAAATTCAAAATTTCAAAATACCTCTGGAAAAAGGGAAAATACTAGATGCTCTTGCTTGGAAAAACCGAAACTCACTCTATTTTCGAAAATTTATGTTTGAATGCAACTGTTGAGAGAGTGTGAGGTATGATCTTATAAAGGCAAAATTTTTGGACTTATGCATGTAAGAGTCATCGTGAATTGTGGTCAAGGCACGCTCACCAAAGTCAAAGGTGTCAGCCTTGACCAGAATTTAAATTCAAAATTGGAGGGAAAGGGAAAGAGAGGGAAATTCGAAAACTTACCTCGGCATGAGATCGAGTGAAACAGGTCGATCTATCACTCGATCTCATGCCGGCTCCGTCCAAGATCGGGTGTTTTGCTCGATTGGAGACTCGATCTGGAGCAGATCGAGTCGTGGATCGAGCTGGAGCAGATCGAGTCGTGGATCGAGCTTTCACTGTTCCAGGATCCTACTTCGGTTTGTCCTGCCTCCTGGATCGATCACCCTTGTCTATTGTCGGGGTCGTTTGGCAGAGATCGAGTGAATTGATCGATCCAGTCGGTCGATCATACTTCGAAGATCGAGTTATCCAGTCGATCCACACCCCGTTTCATTTTTTCATTTCAACACATGGGTGGGTCATTCTCACGAAATCAACTGGTGCCCTCGATCTGTCTGCTCGATCTCTTCCATATCGAGTGACTTGGTCGATCGTCTCATCGATCTCTGGATAGAGATTGAGAAATCTGATCGATCCGTCACTCGATCTTTCGCCTTTGCTCACTTTTCCTTGTCTTTGGTAGATTAAAGATCATGATCCCTGACTCCCATCTCCTCTTTCCTAATAACAAAAACATAAAAGCATAAAATAGAAAGGGAATATATACAAGGATAGTCATGGGATTGCCTCCCAAGTGCGCTTTTGTTTAACGTCGTTTAACTTGACTCTTCTTACTTCCTTTAGCGTGGAGCTTGGGCGGTTGGAGTGGGAGGAGATTTGGTGGAGCTTAACCCTGGTTGGATCTCCACGGTGTAGACTGTGTTCATCATCTCCATCACCTTACCCCTGTCCTTTTCGACCATCCCCGGGGGAAGTAGAAATCTTGCCTTTGCAAACGGTCTTGCACCCCCTTTTCCCGTGATCTTGCAGATCATAGAGTCATCCTTGAGCTCTAATGGATGCAAGCTCAGGACGTTCTCGTGTTGGATGCGACCATAGCTGGGTGCCTCCTTATCGGTTTTGAAGAGAATCTTGCGAATGTTCGCTTTCTTTCTTCTTTCCCTTGGTACGGTCTCCGGGTGACCTTCTTGTTCTTTACTACCGAACAGGGCTAGCAAGGTCTGTCCATATGGTTCCTCTTCGGCTTTAGCCCCATCTTCAAAGTGATCAACTTTCTTTGTTGAAACCGAGAAACAAGTACCCATTCTAAACGCTTCCTTCTTGACCAAGGTAGCGGTCTGCTCTCTTTTTCTTACTGAGTTGGCTTCCATGCCATCTTCCTTCTCAACATACCCCTCTTGGACTACGAAGACATCCTTTTCCCTTTCTGGTTTCAGCAGTTGTGTGATGCTCACTTGGAAAACTTGACCGTTGATCATCGGCTTTCTCATGCCATCCTTAGTGGTAAACTGGAACTTTCCGCCCTTGCCCAAGCGTAGGGAGATTTTTCCGTGCTTTACGTCAATCAAAGATCCAGCAGTAGCCAAGAATGGCCTTCCCAATACAAGGGGATTTTCATCCTCCTCATCCATATTCAAGACAACAAAATCAGTAGGGACGGTGACATTGTTAATCTTCAAAGGGAGGTCTTCAAGTACTCCTTTTGGCAGCCGTATGCTTCTATCCGCAAGGACTTGGGATATGTGGCTATCTTTGAAATCGGTGAGGCCCAACTTCTTCGCGGTCGAGTATGGCATAAGGTTAATGCTTGCTCCCAAATCACAGAGGCTGTTTTCAAACTTCAAGTTCCCTATAGCGCAAGGAAGCGTAAAAGAGCCGGGGTCTCTAAGTTTCTTTGGTGTTGGCTCTTGGTGAGTGGTGACAGCACGCTCTTGACTCAACGCCAAGACTTCCTCACCTTCTTTTACCCTCTTAGCAAGAGTATCCCTCAGGAACTTAGCATATTTTGGTACCATGGCCAAACAATCAATCAATGGCAACCTTAGCTCAACGTTCTTCAAGTGCTTCTCAAACAATGCTTTTTGCTTCTCAATCAGCTGCTTCTTGAGACGTCCAGGGAAAGGGAGCTTGGGTTTGTATGGTGGAGGAATGAAAGCTTCTTTCTCCTTGCTAACTTCCTCCACTTTCTTCTCCAAGACTGCTTCTCCCACTTTCTTTGGCCTTGCAATGTAGACATTGTCAAAGGTGATCTCTTGATCATTCTCCCCCTCTTGAACTACAATGTCCTCATTGTTTTCAAGCATAGAACGTGGTGGTAGCTGTGTCCCGCTCCCCGAAGTGATTGCCTTGGCATACTCCTTAGGGCTTATCTCACCCTTCCCGGGTAAGCTACTTTGGCCGCTTGAACTGGCCTTGCCTTTTTCTAGCTCGCGAATCCTATTGTTCAGTTGGGATATCTGTGTAGATACCTCAGTAAAAGATGAATCCAGCATGTTGTTGATATCCACAAATTTCTGATTTGTAGATGCTTGCCCTTGAAGCAATTGTTGGAACATAGCTTGGACCGGATCTTGTTGTTGTTGTTGCACTTGTTGCTGTGATGTATTGCGTTTTTAACACATTCTAACTATTATTTTAAAAGGTTTTTCGAGTCTTTTCTATATTTTTAGAGTCATTTCAGGTTGAAACACGTTTGGATTGAGTCTAAGGCACGGAAAGAAGGATCGGGAGCAAAAGAGCAAGGAGATGGCATTTCCGGAGGGCGGATCGATCGTTCCACATTTGGATCGATCGATCCAAAGTTGACGTCCCGACCGAGAGAAATTAGATCGATCGTTCCACCCTCGGATCGATCGATCTAAAGTCCGCAAGCTGACCGAGAGCTTTTAGATCGATCGTTTCAAATTGGATCGATCGATCCAATTACCGAAGATTTCCAGGAGCTTTTTAGATCGATCGATCCGAATTTGGACCGATCGGTCTAACCCTAACCGACCGGTTTACTTGCGCAGAAGAAAAGGAAATTTCCGTTTTTCCTATTTCCGAATTGGTTTTTGAGTGGATTTCGACCCAGAACGTGATTAGACCTATAAATACTTATTTTTGGCCATTGTTTAGGCCACGCTATCTTACATTCATACTCTTGGCTTTTAGCAATCTGTAAGCTTCGGGGAGACGAATCTCTGATTTTACATCTTTGAGAAGATTTCTGAACCCCTTTGGATTTATTTATTTGATTATGATTTTCTCTCCATCTCCTTGTTTCTCTGTTTCCATGGCTGAGTAGTTCCATAGTTAGGTTAGGGTTTTCAAAGGAATTTAGGAATCATTGAATTAGACATAGATAGGGATTTATCTTCCGTTGTCTTCACCTATTGTTGAACTTATTGCTTAGACTGAATTGATCACTTAGTCTATGACTTAGGGTTTAATCTATTCATCAAAAGTGTTATAGATTGCTTGAAAGAACATAGGTGTGCGGTTTGTCCTTAGCCAACGAAAGCTGATGCTAAGGCAATCCGTGAACAAATTGAACCTGCTCGTTAATGCTTATTTAGAATTCTAAGTTCAAACGACAGTTTAGATACTTAGGTTACTAGATAAAGTGATTAATACCACGACGGTGGATTGGTTAAACATTCATGTTTGAGTTCTAGACCAAGCTTATTTGTTCCCTGAATAATTGTCTGATTCATGATCTCCGAGTTCCTGCAAATATCCCTCAACTTAGCGCTTCAATTTATTTATTTTACATCGTTTTTATTTGCTATTTTCGTTTTAGCTTTGATACCAACAAATCATAATATTGCCTTAGCTTAATTTTGATCTAAAGAATCGTAGAGTAGCCTCTGGAACTTGTGGATTCGATTCCTAAATACTACAATATTGCTGTGCACTTGCAGTAGTCTTTTAGGGTTAAAACTCTGCATATCAAGTTTTTGGCGCCGTTGCCAAGTTCCAATTGCGTTACCTTCGAGTTTAGGATTCGAATTTAGTCTAAGATTTACTAACTTATAACTTTCTCTCTTGTGTCTTTCAGGTGTATGCAGAGAAGAAGTGAAGGCTCTGACAACCTCCTTCATCTCGACAACCAAGACCTCGCAAGGGTAGAAAGAACTAACAACAAAGCCAGAAAACAGAAGTCAAACCGCGTCATCATGGGAGACGTAATTCACAACCAAGCACTTGTTGAAGCTCAAGCTGCTCAAGCTGCGGAACTTCAGAATTTACAACAACAGTTGCAGCAACTCCTGCAACAACGACAGCAACCGCAGCTGCAGCAACAGCAACGTGCTATAGGGGCAGTCGACACCCCTCACACCTTCTACCAAAATAGAGTTGCGATCTGTCCCGCCCCTCTTCAACGGGCAGATTATGAGATCAAACCGCAGATGATTGCTCTGGTGAAGCAGCATGTTTTCCATGGGTTACCTGCTGAAAACCCAATGGATCACATCGATAATTTTGAAGAGATCTGCAGCACTACTAAGTCCAATGGGGTTCCTTCGGATTACCTCAAGTGCAAGCTCTTCCCTTTTTCTTTGGCGGATAAGGCGATGAGATGGCTTAAGTCCCTACCTCCTGGATCTTTGCGGACTTGGGAAGAATGCAGAGCTGCTTTCTTGGATCACTTCTACACCAAGACAAAGACAGCTTCGCTAAGGAACAAGATCACCACCTTCCAGCAACATTCAGGAGAGTCTTTTTGTGAGGCTTGGGAGCGCTTCAAGGAGTATCGCAGAGAGTTTCCTCACCATGGGTACTCGGATGAGCAGCTACTTAGCATCTTCTATGATGGCGTCGATTGGGATTATAAGAATGGTCTAAATGCTGCAAGCAATGGAGATTTCATGACCAGGAGCATAGAAGGAGCTTACCAACTCATTGAGAACCTGGCTGCATGTTCCAACAACCGCTGTCCTGAGTATGACCGCACAAAAAAGGTCAACAGTGTCGACTCCCAGAAGATTGATGAGCTTAATACGAAGTTGAATCTACTAATGCAAGCAAATGCAAACCAGCGCGGTGTGCAGTTCTGTGAAGATGGAGCAGATGCAATCTTCTGTCCAGATTTTGAGGAAGTATAAACTGAAGAACAACAGGAAGTGAGTTATGTGAATGTCCAAGGCTTCGTGCAAAACAGGGGATTCAACCAGAACTACAGGAATCATCCAAATCTGTCCTACAGGAGCACAAATGTTGAGAATCCTCAAGACCAGGTCTATCCTTCACAATTGGGCGCTTAGGGTCAAAATCTTCAGGGAAAAACGTTCGTGCAAAACGCGGGCGTTACTGGTGCTTCTCAAGGCTTTACAGGACAGGCAGGCGTGCAAAATCCGGGCTTTCAGAAGAATTTTTCACAAGGTTTTCAAGGAAAAATTTTCGTGCAAAATCAGGGCCAGAACAGATTTTAGGGTGGTACGCAGCAGAAGCAACCTTTCAACAATCTCCAAGCTTCTACTGCGAATGGATCTCAAGATGAACTCAAGGCTCTTATGCAGCAGCTCCTGCTCAATCAGCAGAAAGCCTCTACTGAGATCAACATAAAAGTGGACAACATGTACAATGATCTCAACAGCATGTATGAAGCCGTCTCCACTCACATGAAGAAGTTAGATACTCATGTAGCTCAAACTGCTGAAGCAATCAAGAGACCACAAGGATTCCTACCAGGAAAGGGTGAGCAAAATCCTAAGGAGTTTGTGCAAGCCATTGCACTAAGAAGTGGGAAGGTTTTAGAGCCTGNTTAAATGATTGCAAGGTTGTCCATTTAGTTTCCCAAATCAATGATTCCATCCCTAGGTTTCGATTTAGTCAATTGATAATCTTGCTTAGTAGTAATCCTTGCTTAGTATCTTGATTAGTAGTGATTAAGGCTTAGTTTCATAGTATTGCTCTAGTAGTACCTCTTTTAGTTTGTGTTTAGCTTTTAATACTTGTTTGTGACTTGCTTTTATCATTTTATCTTAGCTTAGACTTAACTTTGTATTCTTATTGCATCATCTCCCAAGATGGATTGATACCTCAATATATTGCAATGATATGAGCAATTTAGAAATTGCATGCAAGTGTAAAAACGCTTGTTTCACTCTCCACAACCGAAACACACCACACCCGCGCTACCTCCATCCGACACTCTCACCATTCGCGTCTCTGGCTCAGGACACTCAGCAATCTTGTGGTCCGGACTACCACAACGAAAACACGAGCCAAACGTACGCTTACACACGCCCATATGCATCTTGCCACAAGTACCACACACGCTGCAGTTTGCACTTGACTTGGCTGGAACATTCTTTCCAAACTTGCGGTTCTGTCCCCCGGACGCTTGACCACTCTTGACCGTAGCCACCACAGTTCCAGTCCTAGCCAAAGCCTCCTCTGCCTGTCCAGACTCCAACAACGCTGCTTTCTCAACCAGCTCCGTGACCGTCGAAAAGTCACGCACCAAACACCCGTTACGCAGCTCGACCCTTAGTCCACTCATGAACCTTCGGATCAGCTTCTCTTCGGTATCATGGTCACGTCCCACATACTTGCGTAACTGGTTAAACTCAGTCTCGTACTGCCGAACCGTCTTGGTCCCTTGGCGCAGGTACAAGAACTCGGCCTCCAACTGATTGTACGCTTCCTGCGGAAAGTACTTGCTTTGGAACATAGCTGTGAACGTCTCGTACGAACAGTTAGGGTTCACCAAACGCCCTGTGATCTCTTTCCACCACGTATGTGCAGTACCCTCCAGGTAATGCACGGCTATGTCCCTCTTGTACTCTTCCGGACATCGGATAGACTCGAAGTTCCTCTCAAGCCTCATCCTTCACTCGTCGGCCTCAAAAGGCGCAGTTCCTCCAGCAAAGAACTTGGTTCCCAATCTCGCCATATGATCCAACGCCTTGAGGTAAGACGGAATCACCACGGCCTGACCCGCTTCCTCAACCACCACGTTCCCAACGTCTGGCACAACCACTGGTGGTGCCACGGCCGGTACCACTCCCGGTACAGGCGCAGCCACTGGCAAACGCTCCAACACCTGAGCTAGCAGCCCCAGCACAGCCTCCAGCCTGTCTGGAACACCTCCCGCAGCATTCCCAGCCACGTTCTCAGCTCCACCCGCAGCCGCATTCGCAGCAGCCGCGTTCGCAGCAGCAGCCGCCGCAGCATTCGCAACCGCAGCCGCAGCAGCCTCAGCCGCCACAGCAGCCTCGATCTCATGCTGGTTCCCAACCGCATTCTCAGATCTAGAACTATCCGAGTTCGCAGCACCATTCAACCTTGCAGCCCTAGTCCTCCTCGGAGCCATCTGCAAGTCAAAACAATTCTCGGTTAGCCCGTAGCTAACCGCAACCAAGAGTTCCCAACTCAAACAACAATAAACCGCGAGACTCGGCAGTGAAAGGTGGATTTATCTAACCCCATCTATGCTAATGAACTGTCCTAGAATCGACCATGCTCTGATACCAAACTGTGGCGACCCGACCCAGTAATCCTAACCAGGCCGGCCGTCCTTAAACATCCTACGGCCAACTTCGACATTACACGGAATTTTCCAAAACTTTCTCATTAACTTAAACACGGCTTGATTCTCTAAAACATTCATTCTTATTGCATAATAAATCCAATTCCAATACATAAATCCGAGGTTCATAAATCAATCATAAACTAACTTAGCCAAGTTCGATTAAGTTATAAAACCAGAAACGCAAAGACAGAAAATCCGAACAAGTCTAAATAAAAAGAACCCCCAAATCCCGATCCTAATCCACTTCTTTCTTCACTGCCTTCGAATTCGCCTTCAGAACTAACGGTCCTGGACAACTTCTTTACCTGCACACTCAACACATAAGAGAGGCATAAGCATTCCATAAATGCTTAGTGAATACGGTCATCCCGTAACACCTTAGCCAGCAACTAATCACGCTTTCATGCTAACAATTCTAACACGATATCAACACACTTAGCAAGCAACAGTCAGTCAACCAACACGCATGACCACCTAGCCTAACTCTGACCATCTAGTCTTATGGACTCGGTTCCTCCTTAGCGTGAATCACACATCACCTAACCCAGAGAAAGCGATCCTGCCTCGGCCACAAGTTAGCTAAACAATCACATAATCACACGGTCACCAATCCGCAAAACAATCACATAAACAATTGACCTTGCTAAGCCTAAACTCTACTTACACAAGCGATCAATACACATATCAGAAATCCCTAGCAATCTTTCAATCCATAGAAGCTAGCCACAGTCACGCACTCACCTCAGAAACGTTTCTTTCGGTAGAAACTCGGACAGAAACGAAGTTACTCGAACTTCTCTCGCGAGATCCAATCTCCTC
>JAHZTW010000004.1:24939838-24950592 GCA_020283515.1 Alliaria petiolata | reverse complement strand
GTTGGTTTTGTGATGTGGATGGTTGGCTTTGGGGTTTTGGTGGTTCAGGTTCTTTTTCTTTTCCAGAAGGCTTTTTCTTTTTTGTGGTATGTTGTTCAGGAATGATTTTGGTTGGTAAAAAGGAAGATGATCCAAATACACTTGGATCTTGAGAAAAGGAAAGAAGTTGTGATTGGGCTGTGTATGATGGTGTATATATAGGGTAAGGTGTGAAAATATCATATGGCATAGGGGTTGGTGTTTTGGGTTGGTTTTGGAGGGAGTTTAGTTGGGCTTTTAGGAATTTGAGTTCTGATTCCATTTGGGTCATAAGAGGATTATTTATAGACACAGTAGTGGCTAATTGGAGGAGTTCTTGGTGGAGAGAGGCCATCTTGTTTGTGATCTCTTTGATGGAAAGGTCCAGAATGGTTACCTTTTTATCAATCTGGCTCAAAAGATGGTTTTGGTTTGCTGCGTTTTTGGACTGCCAATTTAAAGTTGCTTCTGCAGCACTGACTTGCTTCACCGAGCCGTCTGGATTCTTGATATTTGGATTCTTAATCTTCCATGAGTGTTTGATGTTGTTCTCCTCAAACTCTTTCGGTGGAAATGGTGATTCTTTTGGAGATGAAGGGTCGAACATATAACTCAATGGCACCTCCAAGAAGGCCAACTTGTGGATCTCCAGACTCATAACGTTCTTTGAGTATTTGTTGTGAGGATTTCTTCTTGTTTCTTCTTCTCCTTCTTGGAATATCCTCGTCCTCTGAGCTGAATTCTAGACAGCCTTGGCAATCACAAACATCAAAGAATTTGTGACCAGTTTCATCCATGAATACGTAGACTGGTTTTCCAAGTGAATCAAAATATGAAATTGGAAATCCCGGCTTAGGCTCATTTGTAACCCATTCTATGCTTTTGTCATAAGGACTGATCATGTTGATTTCCGTGCAGAAGACTGTAGGATTTGATTTTTCTTCTTGTGCCTTGAAAGCAATCTCTATGATAACATGCATATTTTACCCGTTTTTACTATCATAAGTGAGTGCTTTAATAAGCATTTCACTAAGGTTTCAATGCATAAACACTAGATTTCGAGTATTTGGTTGTTAAAGACTCTTTTCAGGTAAACTTAGCAAAAGACGCATATTTTGGAGCAAAATGGACGATTCCGGAAACAGTGCTCGAGGACAGAAGTTCAACAACAAATGAAGTCATTCCCACCACGAGATCAAGCTCATATTTGGAGACAAGGTAGCCTTATCAGCTGTCTTTCACCTCGAAGTGGTTTGAGAACAATCCCACGGTTGGATCTCAAGTTATGGAAGAAGCAAGAATGTCCGTCAAGCACCCAGAAGGACGAGTGGCCGCACCACGGCCGAACCAGACGACCACTCGCTCGCGCAGCCAGGCCACTCACGGATTCCCGAGCCCATTTGAAGCCCAACTTAAACCCGCAGCCGTCTAATGCAAGTCAAGACCTAATCCACGACCTAGGACACTTGAAGACCTATATATACTCGTTGTTTAGGGTTTTTTCTAAGGGAGAGACGAAACACATATTCATAGATTTCTTTTGGTGGCCGCGAATCTCTGATTCGTGGTCTTCACTTTGTTCTTTGAGGGAGATTGATTTGTTCTTGAACCCTCTTTTCTTTTCATCGATTTATACAAGTTATGCATTCATCAATCACGTTTTCTACTTCTTCTTTCATGTCTGAGTAGTTTACTTTCGTTGGGTATTCTTTGAGGGGATCTATGGGGAATTTCATTGACTGTCTTTAAACCAATTGTTTAGGCCGAAGATTAGGGTTTTCTGTCTCACCATATTCGTTCTTATTGCATGAGTCTAGCGTCATGAACTATATTCTGATCGCAGGATCTTGAGAGCGACGAATGTCCTGAATCTCAGATCTAGACCAAAATAGGTTAGAGAGCATCCTTTAAAAGATGTATGAATGTTTATTGTCCCGATCTTATTGCGTGTTCGTCTAGGACGCAGGATACGAGAGTATACCTGCGGAATAGAAGTTCGCAGATCGACCTTGCTTGATAAAGTTAGGTTGTTAAAACCAGTGAATCAGTTTGGGGAAAACCGCCTAGTCTCGTTTGCTTAACTTTTGTGTGTTTGATTTCTAGTTAGAACCCCATAGATTTTTCGAGAAGATTCCCAACGAATTCGCCCCATCTGCTTTTACATCGAGATTTACGCACTTCAATACTTACTTTTTCTGCACTACTTACCTGATTTCCTTTTTACAAGTCTTTAAGTTTATTTTCCTTTTCCCGTTAGTTATAGAAAAGGTTGACAACCTTTTCTATATAAGGCGTGGTACTACTCTCTTTATTTTCTGCAAAAACCGTGACACTTGCCCCAAAACCCCAGTTCCATGCGTCCTTGGTTGCCCTGATTCTTCTGTTTTGCAGTTGACCTCCTCCCTGTGCATCGATACCCTAAGTACTACAACGCACGCTGTGCACTTGCAGCTTAGGGTCCTACAAATTCAAACCTAGACGAGTCCCCAAAGAAATCCTCCAATCTTGGACGACTATTTAGACCCCATCAAGCTTTTGGCGCCGTTGCCGGGGAGGTTGTGTTTCGCTGTCCAAAGCAAAGGTCAGGATCACAACTCAAAAAAATTCTTTTCTTTAACTTCTAGATTTATTTCTATGAGTTTCAGAAACCCTAAAACCGTGGAGGCTCCCACGAACCAAGAACAGCACGAGCATGGACCCCCAGAAGCTGACATTGCTCTCGAAGCTCGCATCCCACACAACCCACGACTTGCTGACCAAAGACTAGATCCGAGAGTCAATCACCTTGACGCGGAGGCCGAGCAAGCCCGCCAGCTCGACAAGCTCATAGACTCGATAAATGATATGGTGGTATATCAGGCGGATTGCACTGAAGCTGTCTATGGGCGTATAGACGAAGTTCAAGCCGAACTTCTCGCTTGGATGGAAGCTCTCTCCAAGGAGATGAGGCTGCATAAGGAGCAAGCAGCCAGCAATGCAATCCAGCTGAAAAAGATCTCTGATGCGCTCGAATATCGCAGGCCTGTCCTCGAGCAGAGCATGGAAGACATCCGCGCCCTAAATAAAAAGCTTGAAGAGACCAACGACTCTATCTATGTCAATAGAGATCGAGCCGAGGCTGACATCCTTCAACTCATAGAAGACCAAAGACAATCTGAGGAAAAAGCGGAGGAGACTGACGATAGGCTCTTCAACTGCCTGAAAAGGAAGACGGCGGCAATAGAGAGGCTGACCAAGGAACAACAAAGACTTGGCGAGGTGGTCTCTGCAATGAACGGTGGCGGAACTAAGAAGGCTACCTACCCTATGGAGGAAACAACTAAAGAGGTCTCGAAAGTCTCAATCCACCGAGCAACCCGGAGAGGCACGCCGAAAGCACCGGACCACCGCCCTAACCCCGCCACGTTCGCACCATGCAATGCAGTCGAACCCATCACCGAAACAAGGTTCTCAAGTCCTGAAACGAGCTTCACTGCCAGTTGCTCGAGTGATTCAAACTACAATTTCCAAGAGAGAAATTCGACCGGATCGTCAAAGTATTCGTCTCAAGGACCTCTCGAGGAAGAGACCTCCGTCCGTTCGACTGCGGGAAACAAGGTCAGCCACGCAAGACCAATCACGATGCACATTCAAAGGGAGAAGCTTATGGAGTTCAATGCCAAAGTCAAGAAACTCCCTACGGAGATGTCATTCGAGGACGCCTGGAAGTATCAGGGTTTGGCTGACTTCTTACAGGATAGCTTGGAAAATAGGGCCGATATTGAAGTCTACTTTAATCATGCAAGACATTCAGCCGCCAAGGTTGCTATCAGGATGCCCCCAACAAAGAAGTATGAGTGACACCAGAACCGGATCGAGCCATTGACGCTCGAAGAATTCAACAAGGTGGTGCGAGAACTCCCTCCTGAAATGGATTTCGTGGAAGCCTGGAGAGATCACCTGATCGGACATTTCTTCTGCGAAAGCAGGGAGACAGTGTCTGACATACAAAGCCTTTTCAACCTCGCCAGAACCGAAAAGCCTATTAGATACCTCCACAAGATCTAAGACCACGAGCAATACCTCACAACTTGCAGCATCCGAGGTAACACTTTCAAGAACGCTCTATGCGATTCGGGGTCATGCATAAACATCATGCCAGCCAGTGTAGCACGGAAACTCGGCGTGAAATGCGTTTTCCCTACTGAAATCAGGATTGGATTGGCGGACCAATCTTTCGCTGCCCCGAGAGGAGTCATCTATGATCTCCCGGTCATCATTGGCGATTGTAGAATCCCGGTAGACTTCTACATAGTCAAAACACGCCAAGAAGAAGCTGCACCTCTCATCTTGGGATGGCCGTTCTTAGCCACTGAAGGAGCCATCATGGATTGGCCAAACAGGTGAGTCTCATTTGCCAATATCGATTTGAAGAAGTTTTATCCCGCAGTGCCTTACACCATGGAGAAACATCTTCTTGAGAAGGATGAAGATGCTATCATGGAGAGACTCGAGGAGCCTTTAGCAGAAGAGGCCGCGCAGAAGGCAAAAAGACCTTACCTAAGGTCGAACTCCACCTCCAACTAAGCTCTCAAACTACCAAAGTCTAGCTAAAAGACTCTAAACAAGAGCGGCTCAATGGGAGACAACCCATTTTAGGTATTCTCTTTCTCATCTCCTTAACCATACTAATCTTTAGTTTTGGTTTCTTCTTAGTTTACAGCATTTTCATAAACCCCAAAAGCAAAAAAAAAATCAGAAAAACCAGAAAAGACCAAAAATATGAAGAAGGAAACCCGAAGAACACTCACCGGGCGACGAACCGCCCGTGGGCCGGCCAGAAGGAGCCTGGCCGCGCCACGAGCCATGATGGCGTGGAGAGGACGTACCTGGCCGCGGCCGCGATAACCCGTCGCGCGGCCGGCCTTCGTCTGAAACGTTCCCCATCCCGACTTCACCAAACCGGATCTCCTTCAACCTGTATCAAGCCTTTCAAGCATCCTTCTTGATTCAAAGACCTGAACACGACCTAAAGACCGTAAAGATCACTTCCACAACCGCGGCACATTGCTGTTGCATCCAAGACGGCGAGACAAGACAAGACTCTATCCAAGTCAAGTTAAGTCAATGATCCATCTCTCTACTCACTTCTTCCAGCACGTTCAACGGACCTGTATCCATGAAGATGAAGAAGAGTACGACGTTTCTAGAGGAAGAAGACTGTTGTACAAGCTCCAGAAGGAAGAAGATGCAACTTCCTTCACCAAACCACGAAGAGAAAAGTTCCCGAAGACTAGCTTCTCTCTTCCGCGACCAAAACCTTTACCAAAGCCAAATAAGGATTTCATATGGCACTGAAGTTCATACTAGCAACACCTGTCTTCCGGGATCCCGAACAGATCACTGGATATGCCAGTATAGATCCAAACTTCAAGTCAAGTTTCTGAGGTGACGTAATCTTCAAGACGCAAGGACGGAAGATTTTCCATCTCTCATTCACGGTGTTCTACAAAGGTCGAGGAACGAAGACGAGTACTCAACAACCGGAGTACCTATTCTTCTCAACATAGGCGTGCCCCAATCATCATCATCATCACCAGCCGCCAACATTACCACCATACGCCTACCACCACCATTTGAAGCAAGGAAGCTCAACCGCGCAACACATTTCCTTTCGAGCTAAGTTTTCCATTTCTTTAGTTCAATTAAATCGATTCTAAGCATGTACATAAGGAGAATAATCAAGTCCTTAGCTCAATCGTACCACACGCCCATCCACCCATACCAAACCCAACGCCACTTTCAAGTAAGTCTTCACAAATTTGTACTTGAATTTACCTATCTTTTTCACCTCAACTCGATTTAAACAAACTGGGGATAGTTTGATTTAAGTCTGGGGGGGTTTCTTATATTACTAACTATGCTTTGATTTGATGAGTCTTAAGCATACATGCATCATTTATCGAGTCGTTTTATAGAGTCAAAACTTTTTTTTTTCTTTTAGTCGGAAACTATGAACTTTGCTAGGTACAAGTCATTTCGAACAAGGAACCTTAATGACCATTCTCACGGGTTTAGAAGCAAGGTTTACTAAGTTGAACACTGCGAGTGGATCATTCCAACGGAGAAAGTTCTAATCTCTAAAGTACTCGAAGGATCTTGCGTTGACTCCGCACCTAATGAATCAANAAACCCTATCGTCGGATTCCTTCCTAGGGCGGCGCCGACCTCTCCATTGGTCGGGGCTGATGGGCCTATTCCTCCATTTATAATGGGCCGAGCTGGATTTAGGCAGGACTTTTTAGAGGGGTGCTAAACCCCTCTCTAACAATTAGCCCCCCGCCCCCAAGTTCGACAAGTGCAGAGAATTGAGCTCGGGGAACTAAGAGAAGAGGACTGTTCGGCGTTAATCCAGCTCGGGATATTGCCGACGTTATTCCGGAATTGGGACCGTTCAGAAAAATCTATCAGGCCGGGCTGGCAGGTATTATTTTGCCACTACCAAGTGGGCCCCGGAAAAATTAGGGTTTTCTTACGCAAGAAGCGGAGATATCTCTGAGTAAATTTAATTCGAGAAATATGAACAGTCGACAGGGTAATGATGACCCTTGGTAACCGTTCCAATTTCCCTATAAATTGAGGGAGGTCTCCTTATTTCCTCACTTCTCCAACTCGTGAAAGATAGCAAAGGTTCGTTCTCTCTCCTTCTCTTAAATTATGTATCCGCTCTTGATAATCAAAACACCGTAGTTTTTAGATTCTCGGCGTGATTTTGCCGATCTGCTTCAAATCCTCCGTTAGCGTTCTTCGTATTCTTCGTGTTCTTCATTTTTCTTCAAAAGAATCCGTCAAAACAAAATGGGTTTGATCCGAAAAAATTCCAAAGTAAAGACGCTTTTGGTTTCTTCTCAGAACTCAGAAGAAGACATAGCTTCGAGAGAGCCAGGTCGGGTTTCATCTCGTAATTCTTCGGAATTTAATTAGGAGTTCGCAGATGAAACAGGGTATTCTCGTGCTCAATTGAAGCTTCTGAATCAGCAAGCTGCCGCCGAGAGATTCGAGGCGGCGCAAGTTGGTGCGACCTGTCGCGACGATGCCGGAGCGTCCTCAGCTCAGCAAGCCTTCGTTATTCCTCAATTAAGAGACGAGCCTAGAGAAGTCGGGGGTGGTCCTGATGACGAGGCTCTCGTCACGGGGACGGAGGCCCGAGCTGTTGTCAAATCTGGTCAACATATGGAGTTCGGCGAGTATGGAATCATCGATCTCTGGACTAAACCAGAGCCCATTAGGAAGAAAGGTGAACCTAAGATAAAGCAGGTTCGTCCTGTTTCGGATAATCGCTGGGGTGTGATCCCGACCCAATCCACGGGAAAAACTCTACTCGCGCTAAAGAAGCAGCGAGGGATTGGCCCCGAGGTGAAGTTCATTGTTCCAGCTCCTTTCGAGCGTCCTTGGGACGTTCCCTCGGGCTGGGTTTGTCTCTACGAGTGCTTTTTCACACACTGCCATCTTTGGTTCCCGCTTCCTCGTCTCTTGTTCGAGTTCTGCAACGCGAGAGGAATGTCAGTTTCCCAGATGGGTCACGGCGGCATTAAGAATCTGGTTGCGCTCTCGGTTATGGCTATTGAGCACGGGATTCTCTTCAACTGTCATATATTCGAAGAGCTAACGATCCTCAGACGGATGCCCGGGAAGACATCGTTCGGATCCTTCTCTGCGAGTATGCGTCTAAAATTCAATATCTTGTCCGGGGGATTTACGAGTAAAGTCGACGACTGGAGAGATAATTATTTATTCGTTTACGTTGACGAACGCTCAATGGAAGATACCAGCATCTCTGTTGAAAGTCGTTGGAAAATTGATCTCGGTGGATTCTTAGTTTGCTAGTGTTATTTCGATTTGTTCGTCATGGTTAGTAATCAAATTTCCTTTTCGTCTCTTTCTGCAGGTCGGTTCGCTCCATTTGGTCCGCTTCCCGACGATTTTGAAATAAGTGTAGAAGCGTTTTCCACAGTCAGTCGCTTATATTGGCCTGATCTCACTATTCCCAGTATAGACCGAGCTGCTAGATCATTGGCGAAATCCTCTCGAAGGAAGAAAATGCCGCTTGCTCCCCGGGAAGTTTCTGATTATTCAGCCGACCTGGAGGAGGTCATAAAAAGATCTGGTGCGAAGGCTCCAACGAAGGCATCAGATTCTGGTGTTGCTAAGGGAAAGGATCCCGAGGAGCCCATGACGAAACAGTCGAGTGATGCCAAGAAAGCATCCCGGGGGACCAAGAAAAAGGTCACCAAAAAGGACGGGGCCGAGGTCTCCCGCCGAGCTGATAAGGATGGGGATTCGAGCTCGGATCACGTCTCGCTTGCCGAGCGTAAAGCTGCTGCAGAGGCGGAACTGGTCGCTGTCGAAAAGCAGGGGATCGTCGACAAGGCCAGGAAGGCTAAGTCGGCGGGAAAAAGGAAATCCGCCGAGGTGCCTAATGAGACGCCCAGTTGGGCTTCAAAGAAGGCTAAAATGGATTCTGTTTCGAATCCTTCCGCCTTTAGTTTCGACTATCGCGGACAAGCACCGCTCTCGACAGATCGTCCCGCCTGCCCCCAACTGGTGTGGAATCTCAGGGCTAGGCCAACGGCCGGTCCTCCCGTGGAGGAGCTTCAGGACGAGGTTCAGCAGTGGGCCGCGGACGAGATCCGGGTAAGATATATATATGTATATTATTTTTTTAGTTTCGATTAATCTTGGGAATGGATTATGACGTCGTATGTGCAGGCGAAAAGTAGTGCGACTCGCCTGCTCGGTCTGCTTGACCGTGATGCCAAGAAGGCCAAAACGGCCGAAAAGGAGAGAGTAGCGGCGGAGAAGAAGTTCCATGAGGCCTCTTTGAGTTTCGAGGTCGAGAAGCTAAAGACTGCACAGCTCGAAGAGAAAATTACCGAGCTTCAATCCCAAGTTGGAGAGTTGGAGGCTAATAATTCTGAATTCTCCTTGGCTCTCATCAAGTCGACGAAGTAGGTTGAACACTTTAGATCGGAGGCCGCACCGTTGAGGAAGTCTCGTGATGAGATAGCCGTCTTTGCCCAGAATCAGGCTTCTACACTGGCTTGACAGAGAAAATGAAGAGAAGCCTTGAGCAACGAAAGGAGGTCGAAAGGATTATTTCGTCCTTGGCTCAAGCCCGTGGAGCCCGCTCTATTGCGGAGCTCGCCAAGAAGTTGGGGTTGGATCTTCCTAAAGCGGGCATTGATAAGATTGAAGATGACGTCGCCAAGTGGGAAGCCAAGGCGATTGCTTTTGACGAAATCTTCTTTTGATGCCCCTCTGCTGGCATTGCGTTATCCTCGCGATGATTCGTCCGTTCGGCCTACAGGGATCAACGAGTTTGGATCGAACGCGCCTATGGTGACCCCCGAAGTAGCATCTCAGCTTAAGTCTCCTGAGCCGCAGGTCGAAAACGCGACCATCGAAGGGTCCACCGTTCAGATCGAGGCTACGATAGCTCGGTCGACAAATCAAGCCGAGGTGGTGCCTTCAGGAACAGTTGGCGTGCAGCCCGTAGTTCAAACGGCGGTTGATCCTACTACGGTTGATCCTGCTGTGGTTGATCCTACTAACTCGTCCACGAGACTTGAGCCGGAAGGCGAGCTTTCTAAGAGCGATGACCAAACATCAGATGCGGTGGGAAAAGATTCTGGTCACGAGCCTGTCCCAGCTGAGCCGGAGAAGGAGGAGACCGAGCTGGGAGACGATGATGTTCTCGGGGATTGATCACCCCTTTGTTAAAATTGTCATATTTTTCCTTTTTGTTTTTGACTTTGATAACCCGAGCTGGGTGTTTTTATGTTTGCCCCAAGGGGCTTTTGAACAAGCCTTGCCGGTTTCGGCCTTTACGAATACAAATGTGTGATGCGATATCGGCTTTAGGTTATTTGTACGACTCAGATTTTCCTAACTGCGAATGTAGACGTGCGAGAGATCGAACAACTCGGCTTATTCAATGTTTACATGACTTAGGAATGTGCGAAACGAATTTCGGCTTTAAAGACAAGTGCTGGTATGATCGTGCGAGAGATTAGCTCAGCTCGGCTTATACGGACCATACGACTTATTCCTAAGCTCGAATGCAAAGGTGCGAACAAGGTCCGACTTATATGCTTTGCACGGCTTAGAGAATGCGAGAGCGGGCTCGGCTTACGGTGTGGATTATTTCACCACGGCATCCATGAGGGACGCATGCAAGACGGATTTGGCTTTTTGGGGTGCCGAACTAAGTTGATCAGACTTAGATATAGGCATATCTAACGACTGGCCAAGAAGTTGATGTGTACATAGTTCGGAAGCGTAAAAGATGGTAAAATTAAAAATTTTATTAAGTTATAGTTGGACCCAGATAGGGCTGCCTACGTACCCAAAACGGGATCAAACCATTCGTAGTTCATATTACAATCGAAGGAATTGCTCGGTTGACGAGCTGCTTTTTTTTTTTTTTTTGGTGTAGGCCTAGTAGTCGAAGATAGTTGTGTCGTGCTGCCAGAACGGGCCTAGGAGTAGAAACGCTTGAGATTCATTGAGTTCCAAGCTCGCGGGATTTCGTCGCAAGCAATTTTTTCCAAACGATAAACGCTGGGTTTCACGACCTTGGTGATAACGTAAGGACCTTCTCAATTAGCTCCGAGCTTGCCTGCTCCGTGCTCCTTTGTATTTTCGAACACTTTGCGAAGGACCAAATCTCCTTGGTTAAAATGTCTCTCACGAACTTT
>JAHZTW010000004.1:24799561-24892577 GCA_020283515.1 Alliaria petiolata | reverse complement strand
ACGCCTAAACCAAAAAAAAAAGCTCGACATCCGAGCAGTTCCTTCGATTGTAATATGAACTACGAATGGTTTGATCCCGTTTTGGGTACGTAGGCAGCACTATCTGGGTCCAACTATAACTTAATAAAAATTATAAATTTTACCATCTTTTACGCTTCCGAGCTATTTACACATCAACTTTCTGGTCAGTCGTTAGATATGCTTATAACTAAGTCTGATCAACTTAGTTCGGCACCCCAAAAAGCCAAAATCCGTCTTGCATGCGTCCCTCATGGATGCCGTGGTGAAATAATCCACACCGTAAGCCGAGCCTGCTCTCAAACTCTTTTAAGTCGTGCAAAGCATATAAGTCGGGCCTTGTTCGCACCTTTGCATTCGAACTTAGAAATTCCTAAGTCGTGTCGATAACTAAACGCCGACCTGATCGCATATTGATATTCGTACTTAGGAATAAGTCATATGGTCCGCATAAGCCGAGCTGAGCTAATCTCTCGCACGACCATATTAGCACTTGCCTTTAAAGCCGGAATCCTTTTCGCACATTCCTAAGTTATGTAAACATTAAATAAGCCGAGCTGTTCGATCTCTCGCACGTTTACATTCACAGTTAGGAAAATCTGAGTCATACAAACAAATTAAAGTCGATATCGCATCGCACGTTTGTATTCGAACTCCGAATGTCTCTATCTACCAATTCAGAATTAAAAATATTCCATAAAGGCGGAAACAGGCAAAAATTTGTCCAAAAAGCCCCTCGGGCAAACATTAAAAAACAAACCTAGCTCGGGTTATCAAAGTTTAAAAACAAACGAAAAAGAAAAACAGCGATTTTAACAAGGTGTGATCAATCCCCGAGAACATCGACCAGTTGGTCGCCATCTTCCAGCTCGGTTCCCTTCTTGCCTTGCTCAGCTGGAACAGGCCCTGGGCCAGAATCTTCTTCCCCCGTCTCTCTTGCTCGATCATCTCCCTTTGGAAGCTCTCACTCTGGCTCAAATCTCGCGGACGAGTCAGTAGGGTCAACCACAGTGGGATCAACCATAGTGGGATCAACCGCTATTTGAGTCTCGAGCTGCACGTCGCCCGTCCCCGCAGTCACCTCTTCGACTGGGGCGGTCAGCTGGAGTAGCAGCGGAGCATCAATTTGAACAGTCGCCTTCTCGGTGGATTTGCCCTTAGTCTGACACCCGGGAGACTTGAGTTGAGAAGCCATTTCACGAGTTACTACGGGTGCGTTCGTTCCGAACTCATTAATCCCCGTAGGTCGAGCAGACGGATCATCACGAGGATAACACAATGCCAGCATTGGGGCATCAAACTCATTCTCTGAGAAAGAGATCTCGTCAAAAGCATTGGCCTTGGCCTCCCATTTGGCGACGTCGTCATCAATATTGTCGGCGACTGCCTTAGGGAAATCCAACCCTAGTCTCGTGGCGAGCTGCGCCGTAGAGCGAGCCCCACGGGCTTGGGCCAAGGACGACACGATCTTCTCGACCTCTTTTCGCTGCGCGAGACTTTTCTTCATCTTCTCGGTCGGGTCGGTGTAAAAGCTGATGACTTGGCGCTGAGCGAAGACACCTATCTCATCGCGAGACTTCCTCAGGCGAGCAGCCTCTGATCTAAAGAGCTCCACTTGCTTCGTGGATCTTATCAGTGAGGAAGAAATTTGAGCATTGTCAACCTCCGCCTCTTCGAGCCGAGATCTGAGCTCGGCCATCTCCTTTTTGAGCTGCTCCGATTTAAGCTTCTCGACCTCGAGACTAAGGGTGGTTTCGTGGTACTTCTTCTCCAGCACCACCTTTTGTTTCTCTGCCTCCTCGGCCTTCTTGGCGTCGCGGTTGAGAAGTCCGATTAACCGAGCTGCGCTACTCTTCGCCTGTGCGCGCACGATATCATAATCCATCAAAAAAAAAAAAGAATTTTAAACTTACGAAATAAAGAAAGTATCTTACCCGGATTTCATCCGCAGCCCACTGCTGAACCTCGTCCTGATGGAGGAGTTCTTCCACGGAAGGGCTAGCCATCGGCCTGGCCTTGAGCTTCCATACCAGTTGAGAGCAAGCCAAACGATCCGCAGAAAGCGGACCCTGCCTGCGATAGTCAAAACTAAAAGCGGACGGGTTCGGAACAGGATCCGTCCTAGCCCTCTTCGAAGGCTGACCAGTCGGTTCCTCGGTTTCAGTAGGCTTCCTCTTGCCTGCTGACTTTGATTTCCTCTTTGCCTCCTCAGCAATCTTTCGCTCTTCGGCAGCAACCTTTTTGGCATATGCGGTAACTTTGCGCACGGGAGACGAAATGTGATCCACGTTCAAGCCCCCGTCCTTAGCAGCTCGATCAGAGACCTCTCCACCATCTATCACGGAGATCTTTTTCTTAGATCTCTGCGACGATTTTTCAGTGTCAACAGTCCGCTTCAGCCCGGGCTCCTTTGGACCCTTCCTTTTAGTGGTATCGAAGCCCGATGCCATCGTGGGCGTCTTAGCGCCCGAGTTCTTTAGGACCTCTTCTAAGCCCGCTGAGTAATCTTCAACCTCTCGAGGAGCTAGCGGCATTCTTTTCTTTTTAGATGATCTGGCAGCCCGGTTGATCCTTTTATAGTGAGATCGGACCAATATAAAAGACTAAGCTTCGAAAACGCGTCTACACTGTCTTCGAAATCGTCAGAAAGTGGACCGATCGGGGCTAATTGACCTGCAAAACAAAAGATAAGCTCGATTATCAACTATGGCGAACAAAAAGAGATAACACAGGCGGGCTAAAATTATACCGAGTTCTATTTTCCAACGAGATTCGACGGGAATCTTCACATCGACCATCAAGAACTCATCGATGTGGACAAAGAAGTAGTAATCCCTCCAGTCGTCGATTTTACTAATAAACCCCCCGGACAAGATATTATACTTCGGTCGCATACTCACGTAGAACGATCCGTACGACCTGATTCCAGGCATCCGTTTGAGGGTCGTCAATTCCTCGAATATATGGCAGTTGAAGGAAATCCCGTTCTCATATGCCATAACCCAAAGTGCCACCAGGTTCTTGATTCCCACGTGTCCCATCTGGGAGATCGACATTCCTCTCGCTTCGCAGAACTCGAACGAGAGACAAGGGATTGGAAACCATAGATAGCAGTGTGTGAAGAAACATTCGTACACGCAAATCCATCCCGGAGGGATAGACCAGGGACGCTCGAAAGGAGCCGGAACCATAAATTTAACCTCGGGACCGATCCCGCGCTGTTTCTTCAGCGCGAGCAAGGATTTCCCGGTTGACCTGGTAGGGATCACTCCCCATCGATTGTCTGAAGCAGGCCTGACTTTCTTTGGTTTGGGCTCGCCTTTCTCCCTCTTTGCCAGAATGGGCTCTGGTTTAGTCCAGAGATCGATGACCCCATAGTCCCCAAATTCCGTAGCAGAACCGGAGTCGGCCACAGCTCGGTCTTCCGTCTCCACGATAAAAGCCTCATCCTCTGGGCATAATTCGTTGCCATCATCGACCTCGTCAGGCTCGCCCTTTAATTGAGGAATACTAAAGGTTTGCCGAGCTGAGGATGCTCCGACATCGCCAGGATGGGTCGTCCCGAGCTGCGCTGCTTCAAACCTCTTGGCGGCAGCCTGCCGATTCAGGAGTTTTAACTGAGCGCGGAAATACCCCGTTTCATCCGTGAATCCCTGGTTGAATTCCGACGAGCTATCGGACAAGATTCGATCTAGCTCTTTCGGAATCAGATCTTCCTCCGAGCTCGGCGAAGAAACTAGTAACGCTTTCACTTTTGAGTTTTTTCGGATCCAACCCAATTTGTTTCGACAGATTTATTCGAAGAACACGAAGAACGCGGCCGGCGGATCTAAAGCAGATCGGCAAAATCACGCCGCAGATCCTAGAAACTACGACGTTTTGACTACTAAGTGCGAAGAAATAAATTAAGAGAGGGAGAGAGAGCGAACCTTCGATTTCTTTCGCAAATTGGAGATGTAAAGAAATGAGGAGAGCTCCCCATATTTATAAGGAAAGTAGAGCGGTTGTCAAGATCATCATTACTTTGGCGACTTTTCGATTTTCCCGAATTAAATCTATTCGAGGACTCTTCCGCTTCCCGCGCAGGAAAACCCTAATATTTCTGGGACCCACTCTGTCGACAAAGCGTCACCGTTTAGCCCGGGTTTTTAGCGATCTTTTCCCGAATAAAGATTCCATCTTGTAATAGTTGCATTCCAAATATCCCGACCTGGATTCATGCCGAACTGTTTATTTTTCTAAGTTCACCGAACTCTTTGTTCTTCGCTCACCGAACTGGGGGGGGGGGACTTATTGTTAGAGATGGGTTTAGCACCCCTCTAAAAGGCCCTGCTTAAATCCATCTCGGCCCATTGATATACGATTATGGGCCCGATCGGCTTGGCCAACACTTTAGGTCGGCGCCGCCCCATAAGAGATCCGACGATAGGGTTATGTTCTCCGAAGAAAAAGGGAACTTTCCCTTAAGGATGAGGAGGTCGGCCCGAAGAAAAAGAAAATCTTCCTTTTCTCGAAAAGGAAAGAGGTCGGTTAGCCGACTTATACCCATTATAAATAGGTGGCGATGAGGCCTGTGGAGGGGCATCCGCAATTCATCTTTCGAGACCTAGGGCAAACTCTGCTACGGCATAAGCTTTAGATCTCGATTTACCGTTAAAAAGGTTTAGGTCGGCGTTCTTATTCCGACGACCTAACCACCGTTGTACCATCTCCGAGTTCCGGCTTAATTCAATAAAAGATTTACTCTTTTCCCCACAAACTCTTATTCTTTCTTTAGATCGGATTTTAGTTCTCACAATATGTATAATGTATGCTTATACATTTTTTGGTTTTAATGTGAATTTTATTGATAAATCAATTGGTTATAAGAAATTAGAGAAGGTTCCTTGCGGCGGCATCAACACACACACTTCAAGCGAGACTTAAAAAAAACGCAGCTTTGAGGTTTAAAAGCTTATTAATAACTTGCTCTTAAAGAAACTGTAAAGTTGAAGATAATGTATATAATTTGATATGATATGGAAATTAATATAATCTTATAAATAATAAAAGATGTTTAATTTTTCTTTGTAATTTATATATATAAGAAATATCTGAATTCAGATTTTAATTTGTTTAATTCTTTCAAAATACATTTTTCATTAGTGTAGTAATATATCAAGTGATGATTACTTCTTAAGTTTTAGTTATTTACCTTTTCTAAAAATACAAAATATTGCATAAACTGTTTTCCCTTATTGAAAGGAAAGAGAAAACATTACATAGTTCCCAAGTACATTAGCTTGAAAAATGAGTCATGAGCTAACCACATATAGTTTTGTTGTATTTTTATCGTAAGTTATTTGACTAATTAATTGAACTTATGGGATTATTGGAGCCGATTTTTCTTAACTTATGTGTGTCATAACTTTAGTCGTGCAATGGAATACGACTTCAAATTTTATTTTATATATTAAAAATAAACATGGCCAAATACATAGATATTATTAAGAGAAAACAAAAATAAGTTATTATGGACATTTTGGACCACCTTTTTTGGTATGCCAATTATTATAGCAAGGACATTCTTCTTTGTGTCCATATGTTCCTGATGGTACGCACAAACATTTGTTACAACATAAGTTACAATAAAACAAACATGCCTTCTTGTGAGATGTCGCAGAGCATCGGAAATTACATGCCTTCGGACATTCTTTACATAAATATAAAATGACGTTAGATAAATTACAAAGTCACTGATAAGATCTCGCTCGATCCATTTATCGATTATATAAACTAGAAAAATAAGTAATTTTCTGAGCAATGTTACCTTCTTTAGTAAGTGAACCTTCTCCTCCCATCTGAATTTTTTTTGGGGTGATGCACATAATTAGTTTGTTTATGACACAAGTTGGATACGTTAAAATTTCTTTTTTATACTTACTGAAATCTTATAAAATAATATACCTTATGAATTGTAGTTGCTTCAGATGTACTTTCTAGTACCTCAGCCTATACAAAAAATTTATATAAATATTAAAAACTAGTTTTTAATGAATTTGTAAACCCAAAAAAAAAAGTTTATGAACTTTTACATTAGTTAATTGAGCAGCAAACAACAAACTGAATACAATGATGAGCTTCACCATTATTTTTTTTTTACTTTTTCTTTCACTTTGATTTTTCTTTTTTAATGTATTTCAAGAGTCAATGTTAAATATATTTATAACCAAAAACATTGCCATATTATAGAAGGTGATTTAAATATTAATGAAGTTGCTAAATACATATATTCAAAACATTTATTGTATATACCAATTATCACTACAAAAAAGAGGGTAGATGGTATCACTTATAAAGTGTCAATAAAATAATTGATGCTATCTAGAATCACTTATTAAAAATTGACACTAATATATAATTTTGCTTCAATTCTTTTAATTGATATTAATACCAACTTGATTAGCATCAGTTAAAAAATTGATACTAATACCTACTTGATTAACATCAATTTTTAAAAATTGATACTAATATTAACTTGATTAGCATCAATTAAAAAGATTGATACTAATACTAATCTGATTAGCATCAATTAAAAAACATTGATATTAATATTAACTTGATTAGTATCAAATAAAAAAAATTGATACTAATACTAACCTGGTTAGCATCAACTAAAATTATTGATACTAATACTAACTTAATGAACATCAATTAATAAAAATAAACTAGATAGCATCGGTATGGAATGATCCCTGGATCCCGGCATCTCGCCCGAGATCAGCATCATGCAAATGGAATAATTTCTACCCTGAGTTAACAGTTAATCAACTGATAGACCCTGTTACAGCGTTGTGGAATTTACCACTACTTGAACAATTAATTGTTCCAGAGGATATACCCTTAATTATAGGGATTCCCACTACAAAGGAAAGTCGACCGGATTTATTGAGCTGGAGTTTTACTAAGTCCGGAAGATACACGGTCAAGTCTGGCTATACAACAGAGCAGGAATACCCCTCAAACGGGGATAGTCAGAGGACATACGGTCCTGATATAAGTAGGCTACAAGGCTATGCATGGCAGGTTAAATGCCCACCAAAAATGAAACATTTTCTCTGGCAAATACTTTTGGGTTGCATATCAGTCATGGATCGCCTACGTAGTAGAGGTATCAATTGTGATCCTCAATGCGGCAGATGTGGTGCAGAAAGAGAAACTATAAATCATACATTATTTGAATGCCACCCGGCTCATCAAGTCTGGGCATTATCAGCAATTCCCACACCACAGAATAGGTTTCCAACAGATGCACTGTATTCTAATATGTCATATTTATTTTGGAATCTACCTAATGATGGGGAGATGATGGTTTATCCGTGGTTATTATGGTACATTTGGAAGGCACGAAATGATAAATTATTTTCAAATATAGATCGGGATCCTCGGGAAGTACTTAGACTAGCAAAGGCGGAAGCAATGGGGTGGGAGTTGGCCCAAGTGGATAAGGCAGTAGTGAATTCACCACAAAAGACTCAGACCTTACAGACAAGATCATATACTGGATTACAATGTCAAATAGATGGTTATTGGAAGGAGAAAGTAGCTAATGATGGGATGGAATGGTACTGCAATGGAGCTGGCATAGAAGAAACCCTACTGGGTGCACGAAATGTACGGCGAAGCACATCCCCACTACACGCAGAGTTAGAGACCTTGATTTGGGCCATGCATTGTATGCTCAATGCTAGGAGATTGACAGTGGCCTTTGTCACAGACTGTTCTGAATTGGTAAAGATGGTGTCTAAACCTGAGGAATGGCCAGCATTCTCAATACATCTGGAGGAATACGAGACAAGAAAGAAGGAGTTATATTTTTTCTCTCTCTCGCACATCCCACGCGCACAAAACCAAAAGGCGGACAAGTTGGCACGAAGTGCTCGCGACTACATTCATCCTATAGTATATGTAAACTCAATCCTACCGGTTTGGATTTCTGAACCGTTTTAGTATTTGAGGCTGTTGGCAAAAAAAAAAAAATAGTTTTTTTTACTGTCATAAACACACAAGTTTCAAATATAAAAAAAATGCTAAACTCTTAATGAAACATACAAGTTTACTTTTCCCCAAGAAAACAAAATTTTTGGACTTAAAGTCCATGTGAGAAGAAAAAAAAAAGAAGAATTATGGGAGAAAATAAAATAGAATAAAATAAGAGTTTTTCCTTCTTTTCCTCTACTTAAATAAGAAATTCATTTACTAACCATATATATATATATATATATATTTTATAAAATATATTATGGACTTTTTAGAAAGGGGGCCTAAGAGCATTGCAAAGACCCATGAGGATTTTACATTTAAAAAGAAAAGAAAAAACTAATTAAAAATGAGCTGGCATCTGATTTTTTCTAAGAACGTTTCTTTGCAAAGAGGCGCAAGAGGCGTCTCTTCCCACTTCTTCTGACACGTGTCGCAACGTGAGAACGTTAGTGGTCAATTTTGTTTTTTGTTTTTTTTTCGAAAACCGTAAATTGTTTTTTTTTTTTAATAATAGAAAAATGGGAAGAGTCTTATGTAAGACTCTCCATTAATGATGCTTGTGAGAACTAAAATCCGATCTAAAGAAAGAATAAGAGTTTGTGGAGAAAAAGAGTAAATCTTTTATTGAATTAAGCCGGAGCTCGGAGATGGTACAACGGTAGTTAGGACGTCGGAATAAGAACGCCGACCTAAACCTTTTTAACGGTAAATCGAAATCTAAAGCTTATGCCGTAGCAGAGTTTGCCCTAGGTCTCGAGAGATGAATTGCGGATCTTTCTTATGAGCGAGGTTGCCACCTATTTATAATAGGTCTAAGTCGGCCAACCGATCTCCTTCCTTTTAGGGAAAAAGGAAGATTTCCTTTTTCTTCGAGCCGACTTCCTTATCCTTCCGGGAAGGTTTCCTTTTTCCTCGGAGAGCAAACCCTATCGTCGGATTCCTTCCTAGGGCGGCGCCGACCTCTCCATTGGTCGGGGCTGATGGGCCTATTCCTCCATTTATAATGGGCCGAGCTGGATTTATGCAGGGCTTTTTAGAGGGGTGCTAAACCCATCTCTAACAATGCTCTAAAGCCAATGTTTCAGTTAGCTGTGTACAAGGCTCGAACTGATGTCGAAAACCTTTACTTTCTTAAGGTTTTTACGAATTGTTGTTGAAACACACAAAACTCTTTTGGACCGTTTAGATCTTTAGATGACCTTAGATTGGCCGGCTTTCGCAAATAATTTAGAAAAAAACTTTCCACTTTAAATATCGAGTTTCCCCATTTTAGTAATTCTCACATTTCTAATCCCCTCAACTGTAGTACTGACTAATAGAGTTATAGGATGAGAAGGCTATGTCACCGGTTTGTATCGAAGCCCCATTCTTCTTTTTTTTTTTTCCATCTGAAGGATTTATTAGAAACTGAAAGATGCAATACAAACTGACGCTTCCAAAGAAAAGACAATACATAAAAACCTTAAGCTACAAAGCTAAGATGAAAGAGGATACTCAGAAATAAACTAACTTCCATGATTTTGAATCTAAGAACACAGCACTAAAAAGAGCAAACCTAACAGGAAAACAAACCGATCTCCATAAACAAACAGAATCAGGTCAAAGTAACTTGTTGAGGACCTGAAAGAAACTTCTATCCAAAGAATCCAGAAACACACAGTTGGTGAAACCTCAGAGATTCGCACAGCTTGAAGCCAGTACCTACATAAGCTCCTACTATATTGTCACCCACATAAAAACGTCTGGAATTTCTAAAGAGAAACGGAAGAACCCTGGCTACGAACCAACATCCATCACCTAAGCATAATCCAAAACAGGAAGAAAAGCCTAAAATTTCTCCAAAAATTTCATCCAAACCACCGAAAACAGAGAAAATCAAGAGATTTTCAGATCTAGATCTAGATCTGAACCTAGATCTGTTAAAACCGAAAGCGTTAGCAGCAAGGACCGCTCCGTTGTCCGACTCGAACCGACGCTTCCACCATCACTGAGGCCAAAGCCACCATTCTAGATCTAGATCTAAAACCCCTCACAACCCAACACCATATACATATCCCCTTTGCTCCCACCGAAAACAAAGGAAAAACCAACCACAAAATAGAAAAATAAAGGACCGGAGCTGACGCTTAATGAGCCGGGACCGGAGCCGACGCTTAATGAGCCGCCGCTCACCGGTCATCGGCAAAACAAANAGTGGCTTATCAACTGCTTAGCCATATTAGGGTTTTCTGTCTCACCATATTCGTTCTTATTGCATGAGTCGGGGGTGGTCCTGATGACGAGGCTCTCGTCACGGGGACGGAGGCCCGAGCTGTTGTCAAATCTGGTCAACATATGGAGTTCGGCGAGTATGGAATCATCGATCTCTGGACTAAACCAGAGCCCATTAGGAAGAAAGGTGAACCTAAGATAAAGCAGGTTCGTCCTGTTTCGGATAATCGCTGGGGTGTGATCCCGACCCAATCCACGGGAAAAACTCTACTCGCGCTAAAGAAGCAGCGAGGGATTGGCCCCGAGGTGAAGTTCATTGTTCCAGCTCCTTTCGAGCGTCCTTGGGACGTTCCCTCGGGCTGGGTTTGTCTCTACGAGTGCTTTTTCACACACTGCCATCTTTGGTTCCCGCTTCCTCGTCTCTTGTTCGAGTTCTGCAACGCGAGAGGAATGTTAGTTTCCCAGATGGGTCACGGCGGCATTAAGAATCTGGTTGCGCTCTCGGTTATGGCTATTGAGCACGGGATTCTCTTCAACTATCATATATTCGAAGAGCTAACGATCCTCAGACGGATGCCCGGGAAGACATCGTTCGGATCCTTCTCTGCGAGTATGCGTCTAAAATTCAATATCTTGTCCGGGGGATTTACGAGTAAAGTCGACGACTGGAGAGATAATTATTTATTCGTTTACGTTGACGAACGCTCAATGGAAGATACCAGCATCTCTGTTGAAAGTCGTTGGAAAATTGATCTCGGTGGATTCTTAGTTTGCTAGTGTTATTTCGATTTGTTCGTCATGGTTAGTAATCAAATTTCCTTTTCGTCTCTTTCTGCAGGTCGGTTCGCTCCATTTGGTCCGCTTCCCGACGATTTTGAAATAAGTGTAGAAGCGTTTTCCACAGTCAGTCGCTTATATTGGCCTGATCTCACTATTCCCAGTATAGACCGAGCTGCTAGATCATTGGCGAAATCCTCTCGAAGGAAGAAAATGCCGCTTGCTCCCCGGGAAGTTTCTGATTATTCAGCCGACCTGGAGGAGGTCATAAAAAGATCTGGTGCGAAGGCTCCAACGAAGGCATCAGATTCTGGTGTTGCTAAGGGAAAGGATCCCGAGGAGCCCATGACGAAACAGTCGAGTGATGCCAAGAAAGCATCCCGGGGGACCAAGAAAAAGGTCACCAAAAAGGACGGGGCCGAGGTCTCCCGCCGAGCTGATAAGGATGGGGATTCGAGCTCGGATCACGTCTCGCTTGCCGAGCGTAAAGCTGCTGCAGAGGCGGAACTGGTCGCTGTCGAAAAGCAGGGGATCGTCGACAAGGCCAGGAAGGCTAAGTCGGCGGGAAAAAGGAAATCCGCCGAGGTGCCTAATGAGACGCCCAGTTGGGCTTCAAAGAAGGCTAAAATGGATTCTGTTTCGAATCCTTCCGCCTTTAGTTTCGACTATCGCGGACAAGCACCGCTCTCGACAGATCGTCCCGCCTGCCCCCAACTGGTGTGGAATCTCAGGGCTAGGCCAACGGCCGGTCCTCCCGTGGAGGAGCTTCAGGACGAGGTTCAGCAGTGGGCCGCGGACGAGATCCGGGTAAGATATATATATGTATATTATTTTTTTAGTTTCGATTAATCTTGGGAATGGATTATGACGTCGTATGTGCAGGCGAAAAGTAGTGCGACTCGCCTGCTCGGTCTGCTTGACCGTGATGCCAAGAAGGCCAAAACGGCCGAAAAGGAGAGAGTAGCGGCGGAGAAGAAGTTCCATGAGGCCTCTTTGAGTTTCGAGGTCGAGAAGCTAAAGACTGCACAGCTCGAAGAGAAAATTACCGAGCTTCAATCCCAAGTTGGAGAGTTGGAGGCTAATAATTCTGAATTCTCCTTGGCTCTCATCAAGTCGACGAAGTAGGTTGAACACTTTAGATCGGAGGCCGCACCGTTGAGGAAGTCTCGTGATGAGATAGCCGTCTTTGCCCAGAATCAGGCTTCTACACTGGCTTGACAGAGAAAATGAAGAGAAGCCTTGAGCAACGAAAGGAGGTCGAAAGGATTATTTCGTCCTTGGCTCAAGCCCGTGGAGCCCGCTCTATTGCGGAGCTCGCCAAGAAGTTGGGGTTGGATCTTCCTAAAGCGGGCATTGATAAGATTGAAGATGACGTCGCCAAGTGGGAAGCCAAGGCGATTGCTTTTGACGAAATCTTCTTTTGATGCCCCTCTGCTGGCATTGCGTTATCCTCGCGATGATTCGTCCGTTCGGCCTACAGGGATCAACGAGTTTGGATCGAACGCGCCTATGGTGACCCCCGAAGTAGCATCTCAGCTTAAGTCTCCTGAGCCGCAGGTCGAAAACGCGACCATCGAAGGGTCCACCGTTCAGATCGAGGCTACGATAGCTCGGTCGACAAATCAAGCCGAGGTGGTGCCTTCAGGAACAGTTGGCGTGCAGCCCGTAGTTCAAACGGCGGTTGATCCTACTACGGTTGATCCTGCTGTGGTTGATCCTACTAACTCGTCCACGAGACTTGAGCCGGAAGGCGAGCTTTCTAAGAGCGATGACCAAACATCAGATGCGGTGGGAAAAGATTCTGGTCACGAGCCTGTCCCAGCTGAGCCGGAGAAGGAGGAGACCGAGCTGGGAGACGATGATGTTCTCGGGGATTGATCACCCCTTTGTTAAAATTGTCATATTTTTCCTTTTTGTTTTTGACTTTGATAACCCGAGCTGGGTGTTTTTATGTTTGCCCCAAGGGGCTTTTGAACAAGCCTTGCCGGTTTCGGCCTTTACGAATACAAATGTGTGATGCGATATCGGCTTTAGGTTATTTGTACGACTCAGATTTTCCTAACTGCGAATGTAGACGTGCGAGAGATCGAACAACTCGGCTTATTCAATGTTTACATGACTTAGGAATGTGCGAAACGAATTTCGGCTTTAAAGACAAGTGCTGGTATGATCGTGCGAGAGATTAGCTCAGCTCGGCTTATACGGACCATACGACTTATTCCTAAGCTCGAATGCAAAGGTGCGAACAAGGTCCGACTTATATGCTTTGCACGGCTTAGAGAATGCGAGAGCGGGCTCGGCTTACGGTGTGGATTATTTCACCACGGCATCCATGAGGGACGCATGCAAGACGGATTTGGCTTTTTGGGGTGCCGAACTAAGTTGATCAGACTTAGATATAGGCATATCTAACGACTGGCCAAGAAGTTGATGTGTACATAGTTCGGAAGCGTAAAAGATGGTAAAATTAAAAATTTTATTAAGTTATAGTTGGACCCAGATAGGGCTGCCTACGTACCCAAAACGGGATCAAACCATTCGTAGTTCATATTACAATCGAAGGAATTGCTCGGTTGACGAGCTGCTTTTTTTTTTTTTTTTGGTGTAGGCCTAGTAGTCGAAGATAGTTGTGTCGTGCTGCCAGAACGGGCCTAGGAGTAGAAACGCTTGAGATTCATTGAGTTCCAAGCTCGCGGGATTTCGTCGCAAGCAATTTTTTCCAAACGATAAACGCTGGGTTTCACGACCTTGGTGATAACGTAAGGACCTTCTCAATTAGCTCCGAGCTTGCCTGCTCCGTGCTCCTTTGTATTTTCGAACACTTTGCGAAGGACCAAATCTCCTTGGTTAAAATGTCTCTCACGAACTTTTTTGTTGTAATACTAGGATGCCTGGTTTTGATAATTTTGCATCCGAAGGAGTGCAAGATCACGTAGTTCCTCGACGGTGTCAAGGTTCTCGGAGAGCACGGAGTCATTTACCATGGGATTTTCAGGCATAAGAGTTCGGCGAATGCTAGAGACATTGACTTCGGCTAGGATCATTGCTTCGCACCCGTGAGATAGGGAGAACGGAGTTTGACCGGTAGCGGTGCGAGGTGTCGTGCGGTGTGACCACAAGACACCGTCCAGCTCGTTGGCCCAAAGGCCCTTCTTCTTTTCAAGGTGTTTCTTGAGGCCGTCGATTATGGTTTTGTTAGTCGCCTCGGCTTGGCCGATGCCTTGAGGGTAGCGCGGGGTTGATTTACTCAGCCAGATTTTCCAAAGTTCGCAGAAATGTTCAAAGAATTTGGAGATAAACTGAGATCCGTTGTCAGTGACGATCTCGTATGGAAGTCCGTGCCGGCAGATGATATATTTCCATACGAAGTGCTACACCTCTTTGTCCTGGACTCGAACGTATGCCTTAGCTTCTACCCATTTAGTGAAGTAGTCGGTCATGACGAGCAAGTATTTGAGTTGTCTTGACGAAGGGAGAGGGCCGACTATGTCCATTGCCCAACGCATAAAGGGATAAGGCGAGACTGTCAAGGTAAGCAGCTCGGTAGGTTGATTGATCATCGAGGCGTGTCTTTGGCAGAATTAGCACTTTTTCGCGTATTTTTCGCAGTCTGCCAACATGGAAGGCCAATAGAAACCAGCTTTTTTCACCTTTAGAGCTAGAGCTCGGCCGCCTGAATGATTGCCTCCAGCTCCTTCGTGGGTCTCTTGAATAACACGAGAAATTTAATCGCCATTGCTGCATTTGAGCAGAACGCATGTGGAAGTCCAACGGCAAAGCTGGTCACGCACCATCGAATATTTTCCAGCGCGAGTTCGAAGGCGCCGTGCTGCCCACCTATCCTTTGGCACTTTCCCGTCCGCTAAGTATAGCATGAGTTCGGCGCGTCAATCTTCGGTTCTTGGTTCGTTAAGAAGTTCCATCGAATCATCGAACTCGTCTTCTTGATAGGTTAAAGTGCAGACTTCCATGGGCATCATGATTCTCGGGTGGGGTATAACTGCTACCGGGATAGTGCGTCGTAGGTCGGGATCGATGCTGGTGGCTAGAGCTGCTAGAGCGTCTGCGGCTGTGTTCTCCTTTCGAGGTATCTTGATAAGCTCGAAGGTTGTAAACTCCTTCGCCAAAAGTTATACGAGTTTGAGGTAAGCGTCCATCCGATCGTCCTTGTCGTCATATCCGCCGTTGAGCTGGTTTGCGACGAGCTGAGAATCGCAGAAGGCGCAAATGTGCTCAATCTGCATTCCTCGAGCTAGTCGGAGGCCGGCTAGGAGCGCTTCATACTCGGCTTCGTTGTTGGAAGCCGGGAATTTCAGGCGAAATGACTGCTCAAGACTCTCTCCAGTAGGGGACTCGAGTTGTATGCTGATCCCCGACCCGAGGCGTGAAGAAGCGCCGTCGACGTGCAAAGTCTAGCGTTCTATTGGTGCTTCATCGTGAATCAGCTCGGGGGGTAATTCGATGAGGAAGTCAGCGAGGACTTGTGCCTTCGTGCAAGTCCGAGTTCGGTACTCAATGTCGTACTGAGACAGCTCGATTGCCCATTTGGTCATTCTGCCGGATTGGGTGGGATTGTGAAGTATGGTTCGAAGCGGATGGCTCGTGAGGACAGCTATTGTGTGCGATTGGAAGTAAGGTCGGAGTTTTTGCGAGGCGATGACTAGAGCCACAGCCAACTTTTCCAAGATCGGGTACCTAGTTTCGGCCCCGTCTAGAGATTTGCTGATGTAGAAAATTGGTTTTTGTTCTCCTCGATCTTCTCGAACGAGGACCCCACTGATCGCCGAGCTGGAAATGACAACGTAAAGGTACAAAGTTTCACCGTCTTCCGATTTTTCTAAGATCGGGGGCGTTGACAGATAGGCCTTGAGCTGTTGGAAAGCCTCTTCGCACTTCTCGTCCCATTCGAAACCCTTGTTTCCCCGAAGCACTGATAGAACGGGAGGCATTTATCCGTCGATCGGGATATAAAGCGGTTTAGAACGGCGATTCGTCCAGTAAGTCTCTGGACCTCTCTTGTATTCGTCGGGGAAGGAAGGTCTAGAATCGCCGAGATCTTTTTCGAATTTGCCTCAATTCCGCGCTGTGTAACGAGGTAACCGAGGAATTCTCCCGACGTGACTGCGAACGTGCATTTGGTCGGGTTGAGCTTCATGCCGTATTCGTTAAGAATGAGGAAACACTCCTGTAAGTGTCTGATGTGATCTTCGGCCTTTGCTGACTTGACCATCATATCATCGATGTACACTTCCATAGTATTGCCGAGCTGGTTAGCAAACATTTTGTTGACGAGGCGTTGGTAAGTCGCACCCGAGTTCTTCAGGCCGAAAGGCATCACCTTGTAGCAGTATGTTCCGCGGTCTGTAATAAAGGCCGTCTTCTCCCGATCATCGGGATGCATAACGATGTGGTTATATCCATAGAACGCGTCCATGAAGGAAAGAAGTTGGTTTCCAGCGGTAGCTTCGACGAGCTGATCGATCCGGGGAAGAGGAAACCTATCCTTTGGACAAGCTTTATTGAGCTCGGTGAAGTCCACACATACCCTCCATTTTCCATTCTTCTTTTTGACTATTACCGGGTTGGCCAGCCATTCCGGGTATTGCACTTCGGCTATGAATCCGGCTTTGAGTAATTTATCCACCTCGTCGTGAACTGCCTGAGCTCGCTCCGGTCCGAGCTTCCGCCTTTTCTGCTTCATCGGTTTGAAAGTTACACCGACGTTAAGCTCGTGGCTAGTTATGCTCGAGCTGATTCCCTCATGTCATCCACGGACCAGGCGAAGGTTGCCATATTTTGGCGCAGGAAAGCGATGAGCTCGTTTTTCATGCTTGGAAGCAGTTCGGTACCGATCCCATGATAACATGCATATTTTACCGTTTTTAGCTATCATAAGTGAAGACTTTAATAAGTATTTCACTCGGTTTTTCATATAATAATAGTAGTTTTCGAGTATTTGTATGTCCAAGACTCTTTTCAGGAATATTTAGGAAAAAGGATGCAAAACGGAGCAAAACGGACATTTTCGGAACATGAGCTTTTTGACAGAAGTTTAGCACAAGACGGAGACCTTCCCACCATGGGATCGAGCTGAATTTTGGTGACAAGATAGCCTGAACTACTACCTTTCACCTCGAAGTGGTTTGAGTCCAATCCCATGGTTAGATCTCACGTTATGAAGGAAGCAAGAAGGCCCGTCAGACACATCAACAGAAGAAGTCTGGCCGCACCAGGAAAGCTCAGAAGACCAATGGCCGGCCCATGAACCATCGGTGGCGCGGCCACAACACTTGAAGAATCCCGAGCCCGTTTTCAAACCCAAATCAAGCCTGATAGCCACCAAACTTTGTGGAACCCTAAGTGACGCCTAAGAAGACCTGAAGACTATAAATACTCATCTCTACTCACTGTTTTCGTCAGTTTTAGTTTTTCTCTTTGTAGCCACCAAAAACCTAGCCGCATAAGGCTTCCCTCGAGGGGGGGAGAGGGAGAGAAATCTTCTCTCGATCCCTCGAGGTTTCTTTGTTTAATTCAAGCATGCATTCATTGATTTCGTCTCTACTCGCCCTAATCATGTTAGGATAGATTCGTTTGTTGTGTTCAAGGGTTTTCAAAGGGGATTCATGGATTGATTGCTAGGTTGTTAGATCGAAGTTTTTCTTCCGATTCTCTTTTGTCTACCTATCTTGTTTTCGATCTCATACATGATTTGAATAAGTGGCTTATCAACTGCTTAGCCATATTAGGGTTTTCTGTCTCACCATATTCGTTCTTATTGCATGAGTCGGGGGTGGTCCTGATGACGAGGCTCTCGTCACGGGGACGGAGGCCCGAGCTGTTGTCAAATCTGGTCAACATATGGAGTTCGGCGAGTATGGAATCATCGATCTCTGGACTAAACCAGAGCCCATTAGGAAGAAAGGTGAACCTAAGATAAAGCAGGTTCGTCCTGTTTCGGATAATCGCTGGGGTGTGATCCCGACCCAATCCACGGGAAAAACTCTACTCGCGCTAAAGAAGCAGCGAGGGATTGGCCCCGAGGTGAAGTTCATTGTTCCAGCTCCTTTCGAGCGTCCTTGGGACGTTCCCTCGGGCTGGGTTTGTCTCTACGAGTGCTTTTTCACACACTGCCATCTTTGGTTCCCGCTTCCTCGTCTCTTGTTCGAGTTCTGCAACGCGAGAGGAATGTCAGTTTCCCAGATGGGTCACGGCGGCATTAAGAATCTGGTTGCGCTCTCGGTTATGGCTATTGAGCACGGGATTCTCTTCAACTGTCATATATTCGAAGAGCTAACGATCCTCAGACGGATGCCCGGGAAGACATCGTTCGGATCCTTCTCTGCGAGTATGCGTCTAAAATTCAATATCTTGTCCGGGGGATTTACGAGTAAAGTCGACGACTGGAGAGATAATTATTTATTCGTTTACGTTGACGAACGCTCAATGGAAGATACCAGCATCTCTGTTGAAAGTCGTTGGAAAATTGATCTCGGTGGATTCTTAGTTTGCTAGTGTTATTTCGATTTGTTCGTCATGGTTAGTAATCAAATTTCCTTTTCGTCTCTTTCTGCAGGTCGGTTCGCTCCATTTGGTCCGCTTCCCGACGATTTTGAAATAAGTGTAGAAGCGTTTTCCACAGTCAGTCGCTTATATTGGCCTGATCTCACTATTCCCAGTATAGACCGAGCTGCTAGATCATTGGCGAAATCCTCTCGAAGGAAGAAAATGCCGCTTGCTCCCCGGGAAGTTTCTGATTATTCAGCCGACCTGGAGGAGGTCATAAAAAGATCTGGTGCGAAGGCTCCAACGAAGGCATCAGATTCTGGTGTTGCTAAGGGAAAGGATCCCGAGGAGCCCATGACGAAACAGTCGAGTGATGCCAAGAAAGCATCCCGGGGGACCAAGAAAAAGGTCACCAAAAAGGACGGGGCCGAGGTCTCCCGCCGAGCTGATAAGGATGGGGATTCGAGCTCGGATCACGTCTCGCTTGCCGAGCGTAAAGCTGCTGCAGAGGCGGAACTGGTCGCTGTCGAAAAGCAGGGGATCGTCGACAAGGCCAGGAAGGCTAAGTCGGCGGGAAAAAGGAAATCCGCCGAGGTGCCTAATGAGACGCCCAGTTGGGCTTCAAAGAAGGCTAAAATGGATTCTGTTTCGAATCCTTCCGCCTTTAGTTTCGACTATCGCGGACAAGCACCGCTCTCGACAGATCGTCCCGCCTGCCCCCAACTGGTGTGGAATCTCAGGGCTAGGCCAACGGCCGGTCCTCCCGTGGAGGAGCTTCAGGACGAGGTTCAGCAGTGGGCCGCGGACGAGATCCGGGTAAGATATATATATGTATATTATTTTTTTAGTTTCGATTAATCTTGGGAATGGATTATGACGTCGTATGTGCAGGCGAAAAGTAGTGCGACTCGCCTGCTCGGTCTGCTTGACCGTGATGCCAAGAAGGCCAAAACGGCCGAAAAGGAGAGAGTAGCGGCGGAGAAGAAGTTCCATGAGGCCTCTTTGAGTTTCGAGGTCGAGAAGCTAAAGACTGCACAGCTCGAAGAGAAAATTACCGAGCTTCAATCCCAAGTTGGAGAGTTGGAGGCTAATAATTCTGAATTCTCCTTGGCTCTCATCAAGTCGACGAAGTAGGTTGAACACTTTAGATCGGAGGCCGCACCGTTGAGGAAGTCTCGTGATGAGATAGCCGTCTTTGCCCAGAATCAGGCTTCTACACTGGCTTGACAGAGAAAATGAAGAGAAGCCTTGAGCAACGAAAGGAGGTCGAAAGGATTATTTCGTCCTTGGCTCAAGCCCGTGGAGCCCGCTCTATTGCGGAGCTCGCCAAGAAGTTGGGGTTGGATCTTCCTAAAGCGGGCATTGATAAGATTGAAGATGACGTCGCCAAGTGGGAAGCCAAGGCGATTGCTTTTGACGAAATCTTCTTTTGATGCCCCTCTGCTGGCATTGCGTTATCCTCGCGATGATTCGTCCGTTCGGCCTACAGGGATCAACGAGTTTGGATCGAACGCGCCTATGGTGACCCCCGAAGTAGCATCTCAGCTTAAGTCTCCTGAGCCGCAGGTCGAAAACGCGACCATCGAAGGGTCCACCGTTCAGATCGAGGCTACGATAGCTCGGTCGACAAATCAAGCCGAGGTGGTGCCTTCAGGAACAGTTGGCGTGCAGCCCGTAGTTCAAACGGCGGTTGATCCTACTACGGTTGATCCTGCTGTGGTTGATCCTACTAACTCGTCCACGAGACTTGAGCCGGAAGGCGAGCTTTCTAAGAGCGATGACCAAACATCAGATGCGGTGGGAAAAGATTCTGGTCACGAGCCTGTCCCAGCTGAGCCGGAGAAGGAGGAGACCGAGCTGGGAGACGATGATGTTCTCGGGGATTGATCACCCCTTTGTTAAAATTGTCATATTTTTCCTTTTTGTTTTTGACTTTGATAACCCGAGCTGGGTGTTTTTATGTTTGCCCCAAGGGGCTTTTGAACAAGCCTTGCCGGTTTCGGCCTTTACGAATACAAATGTGTGATGCGATATCGGCTTTAGGTTATTTGTACGACTCAGATTTTCCTAACTGCGAATGTAGACGTGCGAGAGATCGAACAACTCGGCTTATTCAATGTTTACATGACTTAGGAATGTGCGAAACGAATTTCGGCTTTAAAGACAAGTGCTGGTATGATCGTGCGAGAGATTAGCTCAGCTCGGCTTATACGGACCATACGACTTATTCCTAAGCTCGAATGCAAAGGTGCGAACAAGGTCCGACTTATATGCTTTGCACGGCTTAGAGAATGCGAGAGCGGGCTCGGCTTACGGTGTGGATTATTTCACCACGGCATCCATGAGGGACGCATGCAAGACGGATTTGGCTTTTTGGGGTGCCGAACTAAGTTGATCAGACTTAGATATAGGCATATCTAACGACTGGCCAAGAAGTTGATGTGTACATAGTTCGGAAGCGTAAAAGATGGTAAAATTAAAAATTTTATTAAGTTATAGTTGGACCCAGATAGGGCTGCCTACGTACCCAAAACGGGATCAAACCATTCGTAGTTCATATTACAATCGAAGGAATTGCTCGGTTGACGAGCTGCTTTTTTTTTTTTTTTTGGTGTAGGCCTAGTAGTCGAAGATAGTTGTGTCGTGCTGCCAGAACGGGCCTAGGAGTAGAAACGCTTGAGATTCATTGAGTTCCAAGCTCGCGGGATTTCGTCGCAAGCAATTTTTTCCAAACGATAAACGCTGGGTTTCACGACCTTGGTGATAACGTAAGGACCTTCTCAATTAGCTCCGAGCTTGCCTGCTCCGTGCTCCTTTGTATTTTCGAACACTTTGCGAAGGACCAAATCTCCTTGGTTAAAATGTCTCTCACGAACTTTTTTGTTGTAATACTTTTTTGTTGAACTATATTCTGATCGCAGGGTCTTGAGAGCGGCTAACGCCCTGAATCTCGGATCCAGACCTAGTAGGGTAGAGAGCATCGTTTCTGGGGCGCTTATGCGTATTCAGGAAGGTGTTTGAATGTTTATTGTCCTGATCTTATTGCGTGTTTGTTTAGGACGCAGGATACGACAGTATACCTGAGAAATAGGCATTCAATGATCGATTTTGCTTTGTCAGAGTTAGGTCGTTAAAACCAGTGAATCAGTTTGAGGAAATCGCCTAGTACCCCAGAGAACAACCTTGAGCACAACGCTTTGTTTGCATGTTTGATGTTACTTTTGTTCCGTATATAGATTCGATTGACGACCGGCTCTATACAAACTTGCTTTACGATTCCTGCACTCAATAGCCATTGAAACCGAAACGCCCTTCTCCAAACCCCCCTTCTTGTCTTAGGAGCGTTTTCTAACCGTCACTGATTCTGTAGTTAATCATACACTCCCTGTGGTTCGACACCTTAAGTACTACAATGCACATCTGTGCACTTGCAGGCATTAGGGTTTGTAAATTTAAAACTTGAAAAACTGAAACATCAAAATCCTGTGCATCATCCCAATACATCGGTCCGGATTAGCCTCGTCTATGTTGACTTGAATCACCAGTTCGCTCTTTGCCTTTTCGTGATGGACGACTCGGGGGTCGAATTCATTCTGGCTGGCGATAGTGAAAGCGTTGTGAACACGTTGCTTATCAATGTAGCAATGACGGGACTCGCGTTCGTCACCTCGGAGTGTGTAAATTCCCCTTTTGGCACTAATGATAAGAGGACGGGATTGCTCGCATCGAATTTATCCACGAGGTGCCGAGTATGGCGTTGTAGATAGCCAGCCTGTCAATAACATCGAAGTCGATGATTTTCATAACACCTCCGACCAAGGTGGGTAGTTGGATGGTCCCGATCGTGAAGATTGAATCTCCCGTGAATCCTGTGAGCGGTCTAGGTGCGATCTTGATCTCACTATCCTTTACGCCCATCTTCTGGAGTGTCGTTTTAAAGATTACGTCGACCGAGCTGCCCGTATCAATGAGGATCTTGGAGACTTCGTCCTGACCCATTCTTAAAGAAATGACGAGGGGGTCATTATGAGGTCGGTCTATCTCTTTGGCGTCATCTTCAGTGAACGTAATGAGTATATCATCATCGTAGAGCGGGTTTTTCATTCTTTACGTTCACAGCTCGGCGCTCGTGCTTCTTAATCGAATTTATCGATTCAGTGCAAGTGAGGAGTCCGCCCATGGTCATGTTGATTCTTCGTCAGGGCGAGCCTAGTGGGGTCGGCGCAGTATCGTCGCGCCTTCTTTTCGGAGCGTCCTCCTTCTGCCCGACATCTCCGCCCAGACGCAGTTCAGGTCGGTTTTGATCTCTTCGAGGATTCTGTGGGCGATTATCAAGGTCAATTTCGCCTTTCTTCCATTTTCGTATCATTCTTCCTGTTAAGATTCTGCATTCTTCCTCGGTATGGCCCGATCTGCTATGCCATCTGCAGAAAGAATCTGAGTTGGAGGGAGTTTTGTCAGGTCGGTCAGTTCGCCGGTCCCATGTGTTCCAGCGAGACGATCGGGTTACTGCGGATACGTTTGATTTTCGAGATTTGTCTTCCCGATAGTAGTGCTGTCTCGGCTCCTGGTAGTCATCAGATTTATCCCGAGCTGCCTTCCGTTTATCCTTGGCGGATTCTTCGCGTTGTTCCGCGAGAGTTTCGTCCTCCAGACTCATGAACTCTGTAGCTTTATGCAGTGCGTCCTCCAGTGTTCTCGGTCTCCCGGTCTTCAACCTTTCGCGAAACAGCTGATTTTTTTTGAGGTTTTGCAGCAGTGCGGCGATCGCGGTATCGTCGGATGCGTTGGTCCGAGATACGATATCTCGGAAACGAGTTATGAAATCCCGAAGGGATTCGTTTTTTCCTTGGACACAGGCCCAGAGGTCCAGCGTGGAGGTTGCTTGCTCGATGTAGATGGAATAATGTTTGAGGAATGCCTTTGACAACTGTTCGTAGGTCCGGATGGAGTGCGGCTTGAGTCGGGAGAACCACGTGAGGGCGCTGCCACTCAGGCTTTCGACGAAATACTGGCAACAACTCGCATCGCGTTCTTCGTCGGAGAAACGTGCTCGCGCCATGGCTATGTTAAACTCCGTGAGATGCTTGTTAGGATCACTCTTCCCGGCGTAGGAGGTCAGATTCTTGAGTTTCCCGTGGTCTCTAAGCGGGATGCTTGTGATGTTGGAGGCGAAAGGGGTTTGCTGCGTGAGCTGCAACATCTTGTTGAGCTCGGGGGCAGATGATATGACTCGGTGAACTTGAGATCCTATAGCGCTTATCTGCTCCTGCATGAGTTCCATCGCCCTAGCATCTGCACTTGGTGTCAAGGCGTTTGGTGTCGAGACCGGAGTCGTGATGACCGGTGGATGGATCGGTCTGACCCCGGCGTTTGATGCCGCTACGTCTCTTTGCTGTCCCGGAAGCTGATCAGTCGGGGTATCTCCGAACAACGCTCTATTGATTCCCGACATGGTTTGAAAGACAGGTTGCTGTTGCTTCGGGGTGTTGGTGGTGTTCTGGGCCCCTGATTGCCGCAGTCTGTCTAGCTCGTCGCGGTAAGAGATCTGTTGAACCTGCATCTGGTTAAGTAGCTCCATGACAGTCTGCATGAAGGTTGTCACATCGGGAGGCGGTGGTTGTGCGTTGCGTGCACCCGTGGCGTTTGGTTGGAGATTATCTGTGGTGCGATCTTCAGGTGGGGGTGTTCCGACCATCTTCGAGCTTTTAGGCTTTTCAAAGACTTGTCTCTCTTTTTCCCCACAGACGGCGCCAATTGTAAGAACTTGAATCCGATCTAAAGAAAGAATAAGAGTTTGTGGGGAAAAAGAGTAAATCTTTTATTGAATTAAGCCGGAGCTCGGAGATGGTACAACGGTGGTTAGGTCATCGGAATAAGAACGTCGACCTAAACCTTTTTAACGGTAAATCGAGATTTAAAGCTTATGCCGTAGCAGAGTTTTCCCTAGGTCTCGAGAGATGAATTGCGGATCTTTCTTATGAGCGAGGTTGCCACCTATTTATAATAGGTCTAAGTCGGCCAACCGATCTCCTTCCTTTTAGGGAAAAAGGAAGATTTCCTTTTTCTTCGAGCCGACTTCCTTATCCTTCCGGGAAGGTTTCCTTTTTCCTCGGAGAGCAAACCCTATCGTCGGATTCCTTCCTAGGGCGGCGCCGACCTCTCCATTGGTCGGGGCTGATGGGCCTATTCCTCCATTTATAATGGGCCGAGCTGGATTTATGCAGGGCTTTTTAGAGGGGTGCTAAACCCATCTCTAACAATGCTCTAAAGCCAATGTTTCAGTTAGCTGTGTACAAGGCTCGAACTGATGTCGAAAACCTTTACTTTCTTAAGGTTTTTACGAATTGTTGTTGAAACACACAAAACTCTTTTGGACCGTTTAGATCTTTAGATGACCTTAGATTGGCCGGCTTTCGCAAATAATTTAGAAAAAAACTTTCCACTTTAAATATCGAGTTTCCCCATTTTAGTAATTCTCACATTTCTAATCCCCTCAACTGTAGTACTGACTAATAGAGTTATAGGATGAGAAGGCTATGTCACCGGTTTGTATCGAAGCCCCATTCTTCTTTTTTTTTTTTCCATCTGAAGGATTTATTAGAAACTGAAAGATGCAATACAAACTGACGCTTCCAAAGAAAAGACAATACATAAAAACCTTAAGCTACAAAGCTAAGATGAAAGAGGATACTCAGAAATAAACTAACTTCCATGATTTTGAATCTAAGAACACAGCACTAAAAAGAGCAAACCTAACAGGAAAACAAACCGATCTCCATAAACAAACAGAATCAGGTCAAAGTAACTTGTTGAGGACCTGAAAGAAACTTCTATCCAAAGAATCCAGAAACACACAGTTGGTGAAACCTCAGAGATTCGCACAGCTTGAAGCCAGTACCTACATAAGCTCCTACTATATTGTCACCCACATAAAAACGTCTGGAATTTCTAAAGAGAAACGGAAGAACCCTGGCTACGAACCAACATCCATCACCTAAGCATAATCCAAAACAGGAAGAAAAGCCTAAAATTTCTCCAAAAATTTCATCCAAACCACCGAAAACAGAGAAAATCAAGAGATTTTCAGATCTAGATCTAGATCTGAACCTAGATCTGTTAAAACCGAAAGCGTTAGCAGCAAGGACCGCTCCGTTGTCCGACTCGAACCGACGCTTCCACCATCACTGAGGCCAAAGCCACCATTCTAGATCTAGATCTAAAACCCCTCACAACCCAACACCATATACATATCCCCTTTGCTCCCACCGAAAACAAAGGAAAAACCAACCACAAAATAGAAAAATAAAGGACCGGAGCTGACGCTTAATGAGCCGCCGCTCACCGGTCATCGGCAAAACAAAATCAAAATTTATGAAGATATGCGGCGGAGAGAAATTTTGAGGAGAGAGAAAGGTGAGATGCGTTTCAATAAGATAGCATTTATTTTTCTAGTTTAGTTAAAAAAAAAAGGTTAAAAAAAAAAAAAATCAAGCTCCTATGCATATGTAAGTAAGAACAACTCTTGAAAACTAGAACATTGAGAGCTTAAAGGCCACCTTTATGTGAAATCATGCTTCAAGCACCAATGACATTTCTCTTCCTGAGTTTTTGAGAATTATTACAATTCACTTAGGGTCACTAGGCCAGAGTGAATATCAATAAAAATAGCTTTACAAGAAAATGAGTGAAACAGCTAATACAAGAACTTGGTCATAGCAATGTCAAGCGGCGTGTCATTGCTCGCATCGATACATGCTTTCAAATCACTTGTTCAGAGACTCCCTCAAAGGAACTTAGAGCGCTCATAACCGATTCATATACTTCTATTCCTTTCACGAACACAGTATCTTTAAGGAACTACGAGGGCACAAGTAAGTGTTTATAATCAGTATTGTGATTCAAAATATAATTCAAAGGTGTGAATAGATAATATCATCATCGTTCAAATACCTCGTTATGGTCGTGCAATAAAATAGGAGTATTGATCATTGGTGAGAAACCAAGAACTGGGATTCCCAATGTGCGGATAAAGCGTGCATCTGTAGTTGAAAGTAAAATTTCAGGCTTTGCGAGTTTTCCTCCGGTTGTTTCAACAGCTTGCTTGAAGATAGACCACCATGGATTAGAACCATTTGTTGGAGTCATCATAGGTCGTCCTAAACTGTCCCTTAATTTCCCTTTCTCTATTATCTGGTGCAAGAAAAGGTAATTAGCCTTTGTTCACTTAGTTTACTGTATAACATGTGACCCAATTGCAAAAGGTAGACACTACACAGCAGTGTCAAACTCTCTAAATAAAAGCCAAAAATATACGTAACATCATCAAATGAGGGTAGATATTTTGCCAAACTTTGTCGCTTCCGTTAGGACATCTCATATTTTTGTCTTACAGAAACTCAAACAGAGATTGGAAAAAAAAGAAATTAAATGTTCTTTATCAACTACAGACAGAGAATTATTCAAGGTAAAGAAACTAATGTGGACGATTCGAAAGAAAGACCTTAAATAATCTGAACCAACTAGTCAGAGTTACTAAAAGTAAGCTGAGAGGCATCTCAAACTTACGTTTCACTAATGACCAAAGCAAAAGCTATGAAATTTTATACGATCTCTGAACTCTGATCCAAGTATTCAGTGAAGGAATTCTCAATAGCTTAACGCGGAAATGGTATTATAGTAAGAGCTCTTTTGGTCTATCGGGGCGTGCTTATTCATTTATCCAATTCATTTAGGGCTAAGGTTAACATAACCAGGCTCAAGATCAGCTTATGTATGGAACATAGCTACTATTAACCGTTGAGATTGTATAGCCACAAAATGCTTGACACTTTTTCTCCTTCTTACTTAATTTGTTGCTATACAGATTGATGGCAAGAGAATACCAAAGAGCTAATGAACCTTATAACAAACCAAACCAACACAGAAACAGCATCTACTTAGTAAAGGTTAGAGGGCAATATTCATTTACCGTGAAGGTCATGTTCCTAATAGAAGGAGCCCATTCCTCAGCAATCCTTTTCTTCATAGCATCTGGATCCGCCATTGGAGGCAACCTTAGATCATACCCAGCTTCTGCCTCTGAAGGCTGCATATTCATCACAAATCCCTGAAAAAACAGACAAACACAACTCTCACAAAACTCTTACAATACAGCAAAATCAAAGATGAAGAACGAAACCATCAGCTTACAGTGTTGGAAGGAGTTCCAGCTTTGAGATAAACTGGATTCACAGAGATAACCTCCGAATTCGCAGCTTTCCCAGCTTTAACGAAATCGAACTGCGTCTCCCTGAACTTAGAGATTATCTCAACACTCTTCATCAGATTCTCCATAGCTCCATTGTCATATAGCTTAGCTCCATGCCCTGGGATGCCTTCAGCTCGTATAGTGATATGCCATGGAGTCCGATCAGCGTAGAAAACCCTAAATTCATCTCCTGGATTCGCTTGCCCTTCGTCCATGGCGAATCCGACATTCAGCTCAGCGAACTCCGACGACGCCGCGAATTTCTCCATCCCGTCGAATCCTCCGATCTCTTCTTCAGGAACATAAGAGATATGGACAGTACGAAGAGGAGAGAAGCCTCTCGATTTCAAATTCCTGATTGATTCCAGATACTGAACGCCGATACACTTATCGTCCTGCGCGCCGCGAGCGTAGATACGGCCATCAGCGGTTCGGTGAGCCGAGAACGGCGGATGAATCCATTTATCTGATTCCGCCGGAACGGAATCGAGATGAGAGTTGAAGAGAATCGAAGGAAGCTTAGGGCTCGAGCCGAGCCATGTGACAAGGAGAATCGGCTTTCCTGAGACGAATTCGATGGCTCGAGCAGTGAGACCGATTGATCGAGCTTGGGCAACGAGAAATGAGACCGGTGCGGCGTAGTTAGGGTTCGGATGAGCAGTTTTGAATCTCAGGTATCGCTGGAATCGAGTGATCGGAGTATCTTCTTCTTCGCCGTGGGATTGGAGCGAGAAGATGACGGAGAAGAGGAAGATAGTCCAGAGAAGAGTAGACGCCATGGATTTGTGTGGTTGCAGGTGTGATCACCGATATGAGAGTGATGAAGAAGAAGAGGAGCATCCTCAGGTCAACGAATAGCGTAAAAAAAAGTGTTGATATTTTATTGGCTTTGAAACTAAAAATACACCGAAGATAATTTGTAGTTTCCTTTGATCGATCGTTGGAAATCGGTTAAGCTCTAAACCCAGAATCGTCAACTGTGTACTAAAGTTGCCGGTTTAGGTCAACCGTATAATGATAATTGGTTTGATAATTAGACCGAAATCCTCGGTGTATTTAAGTAATTCTTGGCAACCTTCGACAATTGATTGATTCATCGAACATCAATCATTTTCACCGTTCTTTTTGATGAGTGGATACAATTCAGTATTATCCATCTTCAAATCGACGTTACGAACTATAATACCTAGAACATTACCAATTTACTAACAAATACGTTGGAACGACCCGATGTTTGGGTATTGATGTAATCGCTGCCGTGGGCACTATAACTGTTTTTTTTTTTTTAAACTCCCTGAATTCCAAACCTATGAAAGGATCCAGACTAATCTCTGGGAATGGTGTAGCCCATGAATAGACATTCTTTCCGGGTATTCAAATGAGGCAAAAAGAAATGTCCATATCTGTGTAGCCAAGTGGAAATGATTTAATAATTCTACGTTTGAGGGGAATCGATCTCTGGCCTACACCAACATGGCAACTGCTTCTCAAGTAAAAACCATTAGACCACCACCACTTAGTTGTGGGCACTATAAGTTAGTGTATTCATTTGTCAAAATAGAAATTGTTTTTAATAAGAAATAAAGAGGTTCATAATGGGTTGTGGCTCTTGATAAATTATCCGGAACCGAAGAACCAAACTGAATAAAACTGAATTAGAAGGTATCGAATCGAGACATAACCGATCTAAATATCTAAATTATACACTTCTATATCCAGATAATTTGTACAGAATCAAAACCGAACCGGAACCGAATGGATAGCCGAACTACCCCAAATATTATTAAATACCTAAAAATATTTGTTGTATTTACACTTTAATTTAGCTTAAATATCCAAAATTATAATTATAGACCGAATATATTAGTTATGTTTAGACCGAAATAACTAAAATTTTTGAAAATCTCTATTTATATTTGTCAATTTTTTTTTTTGTAAAACTTAACTAAATAATAGAAATATTTTAATTTTTAGGTATTTTAGATAAATTTTGGATAATTCGGATATCCGGAACCGAACCGAACTTGAACCGAAAAATAAATACCCGAATAGGTCCTATTTTCTAGAACCAAAATATCCGAATTCGAAAAAATGATCTGAACCCGAACGGATACATGACTGCCCAAGGCTAGTGGGTAGCTTGTAAATGTTAAAATATAAGAATATCTCCGATGGGGTTCTCACCAAAGTATCTCACTATTAAACAAAAAAATATATTCAAAAAGTAAGAGAGAGTGTGAAGAGAGGTTCTCGTATCCACTTGTTATATATGGTGAATTGTTTAATTTTGTTAACATTACAAATTAATTATTTATTTCAGTTTTTTAAAAATAATATTCCCTCTGTAACTTAAAGAATATAGTTTTGAGATTTTCATAAATATTAAAATTTTTATTAAAATGACAGTTTTAACCTTCTCTTAATTAAGTTTTTTAGTCTTCTTAATTAAATTTCATCATAAACAAAAGAAAAATAAACGAGGACAAAACATGTAGTAATATTTAACCAAAAGTTCATTGAAAAATGAAAACAGCTTTCTTTTTGAAATAATTTGTTTTTTAAACTACATTTATTAAGGAACAGAGAGAATAGTATTTAATTGTTGATATACTTTTTGGGCATCTAAGCGATGAAGACTAACATTTGTGAATTGTCTCACTTGAAAGTTAGAGGTTAAATCCCCCTGAAGAAATATTGTAACAATATTTGAATTAGTAATATTCACTATATCCTATTATGGAAGACGTTTAGAGATTTTTGTTTTTATAAGATGTTTTACAAATTTATATGAAAAAATTAATGTGATTTGGTACTTTTAACTCTTTAAATTTAACTTTTTTAATGATTGGGTGAATTATGTTTTTACTAATAATTAAATAATATTTTTAAACGTTGCGGTTGTCCGTTTGGCAACCACGCTCCAAAAAGTTAAGATACGTATCACAGCGTCTGACCGCACTGTTTGGTCGCAGGATGCTGGTCAAGTAAACCAACACCATCTGGCCGGATATCACAGCTGCAGCCTCGTGCGTTAGGCAACGAACCGACCTATAATCTTCCCTCCTTTCCAACGTATATTATAAAATAAGCAAAATATTTTAACCTTATTTTGTTGACCTGAAAAATGCTCTTCTTCATTTTCGTCACTCTCAGATTGGTGATGATCACAATTCACACACACCTGCAACTACAAATCCATGGCGTCTCCTCTCCTCTTTACTATCTTCCTCTTCTCCGTCATGTTCTTCCTCCAATCGCACGGAAAAGAAGAAGAAGAAGATACTCCGATCATTCGATTCCAACAATATCTGAGATTCAACACTGCTCATCCAAACCCTAACTACACAGCACCGGTCTCTTTCCTTGTTGACCAAGCTAAATCAATCGGTCTCGCTACTCGAACCATCGAATTCGTCTCAGGAAAGCCAGTTCTTCTCCTCACATGGCTCGTCTCGAACACCAAGCTTCCTTCGATTCTCTTCAACTCTCATCTCGATTCCGTTCCCGCCGAATCCGATAAATGGATTCATCCGCCGTTCTCCGCTCACCGGACCGCCGATGGTCGTATATACGCTCGCGGCGCGCAGGATGATAAGTGTGTCGGCGTTCAGTATCTGGAATCCATCAGGAACTTGAAATCGAGAGGCTTCTCTCCTCTTCGTACTGTCCACATCTCTTATGTTCCCGAAGAAGAGATCGGAGGGTTCGACGGGATGGAGAAATTAGCGGCGTCGGAGGAGTTCGCGGAGCTGAATGTTGGATTCGCCATGGACGAAGGGCAGGCGAGTCCTGGAGATGAGCTTAGGGTTTTCTTCGGTGATCGGACTCCGTGGGATCTCGTTATACGAGCTGAAGGCATCCCGGGGCACGGAGCTAAGCTGTATGACAATGGAGCTATGGAGAATCTGATGAAGAGTATTGAACTGATCTCCAAGTTCAGGGAGACGCAGTTCGATTTCGTTAAGGCGGGGAAAGCTGCGAATTCGGAGGTTATCTCTGTGAATCCTGTTTATCTCAAAGCTGGAACTCCTTCCAACACTGTAAGCTGATGATTTCATCTGCGCTTGTGCTATATACATATATATTGTAAGAGTTTTGATACGAAATTTTACCGACTAATCTCTCCAGGGTGAATGTAGTCGTCGAGTATCTTACAGATATTTTTTAAGAGTTTTGTTGTTTGTTTGTTTGGTTTTTCAGGGATTTGTGATGAACATGCAGCCTTCAGAGGCAGAAGCTGGGTATGATCTAAGGTTGCCTCCAATGGCGGATCCAGATGCTATGAAGAAAAGGATTGCTGAGGAATGGGCTCCTTCTATTAGGAACATGACCTTCACGGTAAATGAATATTGCCCTCTAACCATTACTAAGTGGATGCTGTTTATGTGTTGATCGATTTTGTTTGTTATAAGGTTCATTAGCTCTTTGGTATTCTATTGCCATCAATCTGTTTGAGTTGTCCTTAAGATTGGTATTCGTAAATTATGTGTATATGCAATCATTTTGTGGCTATGCAATCTCAATTGTCAATCTCAATCTGTGTTGGTTTGGTTTGTTATAATGTTCATTAGCTCTTTGGTACACTATACTGACTCTGTTCCTTAGATTGATTATGTGAATTGAAACAGTTCTTGATATAATACCATTGCCATTTTAAGCTAATGAGAATTCATTCACCGGATACTTAGATCAGAGATATTGTATCTTAATTTTTGCTTTGATCTTTAGTAATACATATGTTCGAGTCGAGAACTACTTTGAATAACTCTCTTTTCGTTAAGATTATTTGATTTCTTTCTTTTGAATCTTACCTTTTGAGTAATTATATATCTGTAATTGATTATGAATATTTGAATTCTCTCTTTTCCAATCTTTATTTTAATTTCTTTAATACAACTATACAAGGACATGAGATGTTTTATAACCGAAGTTTAAGTAAAACAACCAAATTTGGCATAATATGTGCTTTCATTTGTTGCTGTTAGATATGTTTTTGGCTTTTATTTAGGGACATTGACTCTGCTGTACTCTGCTTTCATTTGATGATGTTAAAGAGTTATCTTTTTAGGCAAATAGAGTAATTTCTTTAACAGAGGAGAAACTAAGTGAACAGAGCTAATTACCTTTTTCTGCACCAGATAAGCGAGAAAGGAAAGTTAAGGGATCATTTAGGGAGACGTATAATGACTCCAACAAATGGTTCTAATCCTTGGTGGTCTATCTTCAAGCAAGCTATTGAAGCAACTGGAGGAAAACTCGCAAAGCCTGAAATTTTACTTTCAACTACTGATGCACGCTTTATCCGTAATTTGGGAATTCCAGTTTTGGGTTTCTCACCAATGACCAATACTCCTATTCTAGTGCATGACCATAACGAGGTATTAGCATGATGATATTTAATTATCTATTGACATCTTTGAGTTATACATTTTGAAACACAGTACTGATTATAAACACTTACTTGTGGCCTCATAGTTTCTTAAAGATACAGTGTTCATGAAAGGAATAGAAGTATATGAATCGGTTATCAGCGCTCTAAGTTCCTTTGAAGGAGTATATGATCAAGTGATTTGAGGCATGTATCGATCCGAGCAATTTGTGACAAGTAGCTTGAAGATGGTCGAGGTTCATATATATTACTATGGGTTATTGGGAGAAGAATTTTAAAGAATTTTAAAAATTTTGAGATTCCATCATTATTATTGGTTTATAGATTCTTAAAATTTTAATAGAATCGATTGTTATTTGTTTAAAGATTCTAAAATTCCATCCAAAATCCTTTGTTATTCAAAAAGTTTGGGTTTTAAAGATTTTATGATTCTATTAAAATCTTGTGTTATTGGGACAATGATTTTAAATATTTTAACTCATAAAACAATATTTAACAAGACTTTCAAAATATTACCTATATGGCTTAGATTCTCAAAGTTATTCTAATAAAAATATTTTGATAGATTTTCTAAATATACAAACTCTTTATAAATCTAACAAAATTTCTTACAAATTTAACAAATCTCTCAACTCTTAAAATCAATCAAACTTTTAAAAATCCTTCTCCCAATAACCCTCGTAAGAAGTGTTGTAGTTTTTCATCTGTAAATTATTTTGATTGACATTTTCTATGGCCTTGTGACCCTAAGTGATTGGTAATAATCCTTTGTACATATTGGACATTTTACTTGTATGCATAATTCTCAAACTCAGAAGAGAAATGATGTCACATAGTGTTCATCTTTCATTGCATTGCGTAAGACTTTGATTCTTTTCCATGTATTTAGTTAAAATCAATGGCTTATAAGAGTTAAAAGCACCCAAGTTCTAAATCTAATATATGTGGTGATCAAAAATAAAATAAAATAATACTATACGAAAATAAATTATCCATTCTCGCATGAGTACCCAAACGGTTTAGGCCAAACCCTTAAGTTATCTTTTGTGTTGAGTTTTACCTAAAGGTTTTCGTAGGCTTGGCTTTGGCAACTCCTATCCGCTTATAATTCGAGATTATATTTGATCATTGTATTCAACTTTATCTTATAGGCACATATAATCTATTTTATTAAAACAGGAACACTAGCCACTACAAAAAAAAAGCTTGATTACATCACTTATTTTATACATTTGTATTATTTATAATTGATGCATCACTTATACAAATGATTTTAAAAGTGATGATGCAAATGTTTAAACGGATTTAAACATTTGCATTAATCAATATAAATAATGCTAATGTTTGTATCAATTAATATTAATGATGTTAATTTTTGCATCAATTAATATAAATGATGTTAATTTTTATTACGGTTATTATAATTGATGTTAAATATTTATAGTATTTAATTGAAATTTGATTATATCAAATATTAAAAAATATTTAATTTTCTTTATAAATATTTATAATAATATTATTATACAGCCAAAATATTAATTGATGTAACACATCAATTTTTTAATAAATAAAAAAATAAAATTAATCTTATTTGATTAAAAAAAAATTAATTTTATTTGTTAAAACCAAAAGTAATAATTTTATTGACCAACAAATCCAAATATTAGATATTTAAAGTTTTAATATATATATATATATATATATATATATATATATATATATAGACATGTTTTCTCTTTCTCTTCATCATCAATTAGCGATGTGAGACAAAGTAAAAAAAGTTAGCTAATCACTTTTTAAGTAATATAAGTTTTATATCATTTTCTAAATGATGCTAAACAAAATAATTAATTACATCAATTATTAACCTGATTGGAATTAATAATTTTTTTTATCAATTTTATTGAAGTGATGCAAACTAATATCAATTTGTATCAATTTTACTGGACTGATGTTAAACTAGTCAATATCAACATCAATTATGATAAGGGGAAATTGCTTTTTATGACCTATTATTTGGTTTTGTTTGCAAAAGTAAGCATCATATTGCATGTTTGGCAAAAGTAATCCATGGGGTAGTGAAATTACAACTCACTCTCTTATGACCAAACAAAAACGTTCGCTACAATGACGATTTTAACCCGCGTAAGTCTTTTTTAGAAGTCTACGCTATGTAGACTTCTAAAGAAGACTTCGTTTGTAAACTTCTTTACTTCTAAAGAAGTCTACTCCATAGTTATTTCCTAAATTTTAATCATAAAAATAATAAAAAATAATTTGATAAAACTTTTGTATACATAAACTAAACATATACATTTTACATCTTAAAAGACAAAATTTCATACTAATGATTCAATTTAAAGCAACAAAGACGAATTAGGTTAGAAACCAATACAACCCTACGTAGACTTCTAAAGAAGACTTCGTTTCTAGACTTCTTTTCTTCAAAAGAAGTATATTGCGTAGTTATTTCTTAAATTTTAATTATAAAATTCATAAAAAAATAAATTGATAAAAATTGTGTATACATAACCAAAAAATGTACATTTTGCATCTATAAAAAAAACAAAATTTCATACAAATGAATCAATTTAAATAACCAAAGTCAAATTAGGTTAGAAACCAATACAACCCTATGAAGTCTTCCAAAGAAGTCTACAAAATAAAATAAAATTAAATTTTAATTATAAAAAATATTTAGATAAAAAAGTATATATATAAACAAAACATAGACAATTCACATCTATATAAAATATTTTTTCATGAAAATAAATCAATTTATAAGTTTCATGAGTATACGGTTCAAAATGGTTAGAGTTTGAGGTTTAAAGTTTAGTGTATAAGAAAGTGATTGTTAGGGTTTAGGGTCTAATTATATATGAATCATAGTTTATGGTTTGTTTCATGATTTATGGTTCATATTTTTATTATTTTAACTCTGAATTGTGAATACACAAACAAAATTAATGTATCATATAAAATTTTAACTTAAAACATTCGATTTAGGGTTTAGGGTTAAAGAGACTTCATCGGAAGACTTCGTTTGTAGACTTCACGAAGAAGTCTATAGTTCAAATTAAACCTAGCGGAAAATAAAATTTTTTAACTAAATGGTCGGGAACAGGATATGTAGACTTCTTAAGTAGACGTCTTCTGTAGACTTCAAAGGAAGTCTACTTAACCGAGATAAAGAGAGTTTAACATAATTGTGTTAAAAAGAAAATATGTCTCTCTCTCTAAAACGGCGCCTCCCTCTACTCTCCCACCTCTCTCACCGCGTATCTCCTCTCATTCCTCTCTCGCCGTCAATCTCATCTCCGTCTTCCTCTTGCTTTTGTGTTCATACTTTTCAGTCCGTGGATCTACTTTTCTTTGTGTGTCTTCATCTCGTTTTTTCTTATGGTTGCAGATCTATGTCCATAGTAATAAGTTATGAAATTTTTTTTTTTGTAATGCTTTATTGTTTAATTGTACACAGAAATGGGGCGATTCAGCTACAGTCAACCTTCAAGTGATTCTACAAGGTTGTGGAGTAACGGAGAACTTGAAGTGAGCTCTACTCTGCATCGATCTATAGATTTTGGAATTCCTAACAGATGCTACTGCGGTTTTCTTTCGGTGATGAAACAAATGGACAGTACAGACGAGTATCCGGGTAGGATGTTCTTTGGATGCAAAAATTATAAGGTAAGTAGACTGTTTTGATGTCTTTTTTGTTATTTGATTTATTTGAATATGAAAACTAAATGTACGTTTTCTGTTGTTCTTGTATAGAATGGTCCCCACCATATAGTCAAGTGGTGGGATGAAGCTATCATGGAGGAATTTCAAGAGCTACGATGTGCCCTGGACAACCAAGAAGACCACATGCGTGTCCTCGACAACCAAGGTGACTACACGCGTGTCCTCGAGAATTATGATGGGCAGGAAGCACAAAATCAGATTGAGGCAGAGATAGCTCAACTAAAAGAGCTAATTCTGGAGAAGAAACGTTTCAGATGCCCCGAGCTGAGGAATGTGATGGTGCCTGTTGTAGTCCTTGTAGGTTTGATCATCTACCTTTGTGCTAGCTTGAGTAGATCTTAGATTGTTGGATTATGTAAATGTTTTGTACCATATTCCTAAATCATGTGTATTTTTTGTATTCTCCAAATTCAGACTTCATTATCAGACGTCAATATCAGACTTCATTATCAGACTTCGTTTGTTGACTTCTCAAAATCAAATTAAACCGGTGGAAATTGAATCATCTTAGATTTTTAATTATTTTAATAAAAAATATTCGATATGGTTAGGGTTAAGAAGACTTATTTGGAAGACTTTATTTGTAGACTTCAAAAGAAGTCTGAAATTCAAATTAAACAAGTGGGAATTGAATCATCTTAGGGTTTTGAATATTTTAATAAAAAATATTCCATATAGAGTTTAGGGTTAAGAAGACTTCTTCGAAAGGCTATGTAGACTTCAAAAAGAAGTCTGAATTCAAATTAACCTTAGCGGGTAATCTAATTTTTTAACTATCTGGAGACTTCTTCAGTAGACTTCCTTTGTTCAAAAGAAGTCTACTATACCGAAACTTTTTAAGTATCTGGAGACTTCTTCAGTATATGTCTTGTGCAGACTTCTTTTGAAGTCTACTTAACCGAAATATTTTATTGTTCTTAAAAATCTACCCTCGTATATAAAGAAAATATATAAATGGTGACTTCATTTTTAGACTTCAGTAGACTTCTGTGTAGATTCCAGTCGCAGACAACTTTTTAACAACTTTTGTCGGTTTTGGTCAAACTAATCCAATTTTCGCCCTTTGTTGAGCAGGATAGAGAAGGTCAAATTTCCAAAGAGATTATACACAATGGGAGATGAGCCCCAGCCAGCAAAAAGCATAGGCTACTACAACAACGACTCGAAGCTGTTTCATGCCTTGGAAGCAGTACTGAGAGGATGAATGGGAAGAGCTTATCGATTCAAAGTTGGGTGTTTTTCTAAAGTTCTACAAACTGAATTTTGGTTGGGCATCGAGGGTGGTTCACTATATACTCGGTTTTTAGCTTTTTGCGAGAGAAAGTACGAGATATGGAGTTTGATCGGTGTAAACCCATTGAGGTTTTCACTGAATGAGTTTGAACAACTCACTGGTCTCAACTGTGAATATGTAAAGGATCTGGTGGATCCAGACGTTGAAGTTCTCCCTGAGACTGCATAATTTTGGGAGAAGCTTGGCGTGATTGCAGAGCTTGGTCCGAGTGTTGAATAACTTACAAAAGCGTGTACGTATGCTGGAGAGTGGACCAAGGAGGATAGGATTAGGTTAAATTTTTTATCCATCTACGCTGGATTCATCGAGGTACGGAGAAGGGATACACCCGCACCGGTTAACATGGCAAGGCTAGTCATGGATTTAGAGGCATTTGAAAATTATACGTGGGGAAGAGTGGCTTTCAAGAACCTCGTAGAGTCTGTAAGGAAAGCGAATTTGACCAAGACATATTCGCTTACAGGGTTTGCTGAAGTGCTCCAAGTTTGGGCGTATTTCGCTATGCCGAAATTTGGAGGTCTATACGAAAATCCATTTCCCAACAAACTCACTCTCCTGGTACTGGCTTACAACGGTTGCCGAGGACAAAAATACATCAAGGAGGCTATGCTGAAACAGGTATGGAGACTTCTTTTGACTTCTTTTACAATATTCAGACTTCGTGTAGACTTTTTTCTTGTGTAGACTTTTTTTCTTGTGTAGACTTCGTGTGTAAACTTTTTTTCTTGTGTTGACTTCGTGTGTAGACTTCTTTTCTTGTATAGACTTCTTGTGTAATCTTCTTTTCTTGCGTAGACTTCTTTTCTTGTGTAGACTTCTTTTCTTGTGTTGACTTCGTGTGTAGACTTCTTTTCTTGTGTAGACTTCTTTCGCTTACAAATGCCTCAATTGTTTTGTAGACCAGTTTCAACCACTTCAATTTTCTGGAAATGGAGGATATGTTCACAACTTGGGATGATGATGTCGAGAATCCTCTGATCCAGAACATAGTCAAAGCCATGTTTGGGGAGTTTGGTGGAGTCGCTTGGAAGTGGAAGTCAAGTGATTGGCAGATGAAAGGTGTTATGGTGTCTCCCATAGTGAAGTCAAGGCCACGAACGGCAAAAAAAGAAGCGTTGCATCGGACGATGAAAGCCGGAAGAGGTCTTGTTCAGAGAGTCCTTCCGTTGATGAGGAGGTTTTCAAGAGTCTGGCCGAGACGATGAAGCAATATTTCAAGAAATGCTGCTCAGCATTGTCTGACGAAATGAAGGCTGAATTTGAATCGTGCAATAACAAGTTCAAACTCCTGACTGAAAAGGTTGTGGCTGTGGAGCATACCATTGTCAAGATTAAGGATGTAAGGAATGATGAGCAGGTCAAGTCAAACAATGGCACCCCTAAAGAGGATGCACCTTTTGGTCGGGTTAGTTCCGATCCCTCTCCCAAACCTATTAAAAAGACCTCTAAGACTTCTAAGACTGCTAAGACTTCTAAGCCTTCTTTGACTCCAGTCATTACTAGGGAAAGAACGAGGACTAAGAAGTAGACTGCTAAGCTGATTTCATGTTATTGTAGTCTCGGAACCTTTATTGTTTCTTTCTTGTTGGTTGGTGGTTTGTTGATGTTTTTTTTTTGTACCTTCCGAATTTTGTGATGTTTAGTTACGTCCTCATGAACAAAATAAAATTTATAAAGCCTTTTTTTGTCATTTCTTTTCATTGATATATACAATGCATAATTGCAGAAAAACAAGCAACTCTATGTCAGAGTGTGAACTCAGAAAACGATCCAAGTGTCGTATTTGTAGGGACTCTCTATGAAGAGGACGGCTAAATTTGTGGTCCGAGCTAAGACCGATATGCTAAGGAGGCAAGCTTGTAGAAATAGCACCTCTTTTGCTCCCACTCTTAACAAGGTAAAACAAGGCGGTGGATATGATCCTATTGCTCCCATTGACAAAGCTAAGAGTAGGGCTCTACTTGATTGGCTGAAAACCCTTCCGTAAGTCGTCACTATCGAAACAAATGATTTAAAGTCTATATATTAAGTAGTATTAGTCTACATAGTCTGAATGTTATCTACTCATTACGTCTCTGCAGTGGCTGGCCGAAAAGAGACAATAAGAAGTTCGCATTAAACAAGTGGTGGTGGCTTTTGAGGACTCGACAACAGTGGCTGTTAGACACGATATATTGTGATTTGGGACATCCTCCTAATTCATTCTAGTGAAGAAGAAATAACCAAAGCAGTGGAGCCTGTTGCTATCCTGGTGCCTTATCTGCTCCGGGAAGTGGCTTCCAGAGATGATAAAGATAAGTTTCCTTCTGAGGCTTTCACACACACACATGTAGAGGGAGTGCCACAACAAGGTCCTGGTGGTGATTGTGGAGTGTATTGCGGAGTGTATTGCCTGAAGTTCATTGAATTTCATGTACTTCGACTACCATTTCTCTCGACATTGTGTGATGACAAGATGAAAGTTATCAGAGAGAACCTTGCGACTGATATATTTCATGAGATCGAATGCCGTGGACCTGATAATCGCGACTGGGCGGATTTGGACATCTACGAAGGTTCATGATGTTTGTTGTTGATAATTTGAACTTACTAATTATGGTATTTTGTAAGAAAGTGATATGGTGGGTAAAGTTTTTTTTGTAACCCACCATTATTCTTTTGTACATGTTGATATGGTAGGAAAGTTTTAGTTGTAACCCGTCAGTTAACATTACAGGTTCGGTAATATAAGTATTTGGAGTAGACTCTTTCAACAGACTTATTTTCCAGGCTTCTTGAATAGACTTCTTAAATAGATAAAACACAACAAAAATACAGGTTCTCTCTACCATATTACAAGGCTCTCTTAGTATTCGGAGTAGACTTTTTCAGTAGACTTTTTCAGTAGACTTCATTTCCAGACTTCTTAAATAGATAAAACACAAAAACAACACATGTTCTCTCTACCATATTACAAGGCTCTCTCAGTATTCGGAGTAGACTTCTTCAACAGACTTCTTTCTGCACTTTGAGATTAACTTACACAATGGGGTCGAGTATGTCCATGTTGCTTGCACTTTGAAAAACTGTATTTCTTGTGCATCTTTTTTGGTCTGGTGCCTCTCTTCCTTGACATTTCTAGCCAAGTTTTCCACCTCGACTTTTCCTTTCTCCCCAGAGCAATCTTCACGACCGGAAGACCACATGGTTCCTTCTTGATGTCGTTTTCATCAGAAATTGGGGCGGGGGGGGGGGGGGGGGGTTAACGGGATGTGAATATGTCGCGTATAACGTCTCCTTCGAGTAAGTTGGACACACAAATGTCAACATTAACATATCGGCCTCTGTTGCCGCTGCAATGACATGTGAGCAAGGAATTTTTTCAACACCACACGAACACTTTCCATGTTCCTAATCGACAATACAATCCCGTGGTCCACCCTTAATGAAGAAACGCCAGCCATCTATGCATTCTACCTTCATCTTTCCCACATAATTTTCTCGAATTGCCAATACATATTCTACTCCCCGGGTATGCCTAGTTGTGAGACCTAGAGCATCTTCATGCCTTTTATTATACCATCTTCCGAGCTTTTCTCTAATAAACTCCAACAGAAATGTGATGGGAAACCTTTTCGCTTGCTTAACCGCCGAGTTGATCGATTATGCGATGTTTTTCGTCTTTATGTTGTATTATTTGCCAGAAAATGAACTTGTGGCCATAACCTCGGGTCCGCTTCCTCCAAGTATGTTGCAAGAGCGAGGTTTACATCTCGGAGTGCGTCTATGTATCGATTATAATTGGAAAGTGTATGCGCGTAGGCAGCACCTTTCACCAAGTACATGAGTTGTTTCCCGTGAAAGTGTGTCACTATGTTTTGATGATAGTAACATATGCCTTATGTTGCCCAAGGTATCACATTGTTAAATGTGTTAGCGATGGATTCATGCCGATCAGAAACTATGACCATCGGAAATTCATCTGAAAAAGATTTACTCAATTTGGTGAAAAACCAATTCCACGAAGCATGACACTCAGAATCTACAACTGCAAAAGCCAACAAAAATATCTGAAAGTTATCGTCCTGTCCGGCTGCCACTAGCAAAACACCTCCGTACTTCCAATTTAGATGAGTCCCATCCACCACAATCACTCGCCTCAAGTACTGAAAATCAGCTATGGAAGCTGCAAAAGAGATGAATACATATTTAAATCTATTCATCTCATCGCATACAAGGTCCGTGACACTTTCCGGATTGGCTCTCTCTATTTGGCGCAAATAAAAAGACAGCTTCTCATATCCATCTTCTGCTGTTCTCCTCACCAATTGTTGGGCATACATCAAAGCTCTATAACAAGTAGTGTAATCGAGGGTTAGACCGAACATCACCTTCATAGAATCTTTGATATGCTTTGGCACAATTCCATCGATTATGCGATCACTTCTATAAACAAAGCTCTAACGTACTTAGGTGTACAATGTCTACGGTGAGCTGTACTATCTGACACATAACAAGTATGAACCTTCAAATATTTTGTCACCCAGAATGTGTTTGCTCGTTCTTCACACCCGCTCTAAGCTTCCATGCGCATCCATTGACAGAACATTTTGCGACAAACTAAATCTTGCTAGACTTAGATACTTTAAACACAAATCTTTCCATCAACGCCGTCAATCGCAACTCTGATACAAGCTTCTCCTTTCTAGGAAAATTGTTATTGACAAAGATATTAGAGGACCAACGTTCTACTTGACCACCACAATGCGCTTTCAAACCCTCACCAACAAAAGACATATCCTCTTCATGCTCATCCTCATCTTTCACTTTCCCGTACTCACTGTAAGCCACATCCAAGTCATCGAACTCATATTTGGCTTTCACATTCGTATAATCATCGTTCTGATTTTCATCCCCATACTCATCAGCGTCTTCATCCCAATCTTCTTCACCATCTTCACTCACATCATCATAAAAGTCATCTGCCTGTCCACGGACATATCATTCTCATGCTCTATTATCCTACTTGAAATGCAAAGCCGTACACAATGCATCCTACTCAACTCAATCAAGCTATCATACGTGACATAAATAGGAGGAGAATCAGGAGGCATTTGTTGAAGCATCACATGTGGTAATAGATAGGATAAGTCCACAAACTCTGCATCCTTTTCCAACATATAATCCTCTTGTGCCATTTGAAGAAACTCACCGTGTGTGCAACCATATCTGAAGAATAACATTCGCCCTCCTTTGCGATTATCCACCTCGAAATGCCACAACAATTCCTTCCTCACCCATTCTCCAAAAACAGCGGATATGTGAATCATTCTTTGTAAGAAAACCAAATTCAAACCACATTAGAAATCAATATCGAATAAGTAGACTTCTACAGAAGTCTGCTAGTAATAAGGTAAATACCTAATAACATAAAAATTAATTAAATCTTAACTATAACAAAAAAATATGTCAAACTCATACATAAGCAAGACCAATAAATAACACAAACTCAAGAGTCAAATAATCATATTTATTTGTTGCAAATTTTAGATAAATGAATTTTATAAAAAAATTGATGTCGCAGACTGAAAACGAAGTCTACATTGTAGACTTCCCAACGAAGTCTGCTACTAATAAGGTAATGCATCAAAACACAAGAAAATTAATTAAAGCTTAGCTATAACAAATAAACATGTCAAACTCATACATAAGTAAGACCAATAAATTACACAAACTCAAGAGTCAAATAATCATTTTTATTTGTTACAAATTGCAGATAAATGTTTTATAAAAAAATTAAAGTTGGAGACTAACAAAGAAGACTACTTTCTTACACTTCTTTAAGAAGTCTAAGCTTAATAAGCTGACTACCTTAAAATACAAAAAAAAACTGATTCCACCATATGTATAAAACATTATCATATAAAACTGATACAGAAGCAAGTACACTTACTAACACAAGCTCAAGACCAAAAAAAAATCATTAAAAATCGTTATAAATTTGATTAAAATGCGTTTAAAAAAAACTTGTAAACGTAGACTTCCTATCGAAGTCTACTATAGTAGTCTATCAGATAAGTCTACTATAGTAACCAACATATGAAGTCTCCTTTTTAGGTTACTTTTGCAATTGAAAAAAGTTGGTAGACTTCTCCGAGATGTCTACCTTACGTGGAGAAGTCTCATACAAAAAGTAAACTTCTTGGAGGTTAGTTTTGCAATTGAAAAATTGTGTTGTACTTTCTGTACTTTTCGGAGTAGACTTCTCCACGTAAGCGAGACTTCTTGCAGATTAGTTTTGTAATTGACCAACTTTGACTTTTCAAGTAGACTTCCCCACTACAAACGAAGTCTAAAAGGGGTTAGTTTTGGGGTTGAACAAACATTGAATTAATTAAAAAGTAGACTTCGTTGAGAAGTATGCGAGGAGAGTAAACTTCTCTACGAAGTCTCTTAATTAAATAATATTTTCGTTACCCCAAAATTAGCCTCTGAAGTCTACTCAAGAAGTCTGTAAAAAAGTCAAACATAGGTCAATTGCAAAACTAACCTCTCTTTTCTACGGACTTCTTGACTAGACTTCGTTAAAAAAAGTATTCGTCTTGGTCAATTGCAATACTAACATTTTCTCAAGAAGTCTCATTGAGAAGTCTACGCCAGTTTTTTTTGTTCTCAGAGAAAGGCGCAGACTTCAACACGAAGTCTACTATCATAAATCGGAACACGCGGTCAATTGCAAAACTAAACTGTGCGTTGACCATGAGACTTCTTAGAGAAGTCTACTCTAAGAAGTCTACTAGGAGTAGACGTCTCTAAGAAGTCTGCTGTCGCGGCACAAATCAGAAAATTCACGAAAATCAACTGGAAAAATTACCTAGAAGTGGTCTTTAGCTTCTTCGACCGCCGAGAACTTCGATTCTAGCCACCACCAAAGAAGCCCAATCGCCATGCACGACCAAATCACTGTATATGGCAATATCTTAGAACTTCAAGTTTGGAAAAGGTAAATTAGAGAGTTTTTGGGATAAAAATGGAGAGAAAAGTGAAAAATATAAGGTTATGAGAGAAGATAATGAGCTTAAAGAGCTCAAAAATTGGTTGAAAAGTTTTAAAAGCTTCAATTTGGTTGAAAATGGTGGTTGGGTGAATTGATGATGATGCCATTTTCGTGAATAAGTGAGAAGGACGAGGATTGTTTGGTCAATTGGATTTTCGAAAAAGAAAAAAACCAAAACCGATGACAATTTCGTGAATAAGTGGAACTAAAAGTGATGGTTTTAAAAAAAAGTGGTAAATGTTAAAAATGGTTGAAATGAGGGTTAGTTTTGCATTTGACTAACAATTTTGAGTTATTTTTACAAGAATCTCTTATGATAATTGATGTTTTACCATTTATTTTGTATCATTTTTAATTCATAATTCAAAATAATATTATTTAATTTTATAATACTATTTAAATGATTCAAGCTCCTTTTTGTAATAACTTTATTGTTTAACCAATTATTCACGTGTTATGTTACGAAATATGCCATTCTGCATTTAAGTTTTTTCTCTAAAAAAGTTCATTAAGTGGAATATTGAGAAAAGTATTCAGCCCCACACATACACTGATGCCGGTGTTTTTTAAATAACATAGCCACAAGTGTAGATTTTTTTTTTTTTTTTTTTTTTTTTTTTTTGTTAAAAGCCACAAGTGTAGATATGTAAAATAATTTTCAATTGAATTTTTGTTAAATAAATATGATAATACGTAGACACATATGATATGATCAGCCAAGATTGTTATAGATTTTTAAAACTAGAAGCTACCGCAATAAAGAGAAAAAGCGTCGTCATAGTACTTCGAGAAGATGTAATCTTTATCATGTCTCGCTATCTCCACGTCCAAAAGTATAAGATTGTTACAGGCTACTGCTGTGAGTTTATCAATTCCGTCTACGACAACTAAAAACAAAAGCAAATAACTGTAGTCTTTTGCGGTACGTCTCATAATATTGTTGAAACAACCATGTCGGTCTTATTGAGAAATACTACTCCATGTGTAGAATGATCATCGCGGGAAAATATTGATTGTTGGTTTCTTCTATGTACAAAATATGAAAATTATAACTTGCCGATGTAAGATTATGATTTCTATTGTTGTTCATCTGTTATGTAGTGTGTATTCTCCCAATTTATGTGGGTTAAGATTAATATATTGGTTGTGAACTTCTATTGGTCGATTTTTTAGATCTTTTGTTTCTTTTTTCTTAAAACTATAAATAATTATTTTGGTTTTCTTGTGTACAAACAACTAAATGAAAACCTTATAGAACGCTTAGAAGGACATCTTATTCATCATAGAGGATACAATATATATACACTATAGAGAGGAGACCACGATAACCTAATTACATTCAATGGTTGTATATAAATGGAGTGTCCATAACTGTGTGATCGTGTTTCCATATGTGCGGATCCTAATAAACCTTACTATCATGTGTTATTTACAAACATACTATGCTGATGTGTCATCACTCTTTTCATAATAATATAAAAATGGGTTCAAATTACTAGCGTAATTACAATCAATGACACTCATATTAATTTGTTTAGAGAAGAGAAATATGGATGAATGGTAATGAATAATGTAGAAATTAGTTCTGTCTCATCATTTTACTATTCATTATGGTAAGTAAATTTAAAATCATGTTTTGCCTTTATCTTCTAAATTATTACATTGTTCTCTTTCTCTCTTCTTAATAATATGTTAATGATAATGCTAGTGACAGTGATGGTGTTAACGGTATAAGAGCATCTCCGATAAGATTCTATTTTTGCCTCTAAACTCTATTTTTAGAGTAAATTCATCTCCAATGGTACTCTATATCTTACTCTAAAAATAGAGATCTCTATATGTAACTCCAAATTTGGAGTTAAATATAGAGATCTCTATTTTTTAGAGTAAAACTTTTTTTTCACAAAACACTCCTTTAATTTTGATATGTTTCTATTTTGTAACAAAACAAAAATTATATGTTTTATTTTTATACTTAAATAAAATTACAATAGCAATAGATAATTATGTAATGAAGTTTTATTTGTGTGGTAAACTTTTAATTTAAATAAAATCATAATTGTATTATTTTTTGTTAAAAATATAAAACAAATGGGTAAATTTTGTATATTTGTAAAGTAAAAGGGTTTTAAAAAAAATAATAACTAAATAGAAATAGAAGATACTTGCAATATTTTTTGTTTAGAGTAAAAAATAGAGGTAACCATTGGAGCAAACGCATTCTCTATTTTTAAAGAACTTTATTTTTAGAGTAAAAAATAGAGTAAACCATTGGAGATGGTCTAAGTTAACGAATAACAACATTAGTTTGCTGATTATCAATATAATTTCATATTTTTAGTAAGTTAACAAAGTTATTTAGTTAATAATTCATATTTTCTATTATATGATAATTATGTTAACACGATAGTTTTCATATTTTTATATTTGATATTTTTATGATTTGATAATTCAATTAACATAAAAATTTATGATATCATAACTAGTATAACATGACAATTTTATTTTATATAATATTATAATTGGGTTAACTTGATATTTTTTATAATATGATAACTAATTTAACACGTTAATAGCATAATCACAATGTTAAAGGTGGTTTTAGATTGAATGAACAGTATTGCCGAAGTTTGTTAACAATGTTATCATGCGAGAAGTAAACAGTAATATATCGCTAACAAAATTTATTAACCAAATGGTATTTTTGTAATTAAATCAAATAAAAAAGATATTTGTGGATAAAAAATTGTTGCTCTCTGTTATACACCTAATTTTTAACTATCTATTACCTATTACCTAATTATAAAATTATTTATGTATATTCATTAAAATTACCCTTTCGAGAATCAAATATTTTTTATTAAATTAACCGTAAAATTAATTATTTTAAAAAAAAACATATCACTCTTTTTCCTTCCTTAATTGAGAGCCACGAAAATTAGTTTAGTAACTCGAGGAGTTCGCTAATGCATAGCCGTAAACCAAGAGACTGTCTATGGAGTGGAGTGGTTTAGCATAATAGATAAAGGGATCGACTAAGTCATGACTTGACTTGACCATGAAGTGGTAATGCAAGAAATGACTGGTAAATATTATTCAGGCTGTTCATCACCGACCAGATGTGGAAGATCAGAAGTTGGCTAGTAGTAAAAATCTGGATCAAGACAAGGAGTTCTAAGGTTAACTATATGGGATTGAGTTTAAGAAAGGTTGTAATTGGGAAAAACGTATTTAGTGAAGCTAAACTAAGGAAGTGAGTAAAGCTTTTCGAGAGTCGAGGGAGTTCAGACATAATTTTTGGAGTAAAGTGTCCTCCTTAACGAGTCTTTCCGATAACCAAGTTTGCTCGGAGGTAATAACTACTATACTCAGTTGTTCAGTAATCTGAATCGAGTCGGGCGAGACTTCGTTGTGGGTACGAGAGTGGACGAAACAAGTACTTGAGATTGAATATGAGTGGGATTGCGACCAAGAATTGGGTGCATTAACGAGGAAAACAAGGTAAAGACTAGGGCCGGGTAAAATCTGAGGAAGTAAGTAAACAAAATTCTGAAATAAGCTAAGGAAATGGAGTAAGGTTCCAGCAACTATCGAATTCGAGGACGAATTCAATCTAAGGGAGGGGGGGGGGAGAATTGTAACATTCGTGATCGTCGGATCAACCTGGTACGAGAATGGTATGCGAAAGTGGTACGGTCACGGTACGAACATGGTACGACCGTTATACGGACATGGTCCATGGGAATCCGGATGTGAAGGCTCGAATAAGGAAATGTCCAGAAGTAATCGAGTGTTTGAGGTGGCTAATGCTTTTAGTCGAGAGAAAATGAAGATAGTCGGAATGAAATGGAACTGGCCATGGAAATCGGAGTTTAGTCGACTGGGATCAGGTTTGAGCTGGACATAGTAGCTCGGATAAGTGTTTCTCAGACAGTCCGTGTTTTTCGGAGTGCTTGGTCGGAATTCGGACAAGGCAGTTATTGGTCGGAGTTGAGCTGGAAGTTACCTGGGAGATTAATTTGATTAGTCGACACGGAAAGTAAAATAGTCGAGCGGGAACGGTTATAGCCGAGGGAGCGCTTGACTAAATTAGGCGGGAACGGTTTTTGCCTCGACTATAATCAATTACGGTCGAATATAATGATATTGGCTCGGCTAAAATGAATTATGCGCGGACATAAAATAGGGGGAACGGTTATTAGCCGAGGCACGTGGGACATATCCGAGAAAAAGGAGCGGGAATATGGAATGGACGGTTACTAGGCGGTTTCTAGTGGTTTATTCCGTGAAAAGGACAAGTCTCAGGAATACTCATGATTACGCATATTTTCTGGGAGGAAAAGATACAGAGAACGAGTGGAAAGGAGACGACGGGAATTCCTGTCGAGAGATGGAGAGAAATAGCCGATCGGATTCGATGTTAGTCGACGATGATGCGATTCTAGTCGATACGCAGTGGAACATAGTCGTGTGGTGTGTGGCCACGATCGTGAGAAAACGGTTATATCATCTGTTCATCCGACAGAATCATCGAGCAGAAGTAATTACCGAGAGAAAAGATACGCACAGAATTTCCAGTCGAAGGATTGATGGAAATAGCCGATCGGATTAGCGGATAGCCGACGGTGACATGAACACAGTCGATGCGCGAAGGAATATTGTCGCGAGAGGCGTGACTACGATCGACTGGAGATGGTGATATCGTGAGTCCATCCGAGGGAATCACTGAATTGAAGGAATTCACCGAGAGAAGGAGACGACGGATCATCTATTCGAGTGATTGGCGGTTAGAGTCGATCTGATTCGTGAATAGTCGACGGTGACAGAATTACAATCGATCCGAAGAGGAACATAGTCGCGAGATGCGTGACTATATCCGAGAGAAATATGGATATTCGGGAGAGATCCACAACTGTAAGCGGTTACAGTGCATATGATCAAGGCTGATCATATTAATACACGACAATTGGTTTGCAGCCGTGAAGATTGGCAAGTGAGACGGTTCTGCCGAGAGAACAATCGGGCGCAACGTGAAACTGGTCGGGAGAAACGTGATTCTGTTCGGGAGAGACGTGACTCTGTTCGGGAGAGACGTGACTATATTCGGGAGCAACGTGACTATTATCTGGAGAAACGTGACTACAGTTAAAGGGACCGTAGCTGGCGTGCGAAGTATGAAGGATCCATGCCGCCTCTCTTCGTTGCTTGGTCATGTGGAGATGGTTGGTTGAATGACTAAGTAACGAGGGGAGGTGTGTTATGTGGATTGCGGGATTGATGGCTGAGACATCGTGAGAATGGAACAGTGGCCGAGACAATAGCAGTGGCTGTAAATTACAGTCACGGGATCATGCGGATCAGGTCGACTTCAGTCAATGCAACTGCGGCTACGAATGGCCAAGGTACTTGCTAAGCCGAAACTAGTAGTGACTGTGCTGACTGCGTAGGTTGCTGGATAGTTAACTAGACTGACTAAGTTAAGTTGCTAGATGGAAGGAATTTGGTGAACCTCATCTAGGATATCGGTTAGAAAAATTCGAAAAATTTCTTGAGGTTTGAATGCTGGTTAGTAAAACCGGGTCGGGACATTTCAATTTGGTAAAGCCTTGCATTGCGTAAGAGCTTGATTCTTTTCCATGTATTTGTTTGGCCTTAATGATATGATAAGAATGTGGTTGTTAAAATCAATGGATTATAGGAGTTAAAAGCACCCAAATTCTTAATCTAATATTTTTGGTGAGCTTAATCTAAAAATACTACTATAGGAAAATAAATTAAGCATTCCCGCATGAGTACCCAAACGTTTTACGCCAAACCCTTAAGTGATCTTTTGTGTTGAGTATTATTACCCAAAGGTTTTAGTAGGATTGGCTTGGCTCAACTCTTATTATGATATCATTCGAGATTATAGTTGATCCTTGTATTCAAATTTATCTTAAAATCACATATAATAGATTTTTTTTTTTAATTTTATCTTTTTTTATGATAAACTTTTAAATTGCAAATACTCTTGAAAATGATTTTACAAATTACATAGAAGCAAAAAGGAAGATTTTCTACGTAAGAAAATAAGATAGATCATAAAAATTAGGTAGAATTGTATTTATAGGTATAATGGCCGAACCGGGTCAACCCGAAAGAAATCGGGTATTAACCCGGTCGGATTTGGATAAAACACACCTCAGATCGATCAACCAAAATAGTTTGATCGACCGCATTTGATCGATCAACCAAAACGGTATGATCGATCAGATCTTCATGTCCTGTTTGATCTATAAGATCCTAGCTTTTGATCGATCTCAGATCTCCCCTGAACCGGTTTAGTGCATCCAGGTCCATTTTTTTCACACCCCTTTGATTTACTTCAGCCTCTTGCTAAACCTCCATATTACCCAAAGTCCTCCAAAATACCTAAAAACACTCCAAAATGCAACAAAATGTACTAGGACTAAATAGATGCTAGAATAAGGTAAATAATGAACTTATCAACCAACCACAACAGTTTGAACAGACATTTTGCCTCATTTACCACTCTATTTTTGTTAAGACGATTGACAATTTATGAATATGATGCAATGATCCAAATTAGCTGCTAGGATCCAAATTAGCATATATTGTTTTCCAAAATATCAACAGCTACAAAAATTCTATAGGAATTGTATTGCCCCTATCAATGGTCAACTGTATGGCCGGTGTCTTTTAAATAATATAGTCATAAGTGTAGATATGTAAAATAATTTTGAATTGAATTTGTGTTAGAAAAAGATAATAATACGTAGACACACATGGTATGATCAGCCAAGTTTGCTATAGCTTTTTAAAACTAGAAGCTACCGCAATAAAGAGAAAAAGGGTTGTCATAGGAGTACTTGAAGAAGATGTAATCTTTATTATGTCTCGTTATCTCCACGTCCAAAAGTATAAGATTGCTACTGGCTAATGCTTTGAGTTGATCAATTCCGTCTACGACAACTAAAAACAAAAGCAAATAGTTGTAGTCTTTTGCGGTACGTTTCATTTTGTTTTCTTTTTTTTTGTTATGTTTGGACAACTATGTCGGTCGTATATTGGATTTCAAAATTTAGCAGGAGAGAGCTTTTTTTTCCTCCCGAAACATAAAAACGCATCTCATCCAGAAAAAGAGCCGCCACCGTGATTGAAGATTTCACCGGCGTTCGGCGGCTTCGACAGCGCCAACGCCGGGGTTTTCCGTTTCCTTCTGTCTTGTTTTCGCTTTGTAGTGATCTTCCGGTGGGTCTTTCAAGCTAATCGTTGATTCTCTGTCGGTCTCGAAATAGGCAGATCTGAGATGGTGATGGAGGCCGTTGTCTTGGTGGAGCCGGCTTCTGTGAGCTTCGGAACGGTGGTGCCGTTATCACCACCAAGCTCGGTTTGCCTTACGTTTCTCTTTTCAGATCTGATTTTTTTGATTTTGTCCGGCGGGTCTTGGTGTCTCGATGTTGTGATGGTCGCCAGCTTTATCTTTCCTTGTTTGCTTCCTGCGTTTCTGTCTCTGTCGTGCTCGCAGGTTTGCCCCTCGGATTTGATTTCGTCTGGTTTATCTTAATCGATGTCGTGGCTTTCCCTCTGCTCGATTTGTCTTCCTTGGCCTGTTTAGTGGTGTTGGTCTTAGCGAGTTAAATAAATGGTGTTTGTCTTAGCAGTTTTAGTTTCTATGATAAGAAGCTATTGTCTTGGAGGATTTGGCATTTACGGGTGTTTCCTCTATGGCTGTTCCTATTGGGTTTAGAAGTGTTTTGTTTGGTTTTAGTTTCGGGGTCCGGGTTCGTCGCTGCGTTGGTATCTTGTTGCGGAGTAAACTACTAGCCCTCCTTGGTACCTTGTGTGGTTCTAGGGTTTGGTTTTTAAGACAAAGCAGTGGGTTAGTTCTTCAGCTCTTCTCTTGCGAGGAGGTGATCAGTCTTTGATCTGTAGTTTGTTGAGGTTGAGTTTCACGAGTGTCCGCTTGTTTGAGCTGCTGATCCGTTTGACGTTTTTCCGCTCTGATTTCATGGTATTTATCTTTGAGCTCTTTCTCCTTATCTGTTGCCTCTCTGCTTTAGAAAAATAGTTTTGGAGTTGTTGCTATTCCCTTGTTGGTCTTTGCTGCTATTGTCTCTTGCCGGTGGAGTCTGAGATTTAGTTTGCCTCATGGTTGATTTTATGGTGGGAGGCAGTTTGGTTTGGGTTTGTTCTCAATTCTTTTGATTGTCGGTGTTATCAATGGCTTCTCTGCAAGTCCTTCATTAGTGTTGGCTCAATGTTTCAGTGTTTGCATTTCATTTCATTTCCTATTTGTCATGTTCTTATCATTTTCGGATGTTGGTTTATATGTATGTTATCTTAATCAATATATTATCAGTTGAAAAAAAAAAGATAACTATGTCGGATAAGTAACAATAACGTCTCCATTTTTTTTAGACAGTTAATGTTTTATTTTTACTATATTTAAGTTTACTAAGTCAACAATTTAAAATTTTAATCTAAGCACATGATAGTTGGAAAATAAATCTATCAAATTGCAAATACTTGAAAAATTAAATTATTTTCTCACTACATATCTAGAATATCCATTACGGGAAGAATAATGGTTTTCGGTTTCTTATAGATGCAAAATATGAAAATTATAACTTCTCGATTTAATATTATGATTATGATTTATAATTCACCCAATTTCTGTGGGTTAAGATATATCTTGGTTCTCAACTTTTTTGGTCAATTTTTTAGATCATTAGTTTCTTTTTTCTCGAAACTATAAATAATTATTTTGGTTTTCTTGTGTAAAGACAACTAAAAGAAAAGCATTGTGGAATATTTTGTCTTGTTTTGTTTTTTCAGAAAAGGTGTGGAATCTTTAGTTAGTGTCTTATATTAACTATAAGAAAAGTTTTGATGGGCTTCCTTAAGAAAGTTAAAGTTATTGTAGTTAAGATTATTTTGAAGATGTTTTTCTCCTTAAGAAATTTTGAGCAACTAAGAGTGGAGAGTTGTTGACCACAAAACTGAAAAAACAAAGAAAGGAGAGCAATATTAAGGCACTTAAAAAATATGAATACCAAATTTCTAATCATACGCACGAGTAAATTAAAGCAATTATGAAGATTAATTTGACCAAGATTATAATTAATCTCAGAGATTTGGTTACATTATTCTCTACCAATGGCCTCATGACATTACAAAGTTAATCAAATTAAAGTGTTCTTCGATCTTTCCAATTTAAAGTAGGCTGTCGATTACTTTGACCAAAAAATTAAAAGCATGCCATTCTCTCCTATTGAAGAGGAGATATAAAAGTTATCTCTTTTCATTTATGGGGTTATTTCTGTTTTCTACAATTTCATACTTTTGCCTTTAGACCGACTCTTGACTTGAGTAACAAGGCGAGGTTCAGATATTTGTCAATATGAATGCTGAATGCATTAGACATGATTGATTTTAATTTAATTGAAGTATTGTTGGAAGAGTTGTTCCTCACTCTCGTCTTTTGTTAAGCCATTTCTTGTGTAATTGCACCTTTTATTAGACTTTGAGGGTCCTTTCTTCCCAAATTCCTTCATTAAACAAAGAGGTATTTTATCGATTTTCTCCTTTTGATAGAGTTCACTTCCATTTTTCTTCTTGCTTGTGAGAGAATCAGTCCACCACTTTTTTTCTTTCTATGAGAGTAAATTTTTCTGCGATTTCAAAACCGAAAAGGTTACATTTCCCTAACCGAATTGTTATCTTGTGAATCGATTCAACGAATTTTATGCCGACGCTTCCCGTGAAGATGCAACGAGTCTTGTTTTGACAAAATTCAGAGGTATATGCAATCTTTCAACATCACAATTTAAATATGACCAAGTTACTTTTTCCGGTTCACGAATTTTATGCCGACGCATCCCAATATCTTTATGATTCATTGTCGCTTTATTATAATGACTACTCAATTGTATCCTCCACTGCGTTCAATTTTTATTGTATAAATCAATAAAATTCGATAAGTTATCAAATTATTCATGAAGCTCATCCATTTTTCTCTCAAACCAAACCCAACGGTCATGAACCAAATCAAAATTTTCGAAAGTTTTGAACTTGAACCGAATTATAAAATAACATGAACGTAAAAGAAATTTCTACACAAAATCATTCAAAACAAAATCGACTTTTTTGAAATCGAACTAAATTAACCGAATTAAGAAAAATTCATTAAACATAATCTTTCTAGTTACATATATAAAAATACAATAAAATATAGAGTTAGGAAAATCTTCATAAATGTGTCTAATGGTTTTCTAAATTTGAGTTAGGAAAACCTTTCCAAATGTGTTTAACGGCTTCATTAAAAATTAGGAAAACCTTCCTAAATGTGTATAAAAGCTTCCTAATAATGTTAAAAATGATTACCAAAATTTTTTGAGCTATTATTGAACTAAAAACTTAAAAAGAGCTATTTTAAGCAATTTCTCTAAAATATACTGAAAACTACAATACTAATTGAAATTAATTAATCATTTTTGGTGTTATTATAATTTGTTTTCCAAACCTAACCGACTCCAAATCTAAACCAAACCATAATTTGTAAAACTGGAACTAAACCAAAATATAATATGATAGATAGATTATTCTAGATCAAAAACACCCAAAACTTAAACCGAACCGAGTAACTGGATACCTATGCTTACTTTAGATATCGTTTGGTTTCCATTCAAACCTAATTGATAATTAAAAAAATAAAAGTCTATAAAAAGTTGAGCTAACCTCATCTCATTTTTAATGAAAGATTTGGATATTTATTACACCTTAGCTTATATTATATATATATATATATATATTATGTTTTCTATGTTTACAAGAATGCATAAGACATGATTTTAATTTAATTATAGGATTCTTGGAAGTGTTGTTGCTCACTCTCGTCTTTTGTTAAGCCATCGGTTTCTCGTCAAATTGCACCTTCTATTAGACTTTGAGGGTCCTTTCCTCCCAAATTCCTAAGCAAAGAGGAATTTTATCAACTTTCTTCTTTTGATAAATACCACTTCCATTTTTCTTCTCGCTTGTGAGAGAATCAATCCACCACTTTTCTTTTTTATGAGAGGAAAATTTTCTGCGATTTCAAAATCGAAAAAATTACATTTTCCTAACCGAATTATTATCTTGTGTAGCATTTTTTTACAGGACCAAAAGATGTAAGTTACTTTTTCTCGTTTTTGACAAGATTCAGAGGTATAGAGAATCTTTCAACATCACAAGTTAAGATGACCAATTATCTGACAGCTCGTCTGATGGAGATGCGAATACAGACTTTAGCTCAGCCATCGGTTCAGAAAGTGAGAAGTGTGATCCTCAATTTGTGATGCGAGATTTATATGATGATCTGGTGGAAACCTGCAAAGTAAATGTGGCTCTAGTACATGAGAAGAAAAAATTGCACATCAATGTTGAAGAACTTGAAAAAGAACTTTATGTTGAGAAGAAACGTGCTAAGCAAAACAACTCAGGAAAGGAGAACACATATGTGCGTCTCAGTTACAAGCAAAACAACTCAGGAAAGGAGACATATGTGTTTCTGAAGCGTCTCAGAAATCTGATGCAAAGGAGATACATGTACTGTATCAGACGCAAGTCTTGTAACAAAATCGAGAGCAAGAGCTGTAACAAGCACTTCTACAGAGGTCAAAACATGAGCTGAAGCAAGACAGAGTGCTAAGATGAAGTTTGACACACGTTCACATAAAAAATATATAATAAAGGGTGCTGATACGAGTGTTGAAACAACTAAAGCTCATACAAACAAATCAACCACCAGACCAGCTTGGCATCGATCTGTTGAATGTTATTGATGTGGTAGACTTGATCATATCAAGGCACATTTTTACATGTTTTTACAACATGCAGATCAAATATGGAGGAGAAATCGATATGTTCCACACTTTGTGCAGTCCAAAAGAGGGTGGATGAAGAAGTCTGAATATCATGCAAGTACTTCTTCAATCAACGGGTCAAGAGGTATAGTAAGCTGTTATAGGTGGATGCTCAGGACTTGTGAGAAGTAATCAAGGGGTCTATCAACGGAAGAACCTTGACAGAGACATTAATGTGAGATGTTACGATTCAAGTAGATGGAAGAATCATTGGATAAGGAGATGCTAAGTCTGCTTAGTCGTCCACAGACAAGTAAGTTGTCTAAAAATTAGAGAAGAAGAAGAAAACTTTTCTGTGTTGACAACTGATGGTTGTCCTGTGCAAAAGGCTGTAACAGGGCATATAAAAAAGTAAGCTACAACATGTAAATATGTGTTATTTGTGATGCACCTTGAGAAGATATCGTTTATAGTGTTTTTTACTCAATTATGCACTCAATCAGGGGGAGATGAGGTGAATATTGGTTTTTGCGGTGCTGATGTTGATTCTGTTGAGTGTGCTGATGTAGATGAAGCACAATTCATGAGGGAGTTTTGTTTGCTTGGGTTTGGTGGCTGTTTTGCCTTGTTTTTTTGTGTCTTGGGTTTGCAGATGTTGGTGCTTGGGTATCAAACTAAGTTAAAAAGGGGGAGACTGAAGATGCAGATTCTGTGAGCCATCAGAAATATGATGCATCAGACAAATCAGACGCATCAGACGTGTCATCAGGAGGCATAAATTTATGGAAAGTGTATATATTTAAAGGGGGATGCCTTTAATATATTACTTGGAGATAAAGTTTAAGAAAAAAGGAAGATTGAAGCTATTTGGAAGACTTGATGGAATATGGAAGTATTAGTTTGATTAGGATCAATCAAAAAGAAATATTTTCTCTTGACTTTAGGAAACTTGTTAGGATGGCAACTTGGAGAGTTATGCACGAAATCTTTTAAGTATATTGTCTCTTGGGTCGAAAAAAAAACATATCTTTAGACGTGAGAGTCAGTTTAACAAAAGTGGTAGCCGTTTGGCATCTTTGAGGAAAAAGTGAGAGAGTTCATCACAAAGTAAGAGTCTTGGGTGTAGATGAGTGTGACTAATCTTAGGGATCTCATAGTGAGTTAAGAATAGATTGGTGTCGAGCTAAAAGGTTTCTAGAGTCGTGTAATTCTAAATTGGATACTACATGTACTTGTATTCAAGAAGATTCTTAATAAAGATTTGAGGTTTAGATATGTTGTCTAACCTTGGTATATTTTATTGTGTATTGGGTTTTTTCTAGACTAACAGCTTGGGCTGTAAACAATACACAACAACAAATACCCCAAAACGAGAACACAATATACTCCAATACGAACACACATGTTATGATTGCCATTTATCACTTCATCTACAAATTTATATACTTAGAATGATCATAAACTCAGAAACAATTGAGGATAAACAAACCGAAGTTGATGTCCTTGTAAGAGAATCTTGTCATTCGGAGCATCTCCACCATCAAATTTTGATCATAAGCATGTATGACCTAACTTTCTGTTCATCGGATCGTTTGTTAACAAGGTTAATTAATGATCTTCCCCATCTCTTTCTTATGAAAACCTTTTTCATTAGCTTCACCATTGAGAGGATACGACTCACACGTTTTTGTTTTGATTCACGGGATCCTCTCCACCGGCATAAAAACGAGATGGCCATGATCCTTTCTCTTGTTTCTACTCTATAAATACTAAGCTCCGAATTTATCCCTCAAGTATCAGTTAATACTCAACTCAATAGTAACAACTTCATCAATAACTCACCATCTCTTTCTTGATCCTTTTGAAAAGTCTTTATCTCTTAGATGCACCATCTTTTCGCGCATTTTTTCTCTATAAACGAGATGGCCATGATCCTTTCTCGCGTTTCTTCTCTATAAATACTAAGCTCTGAATTTCTCCCTCAAGTATCAGTTAATACTCAACTCAATAGTAACAACTTGATGTAGCGTACCATCGCTTCTATTACTTAGGCTTTACGTATTTCCTTTTTATACTAAAGTAAACTTTCCTTTGATTTAGATCGAAGAAATTAGGGTTTTGGTGTTGGTGTTTACATCTCTTCCTAACTATAAATATAATTATCTATGCTTATTGTAAGGTGACTTTTGATTAATAAAACTTTGAGAGATTCTGTCTTTGGAAATCGACTTCTAACTTGCAATCTTTGTGAAGACTACAAGTTCGATTCGTCTCTAAGTTCTTTAATCCCGAAAGATTGAAGTTATTTGTTGTTTACGCTACTTCGTTGCTACAACAGTTGGTATCAAAGCCCCAGCTCTGTAAATATTACTTACGCTTTACGTATTTCCTTTTTATACTAAAGTAAACTTTCATTTTATTTAGATCGAAGAGATTAGGGTTTTGGTGTTTGTGTTTATATCTCTTCCTAACTATAAATATAATTATCTATGCTTATTGTAAGGTGGCTTTTGATTAATAAAACTTTGAGAGATTCTCTTTTTGGAAATCGATTTCTAACTTGCAATCTTTGCGAACATTACAAGTTCGATTCGTCTCTAAATTTTTTAATCTCGGAAGATTAAAGTTACTTGGTGTTTACGATACTTCGTTGCTACAACACAACTTCATCAAGAACTCACCATCTCTTTCTTGATCCTTTTGAAAATTGTTTATCTATTAGAGGCACCATATTGCCGGTTTTAAGATCGATTTTCAAAAACAGAACATACTCGCGGGCCAACCCGCATACCCACTAAATAAGGGAGAGACGGGTTTGGATTTATGTTTTCTTGTCCGCAACCTGCGGTGAGCCGACCTGTGCGGACAAAAAAAATCGAAAACTACCATGACATGAGCCACCCGTTTAAAGAGTGTTATAAATTAAATAAAAAATCTCTCTTGTTTTTTTTCTCATTAAATTCTCTCAATTTCTCAAACCTTGGAAACTAGTCTACTCAAATCAATTTCTCCGTGGCTGGTGTAAACAGACGCAGGTGCCGTGCTATATATATTAAATCAGATCTTATGTTATCTCCTTTCTTGTTTTTCTAGTTTTATTATTTCCTCTCTCTGTTTCGTCAGATCTTCCAGTTAACGGAGGTCGTTTTATCCCTTCCAATGATGTTTGTATCTTTCTCTCTTTTTCGTTTTACTTGATTCTTTTTTTTTGGGGTGAAAAGCCTCCCTATCGGTCAGATTGTAAACATAAATAAAAATGAATTAATTGAATTACGAGAAATTACTTAGAATGATTCTAATTTTACATTTAATTACTAGACTAACTCCTTGTTGATAGATTTACTAGAATAACTCTTAATTTTAAAGAAAAAGACTTCTAACCCATTGTTTTTCAACTATAATTACCCCAATGCCATTATCAATATGTAATAAAAATTTTATAGGAAATATCTATGTTTCCCTTCTTTTACCTTTAATTCTTCGTTCTCTATCATTCTTTTTCCCCAGAAAAATATTTTACTCGACATGGCCGCTTTCTCCTCCGACGACATCCCCTTTTTCTCTTCCGGCAACTCTAGGGCTTGGGTTCCAACCTATTTTCGTCCTGCTACCACTCACCTACTCCTGTGATATTGATTACATCGTCTGGGTCAATTACGTAGTCTCCATCGGTCACGCCTCGCTTCCACCATCTCCATCGCTCGTCCTGCTCTCCTTCACAAGCCCACCGTCGCCGTCTTCGCTCCTGTTCTCGGTAAATGCCTTCCCTTTTCTCTTCTACTTACCGTCTTTGTTAGATCTCATCTTAGACTAGAAACTCAATCCGGTCATGTGCAAAGTGAAGATCTTTGGTTGTTTATATTGGCTGAGTGATTTGAGAATATGTATATAGATCAGAAGCTTGGTTTTGTGGCGAATCAACAAGAAGTCAAGAAACAGTTTTGATCTAAAGGTTCGAATTGTGGTCAAAACCAGTCAGAAGAGTATTTGGAATTTTGCTGATTGAGTGTTGTGTGAATGAGAGAACAAGAACCGATTTTGATTGGAACCAGTTTATCTGGATTTATAATTTACTGTTTTAGAGTTGTGAATTTGATTATTGTTGCTCAGGGTTGTCTCCAAATGGGAAAGAGGAAGGGAGGAGTGAGATGCTCGATGGAGTCAAAGCAAGGAAACGACACAACCATTGGAGCTGGAGTATCGACTGCGGCTTTGACGTCGGTGATGAGCAGCCCGGCGATGGCATTAGTGGATGACAAGATGTCCACGGAAGGATCCGGATTACCCTTTGGGCTGAGTAACAACCTCTTGGGTTGGATCTTGTTTGGAGCTGTCTCTTATACACATCTAGATGTGTATAAGAGACAGCTATATGTCTTTTAGCTTCATCAGTATTCGTCTCTCTCTTTTTCCATTTTCATGTGAGGACATGAATCAACAAATTGCTTCTGGTATATGGTTCCTTGTAAGTAAGACACACAAAAAAAAAACTATTTTCCTGTTTACATCTTGTTTCAATGTGTCACAATCTGTCAAATTTTCACTAAAAAGATGATGATTGTATTCGAATAAAATCAAAGGATCAACCTCGTACTTGCTTATATTCGAATACACTAGAAATGTTTAGAGTCTTATATTGATGAACTTATTGCACCATAAAAGCAACTTATATTGATATTCCCTTTTTCTTTTTCTTCTTTTACTTTTACATATTCTTATTTTTGATTAAATAGTACTACTGATACTAAAATTCAAGAAAGCTATGCACCATATAAAATCAGCAAAGGAGGATTTTCATCACAATTAAACGAGAACGTGTTTATTTTGACGAGGATGAAGAAGACTAGCCAAAATAGGTATTTATCACATTAGTAGAAATTCACGACGTTAAGTTTGCCACAATAGATTAGTAAAAGTCTGTAGTAGTAAATCTGCCACCCTAAATTAGTAAAGTCTGTCGTAGAAAAATATTTTATAAAGTCTGCTACAATGGATATCTAAACAACAAATCTATGAGAAAAAAAAATCTATCAAATAAATCTGTCACTCAAAAATAAGTCAGTCAACCAAAAATAAGTCTGTCACCATTCACAATTACGAGAAAATAAAATCTATTAGATAAATCTGCCATCCAAAAATAAATCTGTCAAAAATAAATAAATTTGTTGTGTCATTACAATAAATCTGCTACATTTATTATATCAAAACAAATAAGTCTATCGAAGACAATAAATCTGCTGCCTCATTACAACAAATCTGCTACATAAATCTATGACAAAAAATAAGTCTATCGAATAAAATAAATCGGTTGCCTCATATGACACACTTTTTACAAATAAACATGTCATCCACAAAATCTGCAAAAAAAGTCTGTTATCCAAAACAAATTTGTACGAAAATCGTAAATCTGCTATCAAAATAATGACAGATTTATTTCATAGACTTATTTGATATTTTTAATCTGTCATGGTAAAAGTAATGGCATTTTCGTAATATTTTTATTTTTATAAAGGTTTAAAAGAACAATATCGACATAAAATATATTTAATTACAGAAAAAGGATACATGTTATTCTAGTAATAAAACATCAAATTAGAGTTATTCTAGTAAACTTCCCTTGAATTACTGCTGTTTAAATTTATAGAAAATTATTAAGCACACAAAATGATGCATTTATAACTAAATTTTAATATGTTTTCTTAATATATATAAAAACTATAAACATTTTTCTTATATTTCTTATTATATAACGTTGCATGCGTCAAAATTTGAAATTAATATGATCGTGACACGTGACAAGTCAATCGGTTTGATTTCGACACTTATAAATAATCTATTATTATTATGATATAATGTTAGCATAAAATTTATTTATTTTAGTTATCTTTCATGTTTTCCAACTAGATAAGGAAATTAGAAAATCATTAACTAATAATAAAAGGGAAAGAACTAAAATTTACACTTTTTAAATTTTAATCATAAAATGACAAAGTCAATCGATCAGATTTGACACGTGTAAAAAACACATTGATTATATTTTAGGGCTTTTTGCACCAATAACCATATTGTGTTGATTAATGAAAAATATAGCCATACTATTTGGATAATAAATCCACTAACCAAAAACCCTAAAATTTGTCTACTTTATCCTTAAAAAAAAAATTGGGAAACACAAAAAATAAAAAATAAAGAACTTTCTCCCTCTCTCAAGGATAGTTTTGTATATAACACATAAAATACACTTTATATTCTAGCCATACTACTAATATGGTTATTCTATTAATTTATAAATTTTTGTTGGTTATCCATGCTAATTTCCCTATATTTTAATATAATGTTAGCAGAAAAAATATGTTTTCTTTTTAGTTTTTTGTCAAAAGGCTCAGTCTCTAGAATGGTTCGGAAATGCAAGCAGGGGGAAATGAGTTTACTTATTCTAAACGATAAAGGTAGCCTCAGGCAGTATGTGTCAGTTTATTTGTCTTTGTGTTTGAGCGTATGGGATATGTGAGATTGAGAAGGCCAAAAACTCTTTTCTGCATATCTCGTACTCCGCCAGGTGTAGTGCGAAAGTCTGTATTCCTCAGGTTTAGACATTATCTTCACCAACAATATGCAATGAAAGCCACTGCCAATCTTCTAGCATTGAACATCTATGCATAACACATATCAATGCTTTTTTATCGTTAGAATGACCATTTGTCAAGTTACCGACTTTGGCTTTATTACCATTTCCATCATCTTTTTTGCTGGTCTTTTTGTTTCCTCCTTCGAGACCAGCCTTTAAGACCTGCCCTTGCTTCTTAACAATGCTCACAGGCTTCCCCACTTGCTTTGTCTTCTTCAATTCCTCTGCCCGAGCTTCAGTTCCTTCCTAAGCTGCCTAAAAGTCTCGTCGAAATCATCGTAAGCCATCCGTTGAGGATCATATATCTCGGAGAAGCTCTGCTTCACCATGGAGAGCAAATCATCCATGTAGAGCAAGTGGAGAATCCGCTGATAAACAGCGACGAAGACGAGCCCAAGATCATTGTGGAACGTCCACTTGAGAGTGTAGGCGGCACCAGGAGCATCGTAGTTATACGAAACATCCCCAGATCGTTCCTCAAGGAGGCATGATCGGATCAAAGTATCGATTGGTGATCCTTTCAGAGCGTTTCCAAACTCTTTGCATGTCTAGAGGATTAATCCTCCTCGAGTAAAGATTAAAAGCTGCTCTAACATCTTCGATCTTCAATTCGCACCTGAAAAAACATATGTTACTTCCAAAATCAAAACCCAAAATTGAACCATTGAAGTGAATGAATTGCATAAACCAATCCGCAATCGCCCAATTTCTGAATATTCTTAAGAGCTTGTCACAAATCGGTAAAACGACCTCCGTTAACTGGAATTACTCCAAATTCCACTCATGTTTTTGAAGTTGGTTTTGTAACGACTCGGGACTGGCCCATTTGAATAAGTTTAAATGGATTGATTTAGCTACCTATGTCATCAAAGTGTACTTACCTTTTCCGGTCACTTACCCTAAGAGAACTCCAAATTTAAGCGTGCTTATGCTGGAGTAGCACTATGATGGGTGACTTTCCGGGAAGTCCTCTGCGGAACCGTGTGAGTGAGGTCAAAACACGGGAAAAGGTCACGTGGTGGTTGCAGGGACAAGTAAATCAGTCGGTCGGGCTCTCAAAAAATTAACGCACCGACCGTCGGACAGGGGCGGGGCCCACGAACCCGACGGAGGGATGGGTGACTCGCCGGTAGGGGCGGTCGGGGTGTTACAAGTGGTATCAGAGCCAAAGGAAGTCATACTGGTTCTGTCCCAGGAGACTGTCTTGGGGTTTGGGGTTAGGCTTCACACTGGCGGGATCAGAATTCGGGGACAAATTCCCGTTAAGTGGGGGAGAATTGTAATGCCCCGGGCCCGGCCCATTTGAATAAGTTTAAATGGATTGATTTGGCTACCTATGTCATCAAAGTGCACTTACATTTTCCGGTCACTTACCCTAAGAGAACTCCAGTGTTAAGCGTGCTTATGCTGGAGTAGCACTAGGATGGGTGACTTTCCGGGAAGTCCTCTGCGTAACCGTGTGAGTGAGGTCAAAACACGGGAAAAGGTCACGTGGTGATTGCAGGGACAAGTAAATCGGTCGGCCGGGCCCCAAAAAAATAACCCACCGACCGTCGAACAGGGCCGGGGCCCACGAGCCCGACGGAGAGATGGGTGACTCGCCGGTAGGGGCGGGCGTTACAGGTTTCATGTTCCATATGTATTTCTTATCTAATTAAACACACTAGAAACTTGCGCCTTGCGAACAATCTGAAGAGGAAGGTTCGATTCCTTTGCTAAGACCTTGCTCTACGATACCACTAAGAAAAGAGAACTTAACGAGAAAAGTTTACTTAATGTGAAGATTATGATTCCTAGCTATTGATTCCGTGTTATCGTTTTCCGAATAATCGTTTTTCCGATTTGTGACAAGCTCATAATGTTAAGTTTCCTGAGCTTCCAACCAAAACCAATTGGCAATGAGTGGATTGGTCCAAACTACTTATATATTAGTCAAGGTCCGTCCCAACTTTCAATGTGTGATAATCTTACACACACTCTCTAGAGATTAACCTCTACTAATCCCAATACTTAAGAATATTCAGAAATTGGGCGATTGCGGATTGGTTTATGCAATTCATTCACTTCAATGGTTCAATTTGGGTTTTGATTTTGGAAGTAACATATGTTTTTTCAGGTGCGAATTGAAGATCGAAGATGTTAGAGCAGCTTTTAATCTTTACCCGAGGAGGATTAATCCTCTGGACATGCAAAGAGTTTGGAAACGCTCTGAAAGGATCACCAATCGATACTTTGATCCGATCATGCCTCCTTGAGGAACGATCTGGGGATGTTTCGTATAACTACGATGTTCCTGGTGCCGCCTACACTCTCAAGTAGACGTTCCACAATGATCTTGGGCTCGTCTTCGTCGCTGTTTATCAGCGGATTCTCCACTTGCTCTACGTAGATGATTTGCTCTCCATGGTGAAGCAGAGCTTCTCCGAGATCTATGATCCTAAACGGATGGCTTACGATGATTTCGACGAGACTTTTAGGCAGCTTAGGAAGGAAGCTGAAGCTCGGGCAGAGGAATTGAAGAAGACAAAGCAAGTGGGGAAGCCTGTGAGCAGTGTTAAGAAGCAAGGGCAGGTCTTAAAGGCTGGTCTCGACTCGAAGAAGGAAACAAAAGGACCAGCGAAGGTGGATCGAAAAAAGATGATGGAAATGGTAATAAAGCCAAAGTCGGTAACTTGACAAATGGTCATTCTAACGATAATCATCTCTCATGTTTTTTAGTTATGTTTCATATTTTCCAACTTGATTAAGTAAATTATATAATTGATTATTAATACTAAAAGGGAAAGAATTATAAGTTAAAAAATTAAATATGAAATCTAAGAAAAATAGAAACTGGATTAAGAGTTTTAGAAACAAAAGAGCAAAAAGCATATTTTATGTTTTGTAATTAGATTAAAGAAATTGTATAATCGATTACTAATACTAAAAATAAAAGAATAAAAATTCAAAAAAGTAAAAAAAATTAAAAAGAAATAGATTAGTTTAGATTAATAAAATTTTAAACTTGATTACTAATTATAAAAGAAGGAAAACATTTGTCATGAATCACCTATACACTAAAAGGGAAAGAATTAAAAATTAAAAAGGTAAATATGAAAATTAAGAAAAATGTGAACTGGATTAAGAGTTTTAGAAACAAAAAAGCAAATAAGTATCTTTTATGTTTTCTAATATTAAAAAATTATATAATCGATTAATAATATTAAAAATATAAATATAAAATTAAAAATGGAAATAAGAAAATTAAAAATAGATTAAATAGATTAATGAAATTTGAAAACTGATTACTAATTTTAAAAGGAAAAGAATTGTCATTAATCAGCTATATATAATAAGATTTGTGTCTATTTTAATTTCACACTAAAATATACAAAACTTCAAAATCTGGTCAAATAAAATTATCAACTACAAGATTAATTTTATTTCACGTCGACTTATAACGTGTATGTATATATTCCTACATGTTAGTTTAGCGTCACGTAAGTTAGTTTACTTAAAGTTGGTTAGTTTATCTTTATTAAAGTTATCTTATCATAATTACGCAAGTTACATAGGTTAGTTTACTAGCGAAGGTTAATTTATTTCCAAGTCTTCTATATAGCATAGTTTTAACTTTTAATCTTGTTTTTTCATTTGTTTTTTTTAAAAATAATTTTCAGGATTATTATTATTTAATTTAACTATTATAAAATAATCTAAAAGAATTTAATTAATTAATCCAAAGCATCTGAAGAAAGGAATATGTTTATATGTTCTTTTTCCGATTAAACCAAGAAGTATAATTATCTAGCGCTTAAGAAAAGTGAAAATATATTACAATCTATATTTATCAGATTTATCCGTTATATATTATATATCCGTTTTCAATTTATTTATATTTATCCATTATCCAAAAATCTCCGTAAATATATTACGGAAAATTCACTCTGCATTTACTATAACTATACCATACATTATGATATTATTTATTTGTTTAAATTTTTGCGATGATTCTTTAACACACTTCCCTTCTCTATAATAAAAGTTAGATTTTTCTCTTTACTTTTTCCGAGTTTAGACCTTAGAAACAACAATTAACTAAGTGATTTCAAAGTATTGCCCGTCAATTTCACCTTTTCTAAGTTGATCGATTCATAGTTTAAGATTTCATAATTTTCTCTTCTTTGATAGATGGGTTGGTTGTTGAAGAGAGTTAGTGCATGGATGAGATATTCCAAGAGTATCTTAAACAAAAACAAAAAATATTTTAATATAATTAAAATTTAATTTAAATAAAAGATATGAACCACTCTCTTTAAAACAAGTGTCTTTTTGGGTTTTCAACAATTTCTCAGTGGTTCTCATTTGAGAACCCTTTCTCACTCTCTTTCTTCTTTTTTGATTATTTTTCTTTTATTTATCATGAGAACCTTTCCAATGGGGATGCCCTTAAGTGGAAGAAGAAACATATTCCAGAAGAGTCTATTTATACATCCTAATCACAATTCTAAAAAGTACAAATCAATGAAGCTTAAGAATGGATCGAGTGTAATACTCGTCTCAGATAAGAGAGTTAATCAATCTGCTGCAGCATTGATAGTGAGATTTGGAAGTTTCTTTGACCCCCCTAAAATGCAAGGGATGGCGCATTTGATTGAACATATGATCTTTTGTGGGCTCAGAAAAATTTCCTGCGGATACTGAGGTAAGTATAACTTTTCTAACCAAGTGTTAATTTGGTCTTTTAAATTTTTTTAACTGTAATCCCAACTCCACCTTTAAGTATGTCTTTTGCTTTTTTAGCTGAAAGATTTCTTGAGCATGTATTCAGACCATCTTAAAGATGTGCAGACGAAAATGGAGTATACAACTTTCTACATGGGAGTTGATTCAGACCATCCTAAAGATGCTCTGGAAAGGTTTGTAAAATTAGTATGCCATGTTTCTTTACGTTCTCTTCATCTTATACAAAGAAGAGTTTGCTCTTTGGTACCTTTTGTTTTCTTTTGTCAGGTTTGCTCATATATTCATTCGACCCCTCATGCAAATTGATTGTTTTCAAAAGGAGATCGATACCATAGATTCAGGTAGCATTTGCTTATTTTCTAAATACTACCTAGATCTGCTTTATTATATATTTCCCCAGAATTTTCTAAATACTACCTAGATCTGCTTTATTCTAACAGTTATATTTTTCTCCAGAATTTGTACTTAACACGTACAAAGATTCTTCCCGCTTGGGCAACTGATGGCACATACATCTCCTAAATATCATCCTTTTAATCGATTCCCATGGGGAATATGTATATATATTATTTTGCTAAATGTATTTGCTGCTTTTGCTCCCTTATTTTACTAAAATGTGTTTTTGCTGAATTTTCACCACAAGGCAAATACTATTTTTTGTGTGCAAAGATATTACTTTTATATTTAGTTTATTATGTATATATATAGGTTATTTATTGGCATAAACATACTATCTTTTATTTATTGACATAAATTTCAGCAGGTAACATATATATATATATATATATATATATATATATCAATATCTCAATTTATTGAGAGATGATAGTCCTCCTCCCTTCGTCATGCAAGGATTTGCAGTTTCATTGGAAATGAAGTTCCACTGTTTGGATATTGATGATTGGTTGGTTGATGAGCCAAGACTTTGCTCAACATCTTGCAGGATTGTTTACAAATCCACACTTGTTATATTTCATTAATCAAATTTTCATATAAGAAGTTATATTTCATTTAATCAATTTGTACATGTACAAGTAACATGCTAAAGTGTCCAACGCCTCATGTAATTTCTCTGGATTTTTTAAATGATTTTGGTGAAAACAAAGCAGTCCAAAATATTCTGCAACATTTCACCCCCAAAATATGAGGATTGATTTAGTAAAGCCATTCACGAAAGGAGAATGAGGTACAATAAACACTAATTCAATCACATTTTTGCAGTATATATATATATATATATATATATATATATATATATTCTTATCCTTTGAATAATATATTGCCTTTGTATTCAGTGTTTGAAACATATTCATGGTTTAGTGCCTCTTACATAGAAGAGAATATTCCAGATGATTTAAAACACACATGGAATACTTCTTTTGTAGTCGATTCTTCTCTGAAATTTCTTCAATGTAACAAGTCTATGCCAAGTAGTTTCCATTTTAGAAACTATCAACAATTGTCTTTTGACGACGAGGACTTTTCTAGCGATAATGAGGATGTGGACGAGTCTTCAAGTGAGGAAGAAGAGTCTTTTGAGGAAGTAGAGTCTTTTGAGGTCATTGAGAATGCTTATAAAAAGCTCTTTTATATAGCAGAAGAAGGCATGTCACATGTATTCTTATGCATATATATGAATGTTGGAGATGGTATAGAAAACAATATGAAGACAAAACCATTCACTGAGATGGTGAAATACGAGCTAAGTCCTATCTTACTCAAGCTGGGTTTATCTAACTTCATTATTCTCTATAATATCTTTAATAACATAACTTCTGTAATGTTGTAATTTATATTTGTATGCAGGGAAGTGAGGCAGACATTAATAATTGTATATCATTGCAGGATGATAACAAGTTTGAGCTACTATATGATGGATATAGAGAGAAGTTTGAAGTCTTCCTTCCAACAATTTGGGACAAGTTCTTATCTTTTGTTCCCACCTCCCAACGCTTTAAGGTATGTCTGTATACTTTCAATTTAGCAATTTTGAGAATGTTATGCGAGACATGCTTGTAGATGTTTTAGCATTGTTGATCATACACACTTGTCTTTTACAAATGTATTTGGATTTATTTTGTCCTTGGTAGTATTCATCATTTCTTTACATAGAAAGAGCACTATATAGAAATTACATAGCTGCCATGTAAGAAAATTGATTCTACATATAACTATAGTTCCAATTGAGGTGTTATGTTATGTGTATGTATGTTCAACATTAGTTCCATATTAGAAACAGTTTCTATTTCAGATGATCAGAAAGACCATGCAGAGAGAGTTTTCTGCCACTTCACTAGATTTTGTTCAACATGCTGAGCAGCTCTTGTCTGAAATTATAATCGAAGGGGGCTTTGACATGAATGATAAATTAAACACGCTGAAGGCTATCACTTTTGAAGATCTCTGCAACTTCATTCCTCGTTTGCTCTCCCAAGTAAATTTCACTTTTTAACATTCACTACTGTCTCTACAAATTATTTCAAATTATTAACCACTCTATTTCAAAAAAGTACCAATTCCTGGTTCTCCAGTTAGAATAAATGTCAAGGGCAAAAAAAAGTCTGAAAGTAATTCTTTAGCAAAGGTAAGACACAAAGGTTTCTATTGTCCTATTTTTATCATTTGATGAGTGAAATAGATTAGAATATGTTGTTTATTTGCTCATGATTGCTATGTTGTGCATATTTACTTCCAGCTGTCTTGCGAAAAAGACCATTTCAACAGTGATGCAACTTTCTTACATTTCATCAAAACTATCATAGAGGAGAAGCTATTTAAACAGCTAAGGTTAGTTCCAAAAGCAAAAGCTTTCTAACTTGTTTTGCTTGGGAGTCGCTTTGTTGATTTGAAAGTGTGTGCCAAATAGGTTTTCATGTTGCTCTGGGTTTTCATATGATTAATGGATTTACATATGGATTTATGTCTTTGTAGTCCTCTTTGTTCCCTTAGAGCATAATATCCTCATGCAAACATGTTGCCTTTGATGGTCTTGATATTTATGTTGCCTTTGATGGTCTTGATATTTATGTTGCTTGATGGTTGCTTGGAAGTGCATCAAATAGTACTTTACTTAGTTTCTAGATACAAGAGTTCTTCTTTATCCCATCTAAAGTCAACTCTACTTGTCTCTAGGGTAGAAGAGAGGCTTGGTTATGATGTTGGTTGTGATACTCATTCTTTGAGTGGAATCAAAGGTTTCTACATGTATGTTGTTTCTCCGCTGCAACAGCCTGAGTTTTTGTTGGAACGATTGTACAACTTCATAGGTACAATTAAGGTCATCCTGGTAAGTTTGTATTCGAATTTCAACTTTTTTTTTTTGAGCTTGGTTCATTATTTAACTTGGTTTATAATATATTTATAGGATGGTGTTGATGAGAGTGACTTTGAAAATTACCGAAATGGTGTGCTTGGTAGTTTGAGAGTTAGTATGGGAAATCTCTACGGGACTTGATTGTTGAGGACAGGTAACTGTTTGATTCTCAAATTTTCATATAATTGAATGATATAATTTGGTGTGTGAATTCACTAACTAAATGTTGGATTCTTAGGTACATGAAGAGTCACTACTTGAGGGTACGTGAGTTAGTGAAAAAAATGACTAAGCAAGACCTCATTAAGTTTTATGAGAAGTTAATTATCGAACCATTGTGCCGTAGCGTTTAGGTATGTAATATTAAGGGACGCAACGAGTGATTAAAAATAAGCAGCATGTGAGCAACAATCATTTTGTTTTGTAGTAAGAGAAATCCTTTGATAGAGAGCGGAAGCTACAACCTAACTCGAAGATCGCGAATTCCAGGAACTCTTGATCGTAAGCTGGGTTCGTGACCTAGAGATCGTAAATACGATGTATCGAGATCTTGATCTAGAGGTCGCGGGTGCGATGTCTAAGATCCTCGAGGCAGAGGTCGTGAACACGATGTCTAGGATTCTTGATCTACAGGTCACGAATGCAATGTCTAGAACAATAAGAGGTCGTCACAGTGCTTGAAAAGCTCTTTATAAATTAACAAGACCGAGATCCCTTAACAAGCTCTCCACTCTCTCTTCTCTTTCCTTCGCCGTCGAATCTCTCAGACTGAATTTGGCCCCCTCTTTCAGTCACAATTTCTCTGTTTTTTCTCTCTCAAAACCCAACTTGAACTCATATTTTTTTTCATCGGGAAACCTTCTAAATCGAAGAAGAAGAAGATGATTTTAATTCATCAGGTAACAAAACGACGCCGTTTTGTTCATTAAAAAAAAAAAAAATTAAAAACGACGTCGTTTATATTAGGCTTTGGCCTCATAACGTGACTGTACACCGCCACATCATACACGTAACAGACAACTCAGATTTCGTCCATGGTTGACTAACGGAATCGCGGTCAATGTATAAATTAGCCATTATCTGAAAGTTTGGGTATAAAATTTGAATTTAATATGCGTTGAGGTATGTTTTAGCACACGTTTATAATATAGGTACGGATCGGGACCGCGGACCAGTATTGAGGTAGGAATTGGCCGATTTCCCGTAGAAGTTGCATCATTCTCAGAAGCTGTTGTAGAAGCTGTTGTAGGAGCTACAACCACTAAGAATGTTGTTACATTTTCTTCTCTATATTCTCTTGAATATTTAATATATAGAAAATTTATAAATAAATACAACATCAAATTTCCTTTTTAACATTTAATAGTTTTGTTTTCATTTTAGTTCCTATACAAACTAGAATAGGACCCACATATATGCGGGTTTTTAATAAAATATTTTAAATTCATAAATATAAATTGAAAACAAAATCGCATAATCTATAAAGATTTTTTTTATTTTATTTAATTTATATTTCCAAATATATATCTTTTAATATTCTTATACGAATTATATTTACTTCTAATGTCTTATATATATGTATATACTTTTATCATAGTTAAAATCTATATTAGGATCCGCTTATACGCAGATTTATAATAATAAAATTTAAAACCTGTTAAAATGATTTTTTAAAAAATTTAAAACAAAACTAGATCACTACAGAAAAATATGGAAAACACAAAATATAAATCTAAGAGTTATTTATTTTTAATTAAAATATTCAGACAAACATAATCTGTTGCGAGTCCTAATCAACATTAACCATATTTCTCATATAGTTCACACACTTTATCAACTATATTTTTCTGTTACGCTGCGTTAAAAACCTGGGTATGCAATTCGAATCCTTCGAGTATGTTAACGACCTCTCATTAACTCTTTGCAAGCAAATAAATCTCTCCCTCTTCGCATTCATCTCTCGTATATGTTCGCTCTTCTCTCTAGAGAAGTTATGCTTCTCAAGACTCGCATCAAAATGATCTTTATATGATTATTGCTATCTTTCTCTTCATTGAGCACATCATCGTCTAATACCATATCATTAACATCTAGAATTTTTTTTAAATAAAATATATTCTAGTTAATCTAATTTACTTTTTGTTTTTAATTTTCTTAAATTGAAATAGATCCTTTTTTTCTTAAATTAAAATAGATTCTAAATTGAAATAGATTTTTTTTAAATTGAAATATATCTTAATTAATCTAATTTTTTTTTAATATTTTCATTGAAGTATACTATTTTTATTTCATTTTATTTTAATTATTTCCTTTTTAGGAATATAATCTGATTATATAATTTTTTAATCTAAAGTTTTATTTACTAACAAATTTTAATCATAATTAAAGTAACATAATTTTTTATGGTGTTTTGTTTATAAAAAATACAATTTTATTTTATTATTGTTTAAGTTATATTATGATTGTGGTTAATTGTTATATCATAATTGTGATTAATTGTGGTAATATCATAATTTTTTTCTATGAATAAGAAAACTAAACATTTATTAAATAAAATAAATAATTTATTGTTAATTCGAAGTATGAACGTAGTGAATCAAACGGATAACTAAAATGGTTAAATCTATTCTAAAAAAACTTATTTTCCTTTTTCTTAATTTTTTTATTTATCTTTTTAATTTTTAATTTTCCTTTTAGTATTAGTAATTGATCATACAATTTTCTTAATCTAAATGAAAAACATAAAAGAAACTTATTTTCCTTTTTCTTAATTTTTTTATTTACCTTTTTGATTTTTTTTATTTTCCTTCTAATATTAATAATTAATTATACAATTTCCTTATTTTAATTGGAAAACATAAAATAAACTTATTTGAAATATTTACTTCCAAGACTCGCATCAAAAGTCTTTTTTAATAAAAACTTATGTATGCTTGGTTTAAAACATTAGAGTTAATTGAAATTAACATATTTAAATTAAGACATATCTTTTTGATTTTTGATTTTATTTTTCTTCTACTATTATTAATTGATTATACATTTTCCTAAATTTTAATTGGAAAACATAAAAGAAATTTATTTTCCTTTTTTGTTAATTGATTATACATTTTCCTTAATCTAATTGGAAAACATAAAATAACTTTTTTTTTTTTTTGTTTTTAAAACCAATTTTTAGATTTATATAAAGATCTAATCTAATTAGATTTAAAATATAATTGGTTGAATTTTTTAGATTTATATAAAGATCTAATCTAATTAGATTTAAAATATAATTGGTTGAATTTTTTAACACGTGTCAAAATCTAATCGATTAATTTGACACGTGTCACGATCATGTTAATTAGCAATTTTGACCATCCTACTTTATATAATAATAAGATAAGATGTCAATATCAAGGGTAAAGTTTACAAAGCCATCGAACACCTTTAAATACTAGCTAACGAGATATAGATGAATTTCTAGTCCTAATCCTAGAAGGATTTATTATTATCCTTAAATAAAAGAAAAAAACAAATGTAAATAAAGAAACTTGGGAAACACGTATAAAGCCATGACGTGTTTGTTTGAAAGCCCAAAACTATAAGATGCGCTGCATCAGGTCCCTCCAGGTGGAAGAGGGTTCGTCCACGAATCACGGACGAACCCCAATGGCCGTTATCACCACGAAATGGAGATATATGATTGATATTAAACACACAGAAGTGCGAAGGTGGGAAGGCAAACGTACGCGATACAGGTTTGCATTAATGCGTTCGAGAATCTCCACTGGATCAATCTTTCTTGCCTTCAGCTTATTATACTCCCCAATAGGAAAGCATTTTTTGGTAAGTGTAACCCAAACAAGATCACCTGGGTCGAAAAGAACCTCACGTCGCTTGGCATCAGGAGCTGCTTTGTACTTTGTCATTGTTTGAGTTAGATTTTGTTGAGCCTGACGATGAACAACCTGAAGGTCATTGATAAAATCGACAGCTTCGCCATGGTGACGCGAGCGATCAGGTAATGTCGTTAAGTCCAAAAGACATTGCGGAATGATGCCATACACGACCCAAAAAAGGCAAAACCCAACACTGCGATTAAAGGCATGGTTATGAGCAAACTCTACTTGACACAACTTTTCATCCCAAGATTTGATGTTATCTCCAACCAAACATCGCAAGAGATCACCAAGGGAGCGATTAGTGACCTCGGTCTTCCCATCGGTCTGAGGGTGATAAGCAGAGCTCATATCAAGACTTGTTCCCAGTAGCTTCCACAGGGAATGCCAAAAGTGACTAAGGAAACGCCTATCGCGATCCGACACGATGGAAGAAGGAAGACCATGCAACCGATTAACCTCACGGAAGAATAAGACAGCCACGTGAACTGCATCAGTGGTCTTCTTACACAAGATAAAATGAACCATCTTGGAAAATCTATCGACAACCACAAAGATAGAATCAAATTCCTTCTCAGTACGTGGGAGACCAAGGGCAAAGTCCATACTCACATCCGTCCAAGGTTGCGTTGGAATGGACAAAGGCAGATACAAACCAACATTTGACGCCTTTCCCTTTGCATGATGACACACACGACAACGTTCCACAAAGCGTTCCACGTCACGCCGCAACGTGTCCAGAAATAGGAATCGGTGACCAGTTTTAAGGTCCTATCACGACCTACATGTCCCTTATTATGAAGCTCATGAATAATTTGAGAGCGCAAGCTACACTGAGGAACACAAAGACGCAACCCGTGAAACAGAAATCCATCGTGGATCGTATAATCGGACCGCACACCCTGTTGCACATCCTCAAAAAGTCGCCCAAAGAAAGGATCCAAAGGGTAGAGGTCCGCAAAAGAAGAAAATCCCACCACGAAAGTGTGAGGCCATTTTTCACTCGTCTCCTGGGCGAATGCGAATCTGATGGTAACCACTTTTCAAGTCGATCTTGGAGAAGATAGTGGCCGATCCGATTTGATCCAACAAGTCGTCAAGCTGTGGTATTGGAAAACGATACTGGACCGTAATCTTGGTAATGTCACGACTGTCCACACACATACGCCAAGTATCATCCTTTTTAGGGATTAGTAATGCTGGGACCGCACACGGACTAAGGCTCTCGCAAATATGACCCTTTCGCAGCAGATCTTCTACATGACGACGGAGTTCCTCCTGCTCAAGAGGACTCATGCGGTAGTGCGGATGATATATCATGGTTTTTACCCGTTTTTAGACCATGATATAAGTGTTTTTATAGAGTCTTTTGGTGTTTTTAGAGTCCAAATAGAGTCTTTATAGGATGGAGAGCAAATGGAGCTAAAAAGGAGATTCTGATGCTTTTTGGAGAGATTTGGAGAAGCAGCCGAAGTGATGAAGTCAGAAGAGTAAACTTACACGCAGAGTGTCGATCGACACCACGTCACAACCGCCGAAGTTCGCGACTCCCATTGGAAAAAAGAAAGAGGCCAAGTTCTGAAGAATTACAAGTCTGCCCCTGGACGAAAAATCCTCTTCTATAAATAGATTTCAGGCATTGTTTAGCCAAACATACTTTCATAATTTAGAGTTTTCGAGACTTAGAGAGAGATTGATCCTGAGCTTTTGGGGAGACAATTCTATCTCATCCGAGCCAGATTTCGAACCCCTGTATCATTCTCTATTCTTTTTATGCAATTTATTTCAGCCATGATTTGTGTTTTCATCTCTATGTCTGAGTAGTTTGCTAGTTAGGTTAGGGTGATTTAGGGTTGATGATGAGTTTGTAGAATTATTATCTTGTTAGGAAAATCACTTGGATCTTCATCTTGATTTGTGCTTAACTTGATTTCTGAAATTGATCACTTAGAAATCAAACCCTAGGTTGTTTAATAGATGCGAGAGCATTATTGATAATCTGACCTAATCATAGATGAGCAAAATATCTATTCGCAAAGAGATTTGGTTTAGGTATTTTGTGAACAAAATCGAACCTGAACATTAATGCTTGTCTAAATTGTTTGAACTCGCAAAGAGATTTGGTTTTCTGGAATTTAGACATAGATAACTTCTGCAACGAGAGTTGATTAGTTTTAAATTAGCGTTTTGAGTTCTAGACGGTTCTTAATAATTTCCTGACAATTTAACTTCTGCATTCTCTGAATCAGCCTGATAATCATCCTTGCCTAGCGCCTTCGTCTCCTGAACTTACAACCGCTTTAATCACATTTACTTAATTCGCATAGTTTAATTTACTTTAATACATACTTAACTTAGCATAATCTGAAATTAGAAACTCTAGCATAGCATCTACTTCCCTTGGGATTCGATACCCCTTATACTTCAACTGCGTTTGCTGTGCACTTGCAGTAGTTTTATTAGGGTAAAGCTAGACTCCTATCAAGTTTTTGGCGCCGTTGCCGGGGAAGTAATAGCTGCCTACGGAATCTAGTATTAGGATTTTGACTAGGTTTTTGTTTTTAATCTTCGGTTACTGATTTAGTTTCAAATTTTTGTTTTTCAGGTGCATGCTTAATCGCAGTACCAGAAGCAACAAGGACAAGGAACTAATTCCATTGAACCAGGAACTAGGCCGTTTTGAACGTACAAACCGCAAGGCTGCACGAGCGTCGATCGACACCGTGAGCATCGATCGACACACAGACTCAGCGTCGATCGACACCGAGAGCATCGATCGACACATTGCGCAGACAGAGATGGCTGATCTTATGGTGTGGTACGCGACACGGAAGGCAACCTGTTCGACCTTCAGGGCAATAGAAGGAATGCCGAAGGACATAGACTTGATGAGGCTGGCGTCGTCATAGTCGAACCATCAAGACAACCTGCACCTACAGAAGCTGGACGTGGAAGAACATTAGGCGAGTACAACCGCCCAGACCAGTTCTATGCTAATAGAGCTGCGATCCGTCCTCCTGCATTCCAGAGGAATGACTTCGAGCTGAAACCTGCCTACTTCTCATTGGTGGCTCATCATCCCTTCCATGGTCTTCCCACTGAGCATCCTATGGATCATATCGAGAGATTCAAAGACTTGGCATCCAGCATCAAAGCCAATGGAGTTCCATATGATTATCTCTTCTGCAAGCTTTTCCCTTACTCGCTTGCTGGAGATGCATCCTACTGGCTGAAGCAATTGGACCCAGGATCTTTGACTACTTGGGAAGACACAAAGAATGCATTCCTGTGCAATTTCTTTGATGATGCGAGATCAGAAGATCTAAGGACGAAGATCACTACATTCTCGCAAGGACCCACTGAAGCATTCAAAGCTTCTTGGGTGAGATTCAAAGCCTACCAGAGAGACTGCCCACATCATGGTTTCAGCGAACCGCAACTCCTTGGTATCTTCTACCGCGGGATTGACTGGAGGTACCAGATGGCTTTAGACGACCGCGGGATTGACTAGAGGTACCAGTTGGCTTTAGACGCAGCAAGCAATGGAAATTTCAACACCAGAGTTCCTGCGGACGTAACAGTGCTTATAGAGAATTTGGCCTCTAGTAACAGCACTAAGAACGCAGACTTCGAAAGGAGACAACACGCATGAATAAATGGAGGAAGCCAGATTGCTGAAGTCGACAGGAAGCTGGACAACGTGCAGAATCTCTTGGTGGGAAAGAAACAGGTCCATTTTGCTAATGAGGTGGAGTCATTCGAACCTGATGAAGGATGTGAAGAAGAGGATGTCAACTACGTCAACGGAAGTGGTTTTCAGGGCCAAAGATTTGGGAACCAGCAGGGGAACATGAATTTCAGCGGAAATTATCAGAAGAACTCCTACACAGGAAATCAGAACTCTTCTGGTTACACTCAGAGACCCCCATTCCAGAACAGCAACAACAACTACACAAGGAACTATGGTTCATCTTCCTACCAGAAGACCCCTGCACAAGACAATAAAATGGAGTCTATGCTTGAGCAAATTCTGGAAGGACAGCAGAAGATAACAGTGGATTTCAATGGGAAGATTGATTCACTGTACAACGACCTGAATGGGAAGATAGAGAGCTTGGCCTCTCATGTGAAGAAGCTAGATGTTCAAGTTGCCTAAACTGCAGGAGCTGTAAACAGGCCAGAAGGATTCCTTCCAGGGAAGACAGATACCAATCCCAAACGCCATGTGAATGCTGTCACATTGAGGAGTGGAAAGACCCTTCAAACCGTGCAGAAGAAAAGACTTAGCACTGCAGAATTCGAGGAGTTAGAAGATGAAGAAGATGCTGCGGAGCCAGTGTCGATCGACACAAAAGAGTGTCGGTCGACACCAAGGGAGATGCACGATGAATCAGACGAACTCGACGCGAAGGATTCATCTCCAGAGGCCAGTGTCGATCAAAACCAGGAGGGTGTCGATCGACGCTCATCGAGGACTGCACCAGATCAGCCCACAACACCGAAAGCTGTAGCAGAAAGGGTTTACAAACCAAAGATCCCTTTTCCCCTGATACAAAAGAAGTCTAAGAAGGAGCTACTGGAAGCTAGATGCAAGGCTATCATGGATAGACTAGTGGTTGAAATTCCTTTGATGGATGCCATTAGAACTACTCCAATGATAAAGAGATATCTGAAGTGGATGATGACCAACAACATAGATATGGAGGAAGGAGTGATGATGATATCAGAGCAAGTTAGTGCTGTCATTCAGAACAGGCTACCAGAAAAGCTCTCCGATCCAGGAAGCTTTGTTCTTGATTGCTCCAATTTCTCAGACAAGTTTGGGAGATCTCTATGCGATTTAGGTTCAAGCGTCAACTTGATGCCTCTTTCAGTTGCTCTCAGGCTGGATATGACAGATTTCAAGGCCACTATAATCTCTTTAGTCCTTGCTGATCGTTCTATCAGGATCCCTGAAGGTGTCTTAGAAGATGTTCCTATCAGAGTGGGAGATTGTTTAATACCCACAGACTTTGTGGTATTAGCTTATGATGAGGAACCCAAAGACCCTCTCATACTTGGTAGACCATTCTTGGCTACAGCTGGAGCCATCATTGACGTGAGGAAGGGAAGGATCGCGCTGAACATTGGTGACTTAGTGATGAATTTCGACATGGAGAAGCTGATGAAGAGACCCACGATTGATGGACAAACTTTTTATGTCGATTCACTCACCAACCTCGCTGAAGAAATTTTCCAAGAGGACCATCCTTCAGACCCTTTGGAAAGAGCACTGACAACTTCTACAAAGCATATTGAGGACCTGGACGAAGCTGCTGCTGGTTACACGGAGATGTTGGACGCTAGCGAGCAAGGGCTGCAACTAGTCGCACAAGAGGAGCTCGATACATGCAAGGTGTCGATCGACACCGAGAGCATCGATCGACACTCTGCACAGACCTCGACATCAGGTGATTGGAGCGAGGTTAAGGCACCAAAAGTTGAGTTTAAACAGCTCCATGCCGGGCTAAGATACGCATTTCTTGGTCCCAATTCGACTTATCCTGTTATAGTAAATGCTCCCTTAAACAATGCAGAGCTCACTTTATTGCAAAGTAAGGTGCGCAAGTATCGCAAAGCTCTTGGCTATTCTCTTGATGACATTTCAGGTATCTCACCAGACTTGTGCATGCATCGGATTCACCTTGAGGATGAGACCAAGTCATCGATTGAACACCAAAGGAGGCTGAATCCAAACCTGAAGGAAGTTGTCAAGAAGGAGATCATGAAGCTGTTGGAGGCTGGGATCATCTATCCCATTTCAGATAGTGCTTGGGTCAGCCCTGTTCACGTGGTTCCTAAGAAAGGAGGAGTCACAGTGGTGAAGAATGAGAAGAATGAGCTGATCCCTACAAGGACTGTGACTGGTCACAGGATGTGCATAGACTACAGGAAGCTGAATGCCGCGACCAGAAACGATCACTTTTCTTTGCCCTTCATTGATCAGATGCTGGAGAGATTGGCGAATCATCCCTACTACTGCTTCCTTGATGGTTATTCAGGATTCTTCCAGATCCCCATCCATCCAGATGATCAGGAGAAGACCACTTTTACATGCCCCTATGGTACTTTTGCATATCGCAGAATGCCATTTGGACTTTATAATGCTCATGCGACTTTCCAGAGGTGTATGATGTCCATCTTCACATACATGATTGAGAAGTTCATGGAGGTCTTTATGGATGACTTTTCTGTTTATGGGTCATCTTTTAAAGACTGTTTGGAGAACTTGTGCGCAGTGCTTCAGAGATGTGAGGAGAAACACTTAGTCCTAAACTGGGAAAAGTGTCATTTCATGGTCACAAATGGGATTGTACTTGGACATCGAGGTTCAGCAGATGGAATCGCAGTGGATCGCGCCAAGATTGAAGTCATGACGACTTTGCAAGCACCTGATTCTGTGAATTCAGTGAGGAGCTTTCTGGGCCATGCTGGGTTTTATAGAAGATTCATCAAAGATTTCAGCAAGATCGCAAGACCACTCACAGCTCTTCTTTGCAAAGACGTGAAGTTTGAGTTCACAGAAGAGTGCCTTTCAGCCCTTTGAGCAAATCAAGCAAGCCTTAGTGAGTGCTCCGATTGTTCAACCACCGGACTGGGATCTACCTTTCGAGGTGATGTGCGACGCAAGTGACTTTGCAGTAGGAGCAGTTCTGGGACAGAAGAAAGACAAGAAGCTCCACGCCATTTACTATGCCAGCAGGACTTTGGATGATGCTCAGAAGAACTATGCCACTACGGAGAAGGAATTGTTGGCTGTGGTCTTTGCCTTTGAGAAATTTCGCCAGTATCTTGTTGGCTCAAAGGTGATTGTCCACACTGATCATTCTTCATTGAAGTATTTGATGCAGAAGAAGGATGCAAAGCCAAGGTTGCTAAGATGGATTCTACTTCTTCAAGAGTTTGACATAGAAGTCAAGGACAAGAAAGGAGTTGAAAACGGAGTAGCTGATCATCTTTCAAGGATTAGGATTGAAGATGACGTGCCAATAGACGACTTTCTGCCTGAAGAGAATGTTTATCTCGTTGAAAGTCGTTTCCAAGCGGAGAGTTCAGAGCCTACGAGCCTAGTGTCGATCGACACTAGGGGAGTGTCGATCGACACTCCGTCCGAAACGATGATCGACAACTCTTGTGTCCGAGTGTCGATCGACACCACCTGTGTCGATCGACACCCGACGCGAGCTGCACTTCGCAGGATCTTGGATGAGGTGTTTTGGCAGCCAATCTTTGCCATTAATGCTGCGAATCGACCATGGTATGCTGACATTGTGAATTCACTTGCTGCTGACATTGAGCCCAAGCATCTCAAGAACTATGAGAAGAAGAAGTTTATGAGAGAACTTAGGAGATACTATTGGGATGCGCCTTACTTGTACAAGCATTGTTCAGACAATGTTTACAGGAGGTGTATTGCAGAGAGTGAAGTTCGTGATGTCCTGTTCCATTGTCATGGTTCTGAGTATGCTGGACACTTTGCTACCTTCAAGACGGTGTCCAAAGTTCTTCAAGCAGGCTTTTGGTGGCCTACTATGTTCAAGGATGCGCAGCTGTTCATCATGCAATGTGATGTCTGTCAAAGGAGGGGAAAGATCAGCAAGCGACATGAGATGCCACAGAACTTCATCCTTGAAGTTGAAGTCTTCGATTGCTGGGGTATTGACTTCATGGGCCCTTTTCCTCCATCTTATGGAATGCAATATATCTTGGTGGCTGTAGACTATGTCTCTAAGTGGGTGGAAGCAATTGCCTCCAAGACCAATGATGCTGCGGTGGTTCTCAAGCTGTTCCAGACCATCATTTTCCTGCGATTCGGAGTGCCTCGGATTGTCATAAGTGATGGGGGTTCTCACTTTATCAACAAGGTATTCGACAAGCTGCTAAAGAAGCATGGTGTTCAACATCGTGTATCCACTCCGTATCACCCTCAAACGAGTGGCCAAGTCGAAGTCTCCAACAGACAGATAAAGCAAATCCTAGAGAAGACAGTGGGCAAGACAAGAAAAGATTGGGCCGTGAAACTGGATGATGCACTTTGGGCCTACAGGACTGCCTACAAGACCCCACTTGGAAGTACACCATTCCAGCTACTTTATGGCAAAGCTTGCCATCTTCCAGTGGAATTGGAATACAAGGCGCATTGGACTATCAAGAAGATGAACTTTGACATGAAGCCAGCTGTAGAAAGGCGCCTAGTGCAACTCAATGAGCTCGACAAACTGCGCTATCACGCTTATGAGAATTCGAAGATCTACAAGGAGAGGACAAAGGCATATCATGACAAAAAGATTGTCTCCCGACATTTCTAACCAAATGACCAGGTACTTCTATACAACTCTCGTTTACAATTGTTTCCTGGTAAATTGCGTTCACGTTGGTTAGGTCCTTTCACCATCAAAGAGGTCAGACCATATGGAGCAATCGTCTTGACAAACTCCAAAGGAGAGGAGTTCATTGTGAATGGGCAGAGGGTGAAACACTATTGGGCTCAAGCCAAGATTCCAGACAGACACATTCTGTCTCTGGATAATGCACCCACCGCCTAAACGCATGAACAGTCAAGCTATTGACGTTAAACGAGCGCTGAGTGGGAGGCAACCCACTGAGAGGTACTTAGTATATATATATATATATATATTTTTTTTTTTTTTTTTTCATTTTGATTTTGGTTTTACTAATTATTTTGGCTTTTATATAAAATAAAAATATATAAATAAAATAAAAAATAAAAAAACGAAGAGGAGGCTCGATCATGCTTAGTGTCGATCGACACTATATGTGTCGATCGATACCCACCACGGGACCAGATAAGTCTTTAAAACCCGAAGACTTGTTCTTTCTCTTCATCTTTGTTTCAAAATCGAAAATCTTCCAAAATCACCAAATCCTCAATTCTTCACCAAATTGAGTGATTATTGAGCTTAATCCGTGCGGATTTTCATCCTCTTTCATAATCTATTACCCATTGATTCGATCTGCAAAGGTATGTTCTTCAAATCTCTCAATTTCATTTTCGACCCTAAGGTGAAAAATTTCGGATTCGGCCTATTTAGCTTGATTTCTTGCTTGAATGATGCTTGTTTAGGTTGTATTTCATGATTTAGATCATTACCCAAATGTTTTTCATCCTCTAATTTGCATAATTTGAAAATTTCGAAGTTTTTGAAAATTGATGATGCATGTTGCGAATTTGAATTTTTCTTTGGGTTTTATGGTTTATACTTGGTCGAATCATGATATTGAAATTGTTAGAGTTGCTATTTGATGTTGAATTGAGGTTGAAATCATCAGTTTTTGGTCGACACCCTTTGTGTCGATCGACATCCGACCACCAGCGACACTATGATTGTCATTTGTGAGATTTTGGATTGATTTTGGGTTTTCTTTTTGCTTGCAGATGCCTCCTAGGACTAAGAGACCAAGGGAAACTGAAGCGTCCGCTTCTGGGACTGCTCATGACGAAGCGATTCCGTCTCTTCCACCTTGGCCCAAACGCGAGGGTGCAAGGATTCAGGTTGAGCGCGATTGGGAAGATTCTCCCGCAACGGAGGTTGCCAAGGACCTGTGCACTCTACGCGGCATCGACGAGGCATGGGACGATTACGACACGCTGTTTTACAAAGCATGGCTGAGAGTAGATATCACACCGACTCGCTTTGCTTGCGAGAAGACGATGTCCGCATTGGGCATCAAGGACGACGTCCTGCACCTGATGGGACGAGTTGGGATGGGCACCATTGCGACGCGGCAGTACGACTTGTACCCTGACCTCGTCCGCCAGTTCATCGCTACAGCACGAGTCTACTACCGGAACGAGATTGTCCGGAACGCTCTGAAAGACACTTTGACCTTCTTCATCCGCGGGATTCGCTACAGGATTCCCCTTTCAGAGCTGTGTGGCATCTATGGCTTCAGCGATGAGCATCCCACCGGGGTTTCTCTTCAGACGCAGCTTCCGGATACGCAGGACTTCTGGTCGCATTTCGGTAATGGGAGGTATGACTCTAAAACCTCCACTCAGACGGATATTCGCCATCCGACCCTGCGTTACTTGGTTCGCCTATTTGCTACTACACTTCTGTGTAAGCACGAGCCAGGGAAGATGCGCGTGTCTGAGTTAGTGCTGCTGTATCGCGCCTTGTGGTCTGAGATTTACGAGGATTCCGACGCGCCAGAGAGCGCGAACCTAGGCGCAGTCTTTGCTCATCATTTGGCTTCCTTGAAGACGAAGCCCTTCATTGGTACGAAGGCCAAGCCTGAGACTATATGAAGTCTCCTCACACCTATTCTCCACCACTGCGGGATTGACAAATCCAGCTGCAGCATTGACACCTCGCGAGCCTTGGTTGACATGGATTACTTGAAGAGGACTCATTGGGTACGGCCAGAGAGGTTATGGGTTTTTAGCGACGAGCAGAGGGTCTTGCGCATGGTGCAGCTGCCTGACAGAGACCTTACTCACAATACGGGTAATCCAGACCGCCTCGCCTTTCATCCTAGTCCAAACAGATTGAGGACTGCTCCCATAGCCAGAGGCAGAGGTGCCTCCCGCAGAGCTGCAGCTTCACACGCAGAAGATGGACCAGCTGCGGATCCACGACCTTCATCTTCGAGGCACCGCAGAGCACCATTTCCTGTTGGTCTTCCAGACGCTCCTGAGATTCCTATGGAGCCGGCTGTATTTCAGAGATATGTGGTTCAGAGCTTCCAGGCCATCTGGAGTGCCATTGCAGCGGTTTCGAGGTGCAGCTGCGTTCGTCCTCCCACACCACCACGATCTTCTCCACCGCATCTAGATGACGACGAGTGATCTCTCCTTTCCTGCTTAGTCCTTTGAGTCATTTTTTCTTTTATCTTGAGTCTGCATTTTGCTTCAGTACTTTGTTTCTAAACTTATTTTTATTGGATTATCTTGTGCTTCTAATGGTTTGTTTGAGTTTTCTAACAGCTTGGAGAATTCTAACAACAATCTGACTTAGCAACATTTATGTTCGAGTGGCAGAACTCTGTCTACTGACAGAGTGTCGATCGACACCATATGTGTCGATCGACACCAACTTCATACACAACATCGATCGACACCATCTGTGTCGATCGACGCTGCACGCAGAGTCAGGTAATCCGATTTTTCTCTTTGTTTTCTACCAGTTTATCACTAATTTTTTCTATCCAAATTCATTCTTAATAACACTGGGGACAGTGATGTTCAAGTCTGGGGGAGGTGGTTGCTAACACTGTGTTTTGTTTTGAGAGTTTGTTTTTGAGTCAAAAATCTGTTTTATTGAGTCAAAACATGTTGGGACTTTCAGTTTTTCTAGGAACTTAACAGCAGATTGTTGACACTTGATGGACCATTGCTATAGTAATTGATTTCGGGTCTTACTAAGTAGAAAGCTGCAAGTAGATCAATCTAACTGGGCGAATTCAGACCCCCTTACAAGAACTAGGTATGCGCAAAACTTGATTCCTCTTTCAGCTTTGATAAGATTAGAAATCTGCAGTCTCTCCGTGATCTTCCCTTGAGAAAAGAAAAGAAATAAAGAAGTCTGATCAAGGAATAGTGCAAAGAACCTCATGAGCCTGTCTCCTCACAAGGAACAATATTAGTGAGAGCTCATGAACCTGTCTCCTCACAAAGAACACAAGTAGGAGCAGCACTATTCCAAGACTTGAAAAGATTAAGAAAAACTCAATGAAAAGATCTGTAGAACACCCTGAAAATGGGCAGAAGTTGACTAAGGGAAGAGAAAATAGGAGAGTCTGTAGAAAGTATATCTTGTTCAGGTACTAAGGAAGGGAAAGAATCAGAAAAGTACTGTAGCATTACCACTGTTAGAGTTCGAAATTATACCAAGGAAAGGATCTGGATTTGAACTGAGAGATTGCTAAGCTTGTGGTAAGTACACTGAACATTACCAAAGGTTGGTTCTAAAGCATGTGGATTCAAGAGTGTTAACATCTGTGGCGTTCTGAAAAAGTACTCAAAAGTTCCTGTTTTCAAACCTCGACTCTATACTTAGTTTCTGTTTTGCTTGAGGGCAAGCAAAAACTAAGTCTGGAGGAGTTGATATATCATGGTTTTTACCCGTTTTTAGACCATGATATAAATGTTTTTATAGAGTCTTTTGGTGTTTTTAGAGTCCAAATAGAGTCTTTACAGGATGGAGAGCAAATGGAGCTAAAAAGGAGATTCTGATGCTTTTTGGAGAGATTTGGAGAAGCAGACGAAGTGATGAAGTCAGAAGAGTAAACTTACATGCAGAGTGTCAATCGACACCCTGAGTGTCGATCGACAACCTGAGTGTTGATCGACACCAAGTCACAACCGCCCAAGTTCGCGACTCCCATTGGAAAAAGGAAAGAGGACAAGTTTTGAAGAATTACAAGTCTGCCCCTGGACGAAAAATCCTCTTCTATAAATAGATTTCAGGCATTGTTTAGCCAAACATACTTTCATAATTTAGAGTTTTTGAGACTTAGAGAGATTGATCCTGAGCTTTTGGGGAGACAATTCTATCTCATCCGAGCCAGATTTCGAACCTCTGTATCATTCTCTATTCTTTTTATGCAATTTATTTCAGCCATGATTTGTGTTTTCATCTCTATGTCTGAGTAGTTTGCTAGTTAGGTTAGGGTGATTTAGGGTTTGATAATGAGTCTGTAGAATGATTAAGTTGTTAGGAAAATCACTTGGATCTTCATCTTGATTTGTGCTTATATTGATTTCTGATTTGATCACTTAGAAATCAAACCTTAGGTTGTTTAATAGATACGAGAGCATTATTGATAATCTGACCTAATCATAGATGAGCAAAATATTTATTCGCAAAGAGATTTGGTTTAAGTGTTTTGTGAACAAATCGAACCTGAACATTAATGCTTGCCTGAATTGTTTGAATTCGCAAAGAGATTTGGTTTTCTGGAATTTAGACATAGATAACTTCTGCAACGAGAGTTGATTAGTTTTAAATTAGCGTTTTGAGTTCTAGACGGTTCTTAATAATTTCCTGACAATTTAACTTCTGCATTCTCTGAATCAGCCTGATAATCATCCTTGCCTAGCGCCTTCGTCTCCTGAACTTACAACCGCTTTAATCACATTTACTTAATTCGCATAGTTTAATTTACTTTAATACATACTTAACTTAGCATAATCTGAAATTAGAAACTCTAGCATAGCATCTACTTCCCTTGGGATTCGATACCCCTTATACTTCAACTGCGTTTGCTGTGCACTTGCAATAGTTTTATTAAGGTAAAACTAGACCCCTATCAAGTTTTTGGCGCCGTTGCCAGGGAAGGCTTAGAGATAGCACTAAATTGTGTAAAAATATGTTTTCAAAACCCCAAGCTCGAATTTTCAACCTCCCTAAGAATGAATCCCAACCTTGAATTTGTTTTTAATCTTTGAAAACTTAAAACCATTTTTCTCTTGTTTAAAGTTTAATTATTTTCCCTAAAATCCTCTTAGATAGCTTAATTATGCAATTGAGTTTTCTAAATTTGTAAAATTGTGTTTTTGCTATTTTTAGTATTTTAGAAATTGCTTAGAGTCTTATTTTACTGTCTGGTACTGAGTTGATATATAGTCGTTTGATTTTTAGAAGTAGTTTTTGAAAATCTTGTTACTTACCTAAATATTGTCTAGTTTATCCGGTTTTAGACTTTGATTTTATAAAATTATTAGAACGGTTTTTTAATTGTTTAGAAGTCATCTAATAATTTTATAACCCTTCTGTAGGGATTGTAAAATAGTTTTCGTGTCTGTATAATCACCGCAAGTAATTTTCATAGGATTGTTTCCCAAATAACCCGAATTCCACTTAGCTTTACTTGAACTCTTATATTCTTGGTACCTTTCACCATCCCAATTTGGATTGATTCCTAAAGTACTACAACAACAAAAACTATGCTTTAGGTTTGATTAAACTTGCTAAAAAGCTAGTCATCAACGAGACGGGACTAACACGAATTGTTGTGTTTCCCAAATGAAGTTGTACGTGTTTTTGACACCATCGTGGATGATCTTACGATCAAATTCCCAAGGTCTCCCTAATAACAAATGGCTCACATCTATCGGTGCGATGTCACAATAAGTGCGATCCCGATAGAAAGGTCCTATCGAGAATGCTACTAGAGCTCGCTGAGTGATGCGAACACTTACACCTTCCTGCAACCATCCGAGAGTGTAAGGTGCTGGGTGGTCTTCTCGTGGAATTCCCAACTTATCTGCAACCACATTGCAGATAACGTTTCAGCAGCTTCCAGAGTCAATGATGAAGCTGCAAACACGTCCCTTAATCATGCAGGTGGAGCGAAATATGTTGATGCGAAGCCACTGCTCATCCTGACGACATGGAGCAACACAAGATCGACGAATCACCAGCAAGTGACATGTATCTCCCTGCGTTGGATGACTGATGTCTTCGGTGTGGTCGTCATTATCGTCGTGAGAGTTGTACGCAGCTGGGAGATCACATGTTGAATCTCCAATCATCAGACCACGACAAAACTGGTGTGACCTTCAAATCGCTGGATCCTCCGACGCTGGTGTGATGCGAGTCGACGAGGTGACTCCCTCGCTGCCATCTTTCGCGGGAAAAATCGTAGACCCACTACCTTGTTCCTGGGATTTGTTACGCAACGTCTAAATGGGGACACGAAACTGTTGCTCAAACATTGCGGTATGCCTGTATGCTTCACTTATGGTCGACATATCAAATTGAGCCATCGTTGTCTGTAATTGTGGCCAAAGACCTCCAAGAAAGCGAGCGACCAGCTGAATCCCACTATCGTACAACTCGTTTCTTGTTAACAAAAGGGAAAACTCTTCTGCATATTCATTCACACTATGATTCCCCTGTTTCAGATTGTGAAGCCTCGTGTACGTGGTGCGATCGTAGTTATGCGGCAAAAAGGTTTTGCGTAAATGCTTCTTTAACTTTTCCCATGACCGAATTGGATCCTTTCTGGTGCGAGTACGTGTTGATTTCAGTTGTTTCCACCACGCCGCAGCATGTCCCTGAAATCGCATCACCACTAGAGGAAAACGACGATCCGTCGGAACCTGTCTGAATTCGAGAACTTCGTCGACAGAAACTAACCAATCGAGTAGCTCATAACTGCGGATACCACCTTGAAACTCAGGAATATCGACCCGAAAGCCAAGTTCCCATATGTTGTCACGTCCATCACCGTTGTTGTCATCACGCCGGACTCGTCGATGGTGTTCATCCTCCTCGTCTTCAGCATCAACATCTTCTTGGCGATTAACAAACGGATTGTCGTCATCATTGTTCACACGAATCGGATTGTGAGCATCCAAACGAGTCAACAGGGTTTCACCCTTTTCCTGGATTGATGCATGGATCGTCGACTGAATGTTCTCATGCATCGCGAGGAGCATCGAACGTAGCTCTGCCCAATCGGTTGCAGGACCATAGTTGTCACCACCGGTTTTGTTGTTGTTTTTCGGAGGCATCTTCAAAGCATCAACACGCACAAGAACGTTCCTAGTCTGATACCAACTGATAAAGAGCGGAAGCGACAACCTAACTCGGAGATCGCGAATTCCATGAACTCTTGATCGTAAGGTGGGTTCGTGACCTAGAAGTGGTAAATACGATGTTTCGGGATCTTGATCTAGAGGTCGCAGGTGCGATGTCTAAGAACCTCAAGCCAGAGATCGTGAATACGATATTTTGTGTTTTTGATCTAGAGGTCGTGAATGCGATGTGTAAAACAATAAGAGGTCGTGAATATTCACAGTGCTTAAAAAGCTATTTATAAATTAATGTCAATATCAAGGGTAAGGTTTACAAAGTCATCGAACACCTTTAAATACTAGCTAACGAGATATAGATGAATCTCTAGTGCTAATCTTAGAAGAATTTATAATTATTCTTAAATAAAAGAAGAAAACAAATGTAAATAAAGAAATTTGGCAAACACGTATAACACCCATGACGTGTTTGTTTGAAAGCCCAAAACCATAAGATGCGCTGCATCACCCTTTTGCTTAGAACATCTGGATTTCAGAGGAATCTTAAAAAATTGTTTTCAAATGCTCGCGTGCGTAAACATTGCACTATCAATATAACTAGAATATTTAAAACATTTTAGAATCCAACATTTTCATCGGATCATTGTTTTTTTTCTTTTCTCCTTTTTGGGTAAAAAACAGTTTACCATTTCAATTCAAGTTTGTTGGTTGGATGAATCAGATTGTGTAAAAAGAAACAATCGTCTATCAGATGACTATTTCAATTCAAAGATTTTTGTTTCTTTTCTCGTTTTTGGGCAAACTAAGAAACAAAAATCTTTGACCATTTCAATTCAAAGAGGAACTTGTCATGTAGAGCTGTTGGTAAAAAACTCTTCGAAACTTGTTTACCTTAAATTGCGAGCAGATTGTTTAAAAAATAATACGAGTGAAACGACCCATCTTTGACCAGCTAAGGAGACAAATACATAGGGCACATTATCATGAGTGAGAGAGAGAGAGAGAGAGAGAGAGAGAGAGAGAGAGAGAGAGAGAGAGAGAGAGAAGCGCGGTTGAGAACTTTTGCGCGAGAATTTTTGTTACTTGTTGTATGTAGAGAGCGAGTGTACTCGCGCATAATGGACCAGAGAGAGAAACAATCGCGCGCAGTGGACCTAGAGAGAGAGAGAAAAGAAGTACCTATTTTGTATCGTGAAAACGATCCTATATTTTGCGTTTGGATAAAATTTGGGCCTAAAATATCAAAATAGTAAAACAATAGTTGAAACGTTTTTGGGACAAAATCAAAGATAAAATCCACCCTCTTTATTGGCGAGAAACAACAACTAAAACTGTACTTCTTTACTGATCATGATTTAACATGTAATTAAAAAAAATCAGAAAATAAAGAGATAAACCTTTTGATAACATGCATATTTTACCCGTTTTTACTATCATAAGTGAGTGCTTTAACAAGCATTTCACTAAGGTTTTGATGCAAAAACACTAGATTTCGAGTATTTGGTTGTTCAAGACTCTTTTCAGGTAATCTTAGCAAAATGCGCATATTTTGGAGCAAAATGGACAATTCCGGAAACAGTGCCCGAGGACAGAAGTTCAACACCAAAGGAAGCAAGAAGGTCCGTCAAGCACCCGGAAAGACGAGCTGGCCGCGCCACAGCCTAACCAGACGACCAGTGGCCGCGCCACGGACATTCGCTCGCGCGGCAAGGCCACTCACGGATTTCCGAGCCCATTTGAAGCCCAACTTAAACCCGCAGCCGTCTTATGCAAGCCAAGACCTAATCCACGACCTAGGGCACTTGAAGACCTATATATACTCGTCGTTTAGGGTTTTATAA
>JAHZTW010000004.1:24603284-24799245 GCA_020283515.1 Alliaria petiolata | reverse complement strand
CCACCAACAAGTAACAAGCAAACAGAGAATTTCTCCCCCATCAACCCTGCACCGTTGGTGTCACATCCTCAACCTCATCATCATCATCCTCATCTCCCCCTGCTTGAGCACATAATCACGTCAAAAATATCCTATGCAAGAGATGCAGATGAGATAGAAGAGTTACTTACCAGACTGCAGTAATTGCTGAATGACATTGACCGCTGCATTCAGGACTAGACGATCCCCTGCAGAAATTCTTGTCATCTTATGAAACGAAGCCTTAGACAAATTCCCAGGTAGTGTAGGCTTGTCCTGCTTGACTGGCTCAACCTTTCGTGTCCTGGTGGGTTGAGTCCTGGTATATTTTACCGCCTGATCAGGTTCCTGTTTCACTGAAACAGTTGCTCTTTTGTACATTTTGATCTCTTCAACCTCTTCAGTTGGAGCAATCTTTTCGATGACTTGAGAACACAGGATCTGATAGATAAGGCTGGGGAACGGCAGATAGAACTTGGTAGCACCAAAACGACTCTGATAGATGATGTGATCAAAGAACATCTTTCTAAAATTAAATGGGATTCGATTGCAAACCTTATAAACCAGCTTTGCTCTTGCCGGATTGGGATACCCAAAGTTGTTTGTTGGGAGCCAATTGAAGCAACAGATACGATACAACAAACTCTTGTCCGAAGCAAACTGTGAAAACAGCAACCCTTTCCACTTTTTGACCTTGCCATTGGTCAGGAACTCAGCAAGTTCTTCATCTGTTAGCTCCTTCATCTCAGCCACTTCTGCACGCTCTGCCAGATCATCAAGGCCGAACCAGGAGTTAATCTGAGAGACTGACAATTCGAATTCTCTTCCACTGACCCATACTACCACAGCATCTTCTCCTGGCTCTATCAGAGAAAGATGTGCCCAGAACTCCATCACAACCTCTTTGACAAATGACTCAAAGTTAACTACAGTTCCAGCTAACCCAAGGTCAACAATTAACGACTCAACCCCTCTGTGTTCACTGCCGTAATCGATTATCCTCTCTTCCAGAAGGGATCGATTGATGAAAGAATCATACCTGTCTTTTGCTTCCAGCGACATAAACTTTGTTAGATCGAAATCGATCGGACCTTTCCCTTTCTCAGAGCGAGTCTTTTTCCGAAGTGGAACAGATTCACCTCTTCCTTCCTTGTTCGCTGAGGATGCTCCTTCTTTTGGTTGAGGTACACTTCTCTTACGGCCTGAAACCCTTCGAGATGATGCTGCTTCATCTTTTCCCTCTTTCCCACGCTGATTTTTCTTGGGATTCATGAGTTGGTTCACTGATTTATCCTGATGTGGAATCTCAATAGATGGAGCTCCGGTTTTTTGAATCTGCCCTGAGGAGTTTGATGATTCCTTCTGTGAATCAACCACACCCTCGAACACAACCATGGCCAAAGGATTTTCTTCAACATGCATCTCCGTCTGTATCCGCGAATCTGGTGAGGGCTCATCTGGTGTATCCATTACTCGTGCGGGTGACGTGCTTCCTTGTTCAGTTTGCGGCGACACTGAACTTATCCCGACAAAACGAGAGAGAGACCGGAGAGCAGAGCATTCATCGTTTGATCTGATGAGACTCACAGAAATTGTTTTTCGAAAGAGAGGAATCGTTTCAGAGAGAGATCTAAAGAGAAACCAAAAAATAACTGTTTGGCTTCTTTCCCCATAAAACCCTAAATAAACTCCCTCCAAAATTGCAAGCCGTTCTAGAGGAATGGGCCTTTTCCTTTGATTTGGGCTTGATCCACCACAGAAACCTGTCACTCAACGCTCATACAGAATCATCAGCCAAATTTTAAACATAATCTCTGTCACACTGTTTAATATATGTGCATATCAACCAATCCAACACGAAGTTAACACCACAGACAATTTGACTCACAATTCATGCACCATTGTGAGGGACTCACATTAAGACTAATCATCATGAGCATAACATATGGCGTTACACTTGGAAATCATACCTTGGGTCTGTTGTATGTGAATTTTTACCAGACATCCACAAGTTGACCCAGAGCAAGCAACAAGAACATGCCAACAACCATTTATTCTTACAAGAGACACTCAGACTTGGTCTTGGTGACTAGCTTTCACACCAACATGCCTTTCTTCCAGAGATGTCAGTTTTCAACCTTGAGTCAACAGCCAACTGGTCAACCACAGAATCCTGAGAAAGAGGTTTCTTCTGCTCTGTTGAACCATCATTTGATCCGTCAAAAATCAAGATCATCAGATTCAGCTACATAGTAGCCACCATAGCTATGTAGACTCTATCTGGATCATTTCACTCAAATCTCCTTTTTTTTTTTTTTTTTTTTTTTTTTGTTTAATCCGGACGGCTGAAACAAGTCTTTTTACACTTGTTAGCAATTCCTCAATTGCTCATATCATTGCAATATTTGAGGTATCAATCCATCTTGGGAGATGATTCAATAAGAATGAAAAGTTTTGTTTAAGCTAAGCTAAATTGAAAGGGGTTTAAGGTGATAAGCAACAATTAAAAACAAGACACAACCTAAGAGAGACACTACAAGTTCAATAATATGAAACGAAGCCTTAATTACTACTAATCGAGTACTAATGACGCAATTAACTACTAATTAGGATTATCAAATTACTAAAAAACGAAACCTAGGGATGGAATCATTGATTTAGGAAACCAAATGGACAATCTTGCAATCATTTAAGCAACTAATCAAGCCATCTCTATGCCTAGAACACCAATTAAAGATTAATCCATAATGTGTGGCACTAATCCCTTCACTAATCACCCTAATGAACTAATGATGTTTTAGCATTAAAATAATTAGCAAGCATGAATAACAAGTCTAATAGCATGATAAACACCCTAGACAACTAATGATGTTTTAGGCTAGGTATGTAAATCTCTTAGAAAGTTGGTTCAAACATTTCATCAAACACTTGGTGGGTGTATGAAATGCTTATGATCCAAATAGCAAAAGATTAGCTATTTGGCATTAAAAACACCTTAATAAGAAAAGAGATGAAAGAATCTATCCTAGATTGCAAAATTGAACCATTAGAAAACCATAAATCTAAAACATCCCCAAGTTTCTAATGAACTACTCACTAATCATATTTAAACCCATCAAATCAAAGATAAGAGAAAGGTTAAGCATGATTAGAGAAAAGATTAATGGAAATTCAAGATAGATATTGCATAAAACTTAAAAGATTCAAAGCAAAATACAAGACTTTTCTCAAAGTGGCTAAAAGGTTCTTGACAAGACTAGAGAGAATAAAACTTAACATAATAATTAGGTCTAAAGAGTATTTATAGGAGGGACCCATGAGGATGACAAAAAGAAAAAGTTTGGGTTCGGATCGACGTGTTCATCGATCCAGTTCGTCGATCCGAACCCCTGCCAAATTGGTTCAATGTCCTTCGTCGATCCAAGTCATCGATCCAAGTCCTTGTCTCTCGGCTTCTTCTTGTTGGCGTTTGGGTTTGGTTCGACGACTTCGTCGATCCATATCGTCGAACCGAACCCCTGGAAAACTGGTCCGACGTACTTCGTCGATCTGTTTCATCGATCCAAACCCCTGAAAGTTTGGATCGACGAGCTACGTCGATCCGTTTCATCGAACCGAACTCCTGGAAGTTTGGATCGACGTACTCGTCGATCCATCTCGTCGATCCAGCGCGAGAAATCTTCTCCTTCATCTTCTTGGTGACTCCTTTCTCCTCCAAGTGCTATGCAATCCTTCTTCAGCTCCATCCACGCCTCCATAGTGTCCTTTTCACCTGATCAAGACCCCAAATGCACCAAAACATGCAAAAGAACATGCAAAGAGATCCTAAACTCTAAATGATCGAAATGCAATACAATGATACTAAGTAAGGATCCTAAATGATGACAAACTTACACTAAATGAAGAGAAATATGATGCAAAATATGGACATATCAACGGCCCATAACAGAAGAAACTTACTTCCATCTTTGTGGCTAATACAGCTTTCTGACTAACTAACCTGTTCTGACACATCTAGAATAGCATATCAGGCAGCCCTCTTTCACCAAACTCTGCATAGACAGAAATCTGAGTCTCTCACAATTATTCTTCCTCTTGTACATGTTCATGTGCTTGCTCCTGTCTCAGGTCAACTCAAACCACACAACATATTAGATTTCGAAGACACCAATGGACTGTCTCAGATTTACGAATCTATTAAAGTCCAATGGTTTGGTAAACAAATCAGCCAATTGATGATCAGTGCTCACATGATCAACCTCAATGAGTTTCTCCTCAACAAGTTCACGAATGAAATGATGTCTTATATCTATGTGTTTTGTACGTGAGTGTTGTACTGGATTCTTGGCAATATTTATAGCACTTTCATTATCACAGTGTAATAACAGAGATTCAGAGGTCATACCATAGTCGGCCATCATCTGTCGCATCCATAAGAGTTGAGTGCAACAGCTTCCCAATGCTATGTACTCAGCTTCAGCAGTGGACAACAACACACGTTCTGTTTCTTGCTGTGCCATGAGATCAAGTTGTTCCCAAGAAAGAAACACCCACCACTTGTACTTCGTCGATCATCAAGACATCCAGCCCAATCAGCATCACAATATCCTCCCAAGTTCCTGTTGGTATCCCTGGAATAAAACAACCCCATATCCGTAGTGCCCTTGACATATTTGATGATTCGTTTAACAGCCTAGAGATGAGACATTTTAGGTCTAGCTTGATATCTTGCGCAGATGCCCACACTTAGACACAAATCTGGGCGGCTGGCTGTGAGGTACAGAAGACTTCCGATCATCCCTCGATATAATCTGGGATCAACATCTTCACCACGTTCATCACGAGACAGCTTTGTAGTCGTTCCCATAGGGGTCCTTGCTGCTTTGCACGTCTCTAGCCCAAACCGTGTCACCAGGTTTGTGGCATAGGTGCTCTGTGAGATGGTAATACCCTCCTCAGACAGTTTTACTTGAAGCCCCAGAAAGTATGACAGCTCTCCTACCATGCTCATTTCAAATTCACTTGTCATCATAGTCACAAATGCATCTACCAACCCCTAATTGGTACCTCCAAATACAATGTCATCCACGTAGATCTGGACAACCATAAGCCCGTTCTGATTTTCCTGGATGAACAATGTCTTGTCTACACTGCCTCTCTGATACTTCTTGGATATCAGAAACGTTGTTAGCCTTTCATACCATGCCCGAGGGGGCTTGCTTTAACCCATACAAAACCTTTTTTAGCTTGTACACATAGTACGGATATTCAGGGTTCTCAAAGCCTTTAGGTTGTTCAACAAACACCTCCTCTTGTAATACTCCATTTAGGAACGCACTCTTTACATCCATTTGATGTAACTTGAAGCCCATGTGACAAGCCATTCCAATCAGAAGTCTGATGGACTCGAGTCTGGCAACAGGTGCAAATGTCTCTTCGAAATCAACTCCTTCCACTTGGGAGTATCCTTGTGCTACCAAGCGTGCCTTATTGCGGACCACTTCCCCATTTTCGTCGATCTTATTCTTGAAGATCCATTTGGTACCTACAACATTGCCAATGTTTGGTCTAGGAACAAGTGTCCACACTTGGCTTCTCTCAAATTGTTCCAGTTCTTCTTGCATGGAGATGATCCAAAACTCATTTAACAGTGCTTCCCTATGATCTCTTGGCTCGAATGTTGCAACAAAGCATGCAAGATCTATCATTGCAAAGTTTCCCTTAGCCATTTGCTTGTAATCATATTTCATCCCACGAGTCACCCTATCACTGGGCACCAGCTTCTTGGCCTGGAGTTTGGATACCACCGGAGCTGAATCACGGACTGGAGATTCCATTTGGACGAAATCATCAGCCCCTTCATTCTCAGATTTTGTCTCCGATTCATTCCTATCACCATTATTATTTCTGTCAGTAGTGGTGTCGTTTACAACTGACTCACTAGCTTCAGCTGCAGTCACATCAAAAAACAATCCTGATCCCGACGCATCATCAAACACTACGTTGACTGCTTCTTGAACTTGTCTAGCCTTTTTGTTGTAAACTCTATAGGCTGTACTCGTGTCAGAATATCCCAAGAAGATCCCATCATCACTCTTGGCGTCAAACTTACCCAAATGATCTTTATCATTCAATATGTAGGAGGTGCATCCGAACACATGAAAGTAGCCAACAGTTGGTGGTTTTCCTTTCCACAATTCGTAAGGTGACTTGGATGTACCTTTTGTGATGTATACTCGATTGATGACATAACATGCAGTGTTGACAGCATCTGCCCAGAAGTGTTTAGCAACTTGATTCCCAATCATCATGGCTCGTGCCATTTCTTGCAATGTTCGGTTCTTCCGTTCAACAACACCATTCTGTTGCGGTGTTCGTGGTGCTGAGTATTGGTACACAATTCCCTGTTCAGCACAGAATCGGTCAAACACTTCATTTTGGAATTCACCTCCATGATCACTTCTAATGTATTTAATTCTGTTTTTCTTCTCGTTCATCAACTGAAGCGCCATAATCTTGAACATTTGGAATGTTTCCGATTTTTCTCTCAAAAACCTGACCCACGTGTACCTCGTAAAATCGTCCACAACTACAAACACATATTTTTTTATCACCAATACTCTCTATTTGAACTGGCCCCATCAAATCCATATGAATCATGTCTAATGGTTGCTTAGATTGAATCTCCTGAATCCCTTTGTGTTGCACTTGCTTCCCTTTCGCACACGGTCCACAGACAAAATCTGAGTCGACATCTAGCTTTGGCATTCCACGAACAACTTCCCGCTCTCCCAATTTAATCATTGTTCTGACATTCATGTGTCCTAGTTTCTGATGCCATAGCTGCATGTCATTTGGCTTTATTGCCGCCATACATCGTTCGGTTGGTTTCCACATGTAGCAATTATTACCAGATCGGATTCCACTCACCCTGATTACTCCTTGTTCATCAACTGCTTTACAATCTGTTTTGGTGAAAATAACTGAAAGCCCTACATCACACAATTGGCTGATGCTGATCAGGTTCGCTTTCAGACCTTCCACAAGATACAAATTAACTAAATGTGGTGTATTGGTACCTGATGTGTCACCTTTGCCTTTGATTTTTCCACGAGCTCCACCACCAAAGGTCACTTTCCTGGAACTTACCTTTTCAATCCTCTTGATGTTTTCTTGACTTCCAGTCATGTGTCTGGAACAACCACTATCAAAGTACCATGCCTTGGCTTCTGGGGTTTCACCATCAGCGGTATATGCCACATATCCGTTCAGATCCTCTTTTCTTTTCCAAACTTGCTTCTGTTGATGATGATGTCCATGATAACTTTCCTGTCGCTGAGCCCTGGTTCTAGTCTGTATACGACCGTAACAGAATGCTTGAATATGACCTGGTTTTCCACAGTAATATCATCCCGACATGTCATAAAGTTTTCTGAACTTTGTAGCATATGACTGATACCTTGGAGGGAGCCAGTTTCCTTCATTCCTTCTGATACCGTGAAATCCCAAACCAGATGTCCTCCCTCTTCTGTTGCCATCAAAATGCTGTATCCTATCAGATTCTTTTTCCTGGCCAGCTTCGGTTTTAACCTGTCGATTTTTCTTAGTACCTTTCACAAAACTTGTCTGTCTGCCTGAAGATTCTCCAAACCGATAACCGAGACCCCAGCTGCCCTTGCCTGTTCTCCCCATTGACAGAACCTTGTCAAGAGCTTCTGTACCTTTACTCAGTCTTGATATTCTTCAACTGTTCCTCAAGGCGTCCTTCCAGTTCTCTGCGTTTTTCAATTTCTTTCTCCAGTTCTTCTTTAAGAAACTTCACTGAGTCCAGATACTCCTGTTTATTCATCTTCTCTGTCGCAAGTTCTAATTTTAAGGTTTCACAAACTTCTGTCATTTCTTCTTTTTCTTGAACCATTCGCTTCTTTTCGTCTTGTAGTTTTATCAGTGTCTCACATAGAAGTTTATTCTCATCATACAGTATTTCTGCATCATCTATTTCTCTGTCCGACTCACCATCTGTGTCAGCGTCTTCGTTGATGATGCCCAGGTAAGCAACAAAATTTCGCAAGTTGACATTATCCTCATCACTGTCATCCTCAGATTCTGACTCAACGCTGACAAACGACCTCTCTTTCTTCTTTCCTGCTCCAACACAGTCAAATTTGGTGTGTCCAGATCCTTTGCACTCTGTACACTTGAGACTTTCTCGTTTTTTAATGGTTGGACATTCAGCCTTGATGTGCCCAAAACTTTCACATTCATGACACTGAATCTCTGTTCTTCGAGCAATCTTATCAAACTTCTGATCTCCATCAAATTTGTTGAAGTTCGAACCGAATTTTTTCTGTCCTTTCTCAAATTTCTTGAAATATTTCTTGACGATCAGAGCCACTTTGTCTTCCAGATCCTCGGTCTGACCTGATTCTTTTGCCACAAACGCAATTCCTTTGCCCTTCAAAGACGCTTTGGCCTTTCGGTCAAGTTCGTATGCTTGCATTAGCCCCACCACATGTTCGAATTTCATCTCATCTGAATTCTGTGACACTTCCAGAGCTGATCGATGTACTTGAAATCTGTCCGAGAGACATCTCAAGAATTTCTTCACCAATTTTTTGTCTTTGTATACCTTTCCGAGGATAATTTCCTCATTCGCAATATATTTCAGCTTTCCACTGAATGCTTCGACGGTTTCATCTTCCCCCATAGTGAGATTTTCAAACTGTGTTGCAAGCATATCAATTCGACTTCTCTTGACAGTGCTTGTTCCTTGATATGATGTCTGCAAGCTCTCCCAAGCCTCCTTTGCAGTGGTACATCCCTGTACCAGCTGGAACTGATCTCTGGTAAGTGACGTCCAGATCACTGACAGCGCCTTTGAGTTAAACTTTGACAAGTTTTTCTCTTCAATGGTCCATTCTCTCTTTGGTTTGGGATGTACCACACCTCCGGCGTCAATAACCACAGGTGCCGTCCACCCTTCTTCTACCATAGTCCACGCATCTTCATCTATCCCTTTGATCAAGGCTTTGATCTGAACCTTCCACCAACCAAAATTCTCTTTTTCCAGTAGCAGCGGTTTCATTGATCCAAACTGTTGAATGTTTTCCATACTTCTTCCCAGATCACACCTGATTAAAACAACAAACAATCTTTAGCAGATGTCTGCTCTGATACCAATTGTAAGTGTGAAAAACCTAGCAACAACAGATTTCTGTGTCTTGGACAGCACCAAGACGAATGCTTTTATTTCAACTTAAATCTGATTAGTTAATCTTACAAGATTACACTAACTATGGTGTTACACAACTCTAGAACTCTAGATTGACCCCAAACGATTCTAACCTTTAACTAAAAGACCTTGACTAGATCTCACACCTTGTGAATCTAGAATTACAAAGAACACTCACCTATTAAGCTTACAAGAATTCTCTCAAAGCTTAAGCGCCGTATGATCAAAAGCGTATCAAGTGTTAACCCTAACACATGATACCTTCTCCCCTTATATACTCGTTTCCTAAAACTAACTAGGAAAACTCGTGACTTGCACCCCACGTCCTTCTTTCCTTTTCTTCTTCCTTCGTATATACGCCTATAGACTTTGTGGCCTCAGCTGCATCTTCGAGAGAGAGAGAGAGAGAGAGAGAGAGAGAGAGAGGAATCGCTTCTTTGAAATCGATCGGAGCTGCTTAATTAGCTATGCTGAGTCAGGTGAAAAAAACATTCATGTGAGCAACAACAACTTAACCATCACGACCAGAGAGAGAGAGAATAATCAAAAATACCTTGATGGCGACTGAGGCATGGAGGTAGTTACAAAAATCTCAGACGATAACTTTTCCTGTTATAATCATATAAGCTCTTGTAATAAAGAATCAAATAAATGAATAGCAAAAGCCTATGAATTTCTCAATTGCATATTGAAAAAGTATATATGAAAAGAAAGTAGGCTGTGTAACCTGAAAATCAAATTGATCAGAGTCACGCGTGGCCTGATGCTGATCCGATCCCTTCAAGTTATCATGTCTACGGATTCTAAAACCATGGCGATTACAATCCCTACATCTACCACTAGTTGTGAGGTTTAAACGATTTACGACTAGAGCGACGATGCCGGGTTCGAACGGACAAGAGACGACCCTTCTGTTGGAAAGTAAACTTGATTTTGGATCAAGATTGGATTAATGATAATTGGGCTTAAACCCAATAGCATTTGATCCAAATTCTAGAGTCTTCCCTAGAAATATCAACTACTTCCACCTCCTTAAAATGATCTAGAGAGTTGTAGAAATAAATAAAATTTAGACACTTGTCTAGTTAATTAATGAGGAGAAATCTCTAGATTAGGATTAAAATATTTAGATATTTTGTATGTTGGAGGCTATAAATAGCCATCTCCTCACGTTGTAATATAGAGAAAATAACTAAGTTGAAAAAGACAATAAAAGGAAAAAGTTTATAAAGACCTCTTGAAAGCTTATAAAAGAGCTTATAAAATACTTATAAAAATCTTATAAAAGCTTATAAAAAGTTTCCCTCTTCCATCAAAATGGTATCAGAGCTAGGTTATTCTCTCAAAGATGGCGAGTAGCAGTATTCCCTTCCAAGTTCCTATGCTCACAAAAGGCAACTATGACAACTGGAGTGTAGGAATTAAGGCGATCCTAGGAGCTCACGATGTGAGGGAGATCGTCGAGAAAGGCTTCGTTGAACCGGAGAATGATGGTGGTCTATCTCAAGCTCAAAATGATAGCTTGAGAGATTCAAGAAAGAGAGACAAGAAGGCTCTCTTCCTAATCCACCAAGGATTAGATGAAGATACGTTCGAGAAGGTCGCAGAAGCAAAGTCAGCCAAAGAAGCATGGGAGAAGCTTCAAACTTCTTACAAAGGAGAGGAGCTAGTTAAGAAGGTACGTCTTCAAACTCTAAGAGGAGAATTTGAGGTGTTGAAGATGATGGAAGGTGAACTCATCTCAGACTATTTCTCAAGAGTTTTAACGATTACTAACAACCTTAAAAGAAACGGCGAAAATTTAGATGAGGTGAGAATCATGGAGAAAGTTCTTAGATCGTTGGATCAAAAAATTGAGCATATCGTCACCGTCATTGAAGAGACAAAAGATTTGGAGACTATGATGATAGAACAACTTCTTGGGTCCTTACAAGCTTTTGAAGAGAAGAAGAAAAAAAAAAGGAAGATATTTGAGAACAAGTACTTAAGATGCGCATTGATCCAGCTAAAGAAGGAGTCGGCCGAAGTCATCCAAGACGAGGGGGTGGTCAAAGCCGAGGAAGAGGTCGTGGATATGGTTATGGACGAGGTTGGAGATCTTATGAAGACAACACCAACCAAAGAAGAGAAAACTCATCAAGAGGTCGTGGAAGAGGAGTTCCAAAATAAAGAGTTGAAGAGAAGTCCAACTACGCTGAGGAGAAAAATCAAGAAAAGGATATGCTATTAATGGCATACAAGCAAGATGAGTGAGATGAGGTTCACAAGTGGTACCTTGACAGCAGTGCAAGCAATCACTTGTGTGGAAAAATAAACATGTTCGTGGAGCTTGATGAAACATTGAAAGAACTTGAGAGTAAGAAAAGTGAAGTTGAGCAGCTGCAAGTTGAGATCAGCCACAAGGAAGAGAAATTGGCGAAGAAAGAGGCAGCTTTGGAAGAAATGGAGGAGATATTGAAGGAGAAAGACAAGGATCTTAAAGAAAGGTTGGAAGCTGTGAAGGAAAAAAGAAAAATCTCTAAAAGCCAAAGAGAAAAAGCTGCATATGGAAAATGAGCGATTGCTCAAAGATAAGGAAAGTCTGCGTAAACTAAAAGATGAGATGGAAGAGATCGTTGCTAAGACAACAAAGCAGAAGTTAAGGATTCATGAAGAACATGAAAGTCTCAGGATTACAAAAGAAGAGAGACTCGAGTTTCTAAGGCTGAGTCTGAACTGAAGCCGCATATAGATATAGTTAAGGAAGAGAAAGAATTGCTCTTGAAGGAACCGCGCGACGCAATTAATTCAGAGTTGGGGATTGATGAGAATACATCAATAGCACAATCTCAGGTACCAATCTTTTTCTTGGAATCTAGTCATGGAGGTACTCTGTTAGGAGATTTCAGCATGGATTTGATAGCCACGGATCCAAAACCTGGAATAGAAAAGGTTACGAGTAAACGCTTCGATGATCTCCACAATGATTTTGACATTGGTGTTTGGTTTGTTCAACAAAGAAAGCACTTCTGCGTTTTAGATGTGTTGGAAGTGGTGGAGAATTTTCAGAGGTCATGTATCACAACCAAACTTTGTGCATACCCACTTTTTGACCAAATGCTTAAAAGAGGAAGAAGAGAGAAACAATCAAGTGGCTTGAGAAAAATGTTGAAGTCGTGGAAGTTCAAATTCAAACAGAGGAGGCAACTAAGAACTAGACAGCAGAATCAGAAGTGGTCAAAGAAGGGTAGAGATGTTGATTCTCAGATGCATATTTGAAAGAAGCATAAACCCATGAGAGCACTTAAACGTGAAGATTTTGTCAAGATGAGGAGCTTGCTTGGAGTGACAAAATCAAGTTTAAGAGGGGATGTTGGAAAGTAAACTTGATTTTGGATCAAGACTGGATTAATGATAATTGGGCTTAAACCCAATAGCACTTGATCCAAATTCTAGAGTCTTCCCTAGAAATATCAACTACTTCCACCTCCTTAAAATGATCTAGAGAGTTGTAAAAATAAATAAAATTTAGACACTTGTCTAGTTAATTAATGAGGAGAAATCTCTAGATTAGGATTAAAGTATTTAGATATTTTGTATGTTGGAGGCTATAAATAGCCATCTCCTCACGTTGTAATATAGAGAAAAGAACTAAGTTGAAAAAGACAATAAAAGGAAAAAGTTTATAAAGACCTCTTGAAAGCTTATAAAAGAGCTTATAAAACACTTATAAAAAGCTTATAAAAGCTTATAAAAAGTTTTCCTCTTCCAACATCTTTCCCATGACTCCTAAACAATTTGCTGCAGGCACTTAGGTTTATATATGTAATTTGGGCCTGTTTCGAGGTTTATAATTCTCAACTCCCGGTCTGGCCCATAATATTATACCAAAACAACTTTCTTTTTTTTCATTTGAGCCTATAATTTGTTATTTGAGTCTAGGCAAAAAACGATAAAAAAAAAAAAAATCAAACAGTCCCAAATCTACTCAAGTGATTTGGTTTTATTTATGGTATAATCTAAAAATTTATTTGATCATCATCTCTACTAAAAAAGAACTTCTACGTTGTTTCTCTATTGGCTTCTCTCTGCACTTTTGTGTGGAGCCAACTTGGACCTCTTAAGGTTAGATAAGACTGAAATCTCCCATCTAGTGTTACGCTTTTTGCGATTTCTCTGGCCACTTAATTTGCTGATTGGGATTCCATCTCTATTCCGCATGATAGAAAACTAGATTGTAGTAGCAGACATTGTTGAATGAGAACATGGTAAAGAAACGAATCTTGGGTTCTGTTTTCAGTTTCCAGATGCATTGTTTCAAGCTGTTGTGAAACAAGAACGAAAAAGAAAAGAAACGAAACGTTTGAGGTAAATACCCTTTTAAAGTTTCTTATTAACTCGTGTGATAAATTATTTACAACTCTAAAAACTTGTATTTATAAGCCCCAAAACCCGATTTCCTAAACCGCCTACAAAAGGGGTTTCCTTTTCTAAGTCCAATAGGAAACCGTACCTCAGGGCACGCAAGGGGTTACCTATGTGCCCTTCCGAGGGCTGGCCCTTTTACAGCTGTGCATCTGATTAGAGTCACCTTGAATAACAAACTCCACCTTGACGAATAATCACTCCTGACTTCAGCTCCTTCAGAAATCTTGGGGGAACCTTTTATTCCTTGAGCACTGGAAGACATGGAGCAGCTCCAAGCAATGCTTGAACTTCTCCACAGTAACGGGCTTGGTTAGCATATCAGCCGCATTCTCTGACGTATGCACTTTCTCCATAATGATCTCACCAGAAGCAACGAACTCCCTATCACAGTGTACTCTGACTATCACAGTGTAGCTGAACTCCACCTTGCTCAATATCCTACTCTGTCACAATTCCTTGAACCCAAAGTGCCTCCTTTGCTGCTTTTGCCATCGCTATGTATTCAGCCTCTGTGGTAGACAATGCAACAACAGATTGTAGCACATATCTCCAACATATAGGTCATCCAGCTAGTGTAAACACAAAGCCTGTAGTGGACCTCCTGTTATCCAAATCTCCTGCATAATCTGAATCAACATACCCCAAAACTGAAACACTCTCTTGGCCTCCAAACATAANACTCTAGAACTCTAGATTGACCCCAAACGATTCTAAGCTTTAACTAAAAGACCTTGACTAGATCTCACACCTTGTGAATCTAGAATTACAAAGAACACTCACCTATTAAGCTTACAAGAATTCTCTCAAAGCTTAAGCGCCGTATGATCAGAAGCGTATCAAGTGTTAACCCTAACACATGATACCTTCTCCCCTTATATACTCGTTTCCTAAAACTAACTAGGAAAACTCGTGACTTGCACCCCACGTCCTTCTTTCCTTTTCTTCTTCCTTCGTATATACGCCTATAGACTTTGTGGCCTCAGCTGCATCTTCGAGAGAGAGAGAGAGAGAGAGAGAGAGAGAGAGAGGAATCGCTTCTTTGAAATCGATCGGAGCTGCTTAATTAGCTATGCTGAGTCAGGTGAAAAAAACATTCATGTGAGCAACAACAACTTAACCATCACGACCAGAGAGAGAGAGAATAATCAAAAATACCTTGATGGCGACTGAGGCATGGAGGTAGTTACAAAAATCTCAGACGATAACTTTTCCTGTTATAATCATATAAGCTCTTGTAATAAAGAATCAAATAAATGAATAGCAAAAGCCTATGAATTTCTCAATTGCATATTGAAAAAGTATATATGAAAAGAAAGTAGGCTGTGTAACCTGAAAATCAAATTGATCAGAGTCACGCGTGGCCTGATGCTGATCCGATCCCTTCAAGTTATCATGTCTACGGATTCTAAAACCATGGCGATTACAATCCCTACATCTACCACTAGTTGTGAGGTTTAAACGATTTACGACTAGAGCGACGATGCCGGGTTCGAACGGACAAGAGACGACCCTTCTGTTGGAAAGTAAACTTGATTTTGGATCAAGATTGGATTAATGATAATTGGGCTTAAACCCAATAGCATTTGATCCAAATTCTAGAGTCTTCCCTAGAAATATCAACTACTTCCACCTCCTTAAAATGATCTAGAGAGTTGTAGAAATAAATAAAATTTAGACACTTGTCTAGTTAATTAATGAGGAGAAATCTCTAGATTAGGATTAAAATATTTAGATATTTTGTATGTTGGAGGCTATAAATAGCCATCTCCTCACGTTGTAATATAGAGAAAATAACTAAGTTGAAAAAGACAATAAAAGGAAAAAGTTTATAAAGACCTCTTGAAAGCTTATAAAAGAGCTTATAAAATACTTATAAAAATCTTATAAAAGCTTATAAAAAGTTTCCCTCTTCCATCAAAATGGTATCAGAGCTAGGTTATTCTCTCAAAGATGGCGAGTAGCAGTATTCCCTTCCAAGTTCCTATGCTCACAAAAGGCAACTATGACAACTGGAGTGTAGGAATTAAGGCGATCCTAGGAGCTCACGATGTGAGGGAGATCGTCGAGAAAGGCTTCGTTGAACCGGAGAATGATGGTGGTCTATCTCAAGCTCAAAATGATAGCTTGAGAGATTCAAGAAAGAGAGACAAGAAGGCTCTCTTCCTAATCCACCAAGGATTAGATGAAGATACGTTCGAGAAGGTCGCAGAAGCAAAGTCAGCCAAAGAAGCATGGGAGAAGCTTCAAACTTCTTACAAAGGAGAGGAGCTAGTTAAGAAGGTACGTCTTCAAACTCTAAGAGGAGAATTTGAGGTGTTGAAGATGATGGAAGGTGAACTCATCTCAGACTATTTCTCAAGAGTTTTAACGATTACTAACAACCTTAAAAGAAACGGCGAAAATTTAGATGAGGTGAGAATCATGGAGAAAGTTCTTAGATCGTTGGATCAAAAAATTGAGCATATCGTCACCGTCATTGAAGAGACAAAAGATTTGGAGACTATGATGATAGAACAACTTCTTGGGTCCTTACAAGCTTTTGAAGAGAAGAAGAAAAAAAAAAGGAAGATATTTGAGAACAAGTACTTAAGATGCGCATTGATCCAGCTAAAGAAGGAGTCGGCCGAAGTCATCCAAGACGAGGGGGTGGTCAAAGCCGAGGAAGAGGTCGTGGATATGGTTATGGACGAGGTTGGAGATCTTATGAAGACAACACCAACCAAAGAAGAGAAAACTCATCAAGAGGTCGTGGAAGAGGAGTTCCAAAATAAAGAGTTGAAGAGAAGTCCAACTACGCTGAGGAGAAAAATCAAGAAAAGGATATGCTATTAATGGCATACAAGCAAGATGAGTGAGATGAGGTTCACAAGTGGTACCTTGACAGCAGTGCAAGCAATCACTTGTGTGGAAAAATAAACATGTTCGTGGAGCTTGATGAAACATTGAAAGAACTTGAGAGTAAGAAAAGTGAAGTTGAGCAGCTGCAAGTTGAGATCAGCCACAAGGAAGAGAAATTGGCGAAGAAAGAGGCAGCTTTGGAAGAAATGGAGGAGATATTGAAGGAGAAAGACAAGGATCTTAAAGAAAGGTTGGAAGCTGTGAAGGAAAAAAGAAAAATCTCTAAAAGCCAAAGAGAAAAAGCTGCATATGGAAAATGAGCGATTGCTCAAAGATAAGGAAAGTCTGCGTAAACTAAAAGATGAGATGGAAGAGATCGTTGCTAAGACAACAAAGCAGAAGTTAAGGATTCATGAAGAACATGAAAGTCTCAGGATTACAAAAGAAGAGAGACTCGAGTTTCTAAGGCTGAGTCTGAACTGAAGCCGCATATAGATATAGTTAAGGAAGAGAAAGAATTGCTCTTGAAGGAACCGCGCGACGCAATTAATTCAGAGTTGGGGATTGATGAGAATACATCAATAGCACAATCTCAGGTACCAATCTTTTTCTTGGAATCTAGTCATGGAGGTACTCTGTTAGGAGATTTCAGCATGGATTTGATAGCCACGGATCCAAAACCTGGAATAGAAAAGGTTACGAGTAAACGCTTCGATGATCTCCACAATGATTTTGACATTGGTGTTTGGTTTGTTCAACAAAGAAAGCACTTCTGCGTTTTAGATGTGTTGGAAGTGGTGGAGAATTTTCAGAGGTCATGTATCACAACCAAACTTTGTGCATACCCACTTTTTGACCAAATGCTTAAAAGAGGAAGAAGAGAGAAACAATCAAGTGGCTTGAGAAAAATGTTGAAGTCGTGGAAGTTCAAATTCAAACAGAGGAGGCAACTAAGAACTAGACAGCAGAATCAGAAGTGGTCAAAGAAGGGTAGAGATGTTGATTCTCAGATGCATATTTGAAAGAAGCATAAACCCATGAGAGCACTTAAACGTGAAGATTTTGTCAAGATGAGGAGCTTGCTTGGAGTGACAAAATCAAGTTTAAGAGGGGATGTTGGAAAGTAAACTTGATTTTGGATCAAGACTGGATTAATGATAATTGGGCTTAAACCCAATAGCACTTGATCCAAATTCTAGAGTCTTCCCTAGAAATATCAACTACTTCCACCTCCTTAAAATGATCTAGAGAGTTGTAAAAATAAATAAAATTTAGACACTTGTCTAGTTAATTAATGAGGAGAAATCTCTAGATTAGGATTAAAGTATTTAGATATTTTGTATGTTGGAGGCTATAAATAGCCATCTCCTCACGTTGTAATATAGAGAAAAGAACTAAGTTGAAAAAGACAATAAAAGGAAAAAGTTTATAAAGACCTCTTGAAAGCTTATAAAAGAGCTTATAAAACACTTATAAAAAGCTTATAAAAGCTTATAAAAAGTTTTCCTCTTCCAACATCTTTCCCATGACTCCTAAACAATTTGCTGCAGGCACTTAGGTTTATATATGTAATTTGGGCCTGTTTCGAGGTTTATAATTCTCAACTCCCGGTCTGGCCCATAATATTATACCAAAACAACTTTCTTTTTTTTCATTTGAGCCTATAATTTGTTATTTGAGTCTAGGCAAAAAACGATAAAAAAAAAAAAAATCAAACAGTCCCAAATCTACTCAAGTGATTTGGTTTTATTTATGGTATAATCTAAAAATTTATTTGATCATCATCTCTACTAAAAAAGAACTTCTACGTTGTTTCTCTATTGGCTTCTCTCTGCACTTTTGTGTGGAGCCAACTTGGACCTCTTAAGGTTAGATAAGACTGAAATCTCCCATCTAGTGTTACGCTTTTTGCGATTTCTCTGGCCACTTAATTTGCTGATTGGGATTCCATCTCTATTCCGCATGATAGAAAACTAGATTGTAGTAGCAGACATTGTTGAATGAGAACATGGTAAAGAAACGAATCTTGGGTTCTGTTTTCAGTTTCCAGATGCATTGTTTCAAGCTGTTGTGAAACAAGAACGAAAAAGAAAAGAAACGAAACGTTTGAGGTAAATACCCTTTTAAAGTTTCTTATTAACTCGTGTGATAAATTATTTACAACTCTAAAAACTTGTATTTATAAGCCCCAAAACCCGATTTCCTAAACCGCCTACAAAAGGGGTTTCCTTTTCTAAGTCCAATAGGAAACCGTACCTCAGGGCACGCAAGGGGTTACCTATGTGCCCTTCCGAGGGCTGGCCCTTTTACAGCTGTGCATCTGATTAGAGTCACCTTGAATAACAAACTCCACCTTGACGAATAATCACTCCTGACTTCAGCTCCTTCAGAAATCTTGGGGGAACCTTTTATTCCTTGAGCACTGGAAGACATGGAGCAGCTCCAAGCAATGCTTGAACTTCTCCACAGTAACGGGCTTGGTTAGCATATCAGCCGCATTCTCTGACGTATGCACTTTCTCCATAATGATCTCACCAGAAGCAACGAACTCCCTATCACAGTGTACTCTGACTATCACAGTGTAGCTGAACTCCACCTTGCTCAATATCCTACTCTGTCACAATTCCTTGAACCCAAAGTGCCTCCTTTGCTGCTTTTGCCATCGCTATGTATTCAGCCTCTGTGGTAGACAATGCAACAACAGATTGTAGCACATATCTCCAACATATAGGTCATCCAGCTAGTGTAAACACAAAGCCTGTAGTGGACCTCCTGTTATCCAAATCTCCTGCATAATCTGAATCAACATACCCCAAAACTGAAACACTCTCTTGGCCTCCAAACATAATCCCATGATTAGCTGTACCCTTCAAATACCTGAGAATCTATTTTCACAGCTTCCCAATGTTCTCTCCCAGGTTTAGACATGTACTTTCTCACTTGACTAATAGCTTGAGCCAAATCTGATCTTGTACAAACCATGACATACATAAGACATCCAACTGCACTAGCATAAGAAACTTGTTCCATACCTCTGATTTCTTCTTCAAACTTCGGAGACTGAGCAGCTGAAAGACTGAAATGATTCGCCAAAGGTGTAAAAATTAGTTTAGCACTTGCCATGTCAAACCTTTCTAGAACCTTCTATATGTAGCCCTTCTGAGACAGCCATAATCTCCTAGAGCTCCTCTCTCTGCGAATTTCCATACCAAGGATCTTCTTGGCAGCGTTTAGATCCTTCATTCTCTTCCGTCACAGCCCCAGTCCATTCCTCCTTATCCAGACTAACAATAGCCTCTTTATAAGTCAATGGAACATCTGACTCAATAGAAAGAGCAAAACCGACCATGTCTTCAAAACCATATCTTATTGGCGCTTTTCTGATCCTGTTTGGTCTGCCTGTATCACCACTCTCCTCTGCTTCTTCTTGCTCATCTTCCTGCTCATCCTCCTGCAGAACTTCCTGCTCACCTTCAGGAGGCTCCTTAGGATTTTCTGCTGCTAGCCTAGCCTTACTAGGCGCCTCCTGAGTCTTCTTAGATTCGTTTTCAGTCTCAAACAGGCACTGGTTCTGACCTCGCCTGTTCCACCATGTACTGCTCATCGAACACCACATCTCTACTGAAAAGTCTCTTCTTAGCCTCAGGATCCCATAACTTGAAGCCCTTAACACCTTTCTCAAAGCCTAGAAAGATGTTCTTCTTGGATTTCGAATCCAGCTTAGACCTTTCATCACTTGGTATAAGCATGTAGGCTGGACATCCAAAAATCCTCAAGTTTGATAGATCAATATCTACCCCAGTCCAAACCTCTTCAGCAACCTTTCCTTCAAGAGAGCTCCTTGGCGATCTATTGATGAGATAAACCGCCATGTTTACTGCCTCTGCCCAAAAACTGCTTTGAAAGCCCTGGATTTCCCAAAACTGCTTTGGAAGCCCTGCATTTAACCTCAAACACCTAGCCTTCTCAGCGATAATTCGGTTCATCCTCTCACTGACCCCGTTTTGCTGTGGCGTTCTACTCACTGTATAGTGCCTTTGAATACCATGCTCCTCACAGAACTTGACAAACTTCCCATCAGTATACTTTGTGTCATTATCTGATCTTAGATACTTCACCTTTCTCTCCGTCTGGTTCTCAACTTCAGCCTTCCAAATCTTGAATTTTTCAAATACCTCAGACTTCTGCCTCATGAAGTATGCCCACACCTTCTTTGAAAAATCATCAATGAAGATAACGAAGTATCTAGATCCTCCCAATGACTGCTCTCGAGTTGGTCCCCACACATCAGAATGTACATAGTCTAGAAGACCCTTCGTCGTGTGTAGACTTGTCTTGAAAGACACTTTGGACTGCTTTCCCATCACGCAGAACTTGCAAAAATCCATCTTGCAATTCTTCATACCTCCCAGCAGACCCCTCTTGTGGAGCTCATTCAACCCATGCACACATATATGTCCCATGCGCATGTGCCATAGAGTCGTGTTGACTGATTTAGATTTCGCAGCTGCAGCTCCACCTACAACCACACTTCCTACCAACCGATAGGTGTTTCCTCCTGTCATCGTTCCCTACATCATTACCATCGATCCCTTGCACACCTTCACAACGTCTTCTCCTTCAACTGCGTGAAATCTGAATCCGTTTCTTTGAAGACTACCCAACGATATCAGATTCTTCTTGATAGAGGGAACATGTCTCACATCAGTAAGCGTCCTGATGACTCAATCATGCATCCTGAACTTGATAGATCCACTACCAACGATGCCACAAACCCTGTCATCCGCCAACTAAACCAATCCTATATTCCTTACCTTGTACATTTCGAACCACTCCTGGTTAGGGGTGATATGGAACGACGCACATGCATCCATCACCCAAGAATCCACATGATGACCCGACATAACAACAAGCAAATCATTATCCCCTGAATCATCTCCTTGCTGCGCTACATTCGCAGAATTTCCTTTATTCTTTCCCTTATTTGGACAATCCCGCTTGTAATGACCTGCGCCACCACAACCGTAGCAGATGGCCTTCTTTTTGTTCCTCGATTTTGACCTGCCACTGCTCGTCCCATCCTGTTTGTTCGTCTGGCTTCCTCTCTCCTGATTGTTCGCAAACAATCCATCACCATGAGAACCTTCTGCTCCTAGCTTCTGTCTTCGCTCATAATGAGACTGGAGCGAAACAACAACCGCCTCCAAAGATATTGTCTCCTTGTTGCACGTGAGTGCTGTTAGAAGATTCTCATACGAAGGAGGCAATGAACACAACAGGATCATGGCTTTATCTTCGTCCTCAACTTGTACCCCCCCCCCCCCACACTAGCCAGATTCGTGATGATCTGATTGAAGGCGTGTACATGCTGCATCAGATCTGATCCTTCTGACATCTTCAGCCCGTACAAATGCTGCTTGAGAAACAACTTGCTGGACAGTGAATACGACATGTACATATTCTCCAGTTTCTCCCAGATCTCCCTACAGGTTGTGAGATCCTCCACCTGAAGCATCACCTCGTCTGAAAGACACAGACGAATTGTCGAAGCAGCCTGCGCCTGTGTCTCCTCCCAATCCTCATCCCCCACGACTAGTTTTCATTCGGTAACGCTTTCCTAATCTTCTGCTGTGTTAGAAGATCCTTCACTCGTTCTTGCCAAAGATCGAAATTTCCCTTCCCATCGAATCGCGGAATCTCGAACTTAAGGGAACCTCCCGTCATTGAAACCCGGGCTATGATACCAGTTGTTGTGAAACAAGAACGAAAAAGTAAAGAACCAAAATGTTTGAGGCAAATACTTTTTTAGGGTTTCTTATTAACTCGTGTGATAAATTATTTACAACCCTAAGAACTTGTATTTATAAGCCCCAAAACCCGATTTCCTAAACCGCCTACAAAAGGGTTTTCTTTTTCTAAGCCCAATAGAAAACCGTACCTCAGGGCATTAGGCCCATTGCTATGTGCCCTTCCGAGAGCTGGCCCTTTTACAGCTGTGCATCTGATTAGAGTCACCTTGGACAACACAAGCCAACTTTCATTTGTTCAAGAACAGTTGAGGCTTCCGGTATCAAGAGATATTTTGAGACTAACCAAAAACCACTCTTGACAGAGTAAGCACTGTTCAGAGTATGCGCCCATATGTAGCGATCCACAGTTTTTCCAATGGGATGTCTAAGATTCTCTCTGCATCTATCGATGGAAACAGCTCCCGGACTCGTTCTTGTCGCCATGTTCCATTAGGCGTGATCAAAGAGATGACATCTAAGTTTAAATCAATGAAAATCTCTCTATTGATAGGTCGTCTTAGATGTTAACCCATTATCCATTATCTGCCATGAAGTATGCTTTTCCACACATACCAAGGATGGTATCCCTTTCCACACTCGAAGAACCCTTTAGAACCAAAGTAACGTCCTTTGTATAGCCTCGCTAGCAAGGATTGTGGCTCATTGACAGTTTTCCAAGCTTGTTTAGCAAACAACAGATGCTGGATCGATGGACATTTTTTTGTCAGCTTCATTCATGTAATTCTCTTTTCCTTCTCAGCCTGATTCACTACATGAACCAAAGCTTCAGCACACATGATAAAGAAAAAGGGAGACAAAAGGTCACCTTGTCGAATCCCCCTATCCGGTTTGATGTGTCTATGCACCATTCAATAAAACTATGTAAGTAACGGATTGTACACATGCCATTATCCAATCAATCAATTTACAATCAAAGCCCATTTTCTCAAACAGAATATCATCTTTTTAAGGTTTAGGTTTCTGTTTAATTTGGTTAAAAACCGTAAAATCGAATAGCTTTTTCAGTTTTAAAATTAAAATTTTAATAACTGTTTCATATTTTATTTTTGGACTTATCTTTATAATTGGTTGATTCATAACCTATAAGCTTAAAATAAAATATTTAAAAGAAAATCTGTATAATAATTAAAATTTGAAAACCTAACCCTACTTCTTAAACAAAGCAAAACAGTTTGTACCAAAACAAAAAACGTTGGTAGCTGATTCTCTTGCTCCTCCTTTACATCAAATTCGAGTCTTCTAGTTCTAGATATTTAACTTATTTATTTTTTTATTGTTTTCTAATTATTGATTTTAGAAGGTCATATTGTTTCCTTGTTTTGAAATCGGTTCATAGTTCATGATCGATATGTCATTATAAGCTTTTTGTAGTATATTATGGTTTAGAAAAAAACTGAAACCGAAACAATCAAACCGTTTAGTTACATATGGTTTAGGTATGGTTTTAATTTTTATAAAACCGAAAAATCAAAAATCAAAGAAAACCAAACCATACGAAACCGAAATATATATGATTTTTATGGTTTGATTTTTTATAATATCGATAACCGTAAAAATTGAAAAACAAAATCGAAAACCAAAGTGCCCACCCCTAGTTACAACTATTTGAGGGATGATCGAATTGCTGCACTTTTTTTTTCTTGGCTCCACAAGTACTCATTAATCCAATAAATCGTTCACAATAATGTTTTATCCACATCTGCACAATAGAATACAACCTAGGAACATCATTGGCACAATAGAATACAACCTAGGAACATCATTCAAAAAAAGAAAGAACTTCCTTTGCTATTCACAAATGACAATCAAACAATTGAATTCGACATGTTATAGCACAAACAATCATTATGAATATCCCATGAACAACGATGCAACTATCCCTACAATATACTGTAAAACCTCTATAAATTAATAATGTTGGGACTTCAAAATTTTATTATTTTTTTAGAATTATTTATTTATAGAGATATTTTTCGGTTTGAACTCTTAATGATCACCAAGAGACAATAGCAAATTGTTTTCAACATAGCAAAATTTGTTCAGAGATGTCGCATCAATGAATTTAGAAGATGATCCAAATAACATTTATGAACATAAAGTTATGATTAATAATCTCATATTGAAAAATATATGTGTCAATAGCATATTCGACTGTCTATGTGAAAGTGATACATGATCAGAAGTTCATAATTTACAAAATATTGTAGCTAACGTCCTTAATGTTGATGATGAAGTTAAAAATGATAATATGGAACATTTGATAGTACTTACGCGTCAGTAATCACTTATAGCTTGTAGAATTTCTCATTCTCAATGGAAAGATCTATGAAAACAAGGTATGGCTTGTTGTTCCAGCCAAAGCGAAGTCTGTTCATCCGCAGCAGCTAGCTCCAATTTCAGACTGTTCATCAAGAATTCGCAAATTCGAGAACTTGTCCGACCATTTCTTCATGAATTGGGACATTTTGATGTCCCATAGAACTGGTAGCATTTCGAGAGAGAGATGAGAAAAATGGATGAAGACCAAAAAAATTGATCTTTTAAAATTAAAATTTTAATAACTGTTTCATATTTTATTTTTGGACTTATCTTTATAATTGGTTGATTCATAACCTATAAGCTTAAAATAAAATATTTAAAAGATAAATCTGTATAATAATTAAAATTTGAAAACCTAACCCTACTTCTTAAACAAAGCAAAACAGTTTGTACCAAAACAAAAAACGTTGGTAGCTGATTCTCTTGCTACTCCTTTACATCAAATTCGAGTCTTCTAGTTCTAGATATTTAACTTATTTATTTTTTTATTGTTTTCTAATTATTGATTTTAGAAGGTCATATTGTTTCCTTGTTTTGAAATCAGTTCATAGTTCATGATCGATATGTCATTATAAGCTTTTTGTAGTATATTATGGTTTAGAAAAAAACTGAAACCGAAACAAACAAACCGTTTAGTTACATATGGTTTAGGTATGGTTTTAATTTTTATAAAACCGAAAAATCAAAAATCAAAGAAAACCAAACCATACCAAACCGAAATATATATGATTTTTATGGTTTGATTTTTTATAATATTGATAACCGTAAAAATTGAAAAAAAAAAACCGAAAACCAAAGTGCCCACCCGTAGTTACAACTATTTGAGGGATGATCGCTTTGCTGCACTTTTTTTTTCTTGGCTCCACAAGTACTCATTAATCCAATAAATCGTTCACAATAATGTTTTATCCACATCTGCACAATAGAATACAACCTAGGAACATCATTGGCACAATAGAATACAACCTAGGAACATCATTCAAAAAAAGAAAGAACTTCCTTTGCTATTCACAAATGACAATCAAACAATAGAATTCGACATGTTATAGCACAAACAATCATTATGAATATACCATGAACAACGATGCAACTATCCCTACAATATACTGTAAAAACTCTATAAATTAATAATGTTGAGACTTCAAAATTTTATTATTTTTTTAGAATTATTTATTTATAGAGATATTTTTCGGTTTGAACTCTTAATGATCAACAAGAGACAATAACAAAATATTTTCAACATAGCAAAATTTGTTCAGAGATGTCGCATCAATGAATTTAGAAGATGATCCAAAAAACATTTATGAACATAAAGTTATGATTAATAATCTCATATTGAAAAATATATGTGTCAATAGCATATTCGACTGTCTATGTGAAAGTGATACATGATCAGAAGTTCATAATTTACAAAATAGTGTAGTTAACGTCCTTAATGTTGATGATGAAGTTAAAAATGATAATATGGAACATTTGATAGTACTTATGCGTCAGTAATCACTTATAGCTTGTAGAACTTTTCATTCTCAATGGAAAGATCTATGAAAACAAGGTATGGCTTGTTGTTCCAGCCAAAGCGAAGTCTGTTCATCCGCAGCAGCTAACTCCAATTTCAGACTGTTCATCAAGAATTGGCAAACTCGAGAACTTGTCCGGCCATTTCTTCATGAATTGGGACATTTTGAAGTCACATAGAATTGGTAGCATTTCGAGAGAGAGATGAGAAAAATGGATGAAGACCAAAAAAATTGATCGACGGCGCAAATTAGGTTTCGAGATGAAACCTCGGCTATCAAATTTAGATGAAACCTCGACGGAGAGTCTCGCCAATCTTTTGGAAGAGACAAAGGAAAATGATTATTTTGCCTTTTGAAAAACAAAATGATTGACAAGCATTCCCACAAAAGTTATATAGTAAAACCTCTATAAATTAATAATGTTGGGATTTCAAAATTTTATTATTTTATAGAGTTATTAATTTATAGATATATTTTTCGGATTAAACTCTTAATGATCATCAAGAGACAATTGCAAATTGTTTCAACAGTGCAAAGTTTGTTCAGAGATGTCTCATCAATGAATTTAGAAGATGAGTCAAACATCATTAATGAACATAAAGTTGTGATTAATAATCTCAATTATCAAAAAAGAATAAATGTCAATAGCATATTCGACTATCGATGTCAGAGTGATACATGATCAGAAGTTCAAAGTTTATAAAAAATTGTGGCTAGCGTTCTTAATGTTGAAGATAAAGTTAAAGATGATAATATGAAATATTGATAGTACGTACGCATCAGTAATCACTTATAGCTTGTAAAACTTATTATAATTTTTGGATGCATCAATAAAACAACACTAAAAATTATTTATACAATTAGAAAGATTAGAGAGAAACTCGAGCGAAAATTCAATTTTCAGAAAACAACACAACAATGGAGTCATATTTTACTATATATAACCATATACTTATAATTATTAATTTATCTTATTATTGGAACCATATATTTACATAAGAATTTCAAAAAAAATATTATCTTATTATCTTATCGAATTTTTCTAATTTTTATACTCATCCGACTCAGAATCGATAAAATTTATTAATTTATAGTGATTATTAATTTATTGAGAATAAATTTATATAAGTTATACTGTATTCCACACCCTCGATTGACAGCTTTCTCCATTATATGTGAAATCGGATTCTGTTATCCTACTTTTTTGTTCTTTTTTTTACAACAAGTGCATCATAAAGCTGATTGTTTCGAAATTAAAAGGCATACAAACTTTTGAATTGATCGAAATAAAAAAAAAACTAGATCCTTGATGCAAACCACAGTTGGAGGCTCTCTTCATAGCTATGGTCTCCCAAGGCTCGAATAGAAAGACAGGCGTTTCGCACTTGTTTGTCAATAAACTTCTCGATAGTACTCGGAGTAGATGGGGTGTCTCCTTGTCTTCTCGTGTTTCTCTCCCTCCAAATACTATGTATAGTGGCTTGAAACACATACCTTGTAAGGAAGGTCAGAATCCTACCGTGAGTTACATCCGATATTAAACCCTTAGCCAGTTTCGTCCATATTTCGGTAGAAAATCTTCAAGCAAAAAACAAGTGGTCTCTTGATTCCATAGGATCATGGCAAAGAACACAAGAATCATTAACTCCCTAGTTCCATGTAAGCATGCGATCGCCAGTGGAGAGTTGATTGTGAACGGCAAGCCAAGAGCAAAAGGAGTATTTGGGTATCGAATGGAAAACCCAAATACCCTTATACCATTGAACTCTCGATGCTGCTTCGCGAATAAGATTCCAGGTACATTTTGCATTGAACTTTGGTTTGAAAACATCCTCCTTACACCTCCAAAGAGCAATATCTCCTACCCCCCCCCCCCCCGAGGTTCCCATGAACTTCCACCTCATTCTCCAACATATTTAAAATCTCCGATCAGTGCCTCTGTCTTCTTCGATTTACCAAACCGAAGCTACTGAAGCATGAATTTGAATCCCCATATCAATGCATCCTCTCAGCCCTGTTTTGTCGATTAGTTGACCCATATTTGACTAGGCATCGTACCAGAAGGATGTGTTACCGCCATCTCGCACCTCCATCTTATGAAATCTCGTTGCCACTTCTCTGTATTTCAGAATTTTTTGCCACATCCAAGAGCCCGTGTTTGTATCCCGCACAGCCCATAAAGAACCTTGTCGTATCAAATATGTTTGAATCCATTTGACCTAGAAGGACTGCTGTGACGACACTATTCTCCAAATAAACTTGAGAAAACAAACCTCATTCACCTCTTTCAATGGTCTAAGGCCTAAGCCTCCTTCGCATTTCGGACGACACACATCAACCCAAGCTATCTTAGCTTTCTGAGGATTCATGGTAGGACCAGACCACGGAAAACATAATTTTCCAATTTCTCGAAGACATTCCTTTGGTAATCGAAATGCTGACAACCAAAAATTAGTAAGTCTTACAAGCACAGAGCTAATAAGTTGCAAACGTCCGGCCGTCGAAAGAGATCGAGCTGTCCATGAGGTAATTCTCTTTCAATATTCTCCAACAAAGGAAGATAGTCATTTGCTTCCATGCGCTTCGTGAGTAGTGGTAGTCCCAAATAACGAACCAGTAATACACTTGTGTCAAACGAAAATTGTATCTCCATTTGTTGTCGAGTATTGTCTTGAATGTCAGCAAAAAATATTGTTGACTTCTCCATGCTAATTTTCAAACCTGACATTTTTGCAAAATAACCAAACACCTCCATAATACTCTCTATCGATCTGATCTTTCCATCTATGAAGATCATGATATCGTCCGCAAAACTCAAACGTGTAAGGCCTAAATTCATACATCTCGGGTGGTAGCCGAGTTTGTTGTCGCTTGCCACCTTGTCTAAGAGCTTGGAAAGCACATTCATACTGATCACGAACAAATATGGAGATAGAGCACAACCTTAACGAAGTCCTCTCTCACTTTTAAAAAACCCAGCAAGTTCACCATTCACTTGGACCGAGAATGTTGCAGTTGTAACACAAAGAGAAATCCAGTTTATGTCTTTGTTTTTGAAATTCATGGCTGTGAGACTATTCAACAAAAACGACCATTGAACGGAGTCAAAGGCCTTTGATATGTCAATCTCTTTATAGCACAACAAGCTGAAACCGTATTCTTGTGATAGTCTTTAACCAATTTCGTCGCAAGAAGCAAATTTTCTATTAAAAGTGTATCTTTAACGAAGGCAGACTGATTCAAAGCAATGAACTCAGGGAGCGTATCTTTCAAGCGATTTGCAATAATTTTTGAGATCACCTTGTATAAGACGTTGCAACATGATATGGGCATGTAGTCCTTCATTTATCTTGCCTCTGCTCTCTCCGGCATCAGAGCCAATATTGTTGTGTTTACACCTTTTGGAGAAAACCTTTGACAAAGGAAGATTGAACAGCAATAATGAACTCTTTCCCAATAATCGGCAAAGACGCCTTGAAAAACTCGGTGGTGAAACCATCAGGCCCTAGAGATTTATCATTCGCCATAGAAAATAAAACTCTCTTGATCTACTTTTTCAATCTAGATTCAACGTCTTTAAATACCATATTTTCGGATCGGATCGGATGAGATCGTGTATTTCGAATAAGATGAGGGATAAATATTTTGCCAATATATCCCGAACTGTGACTAAACAAACATCTTTGACCAAAAAAAAAAAACATCATAATCGAACTTTTGGTTATTTGTAACCACGTGGCCACAAGAATTCACGTTACACTCACATTTCTCACACCGGATGAAGTAACTACAATTTTATTTTCCTTTTTAATTTTTTTTTCAACTACAAATTTCTATTATAGAATTATGTAACACTACAAACAAAATTCTTTCCTTTTTATGTTTTCAACTACATTTTTTTTTTATCATTGTTCTTCAACAACTTCTTTGCCCTTACTCGCTAGATTTTTCTTTATGTGTTTGCGATGTAGCTCTCGATAAGACTACCCATCTCCTCGAGAGGCATACCGGATATCTTCTGCAGGAAAGTGTTAAGTTACATTTTCAACTCAAAACCAATTAGCTATAAGTGGATTGGCTCATGTACTTATATATTACTTAATATCCGTTCCAACTTCTGATGTGCTATATTATTTCCTAATACATCCACTCGAGATGGTGGTTCCTTTGACTATTAATCTTGTTATATTTTGGCATGGATATGGATCGACAATCCTAACTTTGGATCGGATGGATTATAAATCGGGTTGGATTGCGAGATCGGACTTTGATACCATGATAAATTACATAGGCTTTGATAACTGGCTTTTTAGCAGGTTAAACAAAACATAAAGCTTGTTTATGTCATTGTAGTACTTCAGGTCATACAATCCAAATCAGGTGGTGAAAGGTATTAAGAATACAAGAGCTTGAAGTAAAGCTAAGCAGAATTCGGGTTAATTGGTGAACAATCCTAAAACAATTACTTGCGGTTATTAAACAGACACGAAAACTATTTTTAAATCCCTACAGAATGGTTATAAAAGTACTAGATGACTCCTAAACAATAAAACAACCGATCTACTAATTTAATAAAATTCAATTCTAAAACCGGATTATTTAGACAATTTGATGGTGAGTAGCAAGATTTTCAAAAACTATTTCTAAAAATCAAACAACTACCAAATCAACACCAGACAGTAAAATAAGACTCTAAGCAATTTCTAAAATACTAAAAATAGTAAAAACAAAATTTTACAAATTTATAAAAACTCTATTGCATAATTAAGTTAATATAGAGAATTTTAGAGAAAACAATTAACTTTGAACAGGGAGAAAATGATTTTAAGTTTTGAAAGATTAAAAACAGATTCAAGGTTGGGATTCATTCTTAGGGAGGTTGAAGATTCGAACTTGGGGTTTAAAAACATAATTTTTACTCTTTTAATAATTTCTCTAAACCTTAAGAAACCAATTTAGATTTAACCATGATGTGTGGTATAAACCCTTTCCTCACCCTTTCCTCCTAACCCATGATGTGTGGTGGAAAGATAAGGTGAAGAACATTAAGCTTGGATCTTAAAAACGGTTTAACTAGCTCCCTAAGCATCCATGATGTGTGGGAAAGGATGAGCTAGTCTCTTGGATTTGGTTTTAAGGGATTTCCTAAGTCTTGTTAGGATAAGGAAATCCCTAGATTAAAGAGATCTCCATGGAGAATCTCTAGACCTTAAAACCCCCAAATCCAAGAAGAGAATTTAAATGAAGAACAAGATAAAAACAAAACCAAGATTTTAATCTCCAACCTCCTTAATCATCCCAACCTCAAACCTTAGGCGGTTTACTCACAAATCATGTTCTTACCTCTTTTAAACATAAGTTTAGAGTTAAGGAACATGATCAATGGGGTTAAGAAGAAAGACTTGAAATTTATTTAAATACTTGTGGAAGATAATAAAATACAAGAATTTTCACAAAGATCTAAATAAAAATTAAGAAGAAAGATTTGACATTAGAATAACTTAAATTCGAAATATATATAATAAAAATAAGAGTTTTTAAAGAAATAAATAAGAAGAACTATAGTACTCAAGAACAAAGGAAAGCTTACAAGAACACTAAGAAGACTTTGAAAGTGAGAATATAAAGACTTGATTGAAAGCTTAATGAAAAACTGAATGATTATTACAAGCACACACACACTCCTTATATAGAGTTTTAAACATGGCTATTGGCCTTAAAAGAGGGGTCAAGGGGCAAGGGACAAGGGGCAAGGGACAAGGGGCAAGGGACAAGGGACCTCTCTAATCCCACTTTTACTAAAGCATAAACACTTTTTGGAGCACTTGCAAGTGGTATCTTTTGGTTCGGGTACATGGATTGATCGATCTGTATCTTTTGCACTACTGCACCGTTTGACTTGAAATCACCACCAAATTAAAGCTAACTCAATTTCCTAAAACTCTCATGAAGACTGTAGAGGCTAAATCGCAATGAAAACCCCTTCATCCGAGCTGATCGTTCAGTTAACGAAATTGGTCGCCAAACTTCCAGACGGACATGTTGTTACTTAAATAGCCGTATCTTCTGAACCACTGACCATAATGACTTGAAATAACCTCTGAACGAAAGGTAACTCAATTTTCTATGAGTTTTATGAAGATTGCGGAGGCTGAATCGGAATGGAAAGTCTTTGTAGAGTCTGATCTTTAAGTCGCTTTAGGTGGCATGGATTTGAATCGGTTGCAACATCTCGGTACAGCAAGTCAGATGACATCAATTTGCTCTCTACTTGTTCCTAGCTCATCATCTTATGTTTCCAGCTTCCACATTGTCGCCAAATCCATAGAATAACCTGAAATGATGCATATATACAAAAGAAAATGCAAATGCAAATGCAAATGTTCTAAATCCTATAAATGATCAAATACTATGATTATACTTAGCTATAAATGAAATATGGATGAAAACTTATTCTAAATGCATGATAAATATGCGAAATATATGAGTATATCAGGCTTCCAACTCAAAACCAATTAACTATAAGTGGATTGATCATATCCTTTATATATTACTTAAAATCTTTTTCAACTTTCGATGTGAATATCATTCCCTAATAGAAAGTGAAGAAGAAGACACATGCGGCGGCTACCGCAACTTCGGCAAAGAGAAGGAACGCACCACTGATGGTTAGACCTTTAGAAAGAGATAAGAATGTCATTCTGATAGTACCACTTATCAGTCTATTCATTATCACTCCAAAACTTGCTCCTTGAGCTCTTAGCCTCACGGGGAATATCTCTGAGCAGTAGACCCAATGTCACCGGCCCTGCACCTATTGAGAATGTTGCCACAAATGTCATCGCCGTCATAACGCTAAGCCGAATAGCCCACTTGAGCGTATGTCCCGGCTTTATGTCGATCATTGTGAGACTAGTCCCGAGTGCAGTCAAGGAAATAAATATTCTGCCCATACTCATGAGCAACAAGGCACGACTTCCAAACTGTTCGACCACAAAAATCCATACCAACGATAAGGAGCATTTGACAACCCCCCCCCCCCCACGGCGACTGTTTTCAAGAGCAGGTCATTCTTCGATTTCAGTCCATCTTTTGAGAAGATTGTCGGAGAATAAAGCACGACTGCATCGATCACGAAGGCTTGCTTAGCGAAGTGGATGCCAAGACATGCTATTTGGAAGTGTCAGACTGACAGATGGTCAGACAAGAAGGTCCTTCCACACTCATTTTTCGGCACTCTTCTTGTTTGGAACAACTATAACACCACCTATCATGTCCTCAAGGATTCAAGCAGCGCGTTTGATGTCATCGAGCCTCGAGATGGCTTTTTCTTTGGTGTTTGAGGTTTTGTCGAGTACTTTTAATAGTATTGTTTCTATATTGTTCAGCTATACCAATCTTTTGTCGTCAGCTAATAAGCATTGGTTTGTCCGTTCCGGCCCTTTGTTGTACTATATATATATATATATATATGGATATTTTATTATATAAAGTTGCATGCGTCAAAGTTGCTACATTAACATGATTGCGACATGTGTCAAAAATCTCGATTCAGATTTGACACGTGTAAAAAAATTAATATAAAGAAAACTTAAGTATTTTTTATGTTTTCCAATTAAATTAAAGAAATTGTGTGATCGGTTTCTAAGTGTTAGGTATAATTGCATGAATTTTGCTGTGTATTAGTCGTACACTGCAGGAGTAAAAATCCCAGAACTTGATCTGGAGCTAGCTGGTGGTACACTTGGTGGAATGGTAACAACAGTGGAATGGCTGGTCACACAGATCAGAGAAAATAAGTATGACTTTCCAACATCTAAAACATTATCCTTGTCAAGTCTGAAGTCGTCTTTCAATTATTTTTCTAAGTGGTCTAAGTACTGTAGAACATATATACAAAACCATGGCAGATAAGTCATCATGTTCTAAGTATCCAATGCTCTTCCTTACAAAGCTTCATTGTTTGGATTTTGGAAGATTTACAATCCAATGATGGGTCGTAGCACTTATCTACTGACGCAAGTGTGATATGGGTTCTCACCGGCTTAGCGGAGTCCATGGATTCACTTTTGGTGACAGTTTGGATGAGAGTAAGAAGAACAAGTGGAGAGAATTTGGATCCAGGCTAACTAAGGTAGCAACTATCCAATAAGTATTAGCATTTCTCTTGGTTTTGATGTGCAAGAAAAACCAAAGCAATAAGAGATCTGGTTTGTATTATATGAAGCTAATTTGGTTTTTTCTTTTTTTCTTTTCTTAAATATTCTTGCAGCTCTTAAGCTTAGAACAGCCATGGACTTTGATTCTTGATGATGAATTAGCAAATTCCTTTATTTCACCAGTAACAGATGATATCAAAGATGATCATCAGCTCACATGTAAGTTTCTTCCATCTTCCTTCACTACAGCCTTAAGTTTAGGACATGAATCTTGTGTTCCAAGTAACAAATGTTGTTGTTGTGTTTGAACTATTAGATGAAGAGTACAAGAGATCATGGGAACAAAACGAGGAGTTGGGTCTCAACGGCATAGATGCCTCCTCAGCTGATGCTGCTCATGAATCCACAGAGACAACTAAGTTACCTTAGTTAAGTGTTAATTGTGATAATCGTGTAATAACAAAGTCGTAATCTTTATTGCATATACCTTCTGGCTTCTGATGTGTAATGTTTGTGATTTTTCTTCGCTGTAAGAAATCTGATCTTCTTAGTTTTGTGAACAAACAAAAAAAAGTAATTAAAATATTACTTTTGCATTTATTACAATATATACATTTCTTTGCATTTATTCAAGCTTTAAAGTATACATATATATATATACATTCGGTTTTTTGATTAATTTAAGTTTTGCATACATTGGTTGGTTTTAAGATGAAAAAACATATTATTTTTATGGTGTGTTCCAAAAAAGCACGCGCACTGGGTGACCTTTTTTATTTCTCATAAAATAAATTCCATCATTTCTGGCAACCCAATCACGTGTTTTCGCCACATCGTGTTTTATGTTTGGAATCTGCATATACTTCAATATCATAAAAAGAACTGAATGCATGATAACCTCTTCCTTTTGGGTCGTGCACGTAGGTCAATAAACAATTGTAAATTTTTCTTCCTTTATTGCCCTCAAATTCGATGACGTAGGGTGTATCACCAGGTCTCATCTCTTTTGGGGGTAGCTGATTCCTCCTATCTTTCCCAAAATAGCATTGTATGGTGAGAAGAGCATTAGACGAGAGTTCGTTGGATATTATGAAAGAATTTAAACTGCAGGCTCTTGATTCATTGAATCCAGAATACATAACAATAACAAATGTAAAAACAATGAGATAGTTCATTTTTTGTTTGCTATGTAAGATAGTTTAGAGTAATGAAAGAATACATCAGATTTTTTTATAATTTATAATCCTTTTGTGTGGATAATCTATTTTTTACTATATATTTTTTTGTGGTCATAGCTATTTTTTTTAAAAAAAATTTTGGTTATCCGAAATTTAAGTGTTGAAAAATATGGTTGATCAATAAAAACATAAATCTAAATTAGTTTACTTTGTTCATACGAATTTCTAGCACCGAAAAGTATTGTTGGCCAGTAAAATAAAGTTAAATATTATTTACTTTACTAATTACTAGATTACGAATTGAACTTCGTCATACGCATGTAAAAAGATATATACGCTGTTAGAGACTGCTGTTGTCAGTGTCGTTGACAGCGAAGAAGGAGCCAAGTTCTATATGCTATTAGAGACTGCTGCTGAACCTGATCTCCTAATGGCAGATATGAGCCCGGAGCAGTTGACATTTTTCACTAAATATAAAGCAAAGTTTGAGGTAGAACATTGTTTGTCTTTTCTTGACAGAATCGTTTAGCGCTAAACTAACTGTTTCTATTTCTTGACAAAACCAGATGCAAAAATCAGTGGCAAAAGCTCTGGAAGACGCTGGTTTAGGTGAAAGGGATGTCACTCCATTCATGAGGATTAGGCTTGTTGGACTGACGAGCTTAAGCTATGAAGGAGAACACAATTTAAAAGAAGGCATCGTAACAATCTGGAATCCCACGGAGAGACAGGTACGTTGGAAATGCATATACATCTGAATGTTTCATCCAAAATCCAAAAGAAAACACTTTTTCTAATGGGGTTATATAAGTTACATGAACCTTTTTCATATGTGAGTTCTAGCTGTGAGCCATCTATGTACATGTCAAGCATCATCCATTAGGTTTAAACTTCTGAAAATTTTCTGAAATTTTCTCCAAAAGCTTCTGAAAATTTTCAGTAAGTTTTTTTTTGTGTGTAAACTTTCTTTTGTAGACATACCTGAATCTGGCTCAATCTATTTTGTTTAATTCCCCTGTGCTTCAGGCCCTTTTTCAACCCACGTAAACCAATCTCTTTGTTGAATCTTGGCGAAATTCTTCTTTCAAGGTTACTCTCATTCCAAGTTTTTTTTTATATGCACTTACTTTTGCTTATCTATTACACCTATATTTCTTATTATCATCATCCTTTTTAGTGAATTTGATATCGCGGCGTACATTGTATATGTTGGAGATGCATACACTGATGTTCAGCAAAAGAAGCAGTGGGTGTTTGTGACAGATGGATCTTTTCAACTTTCAGATTCAGGGGGATACTCAAATAGTCTTGTTGCTATCAGCATCTGTACACCATCCATGGATGACTTCACGGATCCACTCATTAGCCATAATCTTGTCAGATCCGTGGTATGTACAAACTCAAATCTTACACAATCAAGTGGCGAGAGCGCTTCACATATTGAACAAATGTTGTTGTGTTCTTCTTCTTCTTGTTTTGGCAGGTAGGATTCTGCAATCTAATAAAAAGAGCAAAGGATACTGAAAACGATATGTGGGTTTGTGAGGCGACAGAGAACTCAGTACTCTTCTCACCTTAAAACATGGGGTAAGCTCCCTTCTTCCAAATCCGTTGGTTCTCTTCAATATAATCTTTTACCAAATGATGTATGTATTAAACAAAGGGAGATTTTATTATAAGAACTCTCAAGAGATTACAAGAACACTCAAGCTTCTCTCTCACTTATTCTCTTCCATTTGGCTTGTCCTAAATTCTTACCAAGCCATGATATTTATAGTACTTAATCTAAGGAATATTACATGACATATTCCTTTAGTTTTTTTACAACTCTTTTCAACTTGTTTTATTACATACCTAATTTTATATCTAACTTCTTTAGACTTTTTCTTTATTCTTTTATTTTATTCTTTTATCTTGTTATATTCCCCCCGTCTCCAAAAGAACGATGTGACTCCATCCTTATTCGTTCTTGTCGTCTTCATCACAGTTAGAAACGTTGTCCCAGAAAAAGATGACGTGGCTAGGGATAAATCTTTTTATCTTGTACTTTCTTCCTTCAACTCTGTTAATTGGATGGTTACAATTGGATTGTGGCCACGCGTATTGATCATGAAAGCTTAGCAGCAGTTGTCTTATCTCTTCAATGAAATTTTGTGGGTACACGTGTCTGTTGTGCCAATGAGCCGTGTAGGGGCAAAAGAGTTTAGGATCAATGTCTGACTCATCAAGACCATTTAGTTGCGCCATCTGTCTTGCCCTTTGGTGAAAGTTGTCAGAGCTAAAGGCATCATTGTTGTAGCTTGTCACTACATAAGCGTCATAGATTTTCTGAATAGTGATCTCAACTTGTCTTACATCTTGGACTGTTGTTATTTTGAAAGTCACCAATATCTCTAGATTTTTTTGTGAACGAATCTGCTCTTGCCACCAAGTGACATCATGGAATAAAGTGAGCCATTTGTATAGTAACTTATAGTGTGGCTTTCTTCTTGTCATGATGCATTTCGCCAAGTATTGTAGAAGTTGACTCTTGTGAATAATAACTCCAATGGTGTAAAGGTCTGCCAAATACCAGAGCAGTAGATATGCTTCTATGGGGAAATTGCCATAATGAACAGGGTTCATGTTGATGGTGGTAAGGAAAGGAAATACCGGATGATAGGGTAGTCCAAGTAGTGGTCCTTGGTCAAGACCAAACCTGTGAACATAGAGCTTCAGAAAATGATGTAGTGTCTCCAATCCTTTGTATACCAGAACGTTACTTAGTAGATTTTCTTTTATCACATCTGGTAAATATGAAACCATCCTTCTTAGCATATCTTCATTTGGGTTGTCTGGGCTGAGAGTGTAAATCATCGGAATTATCGCAGAGATTTGACGCCGTGTTCTTGAAATGAAATCTGGAAGGAAATTATCTTTTCCTTTTATGTGTTTGACGTCAAACTTCCACTGTGAAAACTAGCTTGCCCACCTGAGTAACTGTGCTTGAGGTAGAACCTTTTGCATGAAGTGGATCATCTTTGGGAAGGATGACATATCCATCTCTATGAGGAAATTTTGACCCACCAAGTGAAACTCGAACTTCTCAATTCCTCTTTTTACTGCAAGTATCTCTTTGTATGTTGAATGATAATGTTTTTCGCTATCTTTGAAGGCTCCACTCTTGTATCCACATATATGTCTGTTTCGTGTTTCATCTTCTTCCAAGAGTACGGCACCCCAATAACAATCACTCGCGTCTGTTTGCAGAATTCTTCTTCCTTTTGACGGAATTTTCAGGGCTGGTAGAGTTTTTGAGATCTTCTTTAATTCTTTGACTGCTTCTGTGCAATTTTGATTCCATGGAGGAGCATCCTTCTTGAGTTGGGCTGATAGAACTGATCTATATCTTGCTAGATCATGAATGAATTCTGCCATGTAGTTGACTATACCAAGGATTGTTGAACTTGCTTGAGGGAGAGCTTTTCATCTGGAAATTCATCTAGTTGTGTTGCAATGTGAGGCTGCAGATGATATTGTCCTTCTGAAATATGCATTCCAAGGAAGTCAATCTTTGTTTCTCCAATCACCATCTTTTTTTCTGAGAGCATGATTCCATAACTTTGAATAATGTCGTGGAATCTCTTCAACAGCGAAGTATGAGAATCGATGTCTGGGGAGAATATCAGTATATCGTCAATATACACCAGTGCATTTGGGAGGATTGGCTCAAAGATTCTTATCATAGCTTTCTGGAATAGGGAAGGTGCAACCTTTAATCCAAAAGGCATGACTTTCCATTGGTAATGCCGATCTGGTACACAGAATCCTGTCTTTGGTCTGTCTTCTGGTTTTATACCAAGTTGCCAAAATCCTGCTTTTAAGTCAAAATTGGAGAAGACTTGTGCTTATGGAAGCCTCTGGAATAGAACTTCTCTTTTTGGTAGAGGAAACTTATCATCAGCAAGAAAGTGATTGAGTGGCTGATAATTAATGACTAGTCTTAGCTTTCCTCGTACTTGTTCAGCTCTCTTGTTCACATAAAATGCTTCAAATGCCCATGGTGAAGTAGTTTTTTCAATGAGGTTTTCCTTCTGAAGTTGATCAATTTCTTGTAACGCCAAGTTGTAGTGATTTGGATTCATTCCTGGGTGGCTTGCTTTTGTTGGATTGATATCTTCATTTTTCTTGAACAGTAAAGAGATGAAGAAATCTGGATTCTTCCATAATGGTGAAGAGCATTTGGTGAGAAACTCTGAATGAGAGGTGGCACAAGAAGTCTTTGCAATTTCTTCTTTGATTGGATTTAGAATCTCCATAGGATAGAGGTGAGATATCGTTGTCCATGGTAATAAATGATTCTTGTGCTTGAGCTCTTTTGGATGCCATGAAACCCTTTGGAGATTGTGAAGAATATCGAGGCCAAGTATAAGGTCTTTTCCAGGGAGGTCTGAACCATATCTTTTTAGACTTTATTATGTACCTGGAAAGAGTTTGATGTAAATAGGCTTACTGATGAGTGAAATGTGGAATATCTCGCCATTGGCCGCTATGAATGCTACCGAATATGGGTTCCAGTGTGATTCTGGAAGTAAATCCGGTTTGATAATGGAGGAGGCAGCTCCTGTATCAAGGAATGCGGTGACTGGTATGGGCTTGTAATATTTGGTAGGTAGAATATAGATTTAGCATTTGGTGATGGCTGGGATAAGTATGCTACTTCTCCTTGCTTTGATAGTTCCGTCTTGGAAGCATCAAATGTATAGATGTGAAATAGCTTGAATTGGTCATCTATGTCATCTTCATCATCAGTTTCTGTATCATCTTCTGAAGATACATCGCTTTGCTTAATCGTCATGGCGAGGATTGTCTTGTCTGATGGTTCGTCGTCAAGGGAGAAGATAGATTCAACATCGGAATCATCAATATCTTCTATTTGAGCTAAGTATCCAAGAAGGTTATCTCGCTTCTTCTTGTTTGGACATTGTTTTGCATAATGCCCTTTCTTCTTGCAGATGTAGCATCTATCTGATTTTTTTTTAAGCCTCTTTGTGCTTTCTTCCTGAAGAATTTCTATTTCTTCTTAGTGGAGAACTTTGGATATCATCTTTGCCACTTTCTTTTGTATTTCTTTTCTTGTTTGAAGCCACCAGAACAACTGCACTTCTTCTTTCTGCAATTGATAGAGAGGTCTGGGCGGTCACACACCTTGCCAAGAAGTTTCCCTTAATCATGGAGTTGTTTGAAGAACTGCTGGTGATTGCAAAGTCTTTCAAGTGCTAAAAGATAAAGTTGATATATTTCTCCTAGCGAAACTTGATTCAATAGCATATTCTAGAAAGATAAGACTTTTGATGTCTCATTTCCAAGTGGTTCTGGAAGAGAATTCAGGTACGTCTGCTTGAGAATGACGTCATCTATCCCGTTCAAGGCGTAGAACCTTTTTGACATCCTTTCATAATGTTTCTCCAAATCTTTCCTTTTAAATGAACAGCACTTCATGTTAAGATATTCTTTTCTTGCTTGGACGGTATAAAGTTCCCATGTACCAAGGAATTCATTGTGGATGTGTCCAATTAGGGCGTCGACAGTTGGGGATTGCGTACTTGAAGCTGGCGATAATCTCCTAAACTTATCCACCATTGTCTGAGACGTCCTTGGAATTTAGAAACCATTTTGTCAATAACGTTGGGCAAAGTAGCTCCTGGGTTAAGCATATGTTCAGTCATCCTGGCGTGCATCTTGTAGATTTTATCTCCCCATTTAGAAGGAGAAATATCATCGAACGAGAATCCATTGTGTGGTTCTGTACTGAACTTTGGATTCCATTATGGTTGATTTCTTCTGTAGGTATGTCCTTCTTCATACACATGACCATCTTCACTTTCAATATCTGCATCTTCTACAGTTGGTTCGGCCGTCATGAAATTTGGAATTAGGACTTCGTCTTCTGAATCTTCTCGTATGTTTGCCATCGCTTTGATCACACATTTTTGTTCTGACCCCTTTTCTTGTTTTGCCATCTTCTTAAGAAAGGTAGTTATTGGATTAACATGTTTCACCATTAGTTGTGATTCACTCCTCTCGGGTTGGTTTTGTGATATAGATGGTTGGCTGCAGGGTTTTGGTGGTTCAAATTCTTGTTCTTTTCGAGACGATTTTTTCTTTTTTGTGGTATGTTATTCAGGAATGATTTTGGTTGGTAAAAAAGAAGATGAGCCAAATATGCTTGGATCTTGAGAGAAAGAATGGGGTTACGATTGGGCTGTGTATGATGGTGTATATATAGGATAAGGTGTGAAAATGTCATATGGCATAGGGGTTGGTGTTTTAGGTTGGTTTTGTAGGGAGTTTAGTTGGGCTTTAAGGAATTTGAGTTCTGATTCCTTTTGGGTCATGAGAGGAGAGTTCATAGACACAGTAGTGGCTAATTGGAGGAGTTCTTGGTGGAGATCAGCCATTTTGTTTGTGATCTCTTTGATAGAAAGGTCTAAAATGGTTACCTTTTTATCAATATGGCCCAAGAGATAGTTTTGGTTTGCTGCATTTTGGGACTGCCAATTTAAATTTGCTTCTGCAGCACTGACTTGCTTCACCGATCCATCTGGATTCTTGATATTTGGATTCTTGATCTTCCATGAATGTTTGGTGTTGTTTTCTTCAAATTCTTTTGGGCGGAAATGGTGATTCTTGTGGAGATGAAGGGCCGAACATATAGCTCAATGGAACTTCTTCACGATATGGAGTTGTGGGAGTAGAACCGCTTGGGTATAAGACGTAATAGTCAAAGTTTTTCCCACTTGGTTCTCCGAGAAGGCCGACTTGTGAATCTCCAGACTCATAACGTTCTTTGAGGATTTGTTGTGAGGACTTCTTTTTAATTCGTCTTCTTTGAGGGATATCCTCTTCTTCTGAGTTGTATTCTTGGCAGCTTTGGCAATCACAAACATCAAAAAATTTGTGATCAGATTCGTCCATGAATGAATAGACTGGTCTACCAAGCGAATCGAAAGATGAAATTGGAATTCCAGGCTCAAGCAATCTTGTATTCCATTTTATGCTTTTTTCACAAGGACTAATCATGTTGATCTCCGTGCAGAAGGATGTAGGCCTTGATTTTTCTTCTTGTGATTTAAAAGCAATTTCGACAGCTCCATCTTTTTTTGGGGCGATAGAAGATTCCACCGCTTGTATTGGTGTACTTCTATCATGGAGTTTGTCATAGTTTGTTACCCATGACTCTGGAAGCAACTTAATTAATTCTTCTTTTGGAATTTGTCTTGGAATATGGATGCAAGATGGGCTGTGTTGGGACTCCAACTGTATGAGCAGGGCATCATCCGTGTCTCGTGGGAGACTTAGATCAATGACATGGTTTTGGACTCAATACGCCATTTGATGGTGGAAAGTTGCTGCATATGTATTCCCAATCTGTGGAGCGCCAGTGATGTGTAACTGGATCTGCAAATTTTGGTAGATTTGAGAATCTTCTAAGGCCATGTTGAAATTTGGGAATAAGGTGACAAAGATGGTGCCAGCATTTAACGTTGTCTGGATTGTTGCTATGCAAGCATGCTGGTAGTCCTTATATCTTGTGTCAAGGAGGGCGAGTCTTGCTACTACTGGTAGACCTTTTCTTCCATGTAGATTTAACGCCAAGCGCACTGCTCCATGGTGAAGGTGTGTGTAGCCAAGATTTCTCCAGTGGTGAATCATCCCGTCGTCGATGCTGAGGGGAATCATCTGTTATGTTTCTGTTGCTAGAATAAGATGTTGTTCTAACGGAAAAGTTAGAACAAGTTCTTTTGCAATACGCTTATTAGGAACAAAGACTTGCCGAATAGATTTAGGAAAAGCGGAGTTTGGTTTTGTGAAGGCTTTATAGGGATTAAGTAAAGGAAGTTGGGTGATAGGTACTTTAGTCTCATCACTCACATACTTTATTTCATATAGATAGTCGACTTTTTTGGAAGTTAATTTTTTAAGAGAAGGATTTATAGACAAAGAGGATGTACTTTCCATAAAGTTTGAAAAGACCAGAAACCATGACAAAATGCTATAACTCGTTTCTAACCCTTGAAGTAATATAGATCAATAAGTTGTTTTCTTTTATTTTTAAGTGCTAAGAATATAAAGAAAGCAAATCAAGAGGTTTAGGTTACGCAAACAGAGACAACACAATTTTCTTTGATAAGTCTCAAGGTATTTCGAGCCACATGACCTCATAGATCTTTTTCTCTATACTCTTTTATTCTAGCTTAGTTAGATTTCTGATGTGGAAGATCCATAAATATGGCAACCACAGAGCATACTTTATGTACTAGCATATGATAGAAAACAACTTACGACATATATTACCTCGTAGAAAAGAAAGAGTCAGAGCTTAGACCGCCATGGCTCTGATACCAACTTACAAACACATAGTAGGGTACAACCACAAAGGAGGTTTAAGAGGATCAAAGGATAAACTACTTCGTATTTTTGAGAAAGTTAGAAGAGACTCAAACTGTTTTTGTTTTGCTTAATTCTAACTGTTTTTGTTTTGCTTAAATTTCAGATCATCCATCAACTTGGACAGAGAGTTCTAATTATAACCGGTGGTTGTAAATGACCATCATGCTCAAGGTGAATTACACATATCTCTTTTTTTTTCGTTCATAAGTTCTTTTTCTTTCGTAAGTCTTTAGTTATCTAACCCTGCTGATTAGTCAATGTATCTAACTATAAACATTTTGGTACATTGTTTGGGCAATTTTTCTCGAATATTTGATGTGAGAAAGCATAATAATATTTTTGCGTCGGTATTTTGGTCATCTCCAAAACTTCAAGACATTATAAGAATTTATCTGTTTAGGAACAGTGTTGACAAAAAAAAAATATTATCTGCTCGTGTTTGTATTTTAATGCGTCTCAGATTTGTAATTCATGTAAAAAATTTGAAAATCACAAATCACAAACAATCGTCAAGTTTTTTTCTTCTTCTAATTGAATATATGATAGCAAAACAAGAAAATAATGTTTTGACTTAATGACCCGGAAATATTAAATAAATTAGGTATTTTGGGTAATACAAGTATATTTTCGATTTTTTGGATTATTGTTTTTTGGGTTATTGGGTATATTTTTTGGGTTATCGGGCATATTTTTTGGGGTTACAGATATATTTTGGGTTTTTAGGTATATTTTCGGGTTTTAGTATATTTCGGATAAAAAAAATTCCTAAACTGAACCATATCCAAAACAATTCGAGTATTTATCGGTTTTTAATTTTAAAAACCAAACCGAACTGGAATCGAAAGGAACTGCACCGAAACCGAACTGAAACTCTACTATTCTAAAATGGGTAAAAAATTGTACCCATTTTCGATTTTTTGGATTATTGTTTTTTGGGTTATTGGGTATATTTTTTGGGTTATCGGGCATATTTTTTGGGGTTACAGATATATTTTGGGTTTTTAGGTATATTTTCGGGTTTTAGTATATTTCGGATAAAAAAAATTCCTAAACTGAACCATATCCAAAACAATTCGAGTATTTATCGGTTTTTAATTTTAAAAACCAAACCGAACTGGAATCGAAAGGAACTGCACCGAAACCGAACTGAAACTCTACTATTCTAAAATGGGTAAAAAATTGTACCCATTTTCGATTTTTTGGATTATTGTTTTTTGGGTTATTGGGTATATTTTTTGGGTTATCGGGCATATTTTTTGGGGTTACAGATATATTTTGGGTTTTTAGGTATATTTTCGGGTTTTAGTATATTTCGGATAAAAAAAATTCCTAAACTGAACCATATCCAAAACAATTCGAGTATTTATCGGTTTTTAATTTTAAAAACCAAACCGAACTGGAATCGAAAGGAACTGCACCGAAACCGAACTGAAACTCTACTATTCTAAAATGGGTAAAAAATTGTACCCATTTTCGATTTTTNAGTCTACTGTGTAGTATAATTCTATTCGAGAGAAGTCTACTAGAGAAGTCTACTCGAGAAGTCTACTTACCCTAAACCCTAAATAAAATATTTTTGAATAAAACTTATATCAAAACATTAATTTACTTAACATATTCACAAATTATAGTTAAAATAATAAAGATATCAACGCTAAATCATTAACCAAACCACAAATTATGAATTTATAAAAAAAAATCATTTCTAACCTAATTTGGCTATGTTTATTTAAATTGATTCATTTTTTTGAAATTTTATTTTTTTATAAATGGAAAATGTATATGTTTTGGTTATTTATCTAAGTTTATAAAATAAAGTTTTTATAATTTTTTAATTAATCCTCAAAAAATTATTTGAGAGAATTCTACTCGAGAAGTCTAGTCCAGAAGTCTATTATGCAATATAAGTCACACGAGAGAAGTCTACTTTGGAAGTTTACTCGAGAAGTTTACTAGAGAAGTCTATTGTGTAGTATAATTCTATTTGAGAGAAGTCTACTTACCCTAAACCCTAAATAAAATATTTTTGATTAAAACTTATATCAAAACATTAATTTACTTAAGATATTTACAAATTGTAGTTAAAATAATAAAGATATCAACGCTAAACCATTAACCAAACCATAAATTATGAATTCATATAAAAAATTTCTTACCCTAACAATTACACCCTTATACTTTAAACCTTAACCCTAACCCTTTTAAATTGAATACACATGAAACTTATAAATTGATTCATATTCATGAAATTTTATTTTATATATATGCCAATTGTCTATGTTTTAATTGTGTTCATAATTTTTTTTACCAAATTATTTTTATAATTTTTATTATTAAAATATGAGATTTAGTGATTTAGTAGACTTCTCTAGTAGACTTCTCTATATGTATTAGTTTCTATCCTAATTTGGCTATGTTGATTTAAATTGATTCATTTTTTTGAAATTTTATTTTTAATAGATGGAAAATTCATATGTTTTGGTTATTTATCAAAGTTTTTTATAACATTAATTTTTATAATTTTTTATATTAATTCTAAGAAAATTATTTGAGAGAAGTCTACTCTACAGTATAAGTTACATGTGATAAGTCTACTTTAAAAGTCTACTCGAGAAGTCTACTTTAGAAGAAAGTACACTTCTTGGAGAGGTCAAGAAGTCTACGCGGGAAGTCTACTCTCTCGTAGTAGCTTTCTCTAGGGTAAAACCGTCATTATCGCGAACGTTTTTTGTTTGGTCATAAGGGTGAGGATTGTAATTTTACTACCCATGTGGGTTACCTTTGCCAAACATGCAATAAGGGGTCTAGTTTTGGAGAAAGAATCGAGTTTTAGGTTATTTTTAGTAATTCCCCCATATAAGTATTCTATCTATCCTCTTACTATTATTTGTGAAGGAGAATTAATAAAAAAAGCTTATGTGTAACATTCACATTCAAAGTTAGTGTATTTTAAAAATGACATGAAAATGTGACATGTCAACTTTTTAAAAAAAAATGAAATGTTTTGATTGGTTATATTAGTGTTATTCAACAAATATAATTTTTTGTTCATCATAACACTAATCCTCTTACTATTATTTGTGAAAGAGAATTAGTGAAAAAAGCTTATGTGTTATCTTCACATTGAAAGTTAGTGTATTTTAAAGATGACGTAGAAATAGGACATGTCAATTTTGCTTAAAAAATGAAATGTTTTGATTGGTTAGATTCTGATTATTCAACAAATATAATGTTTTCTTCCATCATAACACTAAGATTAAAAATAATAAGATTAACAGTTAAAAACAATAGAAACTCAAAAATATTATAATTTTGCAAATTTTAAAAATATTGGCTAAAAATTTACAAATTCAGATTTTTGTTAAGAAATTTGTGGTATGAGATTTTTGACAAAAACTTTTTGAAATACATTATTAAAATATTTTTTTTTGGCGGGAAATTTATAGATTCACAATGTTGGCAGAAAATTTTAAAAAAAAAATCAGATTTCGGAAAGTTTTTAAAATCAGAATTTTGAAAAGTTTTTGAAATCACAGTTCGACGTATTATCAGCGAGAAATCTACGGATTCCCTTGTTTGGCGGGAAATTCGCAGAATCACATTTTCAACGTAAAATTTTTGGCATATATTTTTCCAGGCTCATTTTTTGGCAAAAAAATTCACGAAATCAAAATTTTGACAGAAATTGTTTGTAATCATATCTTCGATGTAAATTTTTTGAAACAGATTCAAGTTTTTAGCAGGAAATTCGCCAAATCTGGGTTTTCACATAAAGTTATTGGAATTATTTTTTACGTAAAATTTTTGTATGGAAATTTATGAATTCAAGTTTTTGTATGAGAAATTTGTAGAATCAAGTTTTTGATAGAAAACTTTTGGAATCATATTTTTGACGTAATCATATTATTGAACTAATATATTTAATTTAATTCATTAGATCGTTTAAGTAGTTCTGTTTTGTATTTTTTTAATTCAAAGGGTTAATGGTTGAATCATACCGACTCATCAATCCATTATAATTCAACTTATTTCAAAGCAACCTGTTTTTGACTTATCAACCAATAATTTCAGTCCATTCCATTGGATTGTCCTGTTAGTATTTACCAACTGGAACACTGCTAAAAATATTGGTAAGTATATAATTTTTCTCAAATTGAATTTTCAAAACTTATGTTACCATCCCATCTTGTCACATTTCCTAATAAAAACAAAAGTTTGTATCCATTTCTCTTTGTTGTAAATGTTAACAATGCTTCTTGTGGTTACATTGCAGCTTTTTTAACGCTTTAGAAGATTCTGACTTTTCAAGGACCGGAAGCATTGCAGTAGAAATGGTTTGCAAAATAGAACTTGTACCATCTCTATGTATCGATGTTTCTAGATATGCAAGCAAGAATTGATCAGGCTCTTCATCTTTTTGGTTTCGAGAACTTTTTCCGCTTTATCTTGATTACTAAACAGTTCTGTTTTGATACAACTGAATTGATCAGGTTGAACATAAGGAAGGTCCTGTAGAACAGTTCACACATGTGATGGAGCCGTTTCTGAGAAAGCAGAGTATGCCTGTTCGGCTAAACAAAGGTTCGTTGTCTCACCATTATTAGTTTCCATCTCTCTCTCTAGTACAAAAGTTTAGCATTTTCCAAAATTTATTCCTATGCGATATTTTTGATATCTACAAGATCCTCTACTTCTATAAAGGAGTGCTTTGAAATTCTAAATCGTTTCAACCCAATTTCAAAGAATATTGAAATATGGAGAGTCAAATAGTTTAAGGAAATAAAATTGTCTCTATTAATCATTTAGAAATATGGAAAAAGTGAATCTTGGTGTTACAATTAGGAGTGATTGAAACTAGTCTTTTCGAAAAGTAAACAATATAGAACATATATTCTTATGCAAAATACAATTAATCATCATTATTATCTGCCCATAATTATTAGAATTGCTTACACAATTGACTCAAGGATAAATATCGTAAAATTTAATTCGCTTTACTGTATATATATCAAACACAAAACTAACCTAATAGCATTCGACAAAAATATTTCATCACATCAATCACATAGTAATATCTATTGTTAAAAATAAAAAATCAACTTTCATCATGTTAAACTATCTCGATCCTACTAGCGTAATACAAATGATAAAAGCACATATCCTTGTCCTATGGAATTCATTGAAGACTAGGGCTGGTAAATCAATTGAAATGGTGCTAGTGGATAAAGACGTATGTTTTTATTTATATATTTTTTATTATGTTTAATTTTTTGTAATTTTTATTTTTCTACTTCACAATCTTTTTAGGGAACAAGGATTCATGGACCAGTGGAAGAAGATTTGATAGAAAAACATAAGAAAGTTTGAAAGAAGGTGACGATATTAGTATCAACGCTTTCATGCTAAAAGAATATGTTGGGGACTACAGAACCTCTCCTTTGCCGATCAAAATGATATTGATGTGCACACGTGGATTCAAACCAGTTCATGATTTTCCACAACAATTTCCAGAAAAATATTTCACTGACGGTCATTTTGGATGGTAAACTCGATCAAAACATCTCGATTGGTAATACTAAAATACTTTGCCTTTTTTCAATTACTCTGTTTCAAACCTTATATTTTCATCTTTTACTTTCACTTCTAATCTTTATTATTATTAATTCTTTACATGTATGATTTTAGATGTCAATGGACAAGTAGATAACGGTGTAGAAGAAGATGTGAAAACAAGGGGAAAGAGCGGATCAAGCACAAAATTAGAACTCATCTTAAGAGATACAAGGTAAGTATTATATATTTTTTTAATCATAATCGAATTCCCAATAAAACATATCAAAAATAAATTAATTTTGTTTAATCCACTTCAAGCAATGTGCATTTGGATTTCACCTTAGGGGGTTATTACGCAAAGAAAACCTATGACTACATTGAAAAACATAACACATCGCCAATTATATATGTTATTAGGTTCGCGTACATCAAAATATAAAGAGGTATATTTCTTTTATATTCATTTAGCGTTTGAAAGCTTTTAAAATAAAAGAAATTAGTTACACACTTAAACGTCACCAAAGTTGGTTCCTCTCACTCATTACTTTATTATACGACAAGTAAATGTGCAAAACTCTTTCAATTCAATATAACTACTATTCCATCCAAAGACGGACCATGTTGAGAAGTTCATATCAAGGTATAAAATTCAATATTATTTATTACAAAAAATTGAAAACGATAAATTAAGTGTTACTGATCATATTTACAGATTCCCAGCTGAAAATCAAATTGTATCACATAATTAAAACAACCAGGTGTCATTTGGTTCTTCCATTAACATGTGTGCGGAGTTTTTCGGTTTGAAAAACAAACAGAAAACAATATTCGTCATTCTTAGATCCCCTAAGGTATACTCCTTCAAAAAAATTATAAATTTTAATGGTGTAAAAAAAATTATTACACACTATTTGTCTTACACTACTGTAATTGATATAGATCAGCAAAGTTGTGACTTGTGCCAAAGTGGAAGCTATCGATATTTGTCTTACACTACTGTGGTTGATATAGGTCAGCAAAGTTGTGACTTGTGCTATAGTGGAAGCTATCAATAATCCAAAACAATGGTATTACTTAGCTTGCAAAAAGTTTGGCTTGAAGGTTCAACAATACGATGAATCTTCTGATGATATGGATAGTCAACTGCGATACAACTGCAAAACGTGCAACGATGTTGAAGATGTGATAAAACAGAGGAAATTTTCAACTTATCATCTTCAAACTTCTTGTGGTTTTTGGGCTCACCATTTTCCTTCTTTTTCTTGGTCTGGTATCTACGAGAAGCATCAGGTCCACAATCAATATCTTCTATAAGAATTGACCGGTTCTTGGTGAAGGTGAGAATCTCTCGCAACTCACACCATCGTCTTTAACGCTCTGAATCTGAAGATCGTAGATATTATACTCCATGTGATTAGCAATTACAAGCTGATGGCTTTTGTCGTACAAGACACACTGTCAGGGAAAGGACGAAAAATCGTCGACAGCCTACCGACAAGCTGACGGCTTCCGACGACTTTGTGACTGGCTTATTCCCGACGAATTCCTAACAGTGTCTTTCCTAGCGGATTCCTGACAGGCAAAATCTCGACAGCTTCTTGAGGAATTCATTCTTGACAATTTGCTTTTGTATGACCTTCATGAATTATTTGAACGTATTCATCTATGTTCACAATTCTGCAACCTCATGATCTCTCTCTTTGAGCTGATCCTTCGACCCGACGATAACATCAACCAAGTCCAGTTCTGGGCATGTGCCCAAAATGTCCAAATAAAATAAGATATAACCTTTTTATTTAAAACAATATGAAAATACATATAAATTTAGGGTCCGTTTTTAAAATTTGCATAGGGTCCACTCAAACTTTGGACCTGACTTCAACAAGTTTAGGTCTTGATATGTGTAACCACTTGCAGAAACATCAAAATGACCCAAGCCAAAATAACGATATTTTTTCTTTGGAGTTTCCTAAGTACCATAAAAAATAAATTAGCATATCCCCTATATATTAATTGAAAAACACTTGTAGAGAATAGACTTAATTTTTGAAATATTTACAGTGGTGCCATTTTGCTGATATGTCACGATCACACTTCCTCTCCCATTATTTTAATACAAATTTTTTTTTTTTTGATTAAACTAATTACATTATATGCCTTTATCTATTTATTACTTTTAATATAACCAGAAAATTATGTTTTAATTTTTGGATTATTTAAAATCAAATTTTAACTTATTTGATGATTTATAATATACAACATATTACGCAATATATTTCTTAAAACTGAATAAAACAATAATTTTAAAAAATATTATTAATGAAATATAATTGATACACAATACTTTTTTGATTAGGCAGAAAATATTTTTACAAAAAAAAAGATTTTGATATGTATGATTTTAATTAAAAAAATATATTATAACAATTAAAACTATAATTTTAGGTTACAATAAAAAATACTTTGATATGTGTGATTTTTATATGATTTGTTAATAGAACCATATATTTATACTTTTATTTTTTTTATCAGAAAATATTTTTTAAATACATACTATATAGTCTACATAACAACTTATTATATAAAAAAAAAGGCTGAACTAAAATATTTTATGATGGTTTTATTTTTAAATTATACAAAACTAAATAAATAATAAATTACGCGCTTATCATCTAGTTTTTAATAAAAGAAAAAAAAATAACAAAAGAAATGAAAACGTACTTCGATGCGGTTAATCTCTTCCGCGCTCAACTGATTCGGTCCAAAGGTTTTTAGTAGGATATGCTTGGGTCCCACTCCTATCATGATATCATTCGAGATTATACTTTGTATTCAAATTTATCTTAAAATCGCATATAATAGACCAACCACAACAGTTTGAACAGACATTTTGCCTCATTTACCACTCATTTTTTTGTTAAGACGATTGACTATTTATTGTGTTTCATCAGACTTCCATATTTAGGCAACATGAATATGATGCAATGATCCAAATTAGCTGCTAGGATCCTAATTAGCATCTTTTTTTCCAAAATATCAACAGCTACAAAAAAATTCTAGGAATTGTATTGCCCCCTATCAATGGTCAATGGTCAACTGTATGGCCATAATTTTAAATAATATAGTCATAAGTGTAGATATGTAAAAATAATTTCAATTGAATTTGTGTTAGAAAAATATGATAATACGTAGACACACCAGATATCAGCCAAGTCTGTTATAGATTTTTAAAACTAGATGCTACCACAATAAAGAGAAAAAGGGTCGTCGTAGTACTTCAAGAAGATGTATCTTATTTTATTTTTTTGAACCTTTTGTAAGAAGATGTATCTTTGTTATGTCTCGTTATCTCCACGTCCAAAAGTATAAGATTGTTACTGGCTACTGCTTTGAGTTGATCAATTCCGTCTACGACAACTAAAAACAAAAGCAAATAATTTTAGTCTTTTGCGGTACGTTTCATTTTGTTTGTTTTTTGGTTATGTTTGGACAAGTATTCGGTATTATTAAAAAGTAACGTTTCCGTTTTTTTAATTAATGTTTATTTTTACTATATTAAAATTTATAAATTCAATGTAATTTGAAGTTTTAATCTACACATATGATAGTTGAAGAATAAATCTATCAATTACAAATACTTGAAGAATAATAAAAAAACTATTTTCCCATTACGCCAGAGTTATCTAGAATATCCATTACAGAAAGAATACTTGTTTTCGGTTTCTTCTATATACAAAATATCAAAATTATAACTTGTCGATTTAAGATTATGATTATGATTTAAAATTCACCGATTTTTGTCGGTTAAGAGATTAATATATTGGTTGTGAAATTTTTTTAGTCGAATTTTTAGATCATTAGTTTCTTTTTCTTAAAACCATAAATAATTATTTTGGTTTCCTTGTGTAAAAACAACTAAAAGATAAGCATTGTGGAATATTTGGTCTTGTTTTGGTTTTTCGGTAAATGTGTGGAATCTTTAGTTGGCTTCTTATATTAACTATTAGAGAACTCGCAAAACACACAAAATACTTCAAGGTTACACAATGTATATATACTTTAAATTTTTTATTAAGAATGTTTTTAAATACAAATTCACTTTGTATCCAATTTGGAATTATTCGATTCTAAGAACCTCTTAGATCGACCCCAATCTATTCTTAATTCATTATGAGATCCATAAGATTAGCCACACTAATCTACACCCAGAGCTCTCACTTTGTGATGAAGTCACACTATTTTCTCTCAAAGATGTCAAACGGCTACAACACATTACAAACTGACTCTCACGTCTCAAGAGATGATTTTCTTGACCCAAGAGGCAATATATACTTAAAAGGATTTCGTGCATAACTTTCCAAGTTGGTATCCTAACAAGTTTCTTAAAGTCAAGAGGAAATATTCTTTTTTTTTTTATTAATCCTAATCAAACTAATACTTACATATCCCATAAAGTCTTTCAAATAGCTTCAATCTTACTTTTTCTGAGCTTTATCTCCAACTAATATATTAAAGGTATGCCCCTTTGAATTTATACAATTTCCATAAATTTCTGCCTCCCGATGACACGTCTGATCAGACATCTGATGAGTATGATTCGTCTGATGCATCATATGTCTAATAGCCCACAGAATATGCATCTTCAATCTCCCCCATTTTAACTTAGTTTGATACTCAAGCACTAAACTCTTTAATCATCTGCAAACCCTCGCAGAGACACACATAAGAACAAGGAAGAGCAGCATCCAAACCTAAGCAAACAAAAACTCCCCCATGAATTGTGCTTCATCTATATCATCACGCTCAACAGAATCAACATCAGCTCCGCAAAAACCAATATACACCTCATCTCCCCATGCTTGAGTGCATAATTGAGTTAAAAAACTTAGAAGATGATCTCTTCAAAGTACATCACCAATCACCCATATTTCCATGTTGCATACTCTGTTATATGTCCTGTTACAGCCTCTCGCACATGACATCCATCCGTCGTCAACACAGACAAGTTTTCTTCCTTTTCTCTGATTTTTAAACAACTTACTTGTCTGTGGACGACTCAGCAGGCTCATCATCTCCTTGTCCAACGATTCCTCCACCTACTTGAATCGTAACATCTCACATTCATGTCTCTGTCAAAGTTCTTCTGTTGATAGACTCCTTGATTACTTCTCACAGATCATGAGCATCCACCATAACAGATTAATACACCTATTGAACCATTGATTGAAGAAGTACTTGCATGATATTCAGACTTCTTTATCCACCTTCTTTTGGACTGCACAAAGTGTGGAACATATCGATTTCTCCTCCATATTTGATATGCACATTGTAAAAACCTATAACGATGTGCATTGATATGACCAAGTCTGCCACAACAATAACATTTAACAGATCGATGACAAGCTGGTCTGGTAGTTGATCTATTTGTCTGAGCTTTAGCTGTATCAACACGCGTATCAGCACTCTGTCAGCTATACTATGTATGTGAACGTGTGTCAACCTTCATCTTGGCACTTTGTCTTGCCTCAGCTTGTGTTTTGACCTCTGTAGAAGTGCTTGTTACAGCTCCTGATCTCGATTTTGTTACAACTTATGTCTGATACAGTACATGTAGCCTCCTTTGCAACAGATTTCTGAGACGTTACAATACTTGTAGCCACCTGCGCAACAGATTTCTGAGACGTTTTAAAAACACAAATTTTCTCCTTTCCTGAGTTGGTTCGCATTTAACCGAGATGCACATCTGTGTTCTTCTTTCTGTCACTACCCTTACTCCATCCATTCAACGCATCCTCTAAATCCTTAGCATGTTGCTCCTCAACATCAAGTTCTTTTTTAAGGTCTTCTACTTTGATGTGCAACATCTTCTTCTCTTGTATTAGAGCCTTGTTTACTTTGCATGTTTCCACAAGATCTTCATATAAATCTCGCATCAGAGATTGAGGATCACCTTCCTTACTTCCTGAACAACTGGCTGATCTGATGTATGTATCCGCATCCGCATCAGACAAACTAACAAAACCAATATCAGCTTCTTTGCCTTATCCAAATAATGCCACAATATTAGACAAATCTTTCTCACGTGCATCTAATTTGTTGTGAGGTCTATAATCCTTGGAAAATACAGTTTTGATTTTTCTTTTCCTAGTTGTAGGACAATCTGACTTATAGTGACCAAAAACTTCACATTCAGACACTGAATTTTATCCATCTTCTGTTTGTCGATTCTCTTCAGAACTTGTTCAACTTTCTTTTCCACGAGATCCATGAGGTCTTCTATCTTGTAAGATGTTAGGCCATCTTCACTACTAATATCTGAGCAAACATCAATCCCTGATGAGTTGTTTGATCCATCATAAGTTAAACTCAGCTCATAAACATGTAGCCTTCCAACTACCTCATCAAAAGACACATAATATGTATCAAGAGCAAATTCCATCACAGTCTTCACCACATGAAACCTCTGAGCTAAACCTCTCAGCAGCTTTTTGACCAACTTCTTATTCTTGTATGTCTTCCCAAGAACACGTGCTTCATGTGCCATAAAACATACTCTACCACTAAATCCAGCAATATCCTCACTATCATCCACCTTCAGAAGTTCAAATTTAGAAGCGAGAATATCTAACCTTGTGTGTTTAACACCTGATGTTCCTTCAAAAATATTTTGCAGAGTATCACACGCCTCTTTCGCTGAAATGCAATCTTGAATCATCTCGAAATGATCTTCTGAAACAGCATGATATATTGTTGAAAGTGCCAGAGCATTAAATCTAGACATTTGTTTCTCCTGTGTTGACCACTCTGATTTTGGCTTTGGAGCAGCGACTGCATCAGATTCTCTATCAGCGCTTCCAACAGTCTATCTTGGTGGCTCCCATCCAGATTCGACCACTGTCCATACATCCTCATGAATTCCCTTCAGCTCATGTATCATCTTCACTTTCCAATGGTCATAGTTTTCTAACCCCAACACCAACGCTTTTGCTGCGCCGAAAATCATCGTTAGTGTCATTGTGTTCTCTGTAGGATCTTTCCGTTAAATATAATTTCTTCTTCTGCCAGGTTAGTCTCTGATACCACTTGTAAGTGCAGAGAACTCGCAAGACACACAAAATACTCCAAGGTTAGACAATGTGTCTACACCTTAAACTTTTATTAAGAATGCTTTTGAATACAAATACACTTAGTATCCAATTTGGAATTACTCGACTCTAAGAACATCTTAGATCGACCACAATCTATTCTTAACTCACTATGAGATCCCTAAGATTAGCCACACTAATCTACACCCAGGACTCTCACTCTCTGATAAAGTCACAACCTTTTCTCTCAAAGATGTCAAAAGGCTACAACACCTTACAAACTGACTCTCACGTCTCAAGAGATGATTTTATTGACCCAAGAGGTAATATACTTAAAGGATTTCGTGTCTAACTCTACAAGTTGGCATCCTAACAAGTTTGTTAAAGCCAAGAGGAAATATTTATTTTGTATTAACCCTAATCAAACTAATACTTCCATATCCCATCAAGTCTTCCAAATAGTTTCAATCTTACTTTTTCTTGAGCTTTATCTCCAAGTAATATAGTAAAGGCGTGCCCCTTTGAATATATACACTTTCCATAAATTTATGCCTCCTGATGACACGTCTGATCAGACATCTGATGAGTATGATTCATATGATGCATCATATGTCTAATGGCTCACAGAATATGCATCTTCAATGTCCCCCATTTTAACTTAGTTTGATACTCAAGCACTAAGCTCTTTAATCATCTGCAAACCCCCACAGAGACACACACAAGAATAAGGCAAAGCAGCATCCAAACCTAAGCAAACAAAAACTCCCCCATGAATTGTGCTTCATCTATATCAGCACGCTCAACAGAATCAACATCAGCTCCGCAAAAACCAATATACACCTTATATCCCCCTGCTTGAGTGCATAACTGAGTTAAAAATACTAGAAGATTATCTCCCCTTAGTACATCACCAATCACCCATATTTCCATGTTGTTGCATACTCTGTTATATGTCCTGTTACAGCCTCTCGCACAGGACATCCATCAGTCATTAACACAGACAAGTTTTTTTCTTTTTCTCTGATTTTTAAACAATTTACTTGTCTGTGGACGACTCAGCATACTCAGTATCAAGTAATATATTAAGGTGTACCCCTCTGAATATATACACTTTACATAAATTTATGTGTCATGATGACACGTCTGATCAGACATCTGATGAGTTTGAGTAGTCTGAAGCATCATATGTCTGATGCCTCTTAGAATCTGCATCTTCAAAGTTTTGATGGGCTTCCTTAAGAAAGTTAAAGTTATTGTAGTTAAGATTATTTGGAAGAAGTTTTTCTCTTTAAGAAATTTTGAGCAACGTAGAATGGAGAGTTGTTGACCCAAAACCAGAAAAAAAAAACAAAGAAAGGAGAGCAATATTGCTCTTATGAAGATTAATATTAAGGCACTTTAAAATTATGAATACCAAAGCTCTAATCATACGCACGAGTCAATTATGAAGATTAATTTGACTAAGATTATAATTAATTTCAGCGATATGGTTACAACCAATGGCCTCATGACATTACATTTTTTTGAACCTAACATGACATTACAATGTTAATCAAAGTGTCCTTCGATCTTTCCAATTTAAAGCAGGCTGGCGATTACTTTGACCAAAAAGTTAAAAGCATGCCATTCTCTCCTATTGAAGATGAGATAAAAGATCTCTTTTAATTTATGGGATTATTTATGCTTCCTACAATTTCATACTTATGACTTTAGACCGACTCTTGACTTGAGATTCAGATATTTGTGAATATGAATGTTGAATGCATAAGACATGATTTTAATTTAATTGAAGGTGTATTCTTGGAAGAGTTATTGCTCACTCTCGTCTTTTGTTAAGCCATCGGTTTCCGTGAAATTGCCTTTTATTAGACTTCGAGGGTCCTTTCTTCCCAAATTCCTACATTAAGCAAAGAGGTATTTTATATAGATCACTTCCATTTTTCTTCTCGCTTGTGAGTGAATCAGTCCACCACTTCTCTTTTCTATGAGAGTAAATATTTCTCCGATTTCAAAACCGAAAAGGTTACATTTCCCTAATCGAATTGTTATCTTTTGTAGCGATTCTTCACGCGACCAAAAGATGAAACGAGTCTCGTTTTGACGAGTCTCGTATAGGCAATTTTTTAGTATCACAATTTAAGATGATCAATTTACTTTTTCGGTATATTCACGCGCGAATTTTATACCGACGCATCTCAATATCTTGATAATTTATTGTCGCTTTATTATAATGATTACTCAGTTGTATCCTCTAGTACTTTCAAGTTTTATTCTATAAATCAAAGAGTTTTTATAAATTCTCTTTACCGATGAAATCTCAAAGTTTAAATGAATAAAAAATAAGATTTGCACCACATAAAAAAATCTCGTCATAAAATAAGTGTTTTATGTATTTCTTCACGCACTTTTGTCTCTTCAAAAAGTTCTTTGAGCACCAGTCCTATCATTAAGTTATCTTCTAACCTATTTTTGGAATAAAATTTTTATTTATTTGAAAATTGGGAAAATTAGAAATAAAGGAGGTTTTTACTACTCTCTTGTCTATCTATACCTATTTAAACAATTGTTAGTGAATTATTATTTATATTAATTGAAATCGAGTTATACCCTCTTAATTTATTAATTATTTTTTAAATATAATTATAATATATAATACCTTTGATTTTTACTTTGCCTTCCACCAATGTTTTCATACTGTAACCCATCATCACAAACAACTTCAGGGTCTTTGGGATTGCTTTTGAAACCATCATTTTATTTAGACTCATTCACACATTCTGCAGATTTTTCACGAAAATGACGTTCATCAGCTTCATCACTTGAATCACGTTGATCCTCATTTAAATCAATATTGATTCTACTTCCTCGCTCGTCAACTCTACCTTTAAACGTAACACATAACCGTATCACATCCTTCTTTCTCAAATATCCAACCAAATTTCTAACTTGTCGATCGATTTTGATAAGAACTGGCGGAGATTGTAAGTTATTAACCAAAGCATTAGGTAGATAACTGAATTCCACATCAACCATACTCTGTTTTATTCCATAGTCTTCTGAAACCATTATCTTTAGTTCTTCAAGAGTAATAGTCGATCCAAAGTAAGTAATCTAGCACGTTTTTTTTAATCAACAATAAATCTCCACTTGTTGCCAAATGATCTCCATATACCGCAAGTCACATAATTTTCTTGCATATTTATCTATGATGAACAAAAAAAAAATTAATCAATTCTCCCAAATAGAATTTGCACAGATTAATTTGTGGTAAATAAAACAACAAATTCAATAAACTCACTAGATTTATGTGAAATCTATCCAATCTTTTGCTTTAGACAATTGATTTTTACAGAGATCTAAATGAATCAAAAACAGAGAGATAGAGTTAAGAAACGGCGTGGAAAGATGAAGAGATGTTCTAAAACTCCTAATTCTAAAACTCGCAGAAGACATGTTCTAAACTTCGTAGAACATGTACATTATGCAGAATGTATATTCTACGAAATCGGAGAACATGTACATTGCATAATGTATATTCTACGAAATCGCAGAACACGTACATTATGCAGAATGTATATTCTACGAAATCGCAGAACACATACATTATGCCGAATATATATTCTACGGAATCGCAGAACATATAGAAACTGCATAAGATACGTTCTGAAACTTGCAAATCATAGAAAATCCGCATAAGACACCTTCTGAATTTAGCAGAACATATCGAAAAAGATTTTGTAAATATATTTTTGTTATGTTTTTGGAATAATAGAAATTTTATGTTTGCTTAAATATTTATTTTTTCCTTTCAAGTATTTAAATTAATATCAAAAACAAATTTTACAAATAAATAAAATATTAAATATATGATTGTGGGGATAGTTTAGGCACAATTGTACCTATTAAAATAAAGGTATAGATGGAAATGAGAGTATTAAAAACATCATTTACTTCTAATTTTCCCAAAATTATATTTCTTAAAAAGTAACATAACTCATCTGCGCGCAAATCAAATGTACTTTTGGTATGAATTTTCTTAATTGCTACTCTTTATCAAAGAAAAAATTAATGGTATATTGTTAATTTTCAACTTTTTATGGTCATATGACCAGTTATCTTAAGAATGTATCAGTGATTTGACTATAGCATAGAAACAAAGAATTATGATTTATGCTCTCTGCAAGCAGCTTAAATCTTCAGTAATATATACTGGTAGAGCTATATCTGTTCAATTGGAATCTCAAAGAGTTCACAAACACATTTTCTCACATGTTTTAATAAAAGGTCATGAACAAAATCAAAATTTCTGAACTCGGATTATAAAATAACATGAACGTAGTAGAAATTTCTATACAAAATCATTTGAACCAAACTCGACTATTATAAAATCAAACTAAATTAACCAAACTAATAAAAATTCATTAAACTTAATATTTTTAATTACATATATATAAATACATTAAAATATACTGGAAAACTACAATATTAATTGAAATTAATTAATCATTTTTGTTGTTATTATAATTTGTTTTCCAAAACCGAACCGACTCCGAATCTTATCCAAACCAAATTTTGTAAAACTGGAACTAACCCAATATATAATTTGATTATAGATAGATCATAATTATTCTAGATCAAAAACACTCAATACTTAAACCGAACCGAGTAACTAGATACATATGCTTACTTTAGATATCGTTTGGTTTCCATTCAAAACTAATTCATAATTAAAAAAAATAAGAATTCTATAAAAAGTTGAGCTAACCTCATCTCATTTTTAATGAAAGATTTGGATATTTATTACACCTTAGCTTATAGAATTGTTTAAATATTATGTTTTCTATGTTTACAAAAGTTTACGAAAGATATCTATTTACAATACGTTTTTGATTTAACAAATCAGACTAACTTTGGAGGATTTTTCAGACATTTTGGGGGGGTGGTAGGCTTTTTACTTATTTTTCTTCTTTGCCTTCTATGATTTTTTTAATCTTCAAATGAGTTAAATACACTATTTTTCAAATACAAGAATTAGTGTAAAATTAATAAAATAATTTAATGAAGATAGACATGATTATAGAAGATAAAAGAAATACTAGAGTTAGAATCTTGTTTATATCTATCCTAGATTATATTCTCTTGAGTATAAATAGTGTTGTACATTAATTCATTATTAAATAAGAAAGAATCTACAACATTATATATACATAAGAGAAGATAATCTAGGATAGATACATACAAGATTCTAACCTAATTAAAAGGGAAATTAAACATATTTACTTATCTTCTACAATGATTGTTTTAAGGAATATGAAAACAAAACAAGGATATCTTTTTCCTCATAACCATATTTTTAAATATGAAGAAAAAAAGTGAAGATGTTGAGTTAATGTTGGTGAGTATGAAGCCTCAAGACTAAAGTGTAGAAACGAAAGAGAAGATGGGAACAAACACATGGAAATCCACTCTTTCAAGTATTTGTGTTGAGCGCTGAAAGATTACATTCATGCAAGAAAAAGCATCCACTCTCTCCCATAATTGAACCTTGCGTCACCAATCACTTCCTTATTTTGTATATTAATATATAAACCAAATCATATTATTGTCTCGCATTTGTTTATTGAACTCCTCGTCTTCATCTATAATTATCTTACTTTCCTAAATCATTAATTTTCTTGTTTGAATGTTCACCAAACAAAACAAATGACACTAAATTATGTTTTCGTTGGAAACACATTTTGACAAAAATAAATATTGAGAACACATGAATAAGCCTATTCCAATTTTATTGGGTTGGTTTATTAGAAGAAATTTGAGAAAATATCCACAAATTTGGTTAATAATAACTTAAGTTTCTAACAAATGCAAAAACTACACAAATACATGTAATTAAACAATACAAATAAGAAGAAAAAATAGATGAGGTACTTTAGCAACAGAAGCAAAGTGTTGTCGGTTTGTGGTAAGGTCGGTTGAATCGTTTTCATTTTTGTGTTTGTCTAAGAACCTTTTTTCTGCGAGGTTTGAGGGTTGGCTTTGGGTGGGGTTGCTCATGCCAATGACAATGAGGACTCTAAGTACCTAGGAATTGCAAGCACAAATTTCCAACAATAGGTTATTCGGAATCGGTGTTTCGTCTTTATAAATCTGCTGGTCTACTTTGGTGTGTGCCTATTTTTTCGTCTTTGTTCTTATTTGTTTTCGTTTCTACTGCACTTTCGTTTTTTAGTTTTCGTTTTTTAGTTTTCGTTTTTAGTTATCTCTATATCCTCTGTCAAATTTCAAAAACAAATAAAACTTAACATTTTTGAAAAAAACACAGAAGCAAAGTAATGATGCATCATATATACACGTTATCGTAAAATAATGGAAGTTTCGAAAAGCAAAGTACTAGATTTTGAAAATTGTTTTCAAAATTTCGTGTACAAATCTTTGCTAATTAATTAATTATAGCGACATATTTACATACATATATCATTTGTTAAACTGTTGACAATGTAAAACATAACACTTTTGTCATTCTTTAATAATCATTTTCTATCGTAAATAAGCAATGGAATTGCCATTATTCAATAGTTTTTTTGTCTGTGTTATTATTTTGTTGCTAACAATTTTTTTCAATACATTTCTAATTAGTGAACAATTAATGAATATGTTGACATAGTGTTTAAGATCATATTCAAGAAAATTATATAATATAAATTATTATACATATAAGCATATTCTTTTTTTGCACCTTTAATTTATCACGGCAAGACTCCGACTAATTCTCACAAACACTAGGTAAGAAAAAACAGACGAAAACTTAACCATCATCATATAAGCATATTCAAAATATATATATAGTACTTCAATAATTTAAGATCTTTTTTACGTGGCGGGTTATGTAGATAATGTGTTGGAAATGATTTGTGCAGGTGGCTTCAAATATTGGGGTTGTTGCTAGCAGTTCTGATTACTATTTTGTAAAGATTTATATGAATTTTATATCTCCCAAATGCACTATAATATCTTTGTAATATATTATAGGATGTTTTTCGTTAACTCTTTTACTTTTTGTTAAATATCCTTATATTTATTTATTTTGGTTGAATTGTAAAATTTATTTATCAACAAAAATGAAAAAGTTTACAAAATTTAAAAATTTAAGAACTTAAAAAAAGAGCAGTTTTTCTCTAAAAACAAAGCACATCGCTAAGAAGGGAGTTTCCAACTTGTACATTCCTTAACTCAGAGACAGGCCACTAAAAGGGCTGTCCTTTCCACTGGGTTGAGGAAACGTAATGTGACAACTTGTTTTTTTTATGACATTTGTAAGAACTAGAATTCGATTTAAAGAAAAAATAAGAGTTTGTGGGAGAAAAGAATAAATCTTTTATTGAATTAAGCCGGAGCTCGGAGATGGTACAACTGTGGTTAGGTCGTCGGAATAAGAACGCCGACCTAAACCTTTTTAGCGGTAAATCGAGATCTAAAGCTTATGCCGTAGCAGAGTTTGTCCTAGCTCTCGAGATGTGAATTGTGGATCCCTCTTTATGAGCGAGGTTGCCACCTATTTATAATAGGTCTAAGTCGGCCAACCGATCTCCTTCTTTTTCGGGGGAAAAAAGGAAGATTTCCTTTTTCTTCGAGCCGACTTTCTTATCCTTCCGGGAAGGTTTCCTTTTTCCTCGGAGAGCAAACCCTATCGTCGGATTCCTCTCTAGGGCGGCGCCGACCTCTCCATTGGTCGGGGCTGATGGGCCTATTCCTCTATTCATAATGGGCCGAGCTGGATTTAGGCAGGACTTTTTAGAGGGGTGCTAAACCCATCTCTAACAACAACATCTAACGTTTTTCTTTCTTCATAGGCTATAGAACAAAGTTTTGAAAACCAATTTGACCAAGGTAGAACCAATTTGATCAAGGATTGAAGCATGATGTGTAGGAACACGAAAATCCAGATTAAAAATCGCGAATCAAAAAACGATTGAAATCAATAATAAACGATTATAAAGTATAAAAACGTTTTAATAAAACCTTTAAGGAAAGACGATACACGGGGTCGACATATGATCTTTTTCTTAATTCTTTAAATCTCCCACAGTGTGGCGGTTTGAAGAGATTCAAAATCACATGATACAACCATGTTGAGACTAAAGCCGCAGCACCCGACTATAGAATCTGCGAACTTAAGATCTACGCTATACTCTCGAGACTCAACTAAGACTGTAGAGACGAGAGAGATTTGTTGGAATTTGTATTTGAAAGCTTATTGCTTTTATGGATGATGAATAATGAATGAGAGAGGTCCTTATTTATAGTGGAATAGAGGTTTGTGGTACAAGGAATTTTTCTTATTACTCACAGAAGATAAACGGAAATATTCCCAATATATTTGTTTCTTGTTCGACAAGGTTAAGGAAAAATGGAAATATTTTGAAAACCTTTATTCCTTGGTTGACGGAGTAAACATAAATATTCCAAAAATCTTTATTCCTAATTTGACAAAGATAAGAGAAATAGAAATATTCCGTAAAATAATTCGACTCAATCAATAAAGATTTATCGATATTATACAAAATTATAAATGGAATATTGACAATTTTATTAAATAAGTCAATAAAGATTTATTCCAAAAAATAACTTCTTTTGTGGTTTGGCATAATAGCCCTCATACTTCCAATATATAACAAATGCACATCTTGACTTTTAGTCTTGATTACATATCCACTTTGACCATTTATTTCTTATTCAAATTAACTTCGATTTTGACAAGTAATTACACTGTCTATTAGTGCTCATTACAAAGATTTCAAAGATTTCATAATTGCCAAAATTTAAGTTCTAATAATCTCCCACGTGAATAGAAATTACTTTAAAACATATGCAGACTCTACTAACTCGAAAAACTATGCAGACACACTAGGACTTAACAGTAGAACTTTTCGAGAGTATAGGCGAAAAATTAACTGGGTATGATATAGTAGCATATTTCAGTCTTGAACTATTCATTGTTGATATCTGTCGAGTTTACTTGACCAGGAGGTGAACATGATATCTTGAACCGCCCGGATTTTTATGTAAACTTAGACAACATGTACAACCCAGTCTCATCTTCTCGTAGAACTAAGTTTTCTATTGTGCTAATTGTGGCCATAAACTTGCATGGTTGTCATGAGTGAACTTGGAGATATAGCCTTGTCTTCACCCTCCTAGAAACGGCCGCATTTCACACTCATTATGTGATTTTTTTGAGCTCCTGACAAATACACAAGTATCATGTTATACTTTATATTATGAAAGCTACTCAAGATCATTAAAAGCATTTAAAACTTATCATTTAGTACTTACAGGAAGCATTGTACATCGTTTGGGGAGATGGGCACAGACATAACGTCTTTCCGTGCTTTTAGCAGACTCTTTTTGATTTAGATGTCCCTTTGAACCTAGATCTTGAGATCTCCAGTCACATAGGTGGGGTTTCCATCAAAACATCCTCTTTGTCCATAGGCAATAAACCCATTCCCTTTGATGGTTTCAGAACTTGATCTATATTTAAACTTTTAGTGAACGGATCTGCAAGGTTGTCAGCTGACTTAATGTAATCGACCGAGATTACACCCGTTGGAATAAAGTGTCTAATGGTTTTATGTCGCCTTCTGATATGACGAGACTTACCATTATACAGATTACTCAATGTCCGAGTTATTGCTGACTGACTATCACAATATACATGTAATGTTGGCACTGTTTTCTCCCACATGGGGATGTCTTTAAGGAAATTTCGTAGCCATCTTGCTTCCTCTGCTGCTTTGTCTAGCGCGATGAACTCAGATTCCATTGTGGATCTTGCTAACAGAGTTTGTTTGGAAGATTTCCAAGATACTGATGCACCTCCGAGAGTAAAGACATATCCACTTGTGGATTTTGAATTCTTTGATTTTAATATCCAGTTTGCATCACTGTATCCTTCCAAAGATGTTGGTTCTTTACCGTAGTGCAGCCCATAACTCTTGGTGTATCGCAAATAGTTTAACACCCTTGTTATACCTTTCCAGTGTGTATGACTTGGATTACTTGTGTAACGACTTAACACATTGACTGCATGTGCAAGGTCTGGCTTTGTACAATTGGTTAAGTACATCAGACTACCAATGACCCTTGTGTATTCCACTTGTGCAACAGCTTCACCGGAGTTTTTAGTCACATGTAGTTGCGAATCTACAGGAGTCTTTGCTGTTCCGTTTGAGTAGGTCTTGAACCTCTCAAGAATCTTTTCAGCATAATGACCTTGAGACAAAGTGATGCCTTCAGCGGTGCGTGTAATCTTTATGCCAAGAATAACATCCGCAAGACGTATTTCATGTCGAATTGACCACTAAGCATTATCTTGGTTTGTTGGATGATATCATTGTTACTTCCCATGATGAGCATGCCATCAACGTATAGACACAACAAGATGTATCCGTGAGGAGTAAACTTGATGTAAATGCACTTATCACACTCGTTTATGATGAAACCATTTGACATCATTACATTGTCAAACTTTTCATGACATTGATTCGGAGCTTGTTTCAGACCATACAATGACTTCACCAGTCTACAGACTTTGTGTTCTTGACCCGGGACCATAAATCCTTCAGGTTGTTTCATGTAAATCTCCTCTTCTAAATCATCACTTAGAAAGGCCGTTTTTACATCCATCTGATGGATTTCCAGACCTCTGAGGGTTGCAATTCCTATCAGCATTCTGATTGAAGTTATTCTCGTCACTGGAGAATAGGTGTCAAAGAAGTCTAGACCCTCTTTACGTCTTAATCCTTGAACCACAAGTTTGGCCTTGTACTTCTCAATTGACCCATCACTCTTCAACTTGGTTTTGAAGACCATAGTGGCTTGAAACCTTGAAGTAAATCAGTGATCTCATAGGTATGATTATGCATTATAGAATCAATTTCACTATCGTCTGCTTCTTTCCATTTAGGTGCATCAGTTGTAGACATGGCTTCCGTGAATGACCTTGGCTCATTCTCAGAGAGAAATACCATCAAAAAATCATCACCAAAAGATTTTTCCTTGCGTGCTCTTTTGCTCCGTCTAGGTTCATCTTTTTCATCTTCTGCTTCATCCACTGAAATTCCAGAAGTGCTCTCCTCATTTACAGATATGCTAGCGTCTCTTTTGTCATGAGTGCATTTCTTGCTTTGTTTATCTCTACAAGGAAAAATGTTTTCAAAGAAAGATACATTCCTGGATTCCATTATCGTGTTGACATGCATATCTGGTACATCTAACTTATGTACTAGGAATCGATAAACACTCCTATTGTGTGCATATCCGATGAAGATACAATCAACCGTTTTAAGTCTAATTTTCAGCCTCTTAGGAGGTGACACAGCGACCTTTGCTAAGCACCCCCACACTTTGAGGTATTTGTACGAAGGTACAATTCCTTTCCAAAGTTCATATGGCGTTTTGCCAGTTATCTTGTGTGGAATTTTATTGAGGATGTAGTTTGTGGTGAGCAACGCTTCCCCCCCACGGAGTAACCCAGATTCCTGCAACATTGCATTCATCATCTCCTTCAGAATGCGATTTTTCCTCTCTGCAACCCTGTTAGATTCTTGTGAGTAGGGAGCAGTTGTTTGATGTATGATGTCTTTTTCTTGACAGAAAGCGTTGAATAGGCCATCATACTCACCTCCTCTATCAATTCTAACCATCTTTATGGCTTTTCCCAGTTGGTTTCAACTTCGAGCTTATACTCTTTGAATTTATCCAAGACTTCGTCTTTACTTCGCATTAAGTAGACGTAACAGTATCTTGTGCAATCGTCAATGAAAGTCACGAAGTACTTCTTACCACCTCTTGTTTGTATGTACTTTAAATCACACAAGTCAGTGTGGATTAAGTTAAGAGGTTCGTTTGTTCGATCAACATGAGGAGATGGCCTTTTTGTGAGTTTTTATTGCACACAACTTCACACTTATCTTTGCTAATTTTGCACTTGGGAATTAAGTTCAAATTCATCAGTCTTTGTACAGACTTATAATTGACATGTCCTAATCTTTTATGCCAAATATTAGAAGATTCAACCAAATAAACAACTAGGTTCTTATTCATTTCAACGTTGGAAACAAGTACATCATTTTTCTTGAGGATTGTAATTACACACATTTTGACTAATCCTTCCTTAACAAATCTTTTTCCAATAAAAACATCATTCTTTCTCATAATCAGCTCGTCCGACTTGAAGTTGACTGCTAATCCATGCTTGCTCAGCAGCGTACCAGAGATCAAATTTTTCCTCATGTCTGGAACATGCTTCACAGCGTGATCTCCATTTCTGATGTCATCTTCAGCACCACCTTTCTGGTACCTTCAATCATAGAGTGGGACACATTTCACATCAACAAACGTTCATCAGCTTTGCACTTTTGATAGGTAGTGAACATCTCTCTATCTATACATATATGAGTGGTAGCGCCAGTATCATACCACCATGTCTTCGGGTTAGCTTCAACCATGTTAGCTTATGTTACCATTGCACACAGATCACCTTCAGTTAGATTGGCTTGATTTGCACCCTTAGCCTTACTGCGACACTCTATAGCACGGTGTCCCATCTTGCCGCAGTGGTTGCACTTCCCAGAGAATCTCTTGTTTGGACCTTGAGCGTTCTTCTTGAAGTTCGTAGGGACTTGATTAACAGGTTTGTGAATCGCAGCCTGAGAAAAGCTTTTTCCTTTCCCCTTCTTCTTAAGCTTAGCCACATTCGCATCATGTGTCTGAGGTGGTGCGGTCTTGTCACATTTTTGTGACTCATTCTGCAGCCTCGTGATCAAGTTCGCCAAAGTGATAGACTTATGCTTGTAATTGAGTAGCTCTTGAATTAATCCCAGCTAGGGGGTAGCACCTCCATGAACCAGCTAACCGTGAAGGTATCACAAAGCTTCATGCCTTCATCTGATATCTCATGGAATATCGTTTGTAGTTCATGCACTTGGTCCATGAGGGGCCTTGAGTCTATCATTCTGAAGTTAAGGAGCTTTGCAGTTGCAAATTTTCCAGAACCCACATTGAAGGTCTTGTATTTTTTTTCGAGAGCAGTCCACACATCTCGGGAAGTCTCGTAATCCTCACTGTACAAATTATACAGTTTATCTGCAAGATTGTTTAGAATGTAACCTTTCCAGAGGAAGTCTGCATGGATCCACACGTCCACAGTAGCAAGCATGTGAGGATCAGTGTTATTAGCAGGAAGCACTGGTTTGATCTCAGCGAGATACTTTGCCAGTTGCAACGTTGACAAAAAAAAGTGCATCCTTTTCTGCCACTGCTTAAAGTTCGTCCCATCAAACTTCTCCGGTTGAAGTCCAGATGTTGAAATTGATGTAACCGCGTGTGGTAGACCATTCCCGTGTTGGGTTGTCGGCTCACTTGTGTTCTTTGGAAGTCCATCGACACCAGCGGTAGACATTCTGAATCTGTTCACAAAAATGAATTAGATTAGTTTTTGAGAACTCAATCCAGACAAGCGATTAAGACTTTTTAATTTGCTAATAAACGTTCACAGAAAGCGCCTGACGGCCTTCTCTAACGGTAATAGTCGTTCCCAGAAATCACCTAAAGGTGTTCTTAAACGCTATGTATCATATCGTATAGATCGTTTTTAGACAAAGGTTTCGCGAACCTGCCTAGGGCTCACGCGGAAATCATTTTTCTGTCTTTATGGTAATCGTCTTTTCTTAAGATCAAACGTTCTATGGTTGGCTATAAGGCAATCGCAGAAGCGTTGTAGATCGATCAGAAAATGTTTGGAAATTCGTTATATGAAATCGTTTTGAAATATTGTTCGCAATATTCAATATGATTCAAGCGATTAGCAGGAAACAGATTTAAAGAACTAAGATTGTAGGACCGCGAAAATCCAGATTGAAAATCACGAATCAAAGAACGATTGAAATCAATAATAAACGATGAAATATAAAGTATAAAAACGTTTTAGTAAAACTTTTAAGGAAAGACGATACACGGAGTCGAGATATGATCTCTTTCCTTAATTCTTTAAATCCCAGGATACAATCGTGTTGAGACTAAATTCGCAGCACCCGACTATAGAAGCTGCGAACTTAAGAATCTACGCTATACTCTCGACACTCACCTAAGACTGTAGAAACGATAGGGATTTGCTGGAATTTGTGTTTGAAACCTTATTGATTTTCTGGATATGAATAATGAATGAGAGAGTTCCTTATTTATAGTGGAATAGAGGTTTGTGGTACAAGAAATTTTTCTTATTACTCACAGAAGATAAACGGAAATATTCCGAATAAGGTTCCTTGTTCGACAAAGTTAAGAAAAAATGGAAATATTCAGAAAATCTTTATTCTCTATTTGACAGAGGAAACATAAATATTCCAAAAAAATTTATTCCTTATTTGACAAAAATAAAAGAAATAAAAATATTCCGTAAAATAATTAGACTCAATCAATAAAGATTTATCGATAATATACAAAATTATAAATGAAATATTGACAATTTTATTAAATAAGTCAATAAAGATTTATTCTAAAAAAGAATTTCTTTTGTGGTTTTGCATAATAGCTCTCATACTTCCAATATATAACAAATGCACATCTAAACTTTTTGTTTTGATTACATATCCACTTTGACCACTTATTTCTTATTCAAATTAACTTCGATTTTGACAAATAATTACACTGATTATTAGTTCTCATTACAAAGATTTCAAAGATTACATAATTGCCAAAATTTAAGTTCCAACATGATGTATGCAAACAGTCTCTTACAAGAGTTTTTCTAAAAGATGATCTCTCACAGAAAATAATTTTGAGCAATTCCCTATTGTCTACTTCTAGCACCGGTGGATATTTTTCTCAGCATTTCTTTTACGTGGAGTCCTTCACATCGTCTTATATTTCAACCATGATTGTTTCCTACTTCAGATATTTTTGCAGTTCCAAATTACCAACATATTTGTTGCACGTTGTACACTTATTAGAAAATCCAGTAAATAAATTACTCGATAACTACAATCATTCTAAAAAAAGTTGTTTGATGTCAAAAAGCACTCCATAGATCTTTTTCTGATGATTGTTTGATTGCTCTGATTAACACTTGAGAGTCAGAATTCAATCTGATTTTTCGCCCAAAATTCTACATGAATATTAAAAGGTTCTATTTTATTCATGTACTATATATTAATTTATAGTCTAATTAATTTCAACTAAAATTTGTGTAAAATACTTTTAAGAAATAATATGTTATTATTTTTATTTTTATATCATTCTCTTGTTTTATTAACTATATAAAATAGTTAAATGCTTTCTATCTTAGGGTTTTACCCCTTATAATAGTAGTAATAGAGATTTGACATTACTCGCAAGTAGTGTAAGGTAAAGTACATTACAAAAAGATACCAATTCTTCGAGAAGATGAAAAAAATTCCTCAAGAATCATCACACTTCACACGTATATTGATAAGCCGACATCGTGTGACTGATAAAAATCAACTGAGAAACAATAAAGTTTCACTGACGTAATTAAAAAAATGATAAACGGAGAATAAATCTTATGAAACGAATAAAATAAAGAAGCAAACAAAAATGGTTCCCAGATTTGGGCATCGCACTTACCTCTGTTGGAATCCTAATTCGAGAGCACCCACCTTCTCTAACTTGTACATAATTCTCCCTTGCCCATCTCTTTCTTCTTTATTACATATTCTTCCCCGAAACTTTTAAAGGGAATATTTTTAGCCACAGTATACGTGTTTTGTTTACCTAAATATTTTGAACTCTTTAGCATTTTCATGAAGAAAAAACGAGTTTACTATATCTGCTATAATGATAAAAGAAAAAACGTCAAACATACAAACTAGAGTTAATACCACTATTAAATATCTATGTTAATTTAGAAACACAAAGTTTATATAACGGACCATATTTATCCAATCTATATTAATTTTCCACGTGATTTAAAGATGAGATATCAGTCATTGTACGTAATTATAAGCTGTCTAATCCCATTGACACCTAAAAGTAAATGTATTGTATTAGCTTTTTGTGTCATATAATGTGAAATTAAGGAAGATTTTCCACTCTAATCGCATTTTGTTAATCCGTATGTTATGAATGTTGTTTCTTTATTCAGAAGGAATTTTAGTTGACATTAAAGGAACAAGGACAAAGAAAAAAAAATTCAATCACATCTTACACATAGCAAAAAAGAATCAGAATCAGAATCTTTGCTGACAAAATGTTTGTGAAATATCACATCTTATATATAGTAGCCATCGTATCGTATCCTCAGGTCACATGATCAGAAATTAGACATATCAAAGCTGAATATCTTTGTCTAGAGATCATGTTCCCTTAGTGTAATATATATGTGCTACATTAATAAAATGTTAAATTTTTGTAAATATCCTTGATTTGTTTTATTGTTGAATATTTTGCTTGACATGGATTTGTTTTTTTTTTCACTCAATCTTTGTCTTCACTTGCCGAACGTTCCAATTAGAGAAGCCAAATAGAAAAAAAATGATGAATACACACTCGATTTTAGGAGTTCTATATATACTTAACCCGTATTTACGGCTTAAATGACGTTTATCCCGCAAAGTTCTGCGAAATACCACAAGATTTTAGAGAAAATGCAATCAACTTCATCAGTGGTTTTATTCTTAAATTGTAAATCATGCAAAAGACTAAAATGGCTCCAACGAGATGTAACTACTACTAGTAGTGATGATATTTTCCACTGGCCCTTTTAAACGAAATCGTAGGACTGGCGTGTCTTTTCCCCTATGACTATGAGACATCACTTCAAGCGAAGACTCTGGTACCGGCAGAGAGTTTACGTAACTTAATAATCAATCATGGTGCTTTTTCTTTCACTAATCAGCGATTATTTTAATTTAGTTTTCAACAAAAAAAAAATTGTTAAAAAGGGCCAGTTTTCAACAAAATTGTACTGCTTTTAATTGTATATAGTATATACGTATAAACATTTATCTTTTTTTTTTTGCTAAAAGATTCGTATAAACATGTATAATTAAGATAGAAACATAGTATTATATAAATATAAATGTATACAAATATACATTTTCGCATACATAATATATATATATATATATATTCCCGCATATAAAAACGATATAGAATTTAACTAGGATAAACAGTCTAATTGTTTGTACTAGTGTTGTTATTGTATTATCGTCGTGTTCAAACTTCAAACCAGTATAATGAATGCTGTTGTTTAAGAAAAAAAAAGAAGATAAAACACGTTTATATATATACTTTTAATGAACTATTTTACAACAACAAAAAAGACTTATATCACTCATATAGAAATATATATTTTCATTTGTGCAAATCAGAAAGTTATGAAATCAGAAAGGAGCATATCTGCAAATCTAGTGAATTTTGATTGTCGTATTCATATCTAATAGTATCTATTAATAATTAAGCTAGGAAAACGGTAAAAAAATAAAGTAGTATAAAAATAAATTAAAAATTCGTCCAACGAAACAATGATTAAACACCTTTATCATAGACAGTATGGAATCCACTCCTCGCACCACCAAATGGTCTTCTCTTCTATTTCTCTTTTGCTTAACCTAAAAGACAAAAAATTATAGTTGCCGAATATTTCTGAAAATATATAAAGAAAGTTAAATTATTTTTTAGTTAGGCTTCTACTTTCTAGAGACAGTTTGTATCGTATATACACGTTTTCCCTCAAATATAAGAGGAAAGTTTTAGATTTTTTTTTTTTTCCAACAAATTCGATACTTAAAACGATTCAGAAATCTGAAACAGTAATATTAAATTTACATAAATAATATCATAATATTAAATCTGAAACAGTTATCATTTGTTTGTGAAATCAAATCCTTTCTTTAAATGGTTTGAAAGAGATTTTAAGAAAATAAATGTTGGAATAATAAACCAAAGTTATTATGAGAGTGAAAGGAAATTAATTGCGTCACGGAGGAGCACTAGACAAGAAAGCATTTGGTGGTCAATGTGTCAAAAGCCCACTTCTTAATAAACAAAATAAAAAGAGGAAAATTACAACAAAACACACTCTCATACATTTAAATAAAAAAATTTAAAGGGTATTGCATTATTGTTTAACGAGAGATCCACTTGAACTTAACACTTTCCCTATCTGTCTTCTTTCTCCCTCTTAACACTTCACGAGTGTAGCTAATTTTTAAAATAAGTATACATATGATATTTTTTTACTCTATCTAAATATGATAAATATTTGCTTGGCATATAAATCAACGATGTCTCATTTATGAAAAGAACGCAATGAGCTGTTGCATACTTCATAACAGATCTATGTTCGCATTCAGGTGGTATCACTTTATTACCAACATCAGTCGAGGATCTGTCTTCTCCAACAACGATGGTTCCAAGCTAGACGAGTTCATTAAACGGAGTCTCTTCATTCTGTTATACTATGTTCTCAGTTTGATTTTTCTTTATTTATTTGTACATAAACATCTATTTTATTGAGCAATAAATTTACCATTTCAATAATACTAAAAATTGATAAACCTAAGTTACAATGTGGAGAGACTTAAATCAATGGTTACTCTAACTATTTTTAATTGTGTGTATATATAATTGTATAGACACAATGGTTATAATTATATAATCAATTTTTTTTGTTTAAATCATTTAATTATAGCATTAAATCGAGGATCCTAGTTCGCAAGAGACAGATATATGGTCAAATATTTATATTTAACAAACAATTCATCTAATAGGGGTTGGTATTTTTTCTTTTATGATAAGGGAATCTCTTTTTTTTCCTATTTTATTTTAGAAAATATTAAATGTACGAATTGGAAATGCGGGTAGACAAATAATAATACGCATTTTGCGTCTACGGATTTGATATCTCAATCTATTAGGTTTAGCCGATTAGGACAACTAATTATAGTACATATACAAATCCTATTTGCTTTAGGGTTTGGACTTAGGCATTACGCCATTACCTTTGTGTGGATATACTTGTGATTGTTGTACCTATTTACAACTTCAAGAAAATATACGTGAGCCCTTGCAGCGTTACATATTAGGATCATAAAGAATTTTATTTTATTATTTTTCACATATAAAAAATATGTAATCGTTTCTAATTTTTGTATCAATTTATAAAATAAATTTTAATAATAAACTAAAATAATAATTAAACTTTCTATGAAATAGAGAAAGAAGCAAACTCCTAATTGCCTGGCAGCTGATTTATGCATCTTACTTTTGTGCGTATATGCATAATATTATGCCTATTAACCTCGAAGGGAATATAAGATATATTTGTGACATAAATGCTTGCAAATTTACACAATATCATAGAACAAAATCAATCAAAATATTAATTTCTTGATTTTCATTTCTTCATTTCCGTTAACTTGAGTATTATGGTTTAGGACTATGACGACGACTTATAAAGGGGTGTATTCAATCTAAAATTTAGAAAAATATTATTAAAATTTAATGAGTTTTTAAATGATTTGGAGTGAATTGAGAAATTTCTATGATTTATTATTAAAATTCTCTAATATCATTTAAAACTTTGAGATTTAGATCTTTGTATTTTTAACTAAAAACTCCACCAAACTTCATTGAAGTCACTAAAAATCAACTAAAATCCATTGATTAAAATAAATAACATGGAATTTGAAGTTATATTTTTAAATTAGTAGTTCAATAACACTAAATTTGAAAAAAAAAAAATTTAAATTTATGTTTGTCATTATAATATAAATTATTCCAAATCTTTGATTGAATACACCCCTGTTAGACTCTTAGTTTATATGCAACTGAATTGATGGGTTTTTAACAATATGCATCATATAAATGTATGTCTACATACTAACACATCAATAATACTGGCACAAACCATTAAATTATATAGTTATTGTATCATTCAAAAAAAAGATATAGGAGATATTTCCTACCTAAACGCTTGCAACTTTTCACAATTACCGACTATTATTAAAAACCATTGGTTATTTTTTTTTGTCAGAAACTATTAGTTAATCAAACTCTACAAAATATCCTACCATTCGTCAATTTTTGCTTTTACCATTAATGTCTTTTTTTATGATTTAAGTTACACTCTAGTGTTAGAAACATGCTGATTTCGTATAGAATTGAAAGAATGAAAAGTCGTTTTTGAAAGAATCAGAAATTAATTGATAGAAATCTGGAGAGAACTGCAACTATATTTTTGTACTATATTGTAAAAAAGTAATATATGTGTATGCACACACAATCGTCCTACCACCTACTACTTGATATCATACATTGGAGAAAACTATGTGATATATCAACTTTAATATAATGCAAACACGTGTTACGCATTGAAGAATAAAAGAAACCATTTCATGCATGTATATACATTTTTAAAATTTTGTTATATTTCTTAACTTCGAAGCCGTTTAAAGAAAAACAAAAAGTTAGAAAGAAATTCCAAAACGAATTCTTATAAATGATATGCTGACATGCATATGTAAAAGTAAAATATATAAGACACATATTTTTCATGTTACTTATTCATATCTCTAAACAATAGTGCATTAAAATATTCCAAAAGATACGTAGACGTATTATTGAGTGAACAAAATAATGAGTATATCTTTTAATCTAACTTTTCCTCTACTATAAAAAGGAGTCATTCTCCATTAGGTTTTGCCTGCCTCAAACATATAGAGCTTATCTCATCACTCACCAAACAACTCTCATCAATATAAAGAGAGAGGAGTAGAGATCCTCTCTATATATAAACATAGAAATACCTAGTAGTGTTATATAACTAGAGATCATACTCCCCATATATTGAGTAGTAAAAGAATAATTAGCAAATAAAGATGAAAGGTGGAGGAAGCAAATGTGGGAGCATGGAGAAATTGAAGCCGATATTAGCGATAATATCACTACAATTTGGGTATGCAGGCATGTATATCATCACCATGGTCTCTTTCAAGCATGGCATGGACCATTGGGTCCTTGCCACATACCGTCATATCGTTGCCACGCTTGTCATGGCTCCCTTTGCTCTAATGTTCGAGAGGTATATACCAGTATACACACATACATATATATATTTATATGTAAGTAGGGATCGAATATATGCATAGATTAAAATTCTTATAATGATTGTGTGTTTGCAGGAAAATTAGGCCTAAGATGACACTACCAATATTCTATAGGCTTCTTGCTCTTGGAATACTAGAGTAAGTCTCTTTCAATAAGAAGCTATCTTTTTCTTTACAATTATAAAGTTTTGGTTCATACAACTTTATTTTTTATAGAGATTGTGATATATAACATATATATATAGACATATATATATCTTCAAGTTATACATATATACATATACATAAGCATTCAGTGGACCATGATTCACATTTTATTAAATAATATACACACTCTGATGAATATGGTTTCGATTTAGTAAGGCTTTGTTTCTAAAAAATATACGAGTAACTAAATAAAAGTTATAAATAGTTTATTATAAATACGGCTCAAAAATTCCAAAGTTACTAATTAATAGATTTATAGTTGTGATGCAAATTCATGAGTTTGGGTACGTTACTTTCTTTGTTTTGGCCGCAAGTTCGGGTACATTACATAGAGAGATGAAAGTACTAACATAGATCTCTTATAGTTTAATTATTATTAAAAAAATGATTAGCAAGTAAAGTATCATTTGCTGTCAAAAAAAGAAGAGTAAAGTATCATTTCTGTTTCAAATTTTAGAAAGGAAACTCTGATATATTTAAATTTTTACCGTGATATTGTAGAAAGAAAGAAAAAAAAACAGAAAAAAACATGAAATCCACACATCTTGAATATTGGTAAATGAGATCATCATCACCCACAAGCCACAACAAACATCTTTAATGTGAAAACTGATTTGTGTGCTATCCTACGTAAACGTTTTCCTTTTGATCTTTGGAAAAAGCAATCTACTTAATTATGCAAACAAAAAGATGATGTGAAAAGGCTATATAATTAAAATATATATATATAATAATATTAATTAAAAAGAAATGTTTATTTATATGATGCAGGCCCCTTATGGACCAGAACTTCTACTACATAGGATTGAAATCCACGTCAGCATCGTACACTTCTGCCTTTACCAATGCACTTCCCGCCGTCACCTTCATTCTCGCCCTCATTTTCAGGTAACTCAATAAATTCTCTCCTAATTAGTTTACTTATGCAAAGATTAGTCTCCTAGTTTTGATTATTGTGCAATATTTATATGTATTTCATTAAGAAACAATATTTAAAAATAAAATTTTAGCAAAAAAAAAAAATTAAATAATTGGCCATAATCATTATGGATTTTGGGTGTCTAAACCATTTAATAATTGTTCTAATTCAACATTTAATGAGCAGGCTTGAGACAGTGAACTTTAAAAAGATACACAGTATTGCAAAAGTGGTAGGAACGGTAATAACGTTGGGAGGAGCAATGGTGATGACTTTGTACAAAGGTCCGGCCATCGAGATCGTGAAAGCCGCACATTCTTCCTTCCACGGCGGCTCAAACACGGCCACGGGTCAGCACTGGGTCACCGGAACCTTAGCCATCATGGGCAGTATCTCCACTTGGGCTGCTTTCTTCATTTTACAAGTAATTTAACTAATTAATTAATATTCTATTTTTCTATATATTTTTTTTTGTCAACAACATACATTATACGAGTTTCTAAAAATTTATAAAATATCATATTTTTTTGTAGTCGTTCACATTGAAAATTTACCCGGCTGAGCTATCCCTCGTGACATTGATATGTGGGATTGGATCGATCCTAAACTTCATCGTTTCGATGATATTTGTTCGCGATTTGAGCGCATGGAAAATCGGTTTGGATTCCGGGACACTCGCCGCCGTTTACTCCGTAAGTTAAATTATCTATTAGTCACTTCAAAAAAAAAAACAGTGATTAATTTTTATCAATTAAAACCTTATTATTGTTATTATGTTGGGATATATCAGGGAGTGGTTTGTTCGGGCATAGCGTATTACGTACAAAGCATAGTGATTAAGCAACGTGGCCCTGTGTTTACGACGTCGTTTAGTCCAATGTGCATGGTCATTACTTCATTCCTCGGAGCCCTTGTTTTGGCTGAGAAAATCCACCTAGGAAGGTAATTAAATTTTCTTTATTTTATTATGTTTACAAACGTAATTTATCAAGTGATTAATATTTTGGAGGCTATTATTGTAAATATGCAGTATAATTGGGGCGATTTTCATCGTCATTGGACTATATAGCGTGGTATGGGGAAAAAGCAAAGACGTAGTGAATCCTCTGGATGAGAAAATCGTAGAGCTTCCGATCACTAACGTAGTCAAACAAACGAACGGTCACGATGTCTTGGTAGTCAAACAAACGAACGGTCACGATGTCTTGGTAGCACCAACGAATGGCAGTGATGCTTCGGGAGCACCAGCTAGGGGTGTGGTTACCAGTACCTGAATCCAACAACCCCTAAGAGAAAAAAGAAAGATACAAAGACCAAATTTGTCATCCCCTTTGGGGTTGAAATTTTGATATCTTTCTTGTTGTTTTTGTGTTTTTTTTTTTCCACATTTCCTAAGTCGCTCTACTCTTAACTTTAGTATCTCTTCTTACATATCTATGTTTACTATGTTTCTACTTTCGTGTATTATAAAATTCCAAAGCAAATGATAATTAAATCATTTGGTAAAATTTGGGCCTATAACATACAAAAGAGGAGTTAAATCCTGTAAAATGAGAGAATCTAGTGTCGAAATTTGGATATTATACTAAATAAAGGGGTTTATTTTGTAACTTGTTAAAATAAAAAGCATGTATTTTGTAAAACAAACGAATAAATTTTGAGCCTAAAATAAACAAACCCAAAAAGTTAAATCCTATAACACCAATGTTTTTAAAATCGGACCGGACCCGCGGTTGGACCGGATCCGACCACGAACCGAAACAATTTTTGGATTGGGTTAACAGTAAAACCCATAAATAGTTGGACATGTTAAAAATACAGATAAAAAACCGGCTAAAACTCGGAAACTGACGAACCAATAAACAACATTGAACCAGGTTTGATAATTTCAAAATATTTTGGTGATTAAATTGGATGTATTTGAACGCATTCACATCAAAAGAGAAGGCTCAATGGTCTTGTTTTTGTTCATTATAACTTATATTTAAAACATAGTTTATTTATTTGCGGAGGAGTTTATGATAGAAATATTTTTTTATTACTTTTATTAACTTATTAATATTATCCAGAGTTAGTGATATATAAATTAGTTTTAGGTTTTTTCAAATATTCTAACTATTAAAGTGTTTTATTTGATACCAATTATTTTGGTATTTCAAATATCATAATTATATTTATAGAAAAAAATATAAGACTGCTATAAAAAAATACATATATATATAAAAGCATATGATATATCTTATTATATAAAGTAGGATGCGTCAAAGTTACTAATTAACATGATCGTGACACGTGTCAAGTTAATCGATTAGATTTTGACACGTGTTAAAAAATTCAACTAATTAGATTTTAACATAATATTTACTAATTAACATGATCGTGACACGTGTCAAGTTAATCGATTAGATTTTGATACGTGTTAAAAAAATTCAACCAATTAGATTTTAACATAATATTTACATAAATTTATTTTTAAAAATAAAAAAAATAAAATAAGTTTCCTTTTTGATTACTAATACAAAAAAGAAATAATAAAATCAAAAAGGTAAATAAGAAAAAGGAAAATAAGTTTCTTTTATGTTTTTCATTTAAATTAAGGAAATTGTATGATCAATTACTAATACTAAAAAGAAAATAAAAAAAATCAAAAAGGTAAATAATAATTTTCTTTTATGTTTTTCATTTAAGTTTTTTTTAAAGTTTTTCATTGTTAGAAAAGATTTAACTATTTTGGTTATCCGTTTGGTTAGTTGCGGTTTAAACAAATAAAAACTTCAAATTTATTGATTTAGATTACAAATGTAAAATAAAATTAACTAGGATATATTTTAATTTAAGAAAATAAAATAAAATAAAAAGATCTATTTTAATTTAAGACAAATAAAATGAAAACCAAAATAAATTATATTAAGTAGGATATATTTTAATTAAAAACAGAAATTCCAGATGCTAATGATATGACATTAGACGATGATGAGTTCAATGAGGAGGATATCAGGAATCATGTAGAGAAGCTTTTGATGCGAGTCTTAAGAAACATAACTTCTATAGAGAGCATAGAGAACATATACGGGAGAAACAAAAATGTAAATTAAAAACAAAAAATAAATTGGATTAACTAGCATATTTTTCAATTAAAAAAAAGGAAGAAATTCTAGATGCTAATAATATGATATTAGAGGATTATGAGATCAATGAAGAGGAGGATATCAAGAATCATGTAGAAAGGCTTTCGATGCGAGTTAATGAGGAGATTGTTAACATATTCAAAAGACTCGAATTGTATATCCAAATTTTTAACGCAGCGGAACAGAAAAAGATAGTTGATAAAGTGTGTGAACTATATGAGAAGTAAGTAGGGTTAATGTTGCTTATGACCTGCCACAGATTCTGTGTTTTGAATATTTTAATTGAAAATAACTGAGAATTAAAATAAATAAATAATTCTTAGGTTTCAAAATTGTGTTTTTCATATTTTTTTTTCAGTAGTGATCAGATTTTGTTTTCTATTTTTTTTTTAAAACGACTTTTAAATTTTATTATTATAAATCTGCGTATGTGCGGATCCTAATCTAGATTTTAATTATGATAAATATAATTATGATAAAAGAAGGATGCGTCTAAATTTTAGAATAAATAAATAAATCTATATCTATAGATAAAGCATTAGAAATAAACATAATTTATATGAAAATCTTAATAAAAGTAAAAAATTTTGTACAGATTATTCAGTTTTGTTTTTAATTTATTTTTACGGGTTTTAAAATATTTTATTAAAAATCCGCATATATGCGGGTCCTATTCTAGTGTCTTATAATATTATTCATAAATTATCATCAAATCCAATTAATGACCCATGATTCAAAACTTTTTTAGGTTTGGGTACCGATCTGGTTTTAAAAACATTGTATAAAACCCAAGAATCTAGTGTCCAAATTTGGATATTAGAGAAAATAAAAAGGTTTGTTTTTATTTTTATTTTATTTTTGTCAATAAACCCCACAAATTATATTAATTTTGGTGATTGTCCTGGAAAGCAAACTATATCAACTCGGTGTTACTTACATGGAAAAATAGGTAGATTGGTGTTGCACTCTTTTTAAAAAAAAGTCAGTACGGACATAAGAGATTCGTGGAATAAAAAATAAACTAATGTTCTTAAAATATATCTATATAGATAGTCTATTTCCGATTGAAAATAAAGCCACAACTACCGAATTCTCGATCATATTTAACAAATATGAACAATTTGTCTCGAATCTAATCGATAGAATCCGATTATTTTTTAGATATGACATTGCTCAAAAGAATCTCGTCCCGCTCAGTAGGCAGTACCCTTTTGCGGCACCCTTATATTCCAATGATATCTTATCGCATGTAGTCCTTTAAAACACCAAAAAAAATATTTATTTTCTAGCATGAATTTGCGCCTAAAACAAACAAAGAAAAAAGTTAATTTGCAAGAGATAATCGCACAGTATGCAGATTAATTAGTGGAGAAGACAGAAATTTCCAACAACACAACCTAATAAGAGAGATTCGAGAATGGAAGAAGAAATTCTTAGATGCTGAAGTCGTTTGGACATCTCGTGATAATAATCAAGTTGCAGATCGTTTAGTGAAAGATCCAACTTTTAATTCTATCGTTGATTTTCATAGATATGTACCAAATTGTATTACATCAATCCTCCATGAGGATTACTCTGTTTCTGGATAATATCTAATTTATGCTTTGATGATAAAAAAAAAAAGAAGAAGTTAATTTGCAAAATGTCAAATCTTGTAAATCCAAGAGTTTATGGTCGAAATTTGGAAATTATACAAAATAAAGGGGTTTGTTCGTAACTCGTTAAAATAATTACATGTGAGAAACATTGTTGTAATCGGGGGTCTGTCTTCTCCAATCGGATCTCTCTCTCTCTCTCTCTCTCTCTCTCTCACCTGAAAAAATGGCGATGTGGGTATTCGGGTACGGATCTTTAATTTGGAAAACGGGTTTCCCTTTTGACGATCGTCTTCCTGGTTTCATCAAAAACTATCGCCGTGTTTTTCACCAAGGTCTCTCTCTCTTACTCTCTGATTAATCTATCTTTATGTAACGATCCTAATCCATAGTAATGTGATTTGGAATTTAGGTAGTACTGATCATAGAGGAACTCCTGAATTTCCGGGAAGGACAGTGACATTAGAGCCTGCAGATGGAGAAATCTGTGTAAGTCTTTATTATCTAACATCAAAAATCAAAATTTCTCTTGTTTGTTTATACTATTCCATTGTTTTTTATATTGAACAGTGGGGAGTTGCTTACAAGATAACCAAAGAGGAAGACAAAATAGATGCTTTAACAGTAAGTGATTTAATTCTTTTTCCCAAATCATTACAAAAATTTCATTATTCCCCAATTTGTAATCTTGTCTGTTTTGTTTGGTTCAGCATTTAGAAGTGAGAGAGAAGCAATATGATCAGAAAGAGTATCTTGATTTCTTCACAGTAAGTCCGATTTTGTTCTCTGCTTCCTCAAAAAAAATGGTTTCTTTTTTGTTTGAGTGTGACAATGCTTGTTGCAGGACATTAATGATTTAGAACCGGCTGTATCAGGAGTAATGGTGTAAGATTACACATAGATTACATTTGTTATATGTTAGATAACTAGTAACAAATGTAGATAAGTCTCTTCTTTGTTTTACTCTCAGATACATAGCTTCACCTGACAAGAAGAGCAACAAGAACTACTTAGGACCAGCTCCTCTTGAAGACATTGCCAAGTAAGTTCTTTTAGGTTCTTGCTATTCTCATGTAACAAGATTTGGATTTTGATCTTTCGTTTTCTTGCGTTTTGTTGCGCAGACAGATAGTTAAAGCGGAAGGACCTTCAGGGCCAAACAGAGACTATCTGTTCCATCTTGAAACGGCTCTAGTTCAACTCGGTAAAAACAGACTTTTACTTTTCCGATTAAACTCGTAAATCTTTCGGGGTTTCGGATTCTGAAGTACATGTGTGTTCTTGCTATATCAATCAGGGTTTAAAGATAAACATGTCACAGATCTTGCTACAGAAGTTAGGCTCATTCTTTCAGAGACACAGGATGATGCCACCAATGACGTTTAGATTCCCAGTTTCGTTTTCGATTTATCCGAAAAGAACAAAAACCCTATTGATAAGAGATGCTGCTTCATTGCATCCCAATTCAATATGTTTTATCACTATCAATCAACTCTATTTTTTTTTTCATATTTGATCATATCGTGGGATGCGTATAAATAAAGGTTTATTCAGTGATTCAGAATATGATTCCTCTATGATGTAGTAGAATCTGTGAATCACACTAATTACTGTGATTATAAAGCTTGACATATTATTATTAGCTAGTTGATATGCTTAATATTCATACCAATCTTTAGTTGTCTTTTCTAACCAACTTGAGTTTCTAAATTCTAATTCCATTCCCAAGATTCATAATTATATTATACTTAAAAGTAAAGGAAAAAAAGGAACAAAATGTCATTACTCTAGTCCAGCAAAATACAGATCTAAGCTAGAAGGGATGATAGAATTCTTACGAGCAAATCATTCATTCATTCGCTTTCCTCTCCATCATCATCCTCTGCAAACAAAGCCAACGATCATCAGTTTTTTATACTTAATGGGTCATTTAGAGAAGGGTTATAGATTCTCACCGTTGTTTGAATCTTCTTCGCTTTGGCTTCCTTCTTCAGCTTCTTCATTACCTACCTCTTCTTCTTCTTCTTCTTCGTTATCCTCTCCATTCTTAGACTCTTCTGGTTCGTCACTCTCACTCTCGCTCTCGCTTGTTATTTTCGGCTTTGGAGGAGGCACAAAACTTGTGGTGGATCTTCTCCTTGAACTCGATACAATGTTGCTTGTATCGATACCCTCAAGCTCTTTTGTTCTATCCTTCCTTTTCTTTACTTCTTTGATCTCTGTCAGAGTAAAGCCAGATAGCTTGTTCATAGTAATGTTTACACATTAACCATTTCAGCCAAGCCACATACCACAAACATCAGAATTAAAAATAACTTCTGAATTCAATAAATAAAAATGTAAGATGTAAGTTTAAAGTATCGCTCCAAGCAAAAGAGATCATTCTCAGCTTAACAAACAATACCTTTCTCTGAAGGATCTGAAGAGAGCCCTTCTTTGGCAAGTATCTGTTCAAGTTCTTCTATTAAAGTAGCCTCGCGTTTCTCTTCAGGAGCCTGCTTGATTTTCCTGTACATGACAGGAGGAACACTGCCAAGAAACAAAAATAATAAACAATAATAAAGATCCTGGAGTATGAACCAACATAAGAGCATTATCAAAGAACTATTAAAACCTCATCCCACAAGACTTGATGACTGATTTGAGATGCTCGACACGCTTTACGTACGCAGCAGTTGCAGTCTCCTTTTCCTGCTGTTGAACAATATAGAAGCAGAAGAAACCATATGAGTAAAATTGTACAAGGATTTTAGTGGCATTCTGAGATAAGAATCACAAACCAAGATGTTATTATACCTTCAATGGTTTTTCCTCCCTCATTTCACTATCTCCTTCATCACTGTCATTCTCTGAATCTGTTTCTGTATGTTTCGCTTTCTTTTTCCCAGATACCGGTTTGCCATTCAACTTTGATTTTGAAAGTTTTCTTTTCTGAGTCACAGTCTTCTTCATAGCTACTTCCTCGTCGTCCACATCGTCCTCAGCATCTGAATCAGAGTTTTCTTCACTTCCTAGCTTCTTTGATGGTGTGCTCTTGACCTTAGTCAATGGTTTTGGAGCGTCAGGAATTTGTAGCACCTAATTAGCCAATAAAACTATCAAAAGACTGCCTCCCACTTATACTCAAGAGATTACATAAATCAATTTAAAGTACTCACTTCATCTAATTCTTTGTTGATGAACTTCTTGAAGGGATCAAGAGATTTCTTCTCTAAATCAAGATCTTGCTCCAAAAGTCGACGAAGTGAAAGCATTGTAATTTTCCTGAAATAAAACCAAGCGATATCATCACTAAACAGCAAAAAAACTTCACTTAGTCAAGTCATGGAAGAATTTGCAATCATTAGCTTACTCTGAATTAGCCTTAATATAAGAAGCTCTTTTCTTAAGTGCTCTCTTTATATCACTCATCATAGCTTCTCTGTTCCCTTCGTCCTTCGTATCTTCAGCTACGCTTTCCTCATCATCATCGCCATTTTCTTCCCTTGCATCGGTCTTCTTCGCCTCCTCGTGCTCTTTGATTGGAGAGGCATCGTCTTTCTTCTCGGTTTCTTGAGAATTCTCTGAAGCGTCGTCATCATCACCAGCATCTTCTTCTAAGCACTGTCATCAAGAAAGTAGAACATTTGTCAGAGGACATAACGGAGGATAAAGGTTTCAATTGTCTTCTTGTTTCATGCAAAACATACCTTGACCAAATGCTCTTTGACAAAGCTTTTATGAACATCCAAAGCATATTTCTCCAATCTCATATCTTCCTCCAACAACCTCCGAACACTCTCGAAAGTGAAGGAGCTGCACAAAAATCAAAACGTACTATTCAAACCTCTTAAGCAAGAATGAAAATAATCCTTTTCGACTTAAAATTAGCCATTTTTCACAACTTTCCACGAACCAACACCGAAAAGGAAAAATCAAAGTGAAACCAGAAGAACCCTAATTTTTCAACCCAGAAATTATATTTGCCAATGCCGTGAAAAACAAAGGAGCGTACACTCAATCGTACACAAGAAAATTTACGAGATAGGGTTTAGAGGAAGAGATTGAGAGAAGGAGATTTTTTTTTACTCTGCTTTATTTCTGAGGTAGGTTACGCGGGATCGCATAGCTGCCAGAATCTGGAGCTCGATATCTGTTGAATCGGCGTCCTTCGAGTTAATCTTACCGGAATTATTATTCGTCTCCGTCGTCTCCATGGCCGTAACCGCCGAGTCGCCGGACATTTTCTCGCTGCGGAGTGTAGAGAGAGAGAAATTCAGAAATCTTCTCGGTAGTGTAAAAAAAAAGCGTAAAACCTCGGCGAGTAAAAAAAACGGCAAGATTTGTGGAATGGTAGAAATCTTGAAATACGTAGTAGAAACTAGAAAGGGTCGCATTTGGAAATAAAACTAGAGAAATTGGCAATACACCTTGATTTTATTAGAAAGTTCAAATCTACACCATAATTTTTAAAATTTGAAATATACCTTATAATTTCAAAAAATGACAATATACTCATGGATTAATAACTAAAGATAACTAGAAAACGAAAACTGAAATGTTTTTTTTTTTTACAAAATATTAACTAATAACTAAAGCTCAATTTGTGTTACACTAGTTCTATATAAAATCTTTGAAATCACTTTTTAAAATTAATAGAATTTGTTAGTCGAAAAAACTAAAACTCAATTTCTATAGATTTTTTTTATTTGATCAAAATTTATATAATGATTAATTTAAACACAATAATTATTTTTAAGTGATTTTAAATTTAATGAAAAATCTAAATTATAGAATTCTAATTTTCTTATTTTAGAATAAATTTTGAATTTAAATTATAATATACTATAATTAATTTAAACATAATATCTTAGATTATTTTATTATGTCAAGATTTTAGATAAGGATAAAAATAAAAAACATAACTATTTTTAGAATTATTTTTATTAATTCTATAATCAAAATAAATTATTGTATTTTAAGATTTAATTAACATTAAATATGATCAATTTAAACATAACATTTATTTTTTAATTAATTTAAAAATAGATTTTTAAGCGAAATACCCGTATTGTCTTCGGTATCGAAGAAAATAGTCATATTGTTCAAATAATTTACCCACTATCCAAAATTTTATGTAAATTGTCTAAAAAGAATTTCTTTATTTACGCGGGAAGTAGAATAGACGAGAGGATTCGCTGACGTCATGGATCTAGATCTAAGTAATCTTTTCCTCGCGCCCCCTACAATGTCCCTTATACACAATAATCACATAAGGTTAAAATATCTTTTTAAAGTATAAAAACCTTACAAAACTATTGTGTGGCTATATAGAGGAGACCTTTATCATAAAACCTGCAAAAAAAATTTACCCACTGCATAAAGAAACTTTATCCAGAATAACAATGAATGAAGATGACGGTCGGTACGCAGTCAATGATCCTAAAATAAAAGTGAAGATAAAATTCAATATTTACTACATTTAAATAGGACTTCATAGAATAGGATCTAACCTAAGTAGATCTAGAATAAGGACAATATGGAAACACTATATATAAGTAAACCGTTATCACTGAAAAATGTCTTTTTTCACTTTCTATATCCTATTCCACTTACTCTCTCTGATGACTCGAAAGAATACATTTTCCCCTTTGTTGATGGCAGATGAAACCTCAAGACAAAGTATTACTAGTTCTCGGATCATGGGTCTGCAATGAAAAGGCGAGGTGGGTTTTTGAACCAGAAAGTGGAGATGAGGAAACCTTCTTATTGCTAGAAATTGGGATGTCATATAAGGAACTTGTTATGAAAGTGAAAGAGACCATGGTACTCAGAGCACATAACATCCGGCTCAAACTATCTTACAAATACCCTAATTGGATGGGTATCGACTATGGCAGCAGAACGACGCCTAAATACGTTAATGACGATCACAACATCGAGGTATTTATGCATGTACGCTGCCAAATTGAGGAGGTGAATATCTTTGTCAGGGTTTCACAACTATTAGACAGCAAGAACACACATCCTGGAAGTCGAACTGCCCGCAACTCTAAAGTAACTGCTTTGAAAAACCTTAACGCTGAAGATGCCGATGCAGCGTAGATAGTAATGGTGACACCTGGCATAAATTTGCCATGTCAGACACGCCTCTTACAGTACCAGTCGGGGTGGAAAAGCTACCGTCAGACAGATATCCGAGTTCTGATTTCAACGTTCCGCAATTTCACAGCGTTCACAAGGAATATCATTTCGGGATGCAGAGTCTACAATACGACTTTCATCTCCCACCCCAATCGATCGAGAGAAGGATAAAGCCATAGCAGATCCAGAAGACGACGATATCGACTCCTTTGACGACGAAACCTCCGTTCACGGAAGAAATTTTCTGCCTTCCGTGGGAAGAGCTATGGAATCATTTTAGTCTCCTCGGGGGGTACGTCGCAGGCTGTTCTGCGAAACACTGGAGGACACGGAATATGTGTATTCAACCGACTAATCAGATGAAAGAGACTATGATGTCGATGAATATGGGAGGCTAGCTGACACACACCGGGTGGGGACGTTTCCAGGAATCTCTGCAGCAAATTTTATCGGATTTAGGCTCTGAACCTGTGCTATTTGGCCAAGATGATCCTCCGATGTTCAATAATTAAGACGGCGACGGTAAGGAACTCTAGTGTATTATCTTTTAAGAAGTTTTAAACTTATTCTATACTATAAAATGGATGACTATACCAATATATTTAGAAACCGAAAAGTACAAAGGTGATCTATACTATATGTATGAATATCCGTACATTCCCTATGCATCATGTGTGCTAATATTTCCATGTTATAAAGTATTAAAGTCAATGTTAGTATAAAATTGTACAAATATTTCCTACTTATGAAAGTGGACATGAACATAACCCCTTAATGACAATAGGATAGTCACAACTACTTCACATAAATAACATCAAATTTTACCTTCGTATTACTGAACCTGACCTTGCGTTAGTTGTTGACATCCTTTTTGTTTTTCATGTGTTGATGCGACACTTGACGACATCTACGAAGGTGATTATCTATTCGTTGGAAAAGTCTTCAAGTCAAAAAGCAAATCAAAATCGCAATCCACACAATATACCGGAAGTTCTATTTTTGCACCACACGATCCACCCCTCAATTCATTAAAATGAAATGTGTATATGCGATATGTCCCTGGAGAATTTACGCTTTCTTGCTAGATGACAGATGCAATTTCTAAATTTGGTAAGCAACGCTAGAGCACGCATGCACTATTGATGACCGGTGACACTACCACCGGTTAGCAACCACGCAAGTTATTGAGGCTATAATGCAGTCAATATTTGTGGGAGTGAAAAAGAGCCAAACGCTGCAACCATTAGGAATCTCCTGCTTGATGACTTCCACGTCAACATTTAATACTGGAAGGCGTGGCAAGCCCGTGAGGTTACAATGGAGAAGTCTTTGGGGTATATGGCTGGGAGTTATGCACTTCTACTTGCCTATTTGGGACTTTTACAGTCCGCAAACCCAGGAATTTTGTGTGACTTGGAACAGGTGGAGGTTCGAAACGGTGGATGTCGCTTGAAGTACTGTTTCATGGCATATGGTGCATTGGTTAAGGGTTACAACTTTATGCGAAAGGTTATTGTCATCGACAATACCAACATGAAAGGGAAGTATGGAGGGTGTTTGCTATCCGCATGTGCACATGATGAGAATTTTCAAATCTTCTCATTCACTTGTGCTGTGATAGATAGCAAGAATTATGATTCATAGGAGTAGTTTTTACGCCATCTGAACAATTATTTTGGACTCCAGTGAACTTGTCTTCATATTGGACATGCATCAAAGCACGCTGGACTTCGAGGGGTAAATAGTTTATTTATGCATACCATTATTTTTTCATATATGTAGTATATACTGAAATAGAATGTCGATGGAATATATATGCATAACATACTACATAACTGCAATAATATACGTATAAGTAGTGTGGACTTTCATAATGTAGAGACTTTGTTAAATATTTGGTTGCCATTGAATGTATAGGTTTTCCCGTAGGCCCACCATGCCACTTGCACCGTACACCTCTACCGGAACACGAAGGCACGATACAAGCCTAAACGAATTGTTCCAATAGTGTCAGCAGCTCCAAGAGCGTACACTGTTACAGAGTCCAACATAAAGTTTTTTGAAATCCAACACCTTAACTCTGGATGTGCGGCGTATTTAGTAGACATTGGTAAAAATATTATACTCTCACAAAGTAACTTCTTTATAGTATATAATTTTATCTCATATACGTAGATTTCAGACTACTTTTATACCATTTGATACCATTTGATAGACTTCCACTGTACAATTATAGACTACTTATAGAACATCGCTTGCAAGAGAATTATATAATTAATAGTATTATTGTACAACTTCACAGGTTTCAAACATTGGACGCATGCTCATTTCAGAGGTACGCGATACAACTTTATGGACTCCAATATAGCAAAGTCTTGGAATGCTGTTCTGAAAGAGGCAAGAGAGAACCCGCACATATGCATGATGAAGTATATTAGAACCACGGTTATGTGTTGGTTTGCACTCCGCTGTGCTAAAGCAATAAGACAGAAGGACATCTTGATGCCCAGAGTGACGTTGATTGTCAAGTCCAATTTGAATAAGTCTTGTGGGATTGTTGTTACCAATATAAGTCTCTTTGAGTTGCAGGTGCACAAGCGAGATGGAGAGAGTTTCACTGTAGATCTTGGGGGCGTGTAGAAAGAAGATAGGACGGCGATGCACAAGATGCCGCAAGAAAGGACACAACTGTGTGTCCTGCCAAAATTCAATATGATCGGCTAGCAAACTGAAAGGGCAATGGTAGGTGGTTCAACACAACTATTTTGGGAAGGGCAGAATAAGGTAATCCCACATCTTGTGCGGATGTGATGAATATAGTTGCACATGCGTGGTGTCAAGAAAGTTCTAAATAAACTGGTATATGGAGATCTTGAAGTATAGTATTTTATTTAGTTTTGTAAAACCGGCCACTCTCTGGTAGTTTGTTGAATATTGAACCTATGTACATAGGCACGACAAACCCATAAAGACCTACTACAATTATGTATATATATAAAATGTCATTTCTTTTTATGTAACTTATGCGCGTGCAAGTTTAAGTTCCAAATTACTTTGTAGTTAAAACCATGCTATACCATCGGTGCAAAAACAAACTATCTACGAGTTATAAATGGTTGCCCTTTAAATCCAGTGACAATGCTATAGAAGTTCCCTCGATATGTCTTATGCATGACTAAAATTTATTTTTATTAATTTTGACATATGTATGGGTTCGTACACGTACCTATTTGTGAACTCGAGGTAACCCAAAAAGAAAATGGTCTATCATTACAAATTACCTTACTAAGCCAGTGCAATAATGTGGACAATATTTCCGGAAGCAATTTTCATTTTTCATAAACACGGCTTGTCTTCCATTACAAGTAAACATCCACGAAAGCACTTCGGTACGAGTTACAAAAGGATTATACAATCACCCGATAGTTTCATTGGTCTATACCATACAAAAAAAAATATTTCTCATACTATTCATATTACTATGTCGGATTGTCGGTAAGTTCCGCGTAAGCAGACATGGCATAGTTTGAAGCTGCAACAGTAATGTCTGTTTCTTCTATTAGACCGCAATTACGTAGCTGCCCAGTCGCGTGCATTTCAAGAAGCACAAATGTCACCACATCCGATAGTCCTTTAGCATATAAACAAACACCACTAAAATTAACAATACAACACCACAAGTGTCAATTACAGAACATCTTCTCACATTGTAGGTAATAACATAAGACGAACGTAAACATACCTGGTGTTTCACAAAGCGTTTGTGTATTTACACGTGTCATTAGTAGAGGATGTACTGAGACCTCTTGTGAAGCATCTAAACCCACACATAGTCTGATATAGTACGAAAGCATTTCCGTGATGTATTGGAGACAATTCCAAATTAGCGTCTGATACACAATTCATGTTGCAGTCGAGAACATATATGGCCCGGTAGTTTAAGTCCATTACAAACCCAACCCAGTGATTACTATCCAAAAAGAAGGTCAGTAGAGAATGTTAACTTGTACACACCATTTTAGACGACTCTTACTAGCTGACCTCGCCACAGTAGGGAATTGGAACTTTGTCTTCCCTCCACACCCTTTAAAATTACCATAGCCACGCTTAAGATCTTCCATAAATCCCGCTTCTACAAAATAATATGGAACTATGCCATCCAAATCCCGGTGTTTTTGAGCATACTTAACTAGGACTTCTATAGCCTAAAATGTCATATTAGTTTTCATGAGGGCGTTTATATTTCTATTCCTTCGTTTAGTACTGAAAGAGAAAGTAATTTTTACCAATGTTTTCAGACGTTTATTCGATTCCAAAATGTCGATAAAAATTTGTGTATCCACTTATGTACCATCTACGAGCACCAACTACTGTACCTATACGATATTTACGTTACATCCTACTATCTGCTTATTGTACATTATAATCCATACTATACAATTAAATATAGCAAAAATATTGTAACTCACATTTTTTAAGCAAGTAGGACTTGAAAGGCTTTGACACTCGCTGCAGATGGAGCTACAAATGGTGCGAATCCAGCCACTAAAGGCCTAACATGTTTTGCCCTTTTTATTAGTCCTTCCTGGGTGTCACTCTCCTCTGATGCCTTCTCATCATGCCATTTGTGTTTATCAGTCGCCTTACGCCCTTTTACCTTCTTTTGTGTTGGTGTGTACTTGTTAGGTTTGGCACGAGCACATTTGCTTGCACGATAAGTAGCTATTGGTTCCTTCATCAAATGAAAACCGAGACCTATCATCCCCACCTACACCCTGCAACGAAGGTTTGATTTATGTTCATTCATACCACTCGCAGCATAGCTTTCATTTTATCAAGGATATTTCATTTACATACAACTATAGGCTCATCCTCAACAATGGACTGAGTTCCATCAACCTGCGTGAGCCCTATCTTAAAAGAAGGGGGAATGATGGGGGAATGATTTTCCTCATCTGATTGGGTACCACATTTCTGGTATTCGTCAGTGCATCTATTCCCACTACTTTAGATACCTTAACAATGTAGAAATTATATTACATTTATGTCATCACATGATTGGAACTGTACTTCATTATTTTCCAATAAATATAATTTCCATGTATACTTTTCTAACATACTACTATACAGAACACTTTCACATTGCACTCAGACTTTTACTGACAACATTCGCTACTTACAAACCGTACACCCATTTCAATCAACTACTAATTAAGATACTATACAATTGAAAATAAACTATCGTAGAATAGCATAACAACATAATTACTATACTATTTAAAAAATAGTATAGCATGCCAATAAAAACCTACGCACCTTATCTGTTTTTTCTACACGGCATCTCGTTCCAGTGGTTGAAGTTGTGACATCTACATTCCCACCACCTCCATCGATCCTGCTGGCCGCTGTTAAGATGACATCCAGCTTTGAAAAATAATACACAATTCGTCCCACAAATGTAAGCCACTTCTAATTATTAATATCCACAATCATTGATAATTGGTAATCACTTTTATCACCTCCTACTTTTGTTCCTGCCCCTTAGTCGCAACAATACTAATCCTCCAATCTGCATTTCACTGTTTTCCTTCTTTTGCGGCCTATGCACATGATGTCAACATGCAAAACGAACTAGTTATTTTTCAATAAATAAAGGACGATAATAAACATACACTAACTGAAGATAAACTCAATTACTTCCTCCACAAACGGTGGTGGCATCTCTTCCCGCAAATCGATTATAGGCGACACATCGACACCTACTTCACTTGCTACACCACCCTGCAACATATTCATCAACAAAATATCCTGCAAATTAGGTGGTAGTCCACAGGTATAGAAAATTTCACTTAGTGGGTTGTATATCTACCTGTTAATGTGGCTCATCGTTTCTCTTTTGCTGGTTGGTAACATTCCCGCACACATCTGCTATTATATCACCAACTTCCTTGTTTGTCCCATCGGAAATACCTTTGTTCCCGTTGCTTTTCTTGTTAACATCCTCGTTATTTTCTGTATCATTTTCCAAATAGTTCGAATAAAATGGTAATCGAGTTTGTCAAGAAACTTTACCTCATCATAGGAGGACCATATTCAGTAATTACCTCTTGGAATGCGACATCACAAAACCTAGGACTTCGTACACTTGTGGTGGTCCCTACGGCATCAGATAATATTAACACCATCGAAAATTTAAGTTTCTCAACAACAGTGTCAAAATGTGCTTTCAGACTTCCCGTTATCCCAGACACAACAGCAGTGGTACGATCCTCATACTCATCCGACAGTCGCATAATTAATGCATCAATTGCATCCTTATCCTCGGTAAATTTTTTTTTCATGTGACACCGACGTTCCTGCACCATTACCATCTCTCCACTTCTTCTTCCGCCGATCTGTATACTGCATAATAGTAGGATGGTCAGAGCTGGACTCTGTCTCAGTACCAACATCATCTCCACTATCTTCTTCCGACTCTATGACAACTTTTTTTTTCATAAGCTTCATCTCTGATGCCTTTATCCTACCTCTCCATGTATTATGCTCAAACGGATAGTCCTCACGTATCAAGGATATCGACTTGTCAACTTCAGCGTCTTCTTTTTCAGAAGTAAAATCAATTTAATTCTCATTCCCATTATCCTCATCACATATGATGGACCTAACATTCACCTGTTTTTGAATAAAAAGATATAATACACGTTAGTTACTATTTTACAACGGACTTCTATTCCATTAAAATAATGGTCTTCCATTAAAATAACAGTCTAACGAGTTGGCATGATATATGTATATATATATATCTCGTCTCTAAATCTATATTTTCATTATCTTCCATATGTCAACACTTAATTTCCATGTTATTTACTCCAAATAGTATAGGTGTACTAAATTTATGACTATTTACTGTACCATATCATACTATACTAACTTAAAAATCACTTTAATATAGATCATGTTCATGTGCCTTCTGATCGAGTTTCCGTGCCGATGCGACATGAATAGATAGTTTACGTTCCACCACATTCTGCACTAAGTCAGACAATTCCATTATTATCAATAGCCGTTCCACTATACCTGATCTCACAATAACCGATGGGCAACAACATGTCGTGACCAACACAATTACGTGAGGGAAACACTGTATAGCAGTAGAGTCTTGCGTGTACTGGGATAAACTCAGCGACTTCGCACTCGTCACCGTAAGTCGAAATGACTCTCGACCCCATGTATGGTTGATTAAAGTGCCTACAACCTCCAACATTTCCAGAACCTCATGCCTCATTTGCGTTGTCCCAGATGGCAGACATAATATGTATTCCACAAGAAGAAGCAAAACCAGCGTATAACGGGTCAGTAGGTCTTTATATTTTCTCTCCATCAGCAACCTATTTAAAATCCACTTCGGGGTTGGTTTTTCCTCTTTTCCAAATAGAGCATGCCACATATGTCTTGTCATTTCCTCCCTTTTCCTTTTTCCTTTCCCCTTCCTTTACTTCTTCCTTTCGGTTTTCGCTTCCCAGGATTACCATCTACCCGTGCACAATTTAAACCGGTCGCTAAGACAAAATCTTGTATAGCATACCTGATGGGTTATCCCGCAAACAGCCAGCACAACTCGTAATTCTTCTTAGTTACAAGTTGTCGGGACAACAAATAATGAACAAACATCACTGAGAAACTATGGTTCCCCATTTGCATCAACCTTCCAAACTGTGATTCCGCTAACATCTCGAGATGCTCCTCCATCAAAGCAAATTTTATGTTATCAATCCAGCGGAGGTTGAAGTAATTGTTAATCCGTTTCCTCCCTTCTGGTTCATATTCACTCTCAAACATTCGCTCATGCAATCCCAAATCATCCATTCTGCAAACACATATACCATACTATTACTACCACGAAAGGTAATTTCAAACACCATAAGAAGACAAATATATACATTTCAGATGGGAAGTCCATTAAAGAAATTTCATAGTCTATTTCCAAAATAATAGAGTAGTTTAAGACCTATTCCGAAATAGTCCATCCACTATGATGGAATCCACTATGATGGAACCCTAACTCAACCTTTGATGAACACTCACAAATATCCAGCATACTCGGCTACTAAATCAAATGAAAATCTCCAATACCATTCCCAACTTCGGCATTCAACACACATAAACTATTTTCTGGCACAACAACCCATATCTCAATTATATTTACAAATATTTTACACAAATCTAAACCATCACATCCGACACCACCACCACGAACAAAGCTTACCTTCGATTTTTCCGTCCGTAATCAACGACTGTCATCAGTTTCACTGTATTGCCACTAACCTGAAAGGGGGAAAACGAAGGGGTTACCTTCGATTTCGTTGAAATCATCGTTTCTGGCGGAAACGATTCCCTTCTCACACCGGAAAACTTATTTACCTTTCGGTATGTCCTTCCAGCGAGATTGCTCTCTATGTGCAAAGCTTTTTTTAATCTAGGTTTCTCGATTGCTACTCTCTCTCTGTTTGAAATCTCTCTTTCCCCTCCACTTTCAATGATGGTTGTTTTTTCCAATAATACGTGTCTCATAGCATAACTCTATCTCATTTACTTTCTACATTTTCAACCCCTACGAGCGTCACATCATCACGTGATCTCTTTTTCCCTTCAAATGAGGGGTAATTTCATATTTAACCCATAAAATACCCTGAATATCATAGCCAAAGAATTTGCAATTTTATGGTTTTTTTTGCTAAAATCCCTTTTAAAATAAATAACACATAACACAAATAAATAAAAAAGGTTAAATCAAAAATTGATTATAATTTGTACTATCGTTTACAAGGTTTATAAGATATTTTATAAAATATAGAATTGTTTTGATTGTTTTTACTCCTACACTAGGTACACAACCTTCATATGAGCAGCAGCCTTCAACTGCTCCAGCTGCATCAGAAACACCAGCAGCATCAAAAACTCCAGCAGCATCATCAACTCCAGCAGCATCATCAACTCCAGCAGCATCAGAAACTCAAGCTGCATCAGAAAATTCAGTTCGTGGGCGTGACCGTGGCCGTGGGTATGAGCCTCCTATTCCTTTTGATATGGCTATTATATTTTCCCATTTACTGGTCAAGTGTTTGATGTTTGGGGATCTACGGCAGTGTACTTCAATGGTCCTACTCCACAAGTACCTCCTTCACAACTAGTTGCTGGTCAAAAAGATTAGGAATCATATCTAGGATATATTTTATGTTTGGTTTGAACTTTTAGTTTGTGTTTAGGTTTGAGCATCTTTTTCTTTTTGGGTTTGAACCTTTAGGATGATCTCTACTTGTATTTATCTATTTCAAGTTTTTGTCACTTGAACTTGTTTTATGCAAGAGAGAATGCAATTTAGATTATGTTTTTTTTTTGTTTATGCTGCCATTTTCTCACAATCGATCGTACCAAACACATACATTTAAACATTAAAACACCATTACAAGAGAAAACAAAACTTCTTCACAAACTACTCCCACCCGATACAACTTCTTCCATCGAAACAGAAAACACAAAACCCAAAACAGAAAACAAGTTGTTTTTCTCCTACCCGAAACATCAAACACAAACCTAATTCTTGACCATTTTATGGATCATCGCAGTGAAAACAATGAATCCTCCCCATGAAAGAACAATAAATTGGCGGAGCAATTTTTCCCTTTCTTTTGATGTCATAGCTTCAATTTCCAGCTTCATCTTCTCTTCTTCGCTTTTTTCCATAAATCCGAGTTCACCATGTTTAAATCAACTACTGCTGTACCCATAATTTGTTCATTCACTGCTCTAAGCTCTTTGATTTCTTGTTTGAGACAACGAATCTCATCCCGAGCTTCCAATAAGCTCACCTTCTGCCACCCACCTGGCTTCTCTTTATCTGACCAAGTGAAGAACCCATGAACATCACATTTGAAAAATCTCTTTCCCAGATTATCATCTGTCCATGCTTTTGACAGATAAGTAGCTCTGTTGCAGTGACAGATTGGGCCCTGGATGAAGCTCATAGTGAATGAGTTCGCATCTGACCCTGAATTTTGGTTTCGATCCATCTTCACTTTCACGTTGTTGTTGTTTCGCGAGAGAGAAAGAGAGAGGATGGATAATAAATCGATTTAGGGTTCTTCAATTTGGAGATAAATCGATTTGGGATAAATAGGCGGCCCAAGGGTAACATGAGTCTTTTCCACCATGGTAAAACCCATGTTTTTTTAAGTGTAAATGGCGTTCTCTCATTTCTGTTAAACGGATAAACGACATTGACCAAGATGGAGTTGACCCAATGAATTTTAAATACTTGTGTGTTAATCATATACTGTAAAATAGACTGTGTTTGTTTTGGGTATCTCAAATAGTTTGTATATTTTTGTTCCATAAATGATTAAATTCATGTATTTTTAAAGTTTTTTCCCTAAATAAAGGAATAATTATAAATATTTATTAATAAAATTAAAAAACAAAAATTTACAATTATTGTAACCAAAATTAGATATAATTGTCTTGCTGCCCTTGTCTCTTGGGAAAACTTTCTTTTACTCTATGTGAATCGACAGTCCTCTCCATCTTCAACAAACCTATATGCGGATATTGGTTATATAGTTCACACTATATGCTCACATGCATATATTAAAGATTAGTAAATAGTATTTAAAAACCTTGCAATTTATTCTCCAGATTTGGGCATCTCATGTTTGAGATTCTTTTTATACTATGTTTTTTTTTGTCATAGTTTTCTAATAAGATATGTATAAGATAAATTTGGATCTACCTTATCTCTCATTTTAAAATTTCCCTTCGAAACTTTTTGTTTCCATCAAAAAACTTTCATGTACAGTAGAACCTCTGTAAATTAATACTTGATAAATTAATAATAACTATAAGTTAATAAATTTTGTCAGTCTCGAGTCGGGTCAGTGTAAAAATTAGCGAAATTCGATAAGATAATAAAATAATATTTTTTTGAAACTCTTATGTAAATATATGGTCCCAATAATAAGATAAATTAATAATTATAAATATAGGCGTATATATAGTAAAATATGACTATTGTTGTGTTGTTTTTCTTAAAATTGGATTTTCGCTCGAGTTCATCTCTAATCTTTCTTATTCCATCAATAACTTTTAGTGTTGTTTTCTGGTTTTGCATCCAAAATTATAAAAAATTTCTACAAGCTATAACTGATTCATGATGCGTAACTATTATCAAATGTTACATCTTATATCATTTTCAACTTCATCATCAACATTAAGGACGTTAGCCACAATTTTTTATAAACTTTGAACTTATGACATGTATCACTTTCACCTCGATAGTCGAATATGCTATTGACATGCATCTATTCTTTTTCGATAATTTAGATTATTAATCACAACTTTATGTTTATGAATGTTGTTCGGCTCATCTTCCAAATTCATTGTTGTGACATCTCCTGAACAAATTTTGCACTTTTGAAAACAATTTGCTATTGTTAGAGTTCAAACCGAAAATATCTCTATAAAATAATAACTATATAAAATTTTAAAGCCTCAACATTATTAATTAATAGAAGTTTTACTGTAATTAATTCATCGAATCACTGGATGCAAGTTCTCCCAAAATAAGAAACCCCTAAATTCTTCTCCTTTCGTTCTTGTTGTTAAGCCTACGGGAGGTGACGCCATTTGTGGAGCACGATGCATAGGAAGAGCAAGGGCGAGAGGGAGAGGGAGAGTGAGAGGTATAGTGAGAGGTACGAGGAGTGTTGGGAAGAGGAGGTGGTCCGATTGAGTAGGAAGTTGATGCTACTTGAGCGTAAGAAGGTGGATGAAGAGGTGAAGTACTCCCGAAAGAGCGAACGGAAAATCCAGAGAAGAGATGCCTTGCCGTTGACATTGCCCGCCCAAGGAGAGTAGGGTGGTGTGTAGGGCGGTGTGGGAGGTGTGGGTGCAGGAGAGGAGGGCGGTGTGGGAGGTGTGGAGGCAGGAGAAGAGGTTTGGACTGGTGGTGGTGTGGGAGAGTTTCTCGAGCAGCTGGAGAAAGGTGACAATAAAATTTTATTGAGTTTGGGGAATTGAGAAAAGGGCCTCCGAGGTTGTTGATCCGATTGTGACCTCACCGAAAACATCGCAAAAGCTTTGCAACCACACCGCTGGTCTTCTTCTTTGGCCAAGTTTGGGGAGTAGCCGCCGGCATGGTAGTATTATCATCCATCCTAGAAGAAAAAGAAGGTAGAGAGAGAAAGTTTGTTATTCTCATTAACTATGAAAGTATATGTTACATTGAACAGATTTAAGAGGAAGGAGCAGCAGAACAACTTACGCGGTGAAGAAGAAAGTGTGTGGGGGGGGGGGGGGAGAGACCGATGAAGGAAAGTGTGAGTGAGTGAAATAAATTCGAAGGTTTTGCTTTTCTGTTTTTGATAAATAAACAAGAATCAATATTTTTTGGTGTTGTTTTCTTGACTTGCATCCAAATTTATGAAAAGTTCTACAAGATATAATTGATTCATGATGCGTAAATACTATCAAATGTTCCATATTATATCATCTTCAACTTCATCATCAACATTAAGGACGTTAGCCACAATTATTTATAAACTTTGAACTTCTAATCATGTATCACTTTCACCTAGATAGTCAAATATGCTATTGACATGCAACTATTCTTTTTCAATAATTGAGATTATTAATCACAACTTTATGTTTATGAATGTTGTTCGGCTCATCTTCTAAATTCATTGATGCGTATCTCCTGAACAAATTTTGCACTGTTGAAAACAATTTGCTATTGTTAGAGTTCAAACCGAAAATATCTCTATAAAATAATAACTCTATAAACTAATAAAAATTTGAAGTCCCACCATTATTAATTTATAAAAGTTTTACTGTATTCATTATAATATATTCAAAAAACTTTTTGAATTAATGTACGTACGTAAAACAATATGCTATGTTGCCTCCAAGCTTGGATACTGGGCTAATGGGAAGCTTGATTCGAAATCAGAAGAAGTTGAATAAAAACTTTAAAAATCAGATTTGCGAAAGATTTTGAAGATTAGGATTTGTGAAAGGATTTTGAAGATTTTTGTTTGAAACCTCTACTCCCTTGTCACCTGCTTGACCCCTACTCCATTCTCCTTTGATTATAGCCTTAATAGGTATTTTAAGTTATAAAGTTATATTGCTATTGAATGGAGAGTTAAGAAATAAATATACTTAGGACTTATGGTTGTGGTTGCGCTCTTTGGTATGTGTTTAGATTTTGTAGCTTCTGTAATATGTCCTCTGTTTAACTATGCAGGGAAAACCTAGATAGTGAAGAACTGGTATATGAATTGTGCAACTGTGTCAAGATTAGTGAATAAGATGAAACTCATGAATCATTAAACAATGGACATTTACCGGCTTCTTTGGCTTGATCCCTATGAAATGTACATACAATTCTCAAACATTTTACTCTGCCTTTCTACCTGATCTTCTTCTCCGTCATTGGCCGCTCTATGTTTATTTCACAACTCATTCCACATGACCAATCTCATCACGAGACCTGCAAGAACCCGAGAAACAATGAAATAAGAAACACAAGCTTTTAAGGAACGAAACACGCATTCTATTTTCAATTTTTATTTTTTCTTCATCTCTGATCTCCTTAATCATCTTTGATCTTGTTGACGTATATCTGATATTGACAACACATCGCTACACTTGAATGTTTAAACTCTCATACAAACGCTTCTCGATGTGCACTACATCCTGCAACCCGTGTACAAAAAAACCAACAAATATTGTTCACAAGATTCATGATGTATTGGTTATAGACAATGGTATTAACTTCATACTTGACCATGTCGACTATGCTGCATTTCTCTTCTCAACTTTCTCATATTGCATTAGTATGAGCATTTTAAATGTCAATTTGTCAAAGAGTAAACAGTTACTGTGAATTGAAACAATTATTTCACCAACCTGATTCATCAATTTCAGAATAAAGAAGCTGAAGCAAATCCCCACTTGAAAAACAAAACATTCACTAGCATATTGATAAGGAGGCATCACAGTCTTAATCGGATGGGAAATAATCGGCATAGTGGTATTTCAGAATTTATATTGCCCAAACATTCTTCATAGCTAATTTTATTACATTGGTTGCCGACGATAGACCTCGTAGATGACAAAATAGATAAGTGCTAAATTTAATTTAAACATGTGCTAAATCTAAACATGTGCCTTTCTACCTGTTTTTTGGGTTTTATTTGTTGTCCAACCTCATTTAAACATGTGCTAAATCTAAATCTGTAGTAAACCTCCTAACAAACTGATAAGTGTGTCCTTATCCAAGACTCGTAGAAAGGGATTGAGAGGCAGATATAAGAGGTAGAAGAGGAAAGAGTAGGAGATTAGATAAAGATGTTTAATAATCTGATATCTGAAACCCTGTTACAAGATCCCCTTAAATACTCAAGGCTCATGCTTCAAACGACAACGTTTCATTATTTAATTGAAGTAGAGAGAGAGCCCAATAATATTTATCGAAGCCCATCTTCATATTGGTCTTTCAATTCTTCTCCTTAGCCACTTCGTTACCTCTATCTTGCGAGCTCCTCGAGTGCCAATATGTCTAAAACAAATCTTGTTATTTCCCAGCAATAGTGCTGGTTCATTTCCAATCTGCTACTTTGGAGATGAAGGATAACAAGTTTAGATACAATGAAGAATCTTTGAAGCCGAACATAGAAGTAGATCCTGGTCATATGACTTGGACTGTTTTTGATGGTTTCTATGAAGATCATGAATTAGGTGGCAGCTATGTGGAACAAATTTGGTACAAGTTCCCACACGAGGATATAGATTCAGTAAGGCGTATATTCCTTCTCACTTCTGATTTAGATATTATGAAAATGTTTTGTAAAGCTATTAAATTAGGTAGTGGAGTTGATGTCTTCATTCATCAAGCTGAGATAGAAGGTGCCGAGGTTGAGAAAGAAGCTGATATTGAAGGAGATGAGAAAGATAGAGAAAAGAGTGTGGAAGGATGGTAATGATGATAATACTGCGATAGAGAATGCAGGTGTTGAGGAACTAGAAGAATAAATAATACAAAGAGGACATGATTCAAGGTTTCATGAATTTTTTGAAGAAATTCGTCTTAATGAAGATGTTGGTGAAGAGTGTGGCAGGGAACTTGTTGTCTATGATGGTGATGAGACAGCCAGAGAGACTTTGGTATATGATGAGACTGAAATGGAGAGACAATGTAGGGATGCTGATTGACCAGAACCTGATGTTGACACAAATGATGAATGGGAGTATTTCAGCAGAAACGAAACTGAGAAGTCGAGAAAGGCATACAGTAAAGAGAAGGCTCCATGCTTGTGGTTAATGCAGACATTCAAGACTGGTGAAGAGTTTAAAGATCAGCTGCTGAGGTATGTTTTGAAAACCAACTATGATGTGAAGGTGTGTAGATGGGAGAAGACTAAGTTGGCGGCAGTGTGTTGATAAGATGACTTTTTATAGTTCTAAATATCAATCCTAAAGCCTCTTGGTGTTGTTGTAGCACTTTAGGTATCAATCCAGCCTAGATGTGAAAGATACTAGGAATGCAAGAGTAAAGTAAAGCTAAGTCAAATTCGTATTAAATGGAAGAGATAAATCCTAAACAACTACTTGCAGCTACTAAATGAAGAAATTTTTTTTAAAAATCCCACTGAAGGGTTAAACTACTACTAGACAATCTCTACTAATTTAAAAGACAAAGCTACTGATTATGAAAATTTAAAATCTAAAAACAGGCAAATAAGGCTATTTCTATCAACCTTGAGTAGCAAACTTTAAATCTAAAAGAGAAAGCTTTTGAAACTACTTATATGACAAATAACAGATTCAAGGATGAGGTTCATGCTTAGGGAAGCTCAAGGTTCGATCTTGGGTGTTAAAAATATAAATCCACACATTTTAGTGCTATCTCTAGGCCTTAAGAAGCATAGATCTAGATTTATCCATGGTGTGTGGTATAAATCCTTTCTTCAACCTTTCCTCCTAACCCATGATGCTTGGTGGAAAGATAGGATGAAGAGCAACAAGCAAAGATCTTAAAAAGTTGGCCTAACTAACTCCCTAAGCATCCATGGCGTGTGGGAAATGATGAGCTAGTCTCTTGGATTTGAGTTTAGGGGATTTCCTAAGTCTTTTTGGGATAAGGAAATCCCTAAGATCAAAGAGATCTTTCTCAAGAGTCTCTAGGCTTTAAAACCCCCAAATCCAAGAAGAGAATTAGATGAAGAACAAGAAAATACCAAGATTCAATCTTTAAAACCTTCCTAATCACCTCATCCTTAAATCCTAAAGAACTACTCTATTATCATGTTCGAACCCCTCATATCCATAGGATAAGAGGAGTTAAACATGATTAAGATAACAAGGAGAAGGAAGGAGGATTTGAACTAGAGATCGAGCTAGCGGGTCGATCTGTTTGTTGAATCGAGTGGCCTGTTCGATCTTCAACTCGATCCAAGGTTGATCGAGTGGGTGGGTCGATCTTCCTGCTCGATCTAAGGTTGAAACGGACGGCTTGGTCGATTTTCAGCTCGATCCAAGATGAATCGACTGGGCTTGGTCGATCTGCTGCTCGATCAAAGGTTGGATCGATTGGCCGGCTCGATCTTCCTCTCGATCTAAGCTGAAACGGGCTGGGAGGTCAATCTTGGGGTCGTTCTTCAGGTGAAACGGGCTGGGAGGTCGATCTTAGGGTCGATCTCTACTTCTTCTCTTTTGTCCAAGCTTTCCCTTGACTCCCATCAACTCCTAAGCCTTTCTTGCACCTTCTTCTCCATGCTCAACATTCACCAAAGCTCCATGTACACCAAATAACCTGAAAATAATGCAAATATGCAAGAAATATGCAAATGCTAATGCAACATGTCCTAAAACCTAAAATGGGACAAAAGTTACAATAAATCTAAATATGAATGCAATATGAATGCAAAATCTATCCTAAATGAGTGCTAAAATATGCTAAATTATGAGTATATCATCTGTACAAAGGAAAAATGTCCTTGGAATATTTATTGCTCAGTTGAGAAACGAAAAAAGGCATGGATGGTGAAAAGTTATATGGATGCACATAACCATCTGAATAATAGCATAGCTAGGATGCTGAAACAGGGTATTATTGCGAGGTTATACAATGATGAAGCAAGAAGAAGGTCTGGTTTAAAATGGACTGACTTAAAAGATGAGATCCAGATGAGGTATAGTCTATCAGTCACTAAGTTGGTCTGCACCAAAGCAAGAAGAATGGGTCTGTTCGTTTCCCTGCCGCAGGAGCCTGCGGTTGCGGCATGCGTCCATATTCTGTTCGTTTCCTTGTCGCAGCCTCCTGCGGCCAACGCCGCGATCGAACTCTGCGTCTAGCGTTTAATTTTTTTAGCCGCAAAAGAAAATCAGTGGCGCGTCACGCACTGTTGCGACTAAACGTGTAAAAGACTTAAATAGCCCTATTATTATTATGAATTACAAAAACAATTTACCCTAAATCTAAGCTCTCGATCTCTCTTCTTCGTCTCTTTTGTTCTTTCTCTCCGCCACCATTCATCTTCAACTCGGGCAACGATTCTCTTCCGTCTGGATATCTGCCATTAACCCATTCGACTATTGAGCTTTTACTGCTCTTTCTTCCACCATCTTCAGGTTTGCTTCAATCTTCACAGATTCTTCCACCATCCTCATGTTTGCTGCGATCTTCACGATTTCCGATTTCAGTTTAGTTTGTGTGGTTTTTGGTTTTCCAATCGCTGATTTCTTCCGAACTTGTTGGGTTCTCGATGGGTTTTCTTTCCTGATCCACTTATAATCTTGGTTAATACTGAAGCTAGATACTAGAATACTACACGGTAATCAGAGAGAATGTGTTTGTCTTCTGTTTTATGCATTTTGGTAGAGTGTAGCTTAGTTTCTGTTTGCTGGGTTTAACGATTCAATTGTTGTTTCAAAACGTATAATGTTAAAGTTAGTGGATCATTCGTGAAAGTGTGATTCTTTCTTGGGCCACTGGTTTTAGAGTTGTTTTGTTTTTGGAACATTTTGGACCAACTCACTTGATATTTCGATTTTTTGTTGGCTTAAGGGTAAATTTAGTTTCGTTTTCTTTCATGGTGAGATTTAGCTCTAGTTTGTGTCGTGGATACATGCCTTTGAATTGTTTTTGTGTTTTGCAACTTCTCTGTTTAGACTCAGAAGTATACATTTGAACATAATTAACATTAGATTTGTCTTTGAATTGTTTTTAGGATTGCTTCACAATATTTCGAGCAAGGATCAGAGATAGACAAGAGACATGGCTGTTAATGTAAGTAATTTGTGGGTTATTTATTGGCTGAGCTTGTAACTGATTTTATTAATTGTTCTTTAGAATTGGACCGATGAAGAATGTCGATACTTTTTTCATCTCTATTCGGGTGAGAAAAAAAAAAGGCAACAAAACAAAGAATGGGATGAATCAAACTGGCAAAGACTTCATTATGAAGAAGTTTGAAGATAGATTTGGGAAAGGACTCCTCGTATGGGAAAAATTCAAAAACAAGTATGATTCTAGTAAAAAAGCATATGTCAAGTGGAAGAGGTTAACTAACAATAGAAGGAGACTTGGATATGATGCTATGGGAAGATTGGACATGTCTTATCATTGGTGGGAAGAGCGCATAAAGGTATTAAAATTTCTTTTCATCTCTTTTAGTGTTATTCTTTGTTGCTTTACTGTATTTAGTTGCTGTGTGTTGTTGTTTAGTTGTTGTGTTTTTTTCATAGTGTGATGACTAGTTACGTGTCCCTTATGACTTAGGATTGTACATGTAACATCTGATTATTCTTATTCACGGTTTGGAAAGATTCTTAGGCTTCTTGGTTTACATTTGTGGAATTTTATTAAGAGTCAGACACATGATATTTGAGAATTGGAATGTTTACGCTGCTGTTTCTTTTTATTATAGGAGTGGCCTGGTGCTAGGAAATACATAAACAAGCTGATTCCTAATATGGATGTGTATGAAGATGAATTTGGTGCTATTACAGTGACTGGAGCATAAGGATGGAGTGCCCAACAAGGAGAGCCTAACAAGGAGAGCCTAGTTTAGATTCTCGGGTAGATGGAGATAATGAGGATGAAGCTGATTATGTGGATACAGATATGCCAGAGACACAACAAACCCAAGCTGGTGAGACACAAACCCAGTCTGGAAATGCAAGAGTGAAAAGAAGGCGTAAAGAGAAAGATGTAATTATAGAGACATCTGTGGCACGCAATACAATTCTTGCGCAGAAGAATAGAATATCAGAACAGATGTTGGAGAACTGTGAGCGGGAATTTGCTTCTAGTGTTGAGCGTGTAGTAGATGTTCTTAATGAATTGTCTGGAGTGAGGAAGTGGTCTCCATTTCACCGAGCATCACTTGATCATATTCTAGCTAGTGAAGCAAACCGCAAGGGTTTTTGTAGCGTTTTCTAGTGTTGAAGACAAGATTTGTTACTTGGAGCATAGGACTGGAACACATCTCTATGATTGACTTTTGTTTATGCCTTTTTTGTTTATGCTCTAATACTTTTGGATGATGACTTTTGGATTATGTGACTTATTTATCTATTAAATGACTTTTGCAAGAATGATTTTTGTAGATGTTCTGTTTTTTATGGTGCTTATTGAATGACTTTTTGGATTATGGTACCTACGTAGACTTAGTAGATGTTTTGTTTTTTTTATGGTGCTTATTGAATGACTTTTTGGATTATGGTACCTACGTAGTGCTTATTGAATGACTTTTTGGATTATGGTACCTACGTAGTATTTTGCATGATTATGGTATCATTCTATTTTTTTCTTTTAGAGATAATGACTTTTGGACATAACCTTCAGTTCTGTTTTTTTCTTTTGCAGATGGCTAGGAAATGGATATTGGATGATGATGATGATGATGAAGTTGGTTTGTTTGATTTACTTACTGAGAGACATAATCTTATAACGAATCGAGGAGCAGGATGGCGTCATGTTCAACAGCTTATGCACGGATCAGACCAATAATGTTATGATATACTTCGAATGAACCAAAGAACATTTGAAGATTTATGTAAGATGCTAACTAGGCGATATGGGTTACAAGAGTCTGAAAATGTCTACATTGAGGAATCTGTTGCCATGTTTCTTGAGGTGGTTGGTCAAGATAAAACTATGCGGGTTATAGCTGAAAGATATCAACGGTCATTGGATACAGTGAAAAGGAAACTTGATGACGTTTTGAGTGTTCTCCTCAAGTTTGCAGCGGATACACTAAAACCAGAAGAAGGTGAGTTTTCAAGAGCTGTTTTGAGTAATGATGAACAATATTGGCCATTTAAAGATTGTATTGGAGCACTTGATGGAACTCAAGTCCCAGTTCGTCCTCCTAGTCGAACTGCAGATGCATATAGAGGTAGAAAGCGGGAGCCTACAATGAATGTTCTTGCTATATGTAACTTTGATATGAAGTTCATATATGCATATGTCGGTGTACCTAGTAGAGCACATGATACAAAGGTATTGACTCATTGTGCGAAGAATGAAGTTTCTTTTCCACATCCGCCTAATGGAAAGTATTATCTAGTTGACTCCGGATATCCCACCAGGACAGGGTATCTAGGTCCACATCGTAGGATACGATATCATTTTGATCAATTTGCTAGAGGAGGACCACCAACAAACTCTCGAGAGTTGTTTAACAGAAAGCATTCGGGCTGCGTTCAGTGATTGAGAGAACATTTGGAGTATGGAAAGCAAAATGGAGGATTTTGGATCGTAAGCATCCAAAGTATGGTTTGACTAAGTGGATTAAGCTTGTAACAGCAACAATGGCACTACACAACTTCATACGTGATTCACATCGGGAGGATTCTGATTTTTTACGTTGACAAAACACAGAAGAATATCATGCTCATGGTGATGAAGAAGAAGGAGAAGATGTAGATGATGGTAATGGTAGTGATGATGATCATGGTGGACATATTCCATATGAGCCGACCGGTGATAGAGCGATGGAAGCTTTGCGTGATAGCATCACAAATGAATTTGGTAGGAGACGTAGATTACCGTATTAGATTTTTTAGTTAATGTTTGGTTATTATTTTTGCTTAATTTAGTTTCTATGACTTGTTTTATTATTTTTGCTTAATTTAGTTTTTATGACTTGCTTTCTTATCTTTGTTTAATTTAGTTTTTATGAGTTGGTTTCTTATCTTTGCTTAATTTAGTTTTTATGATTTGGTTTTTTATTTTTGTGTAATAAAAAATGATTACTATGATTATTAACTAAAAATAAAATAATTATCATGAATAATGTATAATATATTCAAACTATAAAAATATAAAATATACACATGTATAAAAAAATAAAACAATTATCATGAATAATGTATTATATATTCAAATTATAAAAATATAAAATGTACACATGTATAAAAACTAAAATTTGAATATTTTTTAAAAAAAAAAACTTATCGCAAGACACAGCGTCTGATAAACGAATAGACATGCGATCAGACGCTGCGACCAACCGCGCATTTGTCTTACGAACAAACCTGCGACCAGACGGGCGGCTGCCTAACGAACAGCATTTGATGCGACCAAACGCTGCAGCTGGTCGCAGGTTGCAGCCGCAGCCGCTGGCGTCAAGCAAACGAACATACCCAATAGCTATGGATTTTGTTATAGAAACTCAAAAGGAGCAATTTGCGAAGCTGTGGGATTATGAGAATGAACTCAGAAAGAGAAATCATAGTGTAACTACAGAGATTGTAACCATTCCTTGTGCTGATGGTAAGGCTGCCTTCAACAGATTTTACATTTGTTTTGAAAATTTGAGAATGGGTTGGAGAAGATGTTGTCGCCCCATCATTGGACTTGATGGGTCTTTCATGAAATGAAGGTTGAAAGGCAAGATTTTGGCTACCGTTGGGAGGGACGCATATAACAGAATTTATCCAGTGGCTTGGGCTATTGTGAGAGTAGAGGATAATGATTCATGGGATTGGTTTGTTGATAAATTGAAGAGTGATTTGGGGTTGGGATTAGGGAATGGTTTCACCGTCATTTCTGACAAACAAAGGGGTTTGATAAATGCTGTTGCATATCTCCTCTCAAATGCAAAACATAAGCATTGTGCGAGACACATTTTCGCCAATTGGAAGAAGGTTTACAAGCTCTATGCATATGAGGATTATTTATGGGCAGTTGCATACAGCTCATGTGCTGGTGAATATCAATTCAACATCGATGCGTTGAAGGCGTTTGATGAAGTTGCAAAGGATCTATTGAGAACATAACCAAAGACATGGTGTAAGGCTTGGTTCAGTCATACTGCAAGGTGTGAGGATGTTTGCAACAATTTGCCAGAGAGTCATAATAGAACAATCAAAGAAGCTCGTAAATCGCCACTGATTGACATGCTTGAGGAGATTAGAAGGCTAGCAATGAAACGTATATCTCAGACGTATGAGAAGAAAATGAAGTGTGTCACTAAGTTTCCACCTAACATCATAGTATTTTTGAGAAAAACCGCAAGGACAGTAGGCATTGCTCAATGCTTAAAAGTAGTGAAAGCTTGTATGAGGTGATTGAGCAAGGTTGTAGCTACGAGGTATGTCTTCCAATCAAGCATTGTGCTAGTAACCAGTGGGATCTCACAAGAATATCTTGTCGCCATGCAATTTATCTCATCACAAAACATAACCGTAATCCAGAAGAGCGAGTCTAAGCACTACAAGAAAACATGACATTTGCCACGATTTTTTGCGAAGAAAATAAATCGTAGTAAATTAGCATTGAATTAACGAGGAATTTACGAGGAAAATTATAAACGTCGGTAATTCGTCGGAAAGAGCTACGAAAATAAATCGTTGTCAAATCTTCGTAATTTCGAATGAATTAACGAGGAATTAACGATGAAAATATATTTTGTCGCTAATTCGTCGTTAAATTAGGATGAATTAGCGACGAAACGTGTTTGACGTGGATTCCTCGGAATTGCGTCGTTAATTTCCGACGAATTACCGAGAAAGAAATTCGTCGTAAATTAACGACGTATTAGAGAGGAAAAAAAGTTAGATGAAAACGTGTTTTACTGGTTTTTTTGCCACGAAAATATTCTTTGTTAATTCGTTGGCAATTCGTTGGTAATTCGATGTAAAAAAAAAAAAATTGCCTATATATAGAAGCAACACTTCATTATAAAAACTACAAAAACAAAAACAAACTCTCTCTTCACCTACAAAAAAAAACTTTTCACCATAAAAATACTTTTTAAACACTTTTTCAATATATTCCTTTTCAGAAAAAAAAAAATTTCTTATATACCAAAAAAAAAAAAAAAAAATGTCAATATACGAATTACGAAGTTGGATGTATAATCGTAAAGATTCGGAGGGATCGCTGACGAGGGAGTTTCAAGATGGGCTAGAAGGATTCATGTATCAGGCGGGAAGTTTGCAAATTACCGTTGAAAGTGGTATGATGTACTGTCCTTGTCAAAAATGCATGAATAGGAAATTTATTCGTATCTCAAAAGTGTGGTCGCATCTATTAAATAGAGGGTTTTTTCCGCACTACTATATTTGGTATAATCATGGAGAAGGGCATGGGGGAAATGTTGCTAGTAGTAGCGGTAATAACCAAGCAGTTAATGCTGATGCTGAGTCAAATAATGTGCATCAAGTTGATGATCATGGTGAATATGGTGATCAGGATAGGATTCATGAGATGGTTACAGATGCATTTCATGAAAACACGGGTACATTTCTAGCTGCTGGTCATGATAGTAATATTTACGACGAGGAACCCAATTTAGATGCGAAGAGATTTTATGATATGTTAGATGCTGCAAATCAGCCACTCTACGATGGATGTAGAGATGGGCACTCTAAATTGTCCTTGGCAGCTAGGATGATGACCATTAAAACTGATCATAACTTAGGTGAGGTTTGCATGGATGATTGGGCTGATTTGATTAAGGAGATTTTGCCTGAAGATAATTTAGCTGCTGAGAGTTACTATGAGATACAAAAGCTGGTTTTTAGTCTTGGGTTACCTTCTGAGATGATAGACGTTTGTGTAGACAATTGCATGATTTATTGGAAAGATGATGACAAGTTGCAGGAGTGTCGTTTTTGCCATAAGCCACGGTATAAACCGCAAGGTGCTGGTCGTAATAGGGTGCCGTACCAAAGGATGTGGTATCTTCCAATAACCGATAGGTTGAAAAGATTGTATCACTCGGAAAGGACTGCTGCATCCATGAGATGGCATGCGGATCATTTGCAGACAGATGGGGAGGTCAATCATCCGTCAGATGCAAAAGCGTGGAAACATTTTAAGACGGTACACCCCGACTTTGCTAGAGAGAAACGGAATGTATATCTTGGTCTTTGCACAGATGGATTTAGTCCATTTGGTATGTCTGGTAGGCAATATTCTTTATGGCCAGTAATCTTAACGCCTTACAACCTTCCCCCAGACATGTGCATGCAAAGAGAATTTCTATTCATGAGTATATTAGTCCCTGGTCCCAAGCATCCGAAGCGGTCCCTTGATGTGTTTTTGCAGCCTCTAATAGCGGAGTTGAAGGAATTGTGGTTTAATGGGGTCCGTACATATGATATTTCAAGGAAGAAAAATTTTACGATGCGGGCGGTTCTTATGTGGACAATAAGTGACTTTCCCGCATACGGGATGCTATCAGGGTGGACTACGCATGGGCGGTTGTCTTGTCCTTATTGTCTCAATCGAACAGAAGCATTTCAATTGAAGTACGGTAGAAAAACAAGTTGGTTTGATTGTCACCGCCGATTTCTACCCTTGTCGCATACATACCGAAGAAACAAGCGGTTATTTAGAAAGAACAAAGTTGTCCGTGTTCCTCCTCCTGTATGTGTATCCGGGGCAGATTTAGAAGCGCAAATTGATCATTACGGTGCACAGCAAACAGTCGTCCGAGGTGGAAATTGGCACAGTACAGCGAATATGCCAGATGGATATGGGGAGCATCACAATTGGCATAAGAAAAGTATTTTCTGGGAGCTTCCGTATTGGAAAGATCATCTGCTTAGGCACAATCTCGATGTCATGCACATTGAGAAAAACTTTTTTGATAACATCATGCATACAATGCTAAACGTAAAGGGGAGAACCAAAGACAGCGTAAAATCAAGACAGGACTTGCCTGACCTTTGTTCGAGGAATGAGTTGCATCTTTCAAGCAACGGGAAAGCACCGGTTCCAATATTTCGATTGGGTGCCGCAGAAAGGTCATCATTGTTCAATTGGGCGACATCTGATGTGAAGTTCCCCGATGGGTACGCTTCCAATCTATCTAAATGTGTGGAAGGGCAAAAGTTTTCAGGGATGAAGAGTCATGACTGTCACGTAATTATGGAACGCTTGTTGCCTTTTGCCTTTGCTGAACTTCTACCCGCAAATGTACATGAAGCAATTGGAGGTAAAATTCTGGCTTTTTAATTAATTAGATATATATGTAAGTATGTCTAACTGAATCATGACATTGATTAATTATTGATAAATTTTATACTTGTTGTTTTGTTATTGTAGGCATTGGGTCATTTTTTCGTTATCTTTGTACTCGTACTTTGACAGAAGATGTAATTGCACAATTAGATGCGAATATACCTATCCTTCTGTGCAACTTGGAGAAGATATTTCCACCAGCGTTTTTTGATGTTATGGAACATCTACCTATCCATCTTCCTTATGAAGCAGAACTTGGGAGGCCTGTTCACTTTCGATGGATGTATCCGTTTGAGCGATTTATGGGTCATTTAAAGCGGAAAGCAAAAAACCTAGCGAAGGTTGAAGGTTCAATCGTTGCGGGAAGTTTAACAGAAGAAACTTCTCACTTCACGGGATATTAATTTGCATCAAATGTGCGGACACGAAAAAAGGCTCCTCGACGATATGATGATGGAGGTGTAGGTCGAACATACCCGGTGGAAGGTGTCCCAGACATTTTCTCATCAATCGGACGCCTTTGCGGAAAGTTGAAAGAAGTATGGTTCGCCAACGAAAATGATCATCATAGCGCACATACGTATATCCTTCTAAACTGCGAGGAAATTAGTCCATTTGAAATGTAAGTGAAATAAATTTATATATCATGTATATATATATATATATATATATATATATATATATATATATATATATATATAGTTTGGTTGGTTATTCGCTCATATTAATTCTTTTCTTGCAGGGAATTCGATAGACAGGTACGTGAAGCTATTGACGGAGTTACAAACGAGGAAATCAGCACTCGTAAAGATCGCCACTTTGCTCCGTGGTTAAAGTCGAAAGTACGTTTATATATATATATATATATATTTAATTTACTAAATAATTAAATTAATAATTAATAACATTTATTTTTATTTTTATATAGGTTGCGGATGGAGATACGGCATACCCGCTCTGGTTTCATGAATTAATCAAATGCCCGATTTGGAAAATCACTACTGCATCCATGTATTGTACACGTGGATATGTGTTTCATACATTCAACTACGGCAATCAAAGGACTACTGCAAACTACGGGGTTTGTGTGAGGGGCGAAATTGATTTTTATGGGGTGTTGCAAGACATAATTGAAGTTGAGAACCCCGGGTTGGTTGTAATGAAATGTGTTCTCTTCAAATGTGATTGGTTCGATCCAACTGTTGGTCGAGGTGTACGTAAAAATAAAAATTGGACGGTAGACGTCAATAAATCACGACGTTACAACAAGTTCGAGCCATTTATCCTTGCATCGCAAGCAGAACAAGTCACCTTTGTTCCTTATCCCCGAGTTCGCACAATAGGCATCCCATGGTTAGCAGTTATTAAGGTTTCTCCAAGGGGGAAAATTGTTGATCCGCCAATGCAACAAGATCATTGCTATGATATTCTTCAACCAGAAGAGAGTACCGGAGATATTCTTCTAATAGATCCGCAAAATAGAGAGGTTGATGAAGATCTTCCAGACGATACTACTGAAGAAGAAGAAGAGCCAGAGTTTGAAGAAAGTGATTCACCCGATGATGATGAAGAAGGTGATGAATCAGATGTATCGGAAAATGAATATGATGGTGATTTATAAAATCCATGTAATCTAAGCTATATATATTTTGTAATTTTGTAATTTTCACTTCTTAATAAATTAAGATCTTCCAGACGATACTACGTCTTTTCGTTTGATAAATTCGAATGATAACGTATACTAAGAGTGTTCTTTCTTCTTAACGACTATGATTCTTTATAATGAATGTTACGTCTTTTCATTTTATAAATATTTTAAATTTTTTATGGTATACTTAAAACTATATGAGTATCAACATTATGTTTGATTTGAACAACATAAGAGGTTTTAAACAGATACAGAGTTTTTTAAAAAATTACATTTTAGGACGAATTTGGGAGGATTCCTCGCAAATTCGTCGTAAATCCCCAAGTTTACGACGACTTTGCGAGGAATCCTCCCAAATTCGTCGTAACCTCAAACCCTAAACCCCAAACTTTCATACTCTAGTTTAATCTATTTGGTTATATAAATGTATAACTAAACTTGTTGATTTTGCTTAAATTTTTTATGTTTTTTATAAATTCGAATGATAACGTATACTAAGAGTGTTCTTTCTTCTTAACGACTATGATTCTTTATATTGAATGTTACGTCTTTTTATTTTATAAATATTTTAAATGTTTTATGGTATACTTAAAACTATATGAGTATCAACATTATGTTTGATTTGAACAACATAAGAGGTTTTAAACAAATACAGAGTTTTAAAAAAAATTACATTTTACGACGAATTTGGGAGAATTTCTCGCAAATTCGTCATAAATCCCCAAGTTTACGACGAATTTGCGAGGAATCCTCCCAAATTCGTCGTAACCTCATACCCTAAACCCCAAACTTGCATACTCTAGTTCAATCTATTTGGTTATATAAATGTATAACTAAACTTGTTGTTTTTGCTAAAAACTGTATATTACATGCTTAAATTTTTTTTGTTTTTTATAAATTCGAATAATAACGTATACTAAGAGTGATACTTCTTCTTAAAGAGATACATAGTTTGAAAGATTTTAAGGAGATGTAGTGTTTAAGAGAAAATTACATTTACGACGAATTTGGGAGGATTCCTCGCAAATTCGTCGTAAATGATGTCGTCGTAAAGTCCTCGTAAATTTGGGACGAATTACCGACGATTCGTCGTTAATTCCTCGTAAAGTGAGGCGTCGTAAATGCCTCGTAACTTTGGGACGAATTAATGAGGACTCAGCATATTCGTCGCTAATTCCTCGTAACTTTGCGAGGAATTAGCGACGAATATAAATCTTATATATAGCTGCCGAGTTTCTTCCTTCCCCTCACTTCTCTCAACTCTCTCAAATCTCTCTAGATCTCTCTAGATCTCTCTCTCTCTCTCTAGATCTCTCTACTCGGATCTCTCTCCAATTTTATCAAATATTAGAAGGTAAGGATCTAAATTTCTTTTTTTTTTTATATATTTAGGTTTGAATAATGTTAGGATATCGGAATATTAGAGTAATGTTAGGATATCGGAATATTAAAATTCGTTAGGAATGAAATATTTTATTTTAATTTAGAAATTTTTTAATTTTAGTTATTAATTATATTTATTAATTATTGTGCAGATGAGGCATTCTCGTCGTAACCATTATTATCAGTTTATACCTGATAATGGTGGTGGGACTTCGTCTGGGACGGTTCCGATTCCAGCTTCATCTCACCCATACAGTACTTCCGCTACTGAGTCGGAAGTTCCGCAGACCCAGACCCAGACTACTGCACCACCGCCACACTTCCGACAACCTGCTGTTCCTCATCGATATGCCCATTTGACGGTTGATGATTTGATTGCACAGCCGGGAAGAACGAATGTTACGTTTTTTAATTTAATATTTAATTTCATATTTCATTTTTATGATTTTAATTTGTGATTTAATTTTTATTTTTTAGGTTCGGGATCGAAAACAGTGTCGCACGGTCCGTTAGCGATATCATCAAGTCATTTTTCACCGAGCCTCACGCAAATTTCTCTCAACTCTCTCCGGAAATCTTCGAAACTTGGTTCAAAATGTTTGCGGTAATAAATGTTTTTTTTAAATTATAAATTATTAAAATTGATATTAAATAAATTTTAATTTGTTTTTGATTTTTTAATTGTTGTAGCAAAAATACACTTGGGATCCAGTTGATACCCCGACCGTGCGGGAAGCGTTCAAGATGAAAGTGATGGGACGTCTCGGAGGCACCGTTTCGGACTGGAAAAGAAAATGGGAGGTCATAGGCGACGACGCAAAACCGATATACATCGAGCAGTCGGTTTGGGACGGATTGGTTCGCTACTGGCGGGACCCCCACTCGGTCGTCATTTCTGTAAAGTGCTTATCTTCTCGTAATACCGTTGGTCCGGACGGTTTACCCGCAGCATTGCCTCATACAGCCGGTCAAACGCCTTTTGTAGGCGTTCGTTTACAAATGGTAAATTATTAATTACTTTCATAAATTCGTTTTCAATTTTGTAAAATTTTTACTAACAAAATAATTTACAAAAAATATAGGCATCCGAGAACGGAGGTGTTTTGCCTCCGATGACGGAAGTTTTTGCGTAGACACATCGCAAGAAGGCGTCGGGGCTCTTTGTCTCTGACAAGGCCGAGAAGATCTACAACGACGTCACAGCGAGGATTGCCGAGCGAGAGTCACAGATGTCTCAGACATCACCTGGCGGTTCTTCAGTGCAATCCGGGAGATTGACCACTCCCGACATCGATCGGATCTACGAGGAGGTATGTATAATAATATATCTATTATTTTATTTTTTTATCAAATCATAATTTGTTTATTTTTTAAAAATCTAGGTTGCCCCTAAGAGAAAGGGGAAAGTCGTAGGGATGGGATCTATTCTTCATGTCCCATCTGCTTCGTCTTATGCCCCTCAGCGGTCTCCCGAAGATGATCATGTCGTCCTACGTGCCAAGATAGCGACTCTCCAACAAAATCAAACCGAATATCAAGAACAAGTCAAGGCTGAGCTTTCGGAGTACGACGCTATCTTCGAGATAATGGCAGTGGGAAATCCCCAGATCGCCGCACTCCTGCAAGAGAAGCGGAGACGACGAGCGGCAACAACACATGCCGGGCCCAGCCATTCGACAGAGGAAGACTTGACCGAGGAACAACGCGAATCACGCCGCGTTGCGGCTCAAGCTACTGAAGAAGTTCGGATTATCCCGGATTTCGATTATATCGTAGAGTAGCTTTTTTTATAAAAAAAAACCAAAAATATTAGTTTTTTATTTTATTTTGAATTTTAATTTTAAAATTTTCTTTTTTTAAAATATTTTTTTTATTTAAAATTTAAACTTTTACTAGGTATTTACGACGAAAACAATTTTGCCACGATTTAAGGACGAACTCTGTTGCAACAATTTTACCACGAATTAACGACAATTAACAGTTTGCCACGAATTAACGACGATTAACAGTTTGCCACGAATTAACGACGAAATATTTTTGCTACGATTTTACGACGAATTTTATTTTGCTACGAATTTACTTCGATTTGTTTCCCCACAATTTGCCACGAATTTACGATGAATCCTATACCTTGCGAATTATCGACGATTCTACGACGACACTATTAACGACGATTTTACGACGAAAACTCCGTCTCCGAAAATTAACGACGAATTTGCTTTCGCGACGATCGATTACCGACGATTGAACTTTCGTGGCAAATTCGTTGCGACTGTTGATTTACGATGAATTTGCCACGAATTCTTCCCTCGTAAAAAGCATATTTTCTTGTAGTGAAGCTAAGCTATTTTTTAAAAATTCTTGTTTTCGTGTATAAGCTAACTCATTTTCTAATCTGTTTCAGCTATGTCGATCCCTTTTATTTGACATCAAAGTGGCAACAAACTTACCGAGACAACATTAAACCTGTAAATGGAGAGAGGTTGTGGGAGAATACAGGAAAAGATCCAATTCAAATCCCCGAAAAAAGGAGAATGCCAGGGCGTCCAAAAAAGTATGCTAGGACAAAAGAAGCACATGAGTCAACAACAAATCCAACAAAAGTTACTAGAGATGGAAGGACCATGACCTGTAGCAACTCTAAGCAGACTGACCATAACTGTGGAACTTGTAAAAATGCACCAACGGTTCAAACAAGGACGAAAAGGAAAAGGGGAAGACCTCAGAATAATCTGGTAAGTTTACTGATCATGTTCACTACTTGTCATGCTTAGTTTAGTAGTCGTTTTGTACCCAGTTTAATGTAATGAATGTTTAATGTTTACTTTTAGCTTCTTTGTTGGGTTGCTATGCTATCTTGGTCTATGAAGACAACCATATTGTTTTTATAGCTTTGTGAATATGTCTATGTATTGTCCCTTGTTTCCTTCATAGGAGGATCCATGGAGCATCGAAAATGCACCTAAGAAGAGGAAAGTTCAAAGTCAATCAACACCAGTTGCATCAACTCCTACACTAGGTACACAACCTTCATATGAGCAGCAGCCTTCAACTGCTCCAGCTGCATCAGAAACTCCAGCAGCATCATCAACTCCAGCAGCATCATCAACTCCAGCGCATCAGAAACTCAAGCTGCATCAGAAAATCCAGTTCGTGGGCGTGACCGTGGCCGTGGGCATGAGCCTCCTATTCCTTTTGGATATGGCTATTATATTGAGAACAGAACCAAAGACATGGTGTAGGGCTTAGTTCAGTCATACTGCAAGGTGTGAGGATGTTTGGAACAATTTGCCAGAGAGTCACAATAGAACAATCAAAGAAGCTCGTAAATCGCCACTGATTTACATGCTTGAGGAGATTAGAAGGCTAGCAATGAAACGTATATCTCGGACGTATGAGAAGACAATGAAGTGTGTCACTAAGTTTCCACCTAACATCATAGTATTTTTGAGAAAAACCGCAAGGACAGTAGGCATTGCTCAATGCTTAAAAGTAGTGAAAGCTTGTACGAGGTGCTTGAGCAAGGTTGTAGCTACGAGGTATGTCTTCCAATCAAACATTGTGCTGGTAACCAGTGGGATCTCACAAGAATACCTTGTCGCCATGCAATTTATGTCATCACAGAATTCAACGTCTCGACGGTGCTGATTTGTAGAAGCATGCATCCTCTTCTGCGCGGCATAAGTTCTCACGCAGCTCCGGTAATATGTTGTCACGGTTTTGAAGAAATTATTCTACTTCGGCGTTCACCATACATTACCATATCTCAGCAGCATGGGTGGGTGTTGACCATAAAGAGCCTTAAAAAGAGTCATGTTGAGAGAAGAGTGGTATGAGGAGTTATACCAGAATTCTGCCTAATGAAGCCAATCTGCCTAGATTTTTGGTTTCCCTCCAGCAAAACACCGCAAGTACGATTCAACATACCTATTTACCATCTTTGTTTGACCATCAGACTGTGGGTGATAGGCTGAGCTTTTGCACAATAAGGTTCCTTGTCCTTCAAGAGATCTGATCAGAAGTTGCAGAGAAATACCTTGTCTCTATCGCTCACCATTGTTTTAGGGAATCCATGTAGTTTGACCACGTCTTTGATGAACGCATTAGCTACCGTTCTTGCCGAAAAGGGGTGCTTGAGTGGAATAAAATGAGCATACTTGCATAGACGATCAACTACTACCAGAATCACATCAAAACCTCTGGATATTGGTAGGCCCTTCACAAAGTCGAGGCTAACATAAGACCATACTTGTGAAGGAATTAACAAGGGAGAGAGTAAACATACTGGAGATATTGTTGAGTACTTGTTCTTTTAACAAGTTTGACACTGCTTAATGTACTCTGTAACGTCTCATCTTATGCCCTTGCAAAACACTTCTCTAGCCAAACGTTTAAAGGTTTTGTGGACACCTTCATGACTACCAATATGGCTTGAATGGAATTGTGCCAACCGTGATGGAATGAAGGTAGACTTCGCCGGTATGACCAATCTCTCATCCTTGAATATAAGACCGTTTCTGTAACGGTAACCATATTCCACCTCTTTCCCATCTTTAATCGCGTTTATCAAATGTTGCAGCTCTGCATCTTTCTCCACCTGGATAACTAGCTCGTCTTGATGAATCGATATAGGGGCGGTTAACTGCATTACACATAATTGCTTTGGAAGTGCTCGTCGTGACAAGCAATCTGCCACTCGATTCTCAGCTCCTGGTATATACTCAATCTTGTAGTTCAACCTGAGAAGTTTTGATGTCCACTTTTTGTTCAGTTGTCATTGTCTTTTGGTTTAAAAGATATCTCAAGCTCTTCTGGTCAGTCCGGATGGTAAACTGATTACCCATCAAGTAGTGTCTCCACTTGGTAACAGCGAATACTATGGCCAAAAGCTCTCTTTCATAGACGGATTTCATCTTTCCCTTTGCTAAAAACCCTTTGTTGATGTAGGTGATGGGTCGATTACCTTGAGAGATGACTGCACCAATCCCAGCCCCTGGTGCATCTGTCTCGATCACGAACTGTTGATTGAAATCCGAGGAGTGTTAATACCGATATCTCAGTCATCGCCTGTTTGAGTAACTGAAATGCAGCTGCAGCTTCTGTACTCCACAAGTAACCATTTTTGTTTTTAGCAAATCGGTAAGAGGTCGAGCCTTTTCCCATAATCTTTCACGAACCTTCAGTACTACCCTGTCAGCCCTAGAAACCCTCTCAATTCAGTAATGTTCTTCAGTTCACGCCTACTGCATTGCTTCCAGCTTCTCTGGGTCTGCCGCTACACCCTTTCCCGATATTATATGTCTTAAATAGGCTACTTCACTTTGTCCAAAAGAACACTTCTTTTCATTCACATAGAATGCAAGCTTCCGGCGAACCTCTAATACTTTTCCCAGATACTTCAAGTGTCTGCAAGTCAATGTTGTATACCAGTATGTCATCGAAGAAGACGAGTACAAACCTCCTCAGCATCGGCTTGAAAATCTCATTCATGACGGACTGAAAAGTTGCAGGAGCGTTAGTGTGCCCAAACGGCAACACTAAAAATTTGTAATGGCCCTCATGAGTACGAAACGCGGTCTTCTCGACATCACACTTCTTCACTCTAATCTGGTGATACCCCGACTTGAGGTCTAGCTTAAAAAATACGGTGGCTCCATTCAACTCATCGAGAAGTTGTTCAATCACAGGGATCAGGTATCAGTCAGGTATTTTCTCCTTATTGACAACTATGTAGTCAACGCAGAATCTCTAGCTTCCATCCTTTTTCTTCAACAGCAAAACAGGAGTAAGGACAGATACTCGGAAGTACGATCTCAGCTTCAAGCATTTCTTTGATTAACTTCTCTTTCTCGTTTTTCTGCACGAAGGAGGTTTTGTAGGGCCTGATGTTCACGGGTAACGTACCCGGTTGTAGCGTGATAGCGTGGTCCCTCTTCCAGCTCAGTGGTAACCCTTTTGGCATCTGAAATACTCCCTTGAAGTCATTTAACAGCCTCGCTATACTGTCATCGGTTTTCTTTGGTTTCTTCTTCGTATTAGAGTCAAACAATTCCGTTAGTTCCAGAAGATAAGAGATCTCACTGTCGTCCCATATTTTCTCCATCGAATACAACGTCCCTTGCATTCGTAAGAACTAAGAAGGCCGGATCCCCGACTATCGTCACCCACTGGTCATACCTCCTGAAACTAAGAGTATGTAATCTCCAGTTTATTCTTGTTTCACATAGTGTTGCTAACCACGAGTAACCTAGTACGACATCAGTAATTCCCATCTCAAAGAATATGAACTCTTCCACTATCTCTACTCCTTGTATTGTAAGTAATACCTCAGTGCACTTCCCTCGGCCTGTTATTACCTCCCCATTATCGACAGATACTCCAAACCCTCTTGTTGGTGTTACGGGTAACCCGATGCTCTCCATAACCCGAGGAGAAATGAAGTTACTAGTAGCTCCGGAATCAATTAGCACCACTACTTCTATTTCTCCAATTTTCCATAACATTCTTATAGACTTTTCTGTTGTGATTCCCACCATGGATTGCAAAGACAGTACGATCAGTTGTTGTCCTTCCTCAACCTCCTTACACTCATGTTAGTTCTCCTTCGCGTTCTCCTTGTCATCATCTTGTTCTTCCTCTTCCTCTACATCGAGGCACCTGAAGTGTTGTTGGTTTTTGCAGTGATGTCCTGCGAAGTACTCTCATCGCATTGGCGACAAGGATTGTTCACAAATCTCCTATGATCACCCGGTCCACCAAATCCCTTGTTGTCACGGTAACTGTCGAATGATTTCCTGGCTGGAAAGATCTCATTTCCCTTCAGCAGATTCTGGTTTTGCATTCTCTCGTTGTTGTTAAGTGCTGGAGCTGAGTTAACTCTCTGAAATGGCCTCACATTGTAGTTTCCTTTCTCAGATTCTTGTTCTTCAATTAACTTAGATGTGTCTATAATTTCATCCATTTCTACTGGTATGTATCTCACCACTTGTTCTCTCAACTCTTCTTTAAACCTTGTAAGAATATCTCTTCCAGGACATCATTTGTTACATGTGGTACTTTGGCTGATAGCCTTCAAACTGTTCTCGGTATTCTTCCACGGATCCCGTCTGCCAGAGTTTCAACAACTGACTCACGACGTCCGCCTCTGGAAGACCTGAACCATTTTTCAGTTTGTCCTTAAAATCGCGCCAATCTCGTAGGTCCCCAGGGTCTTGAGTTATCATTAACCAAGTCATTGCACAACCTGTATCTCCCGTATGATTAACACTGAAGCATTTTTCAACTATGTAGATCCAGTCATCTGGGTTTTGCCCATCATAAACGGGTATCTCCAACTTCCTTCCCGGTGAAACGACCTTGGTCGGAAAAGATTCTAGGCTAAACTCAGGTTTGTTCAACGCCAGAACAGTACTTGCATCCTTCAAAAGAGTCCCTTGTGGAGGTAGCGGAAGAATACCATCTCTGCGCTCTGTTGGTGATGAGTGGGTCCCACTGGCGGAATAGGTGGTGATGAGCGGGTCCCTGTTGGTGATGAGTGGGTCCCACTGGCGGAACTATCAGCTACATCTCGCGACGAAACTCCCAACTTTTTCGCTGAGAACCCAGATCTGAGCTTGCTCAGTGAGTCGCTCATCTGGTCGACCTTGTCGTTGATGGAGTGCATCTCCCCTTTGACTGACTCTATATCTTCATTGAGCTTGAAACAAGTTTTCTGCAGATCTGAAGTGGTCCTAACCTGTAGACCCATTTGAACCTCAAGTGATGTCGTTTTCTCCAGGGTAACGATTGCCACGGTCAGATATGCTTTCGCAGCCATCTCGGTCTGATACCAATGATAAGCATGTGCTTATCTGAGACTCGTAGAAAGGGTTTGAGAGGCAGATAGAAGAGGTAAAAAAAGAAAGAGTAAGAGATTAGATAAAAATACTTAATAATCTGATATCTAAACCCGATTATAAGATCCCCTTAAATACTCAAGTCGCATACTTCAAACGACAACGTTTCTTTATTTAATTGAAATATAGATAGAGCCCAATAATACTTATCGAAGCCCATCTTCATATTGGTCTTTCAATTCTTCTCCTTAGCCACTTTGCGTCACCTCCATCTTGCGAGCTCCTCGAAGTGTCCTAGCCTTCTTCTTCACAAATGCAAATGGAACGGCTAACTTATCACAAACATCTCGCCATGTCTTTAAAAAGACGTATCACCGTTATAAACAAATGAGCACAGGAAAAATTCAAAAAGGGATACAGAGAAATTGGCGATGAAAAGGGATAGCGGGCAGAGGCAATCTTCACTATTTTCTAGCTTCTTTGATCAAATTTAAAACGCTGTTAAGAGAAATAGGAAAAGATGAATACTATGGATGTTTCGAAACCCTCGTGAAGATGAATCGTCGGCTCGTCGCCAATTCCTTAAGAGTCATAAGACGGAGATCTATGCTTATGTGGCTTCGTTGTAGGGAGTTTTATTTTCCTTGAGATAAAAATGTCATGTTTCTACTTAAAATAAAACTAAAAAAATCTGATGTGGCTAACTTCTCGAACTCCAAACTCATTCTTTCATTTAGTATAGATTCCTGTGAAATGATTATACCTTATATATTGGAATAGAATTGAGTAACACTAACATTTAATAGAATTAGAAATATAATAAATTGAATAACACTAAAATTAAATAGAAACTTTAATTCTTTCAAATTCTATTAAATTTTTAAATTGAATAACTCACCGTAAGCAAAAAAGCAAATAAGAGAATAAGCAAGAAATCAAAGAAAAAAAGCAATAAAGCATTGCCAAAAAAAATCGATATCTTCTTTTACAGACTACACATCTCTCCCCCAGCTCTTAATAAACTCAAAGTTTAATACGGTTTTGTAAGAGTGTTTATAAAAATTTCAAAACCAAAACCACAAGCTCGTGTAAATTTGTAACAAAACACAATTAAAACTAAAATCTGAAGCATGATTCATCAAATATCAAGAGAAAATAAGGTATGTCAATCAGATTGAAAATCTCTACCTTGGTAGCACTAAAAGGTTTTTCAGATTTATAGAGAATTCTGAAAACTATAACCAGAAATTAATCAAGAAAGATGATCTAGAACAATGAAGATGTTGAAAGGGTAATGAATATGAGCAGAGGTGGACCCACATTGTGAAAAGGTGGATCATCTGACACCCTTAAAAAATATATAAACTATAATTGTAAGTTCGATTCGTTTAAATTGATCCTCCTAACCTGAGTTCAAATCTTCAATATGTATCATATTTTTAGTAATTAATATTTTTTTATTTGGACTTGAAATCCAATTTGTGTTATATAGTTTTTAGTCTAGATCTTAAAACTCATTTTTATTTACGTTTAAAACTCAATTTGTCTTATAAATTTTTTATTCTTGACCTTAAAACTCGATTTTCTTTTTGTTCTTCTTTAATTTAAATTAAATATTATATATTAAAATAATTATAAAATAATTAATTTAATTTATGATTCTGGTAAAAAAATATTTTGGGATCGCCACTGAATATGAGCAGCGGTGAAACTAAATGAAGGGTTGATGATAATGATGACGATGAAAGTTGATCGTATTTTTTTCCAAAATTTACAAAGGTTGTAATAAAAATAATATATAATAAAGTTTTATATAAAAAAATTATGCATAATAAATGCAATTTCAGTAATCAACATGTTTAAATGTTTAAACGAATAAAAGATGACAATTTTTGTGTCATCTTATATTAAAAATGATTAAGTCGTTTTAGATAAATATATTATTAATTTGAAAATTAAAAAGTATGAAAATATAAAAATTAAAAATTAAAAATTAAGGGAGAAACTCAAATAAGATGTTTTGTAACTATTCTTTAGGAATTGGTATAAAAACCTCAAAACTATGAATAAGAACACCATATTTCCACACAAAAAATGAATGGATTAAATGTCGATAGATTTTTCAAAAAAAAAAATCAAAATATATTTTTAAAAAGTAAAAACTACATACATTTATGGCCTAAAATATAGGTAAAAAAAAGGTTAGGAGCGATTGTACGTGAATCATTAGGTCCTTCCAAACGTGTAGCAGAGAAGGTTGATGAAATTGTCTCAGTTTCACCGTACTTGTTGTATGGGTCTGACAATCCTGGTGCGATGATTACTTCGATTCAGTTGAACGGAGATAATTACAATGAGTGGTGCTCGGAATTGCTTAACGCACTACAAGCTAAACGAAAGTTGGGCTTTATCAATCGCACATTGAAGAAACCTGGAACTGACAGTCCTGACTTAGAAAATTGGTTAGCCGTTAACTCTATGATTATTGGATGCATCTGTGCATCCATCGCGCCAAAGGTAAGTCCATTGTGACTTACATCACTGATGCTCATTTGTTGTGGGTAAAGAGCGTGATGGTGTGTATTATTTTACGGATAGTGTCTCAGCAGAGACTCATCAAGTGGTTGGAGTTTCTGATCAAGCTTTGTGGCATCAGCGTTTGGGGCATCCGTCGTTTTCATTTTTTAAGGATTGGGCTTTGTTTTCTGGTTCTAAATTTGCTAGTTCTAGTCCTTGAGACATTTGTTTTAGAGCTAAGCAAACTCGTGAAGTTTTTTATGATAGTATGAATAAAACAACAGAATGGTTTTCCCTTATTCATGTTGACGTATGGGGTCCTTATAGAGTCCCTTCTTCTTGCAGTGCAGTATATTTTTTTAACCATAGTTGATGATTTTTCAAGAGCGGTTTGGACGTATCTATTGCTCGAGAAATCAGAAGTGAAAGATGTGTTGAAGAAGTTTCTCGCCTATGCTGAACGACAATTCAACAATTAGTTAACACAGTTCGAAGTTACAGTGAAACTGAATTCATGGTCCTTTCATTGTTCTATAAGGACCATGGAATCATTCATCAAACGTCTTACGTCGGGACTCCACAAAAAAATGGTAGGGTGGAACGAAAGCACATACATATACTTAACGTCTCTCGGGCACTATTGTTTAAGGCGAGTCTTCCTATTAAGTTTTGGGGAGAGGCTGTTCTCACTGCTGCGTATTTGATAAACCATACTACATCTTCGATTCATCAAGGGCGTATGAAATTCTTCATGGTGTTAAACCTGATTATCATCAGCTTCGTGTGTTTGGGTCTGCTTGCTATGTTCATTGGTTACATCGGGACAAAGACAAGTTTGCTCAGCGTAGTCGTTTATGTGATTTTGTTGGTTACCCTTTCGGTAAGAAAGGTTGGAAGGTTTACGATATCGAGCGAAATAAGTTTTGGTGTCTCGCGATGTTGTATTCCAAGAGAACGTGTTTTCTTTGGCTCAGTCAGCAAATTCTATGCTGGTGTCTCCTGTTCAGACCGTTGAGTGCGATGAAGATTGGTTAATCACACCTATTCCAAGGGGGAGCTCCCCAGCTCATGTTGACGTTTTGCCACCTCTGGAAACAGAACCAGAGCCTCCCTTTACTCCGTCTTCTCTTGTATCAGAATCACCTCAGTCTCTAGTTGAGGTTGAACAACCATCACTAACGCTATCTGCTCCTGCAATCTCTGCGACAGAACCTCTTGGTCGAGGACTTCGCCAAAAGACTACCTCAGTTCGCTTGAAAGATTACGTCTCTTACAATGCCAATAGTGATCTATCTTCTAATACACATCATGCTCTTCTTGCTTCCGTTGGCTCCCTTCAGCATCTTCCTTAACGGTCTCAGATTATTCACTATATCCTCTATCTGATTTTGTAACACATGCTCAGTTTTCCTCAGGACATCGAGCTTATTTGGCGGCAATTACTGCAGAAAAAGAGCCTAAGCATTTTAAGGAGGTAGTGCGTGTTAAAGTGTGGAATAATTCAATGACGACCGAGGTGGTGGCTCTTGAACTAAACACACATGGGATATTTGGCTCTTGAACTAAACACACATGGGATATTTGTGATCTCCCATCCGGTAAAAAAGCCATTGGTAGTCAATGGGTGTTTAAAGTAAAATATAATGTCGATGGTACTCTTGAACGTTACAAAGCTCGCCTTGTCATACAAGGCAACAATCAAGTCGAAGGAGAAGATTATGATGAAATATTTACTCCTATTGTTAAGATGACAACAGTTCGTACTATCTTGCGTCTTGTTGCAGCAAATAAATGGAAAGTTTACCAAATGGATGTGCAAAATGCTTTCCTCCATGGTGATCTTGAGAAGGAGGTTTATATTAAGCTCCCTCCTGGTTTTCGCCATTCTCATCCCGGCAAAGTTTGCTGTCTTCGAAAGTCCATCTATGGGATTAAGCAAGCCCTCGTTGTTGGTTCAAGAAGCTTTCACATTCTCTTCTTAAATTTGGTTTTCTTCAATTGTATGATGACTACTCGTTGTTCTGCTACTCGCATAAGGGAATGGAGCTATGTGTGTTGATTTATGTCGATGATCTTATTATTTGTGGTAACGATTCATACATGCTTGATAGACTCATAATTTATCATGTTTTCACACTCATTTAGGACAGTTTTGCATCCACTTATGTATTCATTTAGTTCTATTTGCGTTCATGTTAGAGTTAGTGAGTCTTACCTTTAAGTTTTTGCATTTTCTTGCATATTTGCTGCATTTACAGCCACTCGAACTTCAGCTCGCGTCCAGACTTGCATCGAACAGACGAGCATCGGACAACAGCCCGATGCGAGCACTTAACCAAACCAAAACCCGGGCCAAAACCCGGTTTGTTCCGGGTTGACCCGGTCCGATCACTATTCACTATAAATACATTTTTACCTAATTTTTCTGATATATCTTATGTTCTTACTTAGAAAACGTACCTCTTTGGGTTCTAAGTAATTTGTAAGACCATTTTCAAGAGTTTATGCAATTTAAGAGTTTCCCTTGTTTTAATCTTTCATCTTTCATCTTTCTAATCATGATTATCAACATTTCTTTCATAGGATTTGTGGGTTTAATCATGATTAGTGAGTAGTTTCCTTAGGATCTAGGGATGGGTTAGATTAGGGGGTTTTAAGGATTAGTCTTGATGTCTATGGTTTGATTTTCTCATTTCCCTCCTTACATAGTGATCTTAATGTTAGTTTAGCCTTGATCAAGCCAAAATTAGACCTTAAGGAATTTCACACCCACAAGGTGTTTGTTGAAATTCCCCAATTAACTAAGTAAGGGATTTACATTCCTATCTCATGATAGTGATTGCCTAGGGTGTTTATTACCATTTTAGAACTGATATTTAATGCTTGTTAGTTTCCTTTTCACAAATGAAAGTTTGATCTTGATTAGGATTGCGAATGATGTGATTATTGCCATGAAAGTGGATTAGTCTTGCTTTAGAGTTCTAAGCTTAGGGATTACATTTATTTGTGATTGATTGACATCATAGATTGGTCTTTGGTACACCCAAAATCAATAACTCCAGCATTGGATTCGTTTTAGTTATTTATTAATCACGTTTAGTAGTTAATTAATCTTTAAGTTGCTTGATTAGCTTGTTTAGTGCTTGTTTAAGGTTCTAGTTCAATTAGTTTGGTTTGTTTGCTTGATTTGATCATTTAGGGTTGATAGTTAAACAATAAAAACCGTCTAGACTTCCTTAGATTAAGAAGTTTTATGCATTCTTATTGTCACAACTTCCTCATTTGGATTGATCCTCAAGTATTACAATGATATGAGTAGTTTGAGTAATTGAAACCGAAAAATCTACTTATCAATTTGCCTACTATCAATTTGGCGCCGTTGCCATTTGGGGCTTTGTTTTGTGCATTAGGATTTTAATTCTACTTGATACTAAGCTTTATTTTTCTTTTGATCACTAATCTCTTTTGCTTGGTTTGCTCTTTGTCTCTTTAGGTGCATGAACTTGTGATCTAGAGGCCCTAATAACCTTGTTGAGCCACTAGACAACATACACAGATTGAGTAGAAGAGCCTTTGCAAGAAGAGAGCAAGAGCGTTTAGACCACATAGCACGTTTGGGTATGGAAAACCCTCAAGGTTTGGGTGGTAATGGACCACAACAAGGAGCTCAAGGGAATGAGGCTCAAGCACCTAGAATACCTCAACACCCACCACGCCAACCTAGACACATTGGGGCTGGTGATGCTCCCAACACTCATGCCACTAGACATGGTATCATCCCTCCTCCAGTTGAGACCAACAATTTTGAGATCAAGAGTGGGTTGATATCAATGGTGCAAAACAACAAGTTTCATGGCTTGGCTATGGAAGATCCTTTAGACCATTTGGATGAGTTTGATAGGATTTGTGGCATGACCAAGATCAATGGAATTTCTGAAGATGGGTTCAAGCTGAGGTTGTTTCCCTTCTCTCTTGGAGACAAAGCACATCAATGGGAGAAGAATTTTTCACAAGGTTCGATCACTTCATGGGATCAATGCAAGAAGGCTTTTCTTGCCAAGTTCTTCTCAAATACAAGGACAGCAAGGTTGAGGAATGAGATCTCTAGCTTCACTCAAAGGGCTAATGAGAGTTTTTGTGAAGCATGAGAAAGGTTCAAAGGGTATACAACACAATGTCCCCACCATGGTTTCTCGGGAGTCTCTCCTTAGCACTTTATACCGTGGTGTTCTTCCTAAGTTCAGAATGCTTTTAGACACAGCTAGCAATGGGAACTTCTTGGGCAAGGAGGTTGAAGAGGGTCTTGAGATTGTGGAGAATTTAGCTCAAAGTGATGGGAACTATGGTGAAGACTATGATAGATCTTCAAGAGGTGGTGGTGAATATAAGGAGCAAAGAAGAAGAGATGAAATCTCTCAATGAGAAGATGGACAAGCTACTTCAAGCCTCTACCAAACAAGTTCATTATGTTGGTGAATATGATGAGAATTTTGGTGCTCAACAAGAGATGGATGAGGATACACAAGAAGAGGTCAACTATGTAAGTGGCCAAGGTTTTAAAAGGGTTTCAACAACAACTATAGGAATAACAACAACCTTTCCTATAGAAGCACAAATGTGGAGAACCTACAAGATCAAGTCTACCCTCAACAAAACCAAGGCCAAGGAGCACACCAAAAGCCCTTTGTCCCTTTCAACCAAGAACAAAGTTTTATTCCCAAGCACAACTTTCAAGAGAATCAAGGGAATTTTCAGTCCAAGTAAGGTTATTTGATATACTCATAAATTAACATGTATTAGCATCCTTTTTAGATAGCTTTTGCATCCATATATGCATTCATTTAGTTACTTTTAGTCCAAATTGCATCCATATAAGAGTTTAGTAAGTTTTAGCTTAGGTTGTTGCATATTGTACATATTGAGTCTTTATTAGGTACTTTGGAGGCTTGGAGGATCTCTATGGAGAGTTGGGTGACAAGGAGGAAGAAGAGAAGGGAGCCAAAGAAGAAGTGGAAAGTTTTAGAAGTGCATCGACCTTGGTGTCGACCTACCAAGGTCGATATAGCCTGGCGGAGAAGACGGAGTGCGTGTATCGGACATTTGTATCAGACTACCAAACTCGATACAAAGCCCACCCAGAGTTTTGGAAGGAGCGTATCGGGCATTTGTGTCGGACTGCTAAGGTCGATACAAGCCTCAGCTGAAGATCGAGCCTGGCGTATCGGGTGTGTCGAGCTACTAAGCTCGACACAATCCTTGAAGAAAACTTTTAGCAGTGTATCGAGCTGCATGTCGACCTAGCAAGCTCGATACTCTGCCTGATTTTTGCCTAAAACCGGGTCAATACCCGGTTTGTTCCGGGTTGACCCGGTTCGTCCACTGTTCACTATAAATAAGAAATGACCTAATTTTTCATAATCTATCTTCAATCTTTTGTTCTTGCTTAGAAAACCTTCCCTTTTGGTTTCTATATGATTTTGTAAGACATTTTTTTGAAGTTTATGCAATTTAGTACTTGCCTCTTTTAATCTTTCATATTCTATTTCTCTAATCATGTTTATCTCTATTTCTTTCATAGGATTTGAGGGTCTAACCATGATTAGTGAGTAGTTTCATTAGGGTCTAAGGATGGGTTAGATCTAGAGTGTTTTAAGGGTTAATCTTGGTGTCTAGGATTAGATCTTCTCATTTCCCTCCTTGTTTAGTGTTCTAAATGCTAGTTTAGCCATGATCATGCTAAAACTAGGCCTTAGGGAATTTCCCACCCACAAGGTGTTTGTTGAAATTTCCCAACCAACTAAACAAGGGATTTACATTCCTAGCTCATGAAAGTGATTGTCTAGGGTGTTTATTAGAAATTTAGAACTGTTTCATAATGCTTGTTAGCTTCCTTATCACAAATGAAAGTTTGTTCTTGATTAGGATGATTAATGAAGGGATTAGTGCCATGAAAGTGGATTAGTCTAGCTTTTGAGTTCTAAGCTTCGGAATTAGCATATTATGTTATTGATTGACATCAAAGATTGATTCTTAGAACACCTTAGGTTGATAACCCCATCCTTGGATTCGTTTTAGTCTTTTGATAATCTTGATTAGTAGTTAATTAGCTTTTAATTTGCTTGATTAGTGGATTCATTGCTTAATTAAGGTGTTAGTAACTTTTGTTTGGTTTGTTTGATCACTTAGGTTGTTAGTTAAACCTCAAAACTTTATTGCTAGCTTAGATTAAGAAGTTTTATGTATTCTTATTGTCTTAACCATTTCCGTATGGATTGATCCTCAAGTACTACAATGATATGAGTAGCTTTAGTAATTGTTTAAGTACAAGGAAAAATCTACTTATCAATTTGGCGTTGTTGCCATTTGGAAATTGGTTTAAGCATTATGATTTTACATCTTCTTGAGACTAAGCTTTACTTTTCTTTGACTACTAATCTCTTTTGCGTGTACTACTATCTCTCTTTATAGGTACCAACACAACTAGAACACATTGCCTTGACAGCTTGGGTATGGATCATGCACAAGGTTAAGGTGGTAATGGTCAACCACCAAGGCGACCTACACACATTGGGGTTGGTGACTATCCTCAAACTCATACTACTCACCATGGTATTACTCCTCCCTCGGTTCATCAAAACAGTTTTGAGATCAAAAGTGGGTTGATTTCCATGGTGCAACAAAACAAGTTTCATGGGTTGGATATGAAAGATCCTCTAGACCACTTGGATGAGTTTGAGAGGATATGTAGCTTGACCAACATCAATGGCATCTCTGAAGATGGGTTCAAGTTGCGATTATTTCCTTTCTCACTAGGGAATAGAGCTCACATTTGGGAAAAGAATCTACCTCAAGGTTCAATCACTACTTGGGATCAATGCAAGAAATCATTATTGGTCAAGTTTTTCTCCAACACAAGGACAGCAAGGTTAAGGAATGAGATCTCTAGTTTCAATCAAAAGGCTAAGGAGAGTTTTTGTGAAGCATGGGAAAGATTCAAGGGTTATACTACTCAATGTCCACACCATGGATTTTCGGATGAGTCTCTCCTTAGCAACTTATACAGAGGTGTTCTTCCTAAGTATAGGATGCTACTAGACACAGCTAGCAATGGGAACTTCTTGGGAAAGGAGGTTGACGAAGGTCTTGAGCTTGTAGAGAACTTAGCTCAAAGTGACGGGAACTATGGTGATTGTGATGATAGCTCTTCGGCGAATGAGATTGCAAAGGGAGATGAAATCTCTCAATGAGAAGATGGATAAGCTACTACACGCCTCCTCAAAGCCCGTTCATTATGTTGGTGAATATGAGGATAGTTTTGGTCGTCATCAAGAGATGCATGATGGAAAACAAGAGGAGCGCAACTATGTTGGAGGCCACAGTTTCCCAATGAGTTTCACCAAACAATATTGGAACCCCACCTACAAAGATCAAGGAAGACAACAAGCCTTTGTTCCCAAGAATCATTACCAAGGGAATCAAAGCAATTACCACCAACAAGGTTTCGCCCCCCATGGAGAAGCAAGCAACTTTTTCCAACAAGAACTAGACATGAGAAGCTTGCTACAACAAATTCTTCAAGGCCAAACAAATGAGACCAATGAGATGAACAAGAAAATAGAAGATATGAGCAACAAGGTAGATTGCTCTTACAATGACCTCAATTCAAAGTTTTCAACATTGAGTTTAAAAATCCAACACTTGGAGAACAATGGAACTTCTCCAATTTTTGGATCTCAACAATGTGTCAATGCCATTACCTTGAGAAGTGGAAAAGCATTACCTTCTAGACAACCTCCATACAAAGTCAATGAGGACATTGAAGACCAAGATGGGGGGGGGGTGATCTTCCAAGATGATGAGAAAGCAGTTGTTGATGGTGAGGTACTTCAAACAGTGGGTAAAGACAAGGTCGTGGCTAAGGAAAGGGAGGTACCTACATCTTACAAGGCATCTCTTTTTGTTCCACCATCTTACAAACCCAAGCTACCATTCTCGGGTCGCTTCAAGAAGCAACTTGTGGAGAAATATAGGGCCATGTTCGACAAGCAAATGAGTAAAATCCAAGTTACAATGCCTTTAATGGATGCTTTCATGCTAGTCCCTCAATATGCCAAGTTCCTCAAAGATGCTGTTATGGAAAGGACCAAGGAGTTGCAAGGAATGGTAGTCCTCACTCATGAGTGTAGTGCCATAATTCAAAGGACGATTGTTCCAAAAAAGCTAAGCAACCCCGGAAGTTTCACTCTCCCTTGTGCTTTGTGACCTTTGGCATTCGACCACTACTTGTGTGATCTTGGTGCTAGTGTAAGTTTAATGCCACTCTCAGTTGCTAGAAGACTTGGTTTCAGTCGCTACAAGGAGTGTAGGATCTCTTTGGCGCTAGCGGATAGATCCATTAGACTCCCCATTGGCTTGCTTGAGGATTTACCGGTCATGATAGGGAATGTTGAGGTTCCCACCGATTTTGTGGTCTTAGAGATGGATGAAGAACCAAGGGATCCATTGATATTTGTGAGACCTTTCTTGGCTACTGCGGGAGCTATCATTGATGTTAGAAAAGGCAAGATTGATTTGCACTTGGGAAAGAACTTTGTGCTCAAGTATGACATCAAGGATGCTTTGAAAAAACCAACCATTGAAGGCCAAACCTTTTGGGTGGATACAATGGATAGGTTGGCGGATGAGTATTTTGAGGAGTTAGCTATGCAAGACCATCTTCAGGTGGCCTTGACAAGGGAGCATGGCGAGAATGGGTACCTACATGGAGCAAGCTTGGGAAACTTGAAGTTGGTTGATTCACATAAACCTCTAGAGGAGGAGGCTTCTTTCATAGAACTTAAGCATAAGACCAAGGGAGAATGCGTGATTGAGGAAATAAGCTCTTTGGGTATTGAGCATGAGGACAAGTCCAAGTTTGGGGGTGATTGGTGTGAGGTCAAGGCACCAAAGGTGGAGCTTAAACCTCTTCCACAAGGGCTAAGGTACGCTTTCTTAGGTCTTAATTCATCATACCCGGTCATTGTCAATGAAAACCTAAGTGAAGATGAATTATCCTCCCTTTTATGCGAGTTGAGAAAGTTTAGGAGAGCCATTGGTTATTCTTTGGATTACATCAAGGGCATATCTCCTTCTCTTTGAACACATATGATACATCTAGAAGATGAATCTATGACTTCTATAGAACATCAAAGAAGGTTAAACCCTAATTTGAAAGAAGTTGTAAAGAAAGAGATTCTCAAGTTTCTAGATGCGGGTGTTATCTATGCAATTTCGGATAGCACTTGGGTTTCACCTGTCCATTGTGTGCCCAAAAAGGGAGGAATCACTGTGGTTAAGAATGAAAAGGATGAGCTAATTCCTACTAGAACCATAACCGACCATAGGATGTGCATTGATTATAGGAAGTTGAATTTGGCCACAAGAAAAGACCATTTTCCTCTCCCTTTTATTGACCAAATGCTTGAGTGGCTTGCTAATCATCCCTTCTATTGTTTCCTTGATGGGTATAGTGGGTTCTTTCAAATACCCATTCACCCTAATGACCAAGAGAAAACCACATTCACATGCCCTTATGGTACCTTTGCATATTGAAGGATGCCATTTAGGCTATGTAATGCACCAACAACCTTCCAAAGGTGTATGATGTCTATTTTCTCTGACCTTATCGAGGAAATGGTAGAAGTGTTCATGGATGACTTTTTGTGTATGGTTGCTCTTTTGGTGTTTGTTTCTCGAATTTGTACAGGGTTTTGGAGAGATGTGAAGAGACGAATCTTGTGCTTAACTGGGAGAAATGCCATTTCATGGTTAGAGAATGAATAGTGCTTGGTCACAAGATCTCGGAGAGTGGTATTGAGGTTGATAAAGCCAAGATTGAAGTTAAGATGAGCTTAGCACCTCCAAGTAATGTGAAAGGAATAAGGAGTTTTTTTGGGTCATGCCAGGTTCTATAGGAGGTTCATCAAGGACTTCTCCAAGCAAGACCACTAACAAGGCTACTTTGCAAGGAGATCGAATTCGTGTTTGATGAAGAGTGCCTTGAAGCATTTTCGAAGATTAAGGAGGCTCTTGTGAGTGCTCCAATAGTCCAAGCACCGGATTGGGATCTTCCTTTTGAGATGATGTGTGATGCAAGTGATTATGCGGTTGGTGCTGTCCTTGATCAAAGGAAGGACAAGAAGCTTCATGTCATATACTACGCAAGTAGGACTTTGGATGATACCCAAGTGAAGTATGCAACAACTGAAAAGGAGCTTTTAGCCGTGGTGTTTGCCTTTGAGAAGTTTATAAGCTATCTAGTGGGGTCTAAGGTTGTGGTTTACACGGATCATGCAGCCCTAAGATACATATATGCAAAGAAGGACACCAACCAAGGCTCCTTAGATGGATACTTCTTCTCCAAGAGTTTGACATGGAAATAGTTGATAAAAAAAGCATTGAGAATGGTGTGGCTGATCACCTATCAAGGATGAGGATTGAAGAGCTAACTCCTATTAATGACTCTGTTTCCAAAGAGCAACTCATGATAATTAAGGTAGTTGAAGAAGGATACCACTTGGGGAAGAAGCTAGAAGAAGCCAAGAGTGTGGAGGAAAAGGGATTACCTTGGTATGCTGACTTTGTGAACTATTTGGTGTGTGGGGATGTGCCTCCTAATCTAGATGCTTACACAAAGAAGAAATTCTTTAGGGACGTGTCTCACTACTATTGGGATGAGCCCTACCTTTTCAAGAGATGCTCGGATGGCCTCTATAGCAGATGCATAGCGCAAGAGGAGAGCCCTAGTATCTTATATCATTGCCATGGATCAGTCTATGGTGGACATTTTGCTACATTTAAAACGGCAACAAAGGTGCTTCAAGCAGGGTTTTGGTGGCCAAGTTTGTTCAAGGAAGCTCATGCCTACATCTCTACATGTGAAGCATGTTAAAGAAAGGGAAACATAAGCAAAAGAGATTAGATGCCACAAAACCAATATTGGAGGTGGATTTGTTTGATGTATGGGGCATATACTTTATGGGACCTTTCCCATCCTCCTATGGCAACAAATACATCTTGGTTGCTGTTGATTATGTCTCAAAGTGGGTAGAGGCAGTAACAAGTCCCACAAATGATGCTAAGGTCGTGGTAAAGCTTTTCAAGTCCGTAATCTTCCCAAGCTTTGGAGTACCAAGGGTTGTGATAAGTGATGGTGGGAGTCATTTCATCAACAAGGTGTTTGAAGGTCTCCTCAAGAAATATGGAGTAAGGCATAAGGTTGCAACACCTTATCACCCTCAGACAAGTGGGCAAGTGGAGGTCTCTCATGGGGTCTAAATAGTCATCCGAGATTGGACGATTCTTTGGGGACTCGTCGAGCTTTGAATTTGTAGGACCTTAAGCTGCAAGTGCACAGCGTGCGTTGTAGTACTTAGGGTATCGATCCACAGGGAGGAGGTCAACTGCAAAACAGAAGAATCAGGGCAAGCAAAGACGCAAAAGGGGTTTGGGGATTGTAAGATGTTGTCACGGTTTTTGCAGAAAGAAATGGAGCAGTAATCACGCCTTATATAGAAGAGGTTGTCAATCCCTTCTATAACCAACAGAAAAAGGAAAATCAACTTAAGAACTTGTAAAAAGGAAATCAGGTGAGCAGTGCAGAAAAAGTAAATATTAAAGTGCGTAAATCTCGATTGAAAAGCAGGTGGGTGCGACACGTTGGGAATCTTCTCGGGAAATCTATGGGGTTCTAACTAGAAATCAAACTCACAAAAGTTAAGCAAACGAGACTAGGCGGTTTTCCATAAACTGATTCACTGGTTTTAACAACCTAACTCTGACAAAGATAGATTGATCTACGAATGCAAATTTTTTAGGTATACTATCGTATCATGCGACCTAAACAATCAAGCAATAAGATCAGAACAATAAACATTCACGCCACCTACATGACCACGCACAATCGTTCCAGGAATGATGTGCTCTACCCCACTAGGTCCGGATCCGAGATTCGGGGCGTTGGCCGCTCTCGAGCTCCTGCGATCAGACTCTAGTTCATGACACTATATTCATGCAATAAGAACAAGTGTGGTAAGAAAGAAAACCCTAGTCTACGGCCTAAACGATTGGTCTAATAACAGTTAATGAAATTTCCCATAGATTCCCTTAAAGAATACCCAACGAAAGTAAACTACTCAGACATGAAAGAGGAAGTAAAAATTGTGATTGATGAATGCATAACTTATATAAATCGATAGGAAACAAAGAGGGTTCAAGAAAAAATCAATCTCCCTCAAAGAACAAAGTGAAAACCACAAATCAGAGATTTGCGGCCACCAAAAGAAATCTACGAATATGTGTTTCGTCTCTCTTCTAAAAAACCCTACACAACGAGTATATATAGGTCTTCAAGTGCCCTAGGTCGTGGATTAGGTCTTGCCTTTCATAAGATGGCTGCGGGTTTAAGTTGGGCTTCAAATGGGCTCGAGAACTGCGAGTGGGATGGCCGCTCGAGCGAATGGCCGTGGCGCGGCCATCTCGGTCTTTCGGGTGCTTGACGGACCTTATTGCTTCTTCCATAGCTTGAGATCCAACTGTGGGATTGCTCTCAACCCACTTCGAGGTGAAAGGTGGCTGATAAGGCTTCCTTGTCTCCAAATATGAGCTTGATCTTGTGGTGGGAAGGCCTTCGCTTGGTGTCGAACTTTTGTCGTCGAGCACTGTTTCCGGAATTGTCCATTTTGCTCCCAAATAAGCGTCTTTTGCTAAGTTTACCTGAAAAGAGTCTTGAACAACCAAATACTTGAAACCTAGTGTTTATGCATTAAAACCTTAATGAAATGCTTATTAAAGCACTCACTTATGATAGCAAAAATGGGTAAAATATGCATGTTATCAACCCTCCCAGACTTAAATCTTTGTTTGTCCTCAAACAAAACAAAAATCTAAGTAAGGAAAAGAGGTTTTGAAAACGTGAAAACTCACTAATACTTGAGAACTCATAAGTCTAGCAATTGACCTGTTTGAGCCACGTAACTCGGAATCTAGCTTCAAGGCCTTTGGGTCTAGTTACCTTGAGCTTTTCACCCTTCCCGGATGCGCTTCAAGGTCCCTTTGAGTATTTCGAGTTTTCTCTTGTTGACCCCTTTATTCATTTAGGCGTGCGGTCTCTATCGAGGGAGTATTGGTCGACGAGACATTATACTCTTTCTTCCAAACATCTAGACAAAGACATTTTAGACACAACTCTCCTATTTTCTCTTCCCTTAGTCGATTTCTCCCTACTTTTCTAGGGTATCATTTTATTTTTTCTATCGACTTTCTTTTCTATATATATATATATTTTTTCTTTTCTTTTCTTCTTAGCTTGAGAATGATCACTTCATCGAAGCTTTCATGATGTCTGCGAACGGTCATGGTCCTTTTAGGAACTCGGGTTGCCATTCTCAAACTAAGGCTTTTCCTTCTATTTTTTTTCTTTTCTATATCAAGGGAAGATCAAAGAGAGATTGCATTGCATCTACTTAGTCATGCTAGAGTCTAAAAGAGGAGCAAAGTTCGAAGTACCTCAAGCCCCTTGACGAGAAGATATGATTAAATAGGTGCGGAGTCAACGCAAGATCCTTCGAGTACTCTAGAGATTAGAACTTTCTCCGTTGGAATGATCCACTCGCAATGTTCAACTTAGTAAACCTTGCTTCTAAACCCGTGAAAATGGTCATTAAGGTTCCTTGTTCGAAGTGACTTGTACCTAGCAAAGTTCATAGTTTCCGACTAAAAGAAAAAAAAGTTTTGAATCTATAAAATGACTCAATAAATGATGTAGGTATGCATAAGACTCATCAAATAAAATTAAAGTTAGTAATATAAGAACCCCCCCCCCCCAGACTTAAAACAAATTGTCCCCAGTTTGTTTAAATCGAGTTGAGGTGAAAAAGATAGGTAAATTCAAGTACAAGCTTGTGAAGATTTACTTGAAAGTGGCTATGGGGTTTGGTATGGGTGGATGGGCGTGTGGTATGATTGAGCTAAGGACTTAATCATTCTCCTTATGTCCCTGCTTTGAATCGATTTGATTGAACAAAAGAAATCGAAAATTTAGCTCGAAGGAAATGTATTACGCGGTTGAGCTTCCTTGCTTCGGATGGTGGTGGTGGGCGTGTGGTGGTGATGTTGGCGGCTGATGATGATAATTATTATTGGGGCATGCCTTTGTTGAGAAGAACAGGTACCCCGGTTGTTGAGTACTCGTCTTTGTTCCTCGACCTTTGTAGAACACCGTGAATGAGAGATGGAATATCTTCCGTCCTTGTGTCTTGGAGATTACGTCACCTCAGAAACTTGATGTTTGGGTCTATGCTGGCCTATCCAGTGATCTGTTTGGGATCCCGGAAGACAGGTGTTGCTAGTTTGAACTTCAATGCCATATGAAATCCTTACTTGGCTTCGGTAAAGGTCTTGGTCGCGGAAGAGAGAAGCTAGTCTTCGGGAACTTTCCTCTTCGTGGTTTGGTGAAGGCAGTTGCATCTTCTTCCTTCTAGAGCTTGGCCAACGGTTTTCATCCTCTAGAACCGTCATATTCTTCTTCGTCTTCGTGGATACATGTCTGTTGATCGTGCATGATGAAGTAGAATGAGAGAGATGGATCATTGACTTAACTTGACTTGGATGGAGTCTTGTCTTGTCTCGCTGTCTTTGATGCAACAACAATGTGCCGCGGTTGTGGAAGTGATATTTGCGGTTTTTAGGACGTGTTCAGGCCATTGAATCAGGAGGAAGCTTGAAAGGCTTGACACATGTTGAAGGAGGTTCGGTTTGGTGAAGTCGGGATGGGGAAAGTTTCAGACGAAGGCTGGCCGCGCGATCAGGCACGTCCTCTCCGCGCCATCATGGCTCATGACGCGGCCAGGCTCCTTCTGGCCGGCCCACGGGCAGTTCGTCGCCCGGTGAGTGTTCTTCGAAACTCCCTCTTCATATTTTTGGTCTTTTCCTAGTTTTTCTGATTTTTTTTTTTTTGTGCTTCTCTTGGTTTTCTGATTTTTTTTTGCTTTAGGAGTTTATGAAAATGATGTAAACTAAGAAGAAACCAAAACTAAAGATTAGTATGGTTAAAGAGATGAGAAAGAGAATACCTAAAATAGGTTGTCTCCCATTGAGCCGCTCTTGTTTAAACTCTTTTACCTAGACTTTGGTAGTTTGGGAGCTTAGTTGGAGGTTGGGCTCGACCTTAGGCAAGGTCTTTTTGCCTTCTGTGTGGCTTCCTCTGTTAAAGGTTCCTCGAGTCTCTCCATGATAGCATCTTCATCCTTTTCGAGAAGATGTTTCTCGCCTCGGGTCTTCCCTGAGTTTCGAGTTTCTTTCCCAGCTCTCGCAAATTTGTAGAGATAAAGTATCTCCTGCGTAGTCTCATCACTTTTGTGGAAGTAATACCTGATCAAATGCTCCTTCCATGCCGTGGCGAAAAGTAGTCTCCGAAGGTAGACTTTCTACTACCTTTTCGAATTCCGCAAGATCTTCTCTGCTAATCAGGTCGCGAGTCCTCCCGACTTTCTTGTATATGTGGACGTCCATGATCCTAGTCGTGGTGGTATTGAATCTCGCTTGCATGAAGTGGCATTTGATGATGCCTACGTCTTCACTGCTATCCTTGAAGTATTCCTTCAAATCTCCCCTTTTCCATGCTTCCTCGAAGCTAACATATATCGGGATCTTCCTTGCCTTCTCATGGAACTTGATGAGTTTTTCTCTTTGATGAGACCTTTGAATCGCGACTCCTTCTGGACCCTCTTGCCGTTTGATCGGCAGGTCAGGGCTATGCATCGTGACAGCTTCAGAGGCGCCCCTTTATAGTTTGAACATGAGGATGTTCGGCGCGGTAGATTGTTCGAGAAGGTGAACTCGTTACGGGCATGGCGTCTTCGCGCCTTGCTATGGACCGGGTGATCGCGTTACAAGGTGCGATGATGATTTGCTTAAGCTTCACGCGCGACCGGTGCCTTGGGGTTACGTCTTCATTACTTGAAGAATCAGAGGTTTCTTCATGCTCTTTCGTGGGGGAACTCACGACTCTCTTAAAAGAGGGTAGCATGTTGATGAGCTCATGTTGGCCTCTGGAGAGTCTTTCGAATTTGTCACCGCTTCTTTCTAGCTCCAAGGCAATGCCCTCGATTGCCCTGCTGTTACTGCTGGCTTGGCTCTTGATTGATAGGCGGCCTTCCCTTGCCTCCTCAATCTATCTCCCGAGATGATCTTTGACTTCATCTAGGGCTTCCTTAGTTTCTTCGAGCTCGCAGCCGTATCCTCGGATTCTCCGTCTGATCTGAGCCAGGTTGTTGTCATGGCATCCTAGCTTTTCTTCCATCTTTAGAAGTTTGTTTCGGTCCCTTGAAGCTTGAGCCTTAAGTTTCTTGACTTGATCTGCGACGTCTTGCACCTTGTAAGATATCTCAGCTTGCATCGAATCGACCCGGGAATGGAAAGTCTTCTCGGACTCGGCTCCGCGATCCGTGAGGATTTTTGCTAGCTCCGTAAGCTGGTTCAATCGCTGATGCAGGAAGAGAGGTGGGAACCTTTGGTCGTGATGAGAAGGGACAGAAATCTGGTGATGAGAACTCTCGTCCTCGTCTCGAGCCAGGGGTGCAGATTCTTCTTCAAACGTGAAGTGTTCTTGGGGTGGCGTCAGAGGTGGTCTCCGAAGATGGTGCAGTAGTTCTGCCGGTAGGCGTGCGTTAGGAGGCATGTAAGGATCTATCCTTGCACTCTCCATGGTGTAGTGGTTCCTGAAACTCATAGAAAGTAATCTAGAAGTTAGAGAAAAAGAATGTCTTTGAGTTGTGATCCTGACCTTTGTTTTGGACAGCGAAACGCAACCTCCCCGGTAACGGCGCCAAAAGCTTGATGGGGTCTAAATAGTCGTCCGAGATTGGAGGATTTCTTTGGGGACTCGTCGAGCTTTAAATTTGTAGGACCCTAAGCTGCAAGTGCACAGCGTGCATTGTAGTACTTAAGGTATCGATCCACTGGGAGGAGGTCAACTGCAAAACAGAAGAATCAGAGCAAGCAAAGACGCAAAAGGGGTTTGGGGATTGTAAGATGTTGTAACGGTTTTTGCAGAAAGAAATGGAGCAGTAATCACGCCTTATATAGAAGAGGTTGTCAATCCCTTCTATAACCAACAGAAAAAGGAAAATCAACTTAAGAACTTGTAAAAAGGAAATCAGGTGAGCAGTGCAGAAAAAGTAAATATTAAAGTGCGTAAATCTCGATTGAAAAGCAGGTGGGTGCGACACGTTGGGAATCTTCTCGGGAAATCTATGGGGTTCTAACTAGAAATCAAACTCACAAAAGTTAAGCAAACGAGACTAGGCGGTTTTCCATAAACTGATTCACTGGTTTTAACAACCTAACTCTGACAAAGATAGATTGATCTACGAATGCAAATTTTTTAGGTATACTATCGTATCATGCGACCTAAACAATCAAGCAATAAGATCAGAACAATAAACATTCACGCCACCTACATGACCACGCACAATCGTTCCAGGAATGATGTGCTCTACCCCACTAGGTCCGGATCCGAGATTCGGGGCGTTGGCCGCTCTCGAGCTCCTGCGATCAGACTCTAGTTCATGACACTATATTCATGCAATAAGAACAAGTGTGGTAAGAAAGAAAACCCTAGTCTACGGCCTAAACGATTGGTCTAATAACAGTTAATGAAATTCCCCATAGATCCCCTTAAAGAATACCCAACGAAAGTAAACTACTCATACATGAATGAGGAAGTAAAAATCGTGATTGATGAATGCATAACTTATATAAATCGGAAACAAAGAGGGTTCAAGAACAAATCAATCTCCCTCAAAGAACAAAGTGAAAACCACGAATCAGAGATTCGCGGCCACCAAAAGAAATCTATGAATATGTGTTTCGTCTCTCTTCTAAAAAACCCTAAACAACGAGTATATATAGGTCTTCAAGTGCTCTAGGTCGTGGATTAGGTCTTGGCTTGCATAATACGGCTGCGGGTTTAATTTAGGCTTCAAATGGGCTCGGGAACTGCGAGTGGGCTGGCCGCTCGAGCGATTGGTCGTGGCGCAGCCACTGGTCGTCTGGATCGGCCATGGTGCGGCCATCTTGGTCTTCCGGGTTCTTTGACGGACCTTCTTGCTTCTTCCATAACTTGAGATCCAACCGTGGGATTGCTCTCAAACCAGTTCGAGGTGAAAGACAGCTGATAAGGCTACCTTGTCTCCAAATATGAGCTTGATCTCGTGGTGGGAAGGCCTTCATTTGGTGTTGAACTTCTGTCCTCAGGCACTGTTTCCGGAATTGTCCATTTTGCTCCCAAATAAGCGTCTTTTGCTAAGTTTACCTGAAAAGAGTCTTGAACAACCAAATACTTGAAACCTAGTGTTTATGCATTAAAACCTTAATGAAATGCTTATTAAAGCACTCACTTATGATAGCAAAAATGGGTAAAATATGCATGTTATCAGTCTCCAATAGAGAGATCGAAGCCATTCTAGAGAAGTCAGTTGGTGCTACAAGGAAGGATTGGTCCTCCAAGCTAGCTGACGCGCTTTGGGCGTATAGAACGGCTTTCAAGACACCTATTGGGAAGTCACCATTCTCTCTTCTCTATGTCACTTACCCGTGGAGCTTGAGTATAAGGCGTTGTGGGTGATTAATCTCCTAAACTTTGATATCAAGACCGCTAAAGAGAAGAGGTTGATCAATCTCCAAGAACTAGATGAGATTCGCTTGGAAGCCTTTGAGAGCTCAAAGGTCTACAAGGAAAGGACCAAGGCATTCATTGACAAGAAGCTGAGACCAAAGGGATTCAAGGTTGGAGATAGAGCGTTGTTATACAACTCTCGGTTGAAGTTGTTCCCGAGAAAGTTAAAGTCTAGTTGGTCCGACCCTTTCACAATCAAGGAAGTCTTATCCTATGGGGCATTCATACTCTTTGGTCAAGGGGGTGGAGAGTTTATTGTTAACGGCCATAGACTGAAGACGTACTTGGGTAGTGGCACGGTTGAAGAGGCAAAGACCATTCCTCTTCAAGATCCTCCACAAGCCTAAGGGTTTGAAAAGTCGAGCTAATAGACGTTAAACAAGCGCACTTGCGAGGCATTCCCATGTCTATCTTTGTACATATTTGCACCTTTCATTTCAATAATGTGTTTTCTAGTGATTGTGGATGACAGGTTTTGAATCAAGGAAGTTGGGACGAGAGCAATAAGCTTGTATCAAGCTGTGTAAGCTCGATACAGACTTCACAGTGATCTCGGAGGCTACGTATCGGACGTTTGTATCGAGCTAGCAAGCTCGATACAAACTCAACCGGGAAATTTCAACCAGCGTATCGGACGTTCGTATCGAGCTACTAAGCTCGATACAGTCCTAAAACGCGCGTCTGCAAGTGTATCGAGCTATGTATCGAACTACTAAGCTCGATACACTCCTTTTCCAGGTAAGTCAAATGGGTTGACCGGTTTAATTCACTCACATTAAACCGGGTTTGCCCTCCTTCTTCCCCAAAATCGCGAGCAGACCCATTTCTTCACTCACTCTCGGTTTTCGCCTCTCTCCCTCTATTCTCAAGCAAATTTTGTGATTTCAAGTGTCATTAGCTCGAATCCTTGTGCTGCATTGAGTCTTATCTCAAATTTCTGTTTACCATCTCGTTTATCAACAAGGTAAACGATCTTGAAACCAAATTTTCTTCCTTTTGCTAAAATGGTGGAAAATTTGAGGAACTATGTGTTAGGATGTTGTAATTGATGGTTTAGGGATTGAGCATTGTTTGATTATCGTTAAGGAGTAGATTTCGAGTGTCATACTAGGATTTCCATGGATGATTTTCAAAAATTTGGTATCTAGGGTTCATAGTGCGAAAATCAAATTATCCTCTTAAACCTTGGTAGATTTTGGAATTTCCACTTGCATTAGCTTGCATTAACCATTCCTATAGATTGCAAATCGCTAGCACTCGGAATTATGCAACTCGAACTTTTGCAAAAATTATGTGTTTCCCCAAATTTTTGGTAAGTGTGAAATTTGATGAGAATCCGAAAATCGGAGCGTTAATTCCTACTAAAAGCTTGCTTGATGCATTGTTCACTTGATAAAAACTTGTTGCTAATGCCAAATTCAATCCTTGCTTGTCTTATAGGTGGAGCTTGGTACTCGGCACGACGAGGAGCGGATTTGGCAAGTTGGACTTCCGAAGAGAAAAGGGCTAAACCGAGGTTTGAGAGAATGCACTTTGAGCCTACCAAATTTGCGAGCAGAGCCTTCTTACAAGGGATCGGGATGTTAAGCACTTTCGATGATCTCCTTGGTAGGATGGAGCTCCCTTGTTTAGCAACAATGGACTGCCCCACAAACCCGGAAGCCACTATGCATTTCCTCTCAACGGTGAATTTCTCCTATGAAGACCCGAGTTCTCCATCACCATCGACAGGTAGGTTGACGTTCAAAGTCAGGGGAATCACCTACAACCTATCCGTGCAAGAGCTATGCCAAGCCTACAACTTCAATGATGAGGCGCACCTCGTGGACTTCCTGCAATTCGAGTCAGCTCGGTCTCTGTGGAACCTAATAGGTGAAGGGAACTTTAGGAGCAACAAAGTCAAGATCGCAAGGGTGAGGAATCCCTTGTTTAGATACACGCTCCAACTCCTTGCCAACACACTCTCTTGAAGAACCACATCCGCTACGATATCGGAGAACGAGCTTTGCTTCCTTTTCCAAGGGGTGAAGGAGACCATGTGGGATGAGGGTTGGCTAACGGGAAACTTAGAGGACCCGGTGGATGATAATTTTGGAGAAGATGTGAATTACGGGTGCATCTTGGCTTCTTCACTAATGAAGTACAAGGCTTGGGCGTTGATGTCTCGGCTGTGCTCGATCTACATAGGAGGTTTTCTCACCCCTCTTTTCACCAAGGTCGGGGTTGACTTGTAATCATTTGAAGCGTGCGTGGATCGAGCTTACATGGACCACAACTACATGGGGGGCATAGGTTGCGGACCTCCTCTAGTTATGGGCACGTTTGCCCATCACTTCACCGACAAAGAGAATAAGAAAAGGGACTATATTTCCCAAACCCGAATGTGGAGCTAATGGGTAGCCTTGGAAGCATGGAGTTTTTGCCATCCGAAGAGGAGTGCTACATGGCCTTGGGAAGCACGTCTGCAATTCCAATCTCCATAGACTCCTCCTCCTCGTCCTCCTCCTCCTCTTCACAATTTTGAGGTACCTCCACCTTGTATATATTTCTTTTACCTTTTCATTTTGTGTTTGTCATGATTGATTAAGATCTCCTCTAAACTTTTATTACACAAGGGACTGTGTAATTTAAGTTTGGGGGAGAGGTTGAGAGATTTGACATTGTGTTTTGTGAGTCTTATTTTCCTTTTATGCATTTTGAGTCTCATGCATTCACTTAAGGTATAGAAAAACCAAAAAAATTAAAAATTTTGAAAATTTTCCATAAAAAAAAAGAAAATCATTTAGATGTTGCATTTGCATTTTAGGATTGAGTCTAGTTGCATTACATGTAGGAATTGCATTCATATGCATTGGGAGCAATGATGAGCTAATCCTTGTAGAATGCCAACTCATGTAATCAATTCAATGCCCTAGTTAGTAGTTCTTTGTTGCATTTGAACAAATCATGAAAGTAAGGAAGAACCATGCTAGGACCACTTCACTTGCCACTAGATTTTGGTCGAAATAGGGCCTTGAAATTGATAGCCAACTCTACTCACTTGAACCGAAATTAGACATCTAAATATCATGCCTTGCATTGAAAGTGAATTCATGGATATTAAACATACTTGAGCTTTCTTACTCACTTTACCACTCCCTTGCTAGCTCAAGTAGTATTCCCACCCTATCTTACCTCTCTAAAAGCCAAATGTTCTAGTGATATTGATTGTGAGGCCTTATTTTGATTAAACTTAGCATAAAGTGTTAGGTTTGAGACGACAAGTTTAGGCTCTCATGTAGATTCTAGCTCTCACATATCGAGGCTAGTTTTAGGCTTAGGATTTGGGGTATGGGTCACGGTATTGATTGGTGTTTTGGAATGGATTGTATGCTTGTATTTTAGCATGATGAGTTGTAGAAAGAGATTAGAAAGAAAGTGAATGAAAGAGGCTTGGTGGAAGATAAGGGAAGCATAGTTTGAAAAGGTGGATCTTGTGTTTGAAAAGAAAAAGTATAGCTCTGAGTTTAAAAGGGAATTGGGTAGCCTCATGAAAAGAAAAGAAAAAAATCAAAAGAGGATAAAAGGCCAAAGAAAGAGAAAAGGGCTACCTAGGAATAAAAAGAAGAGCTAAGTTATTAAAATATCACACCATTAGCTATTAGTTAAAGGTTCAAGAAATTTCCTCTTAAGTGCTATAAAAAGAAGAAGTGGTTTATGAGATTCATGGCTTTAGCAAGGCACAAAGAGCTTTGGAAGGAAAAGGCAGCTCTAGAGGGTTGAGTGAGCTTAGAAGAGAATGAATGAGTGGGGTTAAGACCATTGATAGCATTATGGGTAGATGAGAGTCTAGTCTTGTATGCATCACTTGTCTTTTACCTTTAGCATTATGCATAAAGTTTAATCCTCTTTGAGTGAAACCCTTATGCGAATTTGAAGTCACATGAATTGAGATCATTTTCATCTCAAAGCCTAGTCCCTTAGTGATGCAGGAGACGGTTAACAAGATATTTTCCTATTTTAGTGTTTTTCTTTTCTAATTAGGATTCTAGTAATTTTCCTATTTTATGCATTAGACTTTCTCTATAAATAGAGACCCTAGGTTGTATGTTTTGGAGATAACTTTTATTCATAATTTTCAATCAAAGTCTTGAGTTTTCAAGCTTTACCTTTCTGGTGGATTCCAGAGCTTTTTCTTCAAGTTTGTCGCTTGCAAACTTGAGTATTCAATTCCAAGACTAACGCTTGTTGTCTTGGTGCATTCCGACTGCGTCACTTAGCCAAATGAATTCACTAGCATTGCATTGTCATGATTCACGGTTTGCAATTTAATGAATGTTAAAGAGTTGGTTTGATAGGGAGGCATATCTAGATTGAGGTTTTAGTGCATTTGATTGTTGAGATGAGCATGGCTAGCTCTTTTGGAGTAGGATGAATTCAAATGCACCTTAGAATTAAGAACTAGGACATTGAGTTGATTGTATTTGTTGGCATTTTTGGATGATGAGCTCCCACCTTTAAACCTCTCTCTTAGGTTTGTCATGTTTGTTTGCTTGAAGGCAAACAAAAGGCAAGTTTGGGGGAGTTGATATACTCATAAATTAGTATGTTTTAGCATCTTTTTTAGATAGCTTTTGCATCCATATATGCATTCATTTGGTTACTTTTAGTTCAAATTGCATTCATATTATAGTTTAGTAAGTTTTAGCTTAGGTTGTTGCATATTGTACATATTGACTCTTTAGTAGGTACTTTGGAGGCTTGGAGGACCTCTATGGAGAGTTGGGTGACAAGGAGGAAGAAGAGAAGGGAGCCAAGCAAGAAGCGGACAAGTTTTAGAAGTGCATCGACCTTGGTGTCGACCTACCAAGGTCGATATAGCCTGGCAGAGAAGACGGAATGCGTGTATCGAGTATTTGTATCAGACTACCAAGCTCGATACAAAGCCCACCCGGAGTTTTGGAAGGAGCGTATCGGGCATTTGTGTCAGACTGCTAAGGTCGATACAAGCCTCAGCCGAAGATCGAGCCTGGCGTATTGGGTATTTGTGTCGAGCTACTAAGCTCGACACAATCCTTGAAGAAAACGTTTAGCAGCGTATCGAGCTGCATGTCGACCTAGCAAGCTCGATACGCTGCCTGATTTTTGCCTAAAACTGGGTCAATACCTGGTTTGTTCCGGGTTGACCCGGTTCGTACACTGTTCACTATAAATAGGAAATAACCTAATTTTTCCTAATTTATCTTTAATCTTTTGTTCTTTCTTAGAAAACCTTCTCTTTTGGTTTCTAAGTGATTTTGTAAGACATTTCTTTGAAGTTTACGCAATTTAGTACTTGCCTCTTTTAATCTTTCATCTTATATCTCTCTAATCATGTTTATCTCTATTTCTTTCATAGGATTTGAGAGTCTAACCATGATTAGTGAGTAGTTTCATTAGGGTCTAAGGATGGGTTAGATCTATTGTGTTTTAAGGGTTAATCTTGATGTCTAGGATTAGATCTTCTCATTTCCCTCCTTGTTTAGTGTTCTAAATGCTAGTTTTGCCATGATCAAGTTAAAACTAGGCCTTAGAGAATTTCCCACCCACAAGGTGTTTGTTGAAATTCCCCAACCAATTAAATAAGGGATTTACATTCCTAACTCATGAAAGTGATTGTCTAGGGTGTTTATTAGCAATTTAGAACTGTTTCATAATGCTTGTTAGCTTCCTTTTCACAAATGAAAGTTTGTTCTTGATTAGGATGATTAATGAAGGGATTAGTGCCATGAAAGTGGATTAGTTTAGCTTTTGAGTTCTAAGGTTAGGGATTAGCATATTATGTTATTGATTGACATCAAAGATTGATTCTTAGAACACCTTAGGTTGATAACCCCATCCTTGGATTCATTTTAGTCTTTTGATAATCTTGATTAGTAGTTAATTTGCTTGATTAGTGCATTCATTGCTTAATTAAGGTGTTAGTAACTTTTGTTTGGTTTGTTTGATCACTTAGGTTGTTAGTTAAACCTCAAAACTTTATTGCTAGCTTAGATTAAGAAGATTTATGCATCCTTATTGTCTTAACCATTTCCATATGGATTGATCCTCAAGTACTTACAATGACATGAGTGGGTTTGAGTAATTGTTAAGTCTCACCAAGAAACCGCTTATAAGAAATTCCCTAAGGCCTAGTTTTACTTTAATCATGACTAAACTTGCATTTAAAACACTAAACAAAGAGGGAAATGAAAGAATCTAATAATAGACATCAAGATCAATCCATAAAACACCCTAAATCTAACCCATCCTTAGATCCTAATGAAACTACTCACTAATCATGATTAGACCCTCAAATCCTATGAAAGAGATGAAAATAAAAATGATTAGAGAGATATAAATGAAAGATTAAGAAAGAATAAACACTAAATTGCATAAACTTAATAAAATGTTTTACAAAATCACTTAGAAACCAAAGATGAAGGTTTTCTAAGCAAGAACAAAATATTAAAAAATACTTGGGAAAAATTAGGTTATTTCCTATTTATAGTGAACAGTGGACGAACCGGGTCAACCCGGAACAAACCGGGTATTGACCCGGTTTAAGGCTGACAATCGGGCAGCGTATCGAGCTTGCTAGCTCGATATGCAGTTCGATACGCTGCTAAAGAACTTCTCGAAAGCTTGTGTCGAGCTTGGTAGCTCGATATGATATCTCGATACGCCATCTTCAGAACTTCTGCTGCCTTCGTATCGAGCTTAGTAGCTCGATACAAATGTCTGATACGCTACTTCCAAAACTTCGGGTAGATTCGTATCGAGCTACCAAGCTCGATACAGATGTCTGATACGCTCCTCTCGTTCTTCCAGCCAGGCCGTATCGAGCTTGGTAGTTCGATACCGAGCTCGATACACTTCTAAAGATTGTCTGCTTCTTGTTTGGCCAACTTCTCTTCCTTCCCTTTGTCATCCATCTCTCCATAAGGGTCCTCCAGGCCTCTAAAACACCTAATAAGGACTCAATATGTACAAACATGCAACTTCCTAAGCTAAAACTCACTAAACTCTATTATGAATGCAAATGGGACTAAAAGTGGCGAAATGAATGCAAAAGAGGATGTAAAACTATCCTAAATGAGAGCTAAATCATGCTAAATAATGAGTATATCAACTCCTCCAAACTTGCCTTTTACTTGCCCTCAAACAAACAAACATNCTTTGCATTGATTAAGGAGAAGCTTTGTACTGCTCCAGTATTAGCATTACCGGATTTTGATAAAGTGTTTCAAGTGGAGTGTGACGCAAGTGGCGTGGGAATAGGGGCTGTATTATCACAAGAGAAGCGACCTGTAGCTTTCTTTAGTGAAAAGCTAAGTGAAGCACGTCAGAAGTGGAGTACTTATGATCAGGAGTTCTACGCTGTGTTTCGAGCTTTAAGACAATGGGAGCACTATCTGGTTCAGCGTGAGTTTATACTTTTTACGGACCATCAAGCTCTTAAATTTCTTCACAGCCAAAAGGTGATCAATAAGATGCATGCTCGATGGGTTAGTTTTCTGCAAAAATTCCCTTTCATCATACAACACAAGTCGGGAACACTTAATAAGGTTGCAGATGCTTTGAGTAGAAGGGCTTCCTTATTAACTACCTTAGCACATGAGATTGTGGGTTTTGAGTTCTTAAAGGATTTGTATGAACAAGATGATGAATTCAAGGAATTGTGGGTCAAGTGTTGCAAGAAGCATCCTTCGGCTGATTTCCATGAACGTGACGGCTATCTTTTTAAAGGAGATAGGCTTTGCATTCCTTGTTCTTCTCTGCGCGAGAAGCTGATACGAGATTTACATGGTGGTGGTCTTAGTGGTCATTTGGGACGAGACAAGACAATCGCAAGCTTAGAGGAAAGGTATTATTGGCCGCATCTTAGGAAGGATGTTGGAGCTATTGTTCGGAGGTGTTATATATGTCAGATTTCTAAGGGTCAATCTCAGAATACGGGTCTTTATATGCCATTATCTGTTCCTGACGACATCTGGCAGGATCTATCGATGGATTTTGTGTTGGGATTACCACAGACTCAACGTGGTGTGGATTCTGTCTTTGTTGTTGTTGACAGGTTCTCCAAAATGACTCACTTCATTGCTTGTAGAAAGACCGCAGACGCAACCAACATAGCCAAATTATTCTTTCGAGAAATTGTGCGTCTCCATGGAGTTCCTAAATCAATAGTTTCAGACAGAGATACCAAGTTTCTCAGTCATTTCTGGATTACATTATGGAGGATGTTTGGAACAAGTTTGAAGAGAAGCTCTACGGCTCATCCGCAGAGTGATGGACAAACTGAGGTGACAAACAGGACGTTGGGCAATATGATACGAAGCGTTTGTGGTGATAAACCAAAACAGTGGGATCTCGCTTTGCCACAGGTGGAATTCGCATACAACATGGCTGTGCATTCAGCTACAGGGAAGTCACCATTTTCCTTGGTGTATACCTCTGTTCCGAAGCATGTGGTCGATTTAGTTCCATTACCGAAAGCTCCTGGGGTTAGTGCGTCAGCTGAGGCAATGGCTAAAGACATTCTGGAAACTAAAGAAGCAGTTCGAGCAAGATTGGAAGCAACTGGGCAAAAGAATAAAAGGGCTGCAGATAAACGTCGCAGGCTCAAGGTTTTCAAAGAAGGAGATGAAGTAATGGTGTTTCTCAGAAAAGAAAGGTTTCCAGTTGGTACTTATCGCAAGCTTCAGCCTTGCAAGTATGGTCCATTCAAGATATTGAAGACACTCAATGACAATGCTTATGTGGTGGATCTTCCCGACGACATGAACATCTCTCATACGTTCAATGTAGCTGACATTTATGAGTATCATGCCGATTGTGTTCTTTATCCAGATGAGAACTCGGGGTCGAGTTCTTTGGAGGTGGAGGAGACTGATGCAGGAGACGGTTAACAAGATATTTTCCTATTTTAGTGTTTTCCTTTTCTAATTAGGATTCTAGTAATTTTCCTATTTTATGCATTAGACTTTCTCTATAAATAGAGACCCTAGGTTGTATGTTTTGGAGACAACTTTTATTCATAATTTTCAATCAAAGTCTTGAGTTTTCAAGCTTTACCTTTCTGGTGGATTCCAGAGCTTTTTCTTCAAGTTTGTCGCTTGCAAACTTGAGTATTCAATTCCAAGACTAACGCTTGTTGTCTTGGTGCATTCCGACTGCGTCACTTAGCCAAATGAATTCACTAGCATTGCATTGTCATGATTCACGGTTTGCAATTTAATGAATGTTAAAGAGTTGGTTTGATAGGGAGGCATATCTAGATTGAGGTTTTAGTGCATTTGATTGTTGAGATGAGCATGGCTAGCTCTTTTGGAGTAGGATGAATTCAAATGCACCTTAGAATTAAGAACTAGGACATTGAGTTGATTGTATTTGTTGGCATTTTTGGATGATGAGCTCCCACCTTTAAACCTCTCTCTTAGGTTTGTCATGTTTGTTTGCTTGAAGGCAAACAAAAGGCAAGTTTGGGGGAGTTGATATACTCATAAATTAGTATGTTTTAGCATCTTTTTTAGATAGCTTTTGCATCCATATATGCATTCATTTGGTTACTTTTAGTTCAAATTGCATTCATATTATAGTTTAGTAAGTTTTAGCTTAGGTTGTTGCATATTGTACATATTGACTCTTTAGTAGGTACTTTGGAGGCTTGGAGGACCTCTATGGAGAGTTGGGTGACAAGGAGGAAGAAGAGAAGGGAGCCAAGCAAGAAGCGGACAAGTTTTAGAAGTGCATCGACCTTGGTGTCGACCTACCAAGGTCGATATAGCCTGGCAGAGAAGACGGAATGCGTGTATCGAGTATTTGTATCAGACTACCAAGCTCGATACAAAGCCCACCCGGAGTTTTGGAAGGAGCGTATCGGGCATTTGTGTCAGACTGCTAAGGTCGATACAAGCCTCAGCCGAAGATCGAGCCTGGCGTATTGGGTATTTGTGTCGAGCTACTAAGCTCGACACAATCCTTGAAGAAAACGTTTAGCAGCGTATCGAGCTGCATGTCGACCTAGCAAGCTCGATACGCTGCCTGATTTTTGCCTAAAACTGGGTCAATACCTGGTTTGTTCCGGGTTGACCCGGTTCGTACACTGTTCACTATAAATAGGAAATAACCTAATTTTTCCTAATTTATCTTTAATCTTTTGTTCTTTCTTAGAAAACCTTCTCTTTTGGTTTCTAAGTGATTTTGTAAGACATTTCTTTGAAGTTTACGCAATTTAGTACTTGCCTCTTTTAATCTTTCATCTTATATCTCTCTAATCATGTTTATCTCTATTTCTTTCATAGGATTTGAGAGTCTAACCATGATTAGTGAGTAGTTTCATTAGGGTCTAAGGATGGGTTAGATCTATTGTGTTTTAAGGGTTAATCTTGATGTCTAGGATTAGATCTTCTCATTTCCCTCCTTGTTTAGTGTTCTAAATGCTAGTTTTGCCATGATCAAGTTAAAACTAGGCCTTAGAGAATTTCCCACCCACAAGGTGTTTGTTGAAATTCCCCAACCAATTAAATAAGGGATTTACATTCCTAACTCATGAAAGTGATTGTCTAGGGTGTTTATTAGCAATTTAGAAATGTTTCATAATGCTTGTTAGCTTCCTTTTCACAAATGAAAGTTTGATCTTGATTAGGATGATTAATGAAGGGATTAGTGCCATGAAAGTGGATTAGTTTAGCTTTTGAGTTCTAAGGTTAGGGATTAGCATATTATGTTATTGATTGACATCAAAGATTGATTCTTAGAACACCTTAGGTTGATAACCCCATCCTTGGATTCATTTTAGTCTTTTGATAATCTTGATTAGTAGTTAATTTGCTTGATTAGTGCATTCATTGCTTAATTAAGGTGTTAGTAACTTTTGTTTGGTTTGTTTGATCACTTAGGTTGTTAGTTAAACCTCAAAACTTTATTGCTAGCTTAGATTAAGAAGATTTATGCATCCTTATTGTCTTAACCATTTCCATATGGATTGATCCTCAAGTACTACAATGATATGAGTAGCTTGAGTAATTGTTTAAGTACAAGGAAAAATGTACTTATCCACCGGGTTTTGCACAACAAGGACAAGCAAGCACCTCATCACCACAAGATTTGGATATGCGAAGCATGCTCCAACAGATTCTACAAGGCCAAGCCAATGGGGCAATGGAAATGAGCAAGAAAATGGCAGAGATACACAACAAGGTGGATTGCTCTTACAATGATCTCAACCAAAAGTTTGAGACCTTGAACTCCAAGTTTAAACAGATGGAGAAGCAAGGGAATGCTTCAACATCTCGAACTCAAGGCACCTTATCCGGTAAATTCGAGCCAAATCCCAAGGAGTACATCAATGCCATCACATTGAGAAGTGGTAAAGAACCTCCTTCTAGAGAGCTACCTTCTACACTCAACGAGGACATTGAGAAACAAGATGGGGAGGTGATCACTCAAAATGAAGAAAATGTGGTTGTTGATGATTTTGTGGTTCAAAGGGAAGGCAAGGAGAAAGTTGGGGAGAAGTTGAGAGAGACACATATTTCTTACAAGGAGAGTCATTTTGTTCCACCACCATACAAGCCAAAGCTTCCATTTCCGGGTCGCTTCAAGAAGCAAATTGTGGAGAAGTATAGAGCTATGTTTGACAAGCAAATGAGTGAGATTCAAGTGACCATGCCTTTGATGGATGCTTTTATGTTGGTCCCTCAATATGCAAAGTCTGTAAAGGATGCAGTTATAGAGAGGACCAAGGAGTTACAAGGAATGGTGGTTCTTACTCATGAATGTAGTGCCATCATATAAAAGACAATTATGCCTAAAAAGCTTGGTGATCCGGGTAGCTTCACTCTTCCTTGTGCTTTGGGACCTTTAGCATTCAACCATTGCTTGTGTGGCCTTGGGGCTAGTGTGAGTTTGATGCCACTTTCAGTTGCTAAAAGACTAGGCTTCAATCGCTACAAGGAGTGTAGGATCTCTCTTGTGTTAGCTGATCGCTCTATTAGGCTCTCGGTTGGTTTGCTTGAAGACTTACCGGTAATGATTGGGAATGTTGAGGTGCCCACATACTTTGTAGTTTTAGAAATGGATGAAGAGCCAAAGGATCCACTCATCTTTGGGAGGCCTTTCTTGGCAACAGCTGGTGCTATCATTGATATTAGAAGAGGCAAAATCGATTTGTACTTGGGAAAGAACTTTGTACTCAAGTATGACATCAATGATACGATGAAGAAGCCTACTATTGAGGGCCAACCCTTTTGGATTGAGACCATGGATCAATTGGCAGATGAGTATCTCGAAGAGTTAGCTATGGAAGACCATCTTCAAGTGGCTTTGACAAAAGAGCATGATGAGAATAGGTATCTACATGGAGCAAGTTTGGGGTACTTGAAGTTGCTTGATTCACACAAACCACTACAAGGAGAGAGTTCTTTCATGGAGCTAAGGCACAAGAGCAATGAGAGTTGTGTGATTGAAGAAATTGGTTCATTGGGTGTTGAGCATGATGACAAGATGGTGGCTAGCAATGGTAACTCTGACATTGAAGATGATTGTTGTGAACTCAAGGCACCAAAGGTCTCAAACCTCTTCCACAAGGGCTAAGGTGTGCTTTCTTAGGCCCTAAATCTTCTTAACTTGTCATTGTGAATGAAAACTTGAATGAAGATGAGTTATCCTCCCTTTTGCATGAATTGAGAATGTTTAGGAGAGCCATTGGTTATTCTTTGGATGACATCAAAGGCCTTTCGCCTTCTCTTTGCACACATAGGATACATCTAGAAGATGAATCTATGACTTCTATAGAACATCAAAGAAGGTTAAACCCTAATTTGAAAGAAGTTGTAAAGAAAGAGATTTTCAAGCTTCTAGAGGCTGGTGTTATCTATCCAATTTCGGATCGCACTTGGTTTTCACTTGTCCATTGTGTGCCTAAAAAGGGAGGAATCACTGTGGTTAAAATGAGAAAGATGAGTTAATACCAACTAGAACCATAACTGGCCATAGAATGTGTATTGACTATAGAAAACTGAATTCCGCTTCAAGAAAATACCATTTTCCTCTCCCTTTTATTGATCAAATGCTTGAGAGACTTGCTAATCATCCCTTCTATTGTTTCCTTGATGGGTATAGTGGATTCCTTCAAATACTCATTCACCCTAATGATCAAGAGAAAACTACATTCACATGCCTTTATGGTACATTTGCATATCGAAGGATGCCATTTGGGTTATGTAATGCACCAGTAACCTTTCAAAGGTGCATGATGTCCATTTTTTCTGACCTTATTGAGGATATGGTAGAGGTATTTATGGATGATTTCTCTGTATATGGTGCTTCGTTTGGTGGTTTTTTGTCTAATCTTTGTAGGGTTCTCAAGAGGTGTGAGGAGCCAAACTTGGTGCTAAATTGGGAGAAGTGTCACTTCATGGCTAGAGAATGCATTGTGCTTGGGCACAAGATTTCCGAGAATGGGATTGAAGTTAACAAGGCCAAGATAGAGGTCATGATGAGTTTGGAGCCTCCAAGCAATGTGAAAGGGATAAGGAGCTTTTTGGGTCATGCTAGGTTCTATAGGATACTTTGCAAGATAGCAAGACCACTCACAAGGGTACTTTGCAAGGAGGTCGAATTTGGGTTTGATAATGAGTGTCTTGAAGCATTTTTGAAGATCAAGGAGGCTCTTGTGAGTGCTCCAATAGTGCAAGCACCAGATTGAGATCTTCCTTTTGAGATCATGTGTGATCCAAGCGATTATGCGATAAGAGCTGTCCTTGGCCAAAAGAAGGACAAGAAACTTCATGTCATATACTATGTAAGTAGGACTTTGGATGACACCCAAGTGACGTATGCAACAACTGCAAAGGAGCTCTTAGTCGTTGTGTTTGCCTTTGAAAAGTTTAGAAGCTATCTAGTTGGGTCTAAGGTTGTAGTCTACACTGATCATGCAGCTTTGAGGTACATCTATGCTAAAAAAGACACAAACCCAAGACTCCTTAGATGGATACTTCTACTAGAAGAGTTTGACATGGAAATATTGGACAAGAAAGGGATTGAGAATGGTGTGGTTGATCACCTATCTCGAATGAGGATTGAGGAGATCATCCCTATTAATGATTCTCTTCCAGAAGAGCAGCTCATGTTGATTAAGGTCTTGGAGAAAAGATACCACCTAGGGAGGAAGCTAGAAGAAGCCAAGAGTTTGAAGGAAAAAGAGTTGCCTTGGTATGTTGATTTCGTGAACTATTTGGTGTGTGGAGATGTGCCACCCAACTTGGATACTTACAACAAGAAAAAATTCTTTAGAGATGTCTCTCATTTCTATTAGGATGAGCCATATCTTTTCAAAACATGTTCAGATGGTCTTTATAGAAGATGCATTGCTCAAGAGGAGATAAATAGCATCTTGTATCATTGTCATGGCTCAGTTTATGGTGGGCACTTTGCCACTTTCAAGACAGCAACAAAAGTGCTTCAATCTGGGTTTTGGTGGCCAAGTTTGTTCAAGGATACTCATGCTTACATTTCCACTTGTGAAGTATGTCAAAGGAAAGGTAACATAAGCAAGATAAATGAGATGCCACAAAATCCCATCGTTGAAGTGGATTTGTTTGATGTTTGGGGAATAGATTTCATGGGACCTTTCCCATCTTCCTTTAGCAACAAATACATCTTGGTGGCTGTGGATTATGTCTCCAAGTGGGTTGAAGCAATAGCAAGTTCCACAAATGATGCCAAGGTCGTGGTCAAGCTCTTCAAGTCCATCATCTTTCCGAGGTTTGGGATTCCAAGAGTTGTGATAAGTTGTGATAAGTGATGGTGGGAGTCATTTCATCAACAAGATCTTTGAGAGGCTACTCAAGAAGCATGGGGTGAAGTATAAGGTTGCAACACCTTACCATCCTCAAATAAGTGGCCAAGTCAAAATTTCCAATAGAGAGATCAAAGCCATCCTAGAGAAGACAGTTGGGGCTACAAGGAAAGATTGGGCATCCGAGCTAGATGATGCACTTTGGGCCTATAGGACAGCTTTTAAGACACCTATTGGGAGGTCACCATTCTCTCTTCTCTATGGGAAATCTTGTCACTTACTGGTGAAGCTTGAGTACAAGGCATTGATAAGTGTATATTTTGCATCATTTTAGCATCCATATAGTGTAGACTTATCATCATTTTAGAGTCTAATATAGCATTATAGTGTTGCATTTGATCATTTAGAGTCCTAGAGTGTTCTTGCATGGTTCTTGCATGTTTTGCATGTTCTTTGCATGTTTTGGGACCTTATTAGGTGAAAAGGACGCTTGGGAGTTGAGGATGCACTTGGAGAATGATGCATGTCACTTGGAGGGACAAGAAGCAACAAAAGGATGAAGAAGAAGGCTTCTGGCAGCAGATCGACGAGATGGATCGGTGAAGCTCGTCGATCCATAATTCCAGGGGCACAGATCGGTGAGCCAGATCGACGTTGCCTCGTCGATCCATAATGTCAGGAGCACGGATCGACGAGATGGATCGGTGAAGCTCGTCGATCCATAATTCCAGGAGCACAGATCGGTGAGCCAGATCGACGTTGCCTCGTCGATCCATAATGTCAGGAGCACGGATCGACGAGATGGATCGGTGAAGCTCGTCGATCCATAATTCCAGGAGCACAGATCGGTGAGCCAGATCGACGTACCACGCCGAACCAGAAGCCACGACCAAGAGCACGGATCGACGAAGAAGATCGACGAGTCGTCGATCCGTTTTATTTTGGGCGTTGGATCGACGAAACAGATCGACGAGCACGTCGATCCAACCCCAGACGAACTCTTTTTCTTCATTTTCATGAGTCCCCCTATAAATACTCTTTAGACCTAATTTTTGTTCTAAGTCTTTTTCTCTTTGTTCTTAGTCTAAACTTTTAGCCACTTTGGGCATATACTTTGTTTTATGCTTTGGATTTTGAGTTAATGCAATATCCCTTTTAGATTTCTTGTTTATTTCTTCTCTAATCATGTTTTGCTTATCTTCTCTCTTTGATTTGATGGGCTTAATCATGATTAGTGAGTAGTTTCCATAGGAACTTAGGGATGGGTTAGATTTAGGGAATTTTATTGGTTCAATCTTGCAATCTAGGATAGATTCTTCCTAATCTCTTCTTATTAAGTAGTTCTTAATGCCAAATGGCTAATCTTTGCCATTTTGGGATCTTAGGCATTTCATCCACCCACCAAGTGTTTGATGGAATGCTTGAACCAACTTAATAAGAGATTTACATATTCTAGCCTAAGACATTAGATGTTTAGAGTGTTTATCATACCATTTAGACTTGTTATTAATGCTTGTTGATTATCCTAATGCTAACACATCATTAGTTCATTAGGGTAATTAACAAAGGGATTTGAGCCACACATCATGGTCTTATCTTGATTAAGAGTTCTAGGTATAGAGTTTGCTTGATTAGTAGCTTAAATGATTGCAAGAATGTTCCCTTAAGTTCCCAAATCAATGATTCCATCCCTAGGTTTCGATTTAGTATAATTGATAATCTTGCTTAGTAGTAATCATTGCTTAGTTTCTTGATTAGCTTCAATTAAGGTTTAGTTTCTTAGCTATTGCTTAAGTAGTGTTTCTTTTAGTTTGTGCTTTGCTTCTAATTATCATTTGTCACTTGAATTGTCAATTTAGCTTAGCTTAGATAAGACTTTGTATTCTTAGTGCAACCAATCTCCCAAGATGGATTGATAACCTCAAGTATTGCAATGACATGAGCAATTGAGGAATTGCTTGCAAGCATAAAAAAGCTTGTATCAGGCATTAAGGGTAGTCAAGTTTATAAACTTTGATATCAAGACAGCCCAAGAGAAGAGATTGATCAATCTCCAAGAGCTTGAAGAGATTCGCTTGAATGCTTTTGAGAGCTCCAAAATCTACAAGGAGAGAACCAAGGCTTTTCATGACAAGAAGCTCAAGCCAAAGGAGTTCAAGGCTGGACATAAAGTGTTGTTATACAACTCCCGGTTGAAGCTATTCCCGGGAAAGCTCAAGTCAAGATGGTCTGGTCCTTTCAAGATCAAGGAGGTTCTTCCATATAGTGTTGTCACTCTCTATGGACAAGAGAATGAAGAGTTCACTGTGAATGGTCATAGGCTGAAACCATACTTGGGTAGTGACACCATTGAAAAGGCAACATCAATTCCTCTTCATGATCTTCCCCACGCTAAAGGGTTTGAAAAGTCAAGCTTAGTGACTTTAAACAAGCGCACTTGGGAGGCATTCCCATGTTATCTTTGTATATATTCTTATTGTTTTTATTTCAATAATGTATCTTTGAGTGTTTGTGGTCATCAGGTTTGGAAAAAAGAAGCTAGACATCAAGGAGGAAGAGTTGCAGAAACCATCGGGTATCACATCGGTTTGTGGTGCATCGGACAACAAACCGATGTGGACACTCCCGAGCTTGCGTCGGTTTGTTCACATCGGGGTAACAGTCCGATTCAAGTTGCCCAAAAGTTGCATCGGTTTAGGCACATCAGAGAAGCAACCCGATGCACGACATAAAGGATTTGTCTAGTATCACATCGGTTTGTGGCAAATCGAACAACAAACCGATGTGGACACTCCCTAGCTTGCATCCGTTTGTGGCGCATCGGACAACAAACCGATGTAGACACTCCCGAGCTTGCATCGGTTTGTGCACATCGGGTAACAGTCCGATAGAAGGTAAGTCAACCCTTCCTTTTCTGCTTTGACCGGTCCATTTTGAGTAAAGCAAGCCACATTTAAACAGATTTTAACAAATTTTTCTTGGTTTACTACACTTCTTCTTCCCCAAAATCATCCTTCTCCCCAAGGCCATTATCAAAACACGATTTCACTCACATATATCTCGATTTTCAACCAATTTTGGTGATTCAAAAACCCACAAGCTCGAATTTTTGCTCTCACACTGATTTTAACCTCATTTTCGGTCATCCTCTTGCAAATAACCAAGGTATTCATATCTTCCTTGACCTTCAATGGTGCTTTTTGAGGTAAATGTTGATAAGATGGTCGAATCTTGTTGCTAAGAGTTTGGGTTATGCTTTAGAATGGTTTATACGTTGATTTCGTGGGCTAATACATAGTTAACATGGTAGAATTTTGAAAATTTAACACTTTGGGTTCATGAATTCTAAGAGATGCGAAAATTGGCAATTAGTCTTGTAATTCTTGTTAGAATTTGGGGATTTCAATTTAAATTGCTAGCATTAATCATGTATAATGTTTAGCACATGCTAGCTAACAATTTTAGCCAAGTTGAAATTTTGAGTTATTTGCCAAATTTGTTCTAAGTGTTGAAATTATGTGGATTTGGCTAATGCTTGTTGAAATCATGGGTTTCTCCTCTTGGTGATGGCCATGTTGATACCATAATATGCTAACTCCCTCCCAAGCTTGTCTATTTTATAGGTACCAAATGGGAAAGGTTAGAGGAGAAAATGATGGAGAAACTGATAAACAAAGAGAGGCTAGAAGAAAAGGGAAACGAGCAATGGTGCACGGTAAGAGCCCACTGCGAATGAGATCTACAAGGCTCTTATGGCCATGGAGCACCAAGGGACAAGATACCCTCACATGGAAACACTTAGAGAGCTAGGGATATTTGAGGAAGTATTAGCGCTCTTCACCAACATGGGAATGAGAAAGTTCTTCCACATGGCTCACCCAACCCACAAGGTCTCGCTTTGCTAATTCCTTTCCATTTTGAAGGTGGTGTTCTATCCCCTTTGTGCTGAGCCAACAGAAGAGGAAGAAGCAGATGGGCACGGCTATATAAAATTCAAGGTGGGACGCAAGGACTATAGGATGTCCTTCAAGGAACTCAGTGAGGTGTTTGGGTTTGAAGGAGGATGGAGAAGAGGAAAGTGTATGGAATTTCAAGGTGATGAACTTGCAACTTTGTGGAATTATATTGGGATTGGCAGTTTCAAGGCGGATGTGAGCAAGAGCGGTTCAATTACCCATCCCTCGGTAAGATATGCACACAAGGTGCTTGCCCACACGTTTTTCACAAGGAAGGAATGCAGGTATGTACTTGAAGACGAGCTAGAGCTCCTGGATCTTAGGCTTAAGGACATTCTCAGGAGCATATCGTTTGGAGGAACGGTGACAATCCTGCGAGGTGATGGCTCGGGAATAGGATTGATCTCTCTGCTTTTGAAAAGGCTATTGAGTTACCAAGAATGGCCAGTAATGATAGAGCTCAGGTTTTACCCAAATAAAACTACTGCAAGTGCACATCAAATGCAATTGTAGTATAAGGGGTATCGAAATCCCAAGAGAAGTAGATGCTACGCTAAGGTTTCTAAGTTCAAATTATGCTAGGTCGAATAATGTAAAAGTAAATAAAACAGCTAGGCGAAATAAGTAAACGAGATAAATGCGGTGTAAGCTCAGGAGACGAAGGCGCTAGGCAAGGATGATTATCAGGATGAATCAGAGAATGCAGATATTATTTTGTCAGGAAATAATTAAAAACCGTCTAGAACTTGAAACACTAAGTTAAAACCAATCAACTCTCGTTGCAGAAGTTATCTATGCCTAAATTCCAGAAAACCAAATCTCTTTGCGAATTCAAACAATTTAGGCAAGCACTAAAGTTCAGGTTCGATTGTTTACAAAATACCTAAACCAAATCTCTTTGCGAATAGATATTTTGCTCATCTATGATTAGGTCAGATTAATCAATAATGCTCTCGCATCTATTAAGCAACCTAAAGTTTGATTTCTAAGTGATCAATTTCAGAAATCAATATAAGCACAAATCAAGATGAAGATCCAAGTGATTTTCCTAACAACATAATAATTCTACAAACTCATCATCAACCCTAAATCACCCTAACCTAACTAGCAAACTACTCAGACATAGAGATGAAAACACAAATCATGACTGAAATAAATTGCATAAAAACAATAGAGAATGATACAGGGGTTCGAAATCTGGCTCATATGAGTTAGAATTGTCTCCCCAAAAGCTCAGGATCAATCTCTCTCTAAGTCTCAAAAACAGAAAATTATGAAAAGGCGTTTGGCTAAACAATGCCTGAAAACTATATATAGAAGAGGATTTTTCGTCGGGGGCAGTCTTGTAATTTCTTCAAACTTGGGACAATTTCCTTTTTCTGATGGAAATCTGATTGTTTGGGCGGTCTTCATTGGTGTCGATCGACACCTTGCGTGTAAATCCACTCCGACTTCATCACTTCGACTGCTTCTCCAAAACGCTCCAAAAAGTTCCAGAATCTCTCATTAAGCTCCAAATGCTCTCCATCCTGTAAAGACTCTAATAGGATTCTAAAACTAACAAAAGACTCTATAAAAACACTTATATCATGTTCCAAAAACAGATAAAAACCATGATATATCAACTCCCTCAGACTTAGCCTTTGCTTGCCCTCAAGCAAAACATAAACTTAGAATGAAGTAGAAGTTTGAAAACAGAAACTTCCTGCTATCCTTTAGAACTCCACAAATCGTTAACACTCTTGAATCCACATGCAGTAGAGCCAACCTTAGGAAAGTTCGGTGTACTTACCACAAGCTTAGCAATCTCCCAGTTTGAATCCAGATCCTTTCCTTGGTAAAATTTCGAACTCTAATAGTGGTATTGCCACAGAACTTTACAGATTCTTTTCCCTTCCTTAGTGCCTGAACAAGATTTTCTTCATAGAGCTCTCCTATTTTCTCTTCCCTTAGTCAACTGCTGCCCATTTTCAGGGTGTTCTAAGATCTTTTCATTGACTCTTCTTATTCTTTTGAAGTCTCGGGAAGTAGTGATACTCTGTGAGGAGACAGGTTCAAGAGCACTCACTAATATTGTTCCTTGTGAGGAGACAGGCTCATGAGGTTCTTTGCACTATTCCCAGACTTAGACTCTTTTTCTTTCTTTTGTTTTCTCAAGGGAAGATCAAGGAGAGACTGCAACTAGCTTATCTTGTTCATAGCTGAAAGAGGAATCAAGTTCAGTGCATACCTAGTTCTATAAGGGAATCTGAACTCTCTCTGTTAGATTGATTCACTTGCAGTTTTCTACTTAGTAAGACCTGCAATCAACTACTATGGCAATGGTCCTTCAAGTGTCAATATGTTGTGGTTTAGTTCCAAGAAAAACTGAAAATTTCAACTAAATTTTGACTCAATAAAACAAAAACGACTGACTCAAGTGACTCAAAACAAAAGACAAAGCAAAATACATTAGTATTTTCCTCCCCCAGACTTAACCAACACTGTCCTTAGTGTGATTAAATCTTAAGGTCAAAAACAAACCAAATAGAAAAGAGAATGGACAGGTGGATAGAGGACGACAATCTACACAACTTAGATTCTTAAATCACTTAAATCCGTTAAGAATTGAGAGAGATATGAAGAAAACAAGTTGAGAAGACTTACCTTCGATTGCGCGTGGTGTCGATCGAGTCCGTCTCATCCAATTTTTTTTTTTTTTAAACAGGTAAAACAAAACCAAAAATTAGTTAAAAACAAAAAGAAATTCAAAGAAAAACCTTACCTAAAAATGGGTTGCCTCCCATTCAGCGTTTGTTTTCAGTCATTAGCTTGACTGTGTCGGGGTTCAGACGTCTGGTGGATCAGAGGGTGGCATCGAATGCTTCCCAGAAGAATGTCTCCTCATCCATGGTGGTGTATAAGCAGTAAGTGCATGAGATCGTCCAAGGAAGTGAGGAACATCAGTAGGGTGGGACGTGAGTTCGGGTGGGACACTTCTTTTTCCTGCAGAACACATCAAAAGAAACACCAAGCCTTCTACGAGAATCTCGTGGCTTGCATAAGTGTGAAGCAGCTTTTGAACCTTTAAAGTTTTTATTGACAAGATCAGGAGGTTTGGAACTGATTCCAGGGAATGCGTACCTTTGTTTTCTTCGAGGTTTCTGACCTGTAGGATTCGGAGTTGTCTGTTTGACAACATGTGATGGAATTGCAGCATTAGAAGCGACTTGTGTCGTGATCTTCGGAGGGTGTCGATCGACACTAGGATTGGTGTCGATCGACACCACATCTGCAGCTCGAATTTCTGCACTTTTCCTGCAGTTCAGCTCTGCTATTCTTGTCTCCATGACGAAAACGTCTTCCTCCATCAACTTGGCATTGTTTAGACCTTCATCTTCACCCATAGTCCTGAAGAGATAATCAGCAACTATGTTTCCACTCCAATCTTCTAGCTCACAAACTTTCTCAGAATTCTCAGCCAATGCCTCTTGAACAACCAGCTTGTTCACTTGCTCATTAGTATCCATCTCCTTGACACATTCAGCACTAATGTCAACTGAACATTCCTGGATTGGATCTTTATCCATGGAAGTCTCCATTGAAAAAGATTGACCATCGATGGTGGATGGTTGATATATCATGGTTTTTACCCGTTTTTGGACCATGATATAAGTGTTTTTATAGAGTCTTTTGTTAGTTTTAGAGTCCTATTAGAGTCTTTACAGGATGGAGAGCATTTGGAGCTTAATGAGAGATTTTGGAACTTTTTGGAGCATTTTGGAGAAGCAGCCGAAGTGATGAAGTCGGAGTGGATTTACACGCAAGGTGTCGATCGACACCACCTTGTGTCGATCGACACCGATCAAAACCGACCAAGTTTCGCGTCAATCATCAAGGAAAAGGAAATCAGCCCAAGTTTGAAGAAATTACAAGACTGCCCCCGACGAAAATACCTCTTCTATAAATAGTTTTCACGCAATGTTTAGCAAAACACCTTTTCATAATTTTCTGTTTTTGAGACTTAGAGAGAGATTGATCATGAGCTTTTGGGGAGACAATTCTAACTCATCTGAGCCAGATTTTGAACCCCTGTATCATTTTCTATTCTTTTTATGCAATTTAAATCAGTCATGATTTGTGTTTTCATCTCTATGTCTGAGTAGTTTGCTAGTTAGGTTAGGGTGATTTAGGGTTGATGATGAGTTTGTAGAATTATTATCTTGTTAGGAAAATCACTTGGATCTTCATCTTGATTTGTGCTTATATTGATTTCTGAAATTGATCACTTAGAAATCAAGCCTTAGGTTGTTTAATAGATGCGAGATCATTATTGATAATCTGACCTAATCATAGATGAGTAAAATATATGTTCGCAAAGAGACTTGGTTTAGGTATTTTGTGAACAAATCGAACTTGTCCTTAATGCTTGTCTGAATTGTTTGAATTCGCAAAGAGATTTGGTTTTCTAGAATTTAGGCATAGATAACTTCTGCAACGAGAGTTGATTGGTTTTACACTAATGATTCGAGTTCTAGACGGTTCTTCATTATTTCCTGACAAAATAAAATCTGCATTCTCTGATTCATCCTGATAATCATCCTTGCCTAGCACCTTCGTCTCCTGAACTTACACCACATTTATCTCGTTTACTTATTTCGCCTAGCTGTTTATTTACTTTTACATTATTCGACCTAGCATAATTCGAACTTAGAAACCTTAGTGTAGCATCTACTTCCCTTGGGATTCGATACCCCTTATACTACAATTGCATTTGCTGTGCACTTGCAGTAGTTTTATTAGGGTAAAACCTGAGCCCTATCAAGTTTTTGGCGCCGTTGCCGGGGAAGTAATAGCTGCCTACGGAATCTAGTATTAGGATTTTGACTAGGTTTTATTTTTATTTTTGTTACTGATTTAGTTTCTTATTTTTGGTTTCAGGTGCATGCCCAGTACCAGAAGCAACAAGGACAAGGAACTAATCGCATTGAACCAAGAACTTGGTCGTCTCGAATGTAGGAACCGCAAGACCACACGAGTGTCTATCGACACCAATAGCATCGATCGACACCCTGCGCAGGAAACGATGGCTGATCTTATGGTTCTAATCCGAGACGAAGCAGGTCACTTGGTTGATCCAGAAGGGCATAGAAGGAACGCCCAAGGACAGAGACTTGATGATACTGGAGCTATCATCATTGAGAAACCAGTACGAGCCGCTCATGCAGAAGCTGGACGCGGAAGAACACTTGGTGAATACAACCGACCAGACCAGTTCTATGCTAATAGAACTGCGATCCGTCCTCCTGCATTCCAGAGGAATGATTTCGAGCTGAAGCCTGCTTACTTCACACTCGTAGCTCAACAGCCCTTCCATGGTCTTCCCAATGAACATCCTATGGACCACATAGAGAGATTCGAGGACTTGGCATCAAGCATCAAGGCAAATGGAGTTACATATGATTATCTCTTCTGCAAGCTTTTCCCTTACTCGCTTGCTGGAGATGCATCATACAGGCTGAAGCAGTTGGAACCAGGATCATTGACCACTTGGGAAGAGACAAAGAATGCATTCTTATGCAACTTCTTTGATGACGCAAGATCCGAATAGCTAAGGACAAAGATCATTGCATTCTCCCAAGGACCTACTGAAGCATTCAAGGCTTCCTGGGTGAGATTCAAAGCCTACCAAAGGGATTGCCCACACCACGGTTTCAGCGAGGCGCAACTTCTCGGTATCTTCTACCGAAGAATCGATTGGAGGTACGAGATGGCTTTGGATGCTGCAAGCAATGGCAAATTCAACACCAGATATCCAGACGACGTGATGGTGCTTATAGAGAATTTGGCCTCTTGCAACATCACCAAGAACGCAGATTTGGAAAGAAGACAACACGCTGGTGCAAGTGGAGGAATCCAAATTGCTGAGGTAAACAGGAAGCTGGACCTATTGGTGGGAAAGAAGCAAGTCCATTTTGCTAATGAAGTGGAGACATTCGAGCCTAATGATGAATGTGAGGAAGAGGATGTCAACTACATCAACGGAGGTGGCTTTCAAGGCCAAAGGTTTGAGAACCAGCAAGGGAATAGAAGCTTCAATGGGAATTATCAGAAGAGCTCCTTCACAGGAAATCAAAACTCTTCTGGTTATACTCAAAAGCTCCCATTCCAGAACAACAATTACCAAAGGAGCTATGGAAACTCTTCTTACCAACAGCCTCCCGCGCAAGACAGCAAAATGGAGTCTATGTTCGAGCAAATCTTGGAAGGACAGCAGAAGTTGACAGTGAATTTCAATGGGAAGATTGATTCACTATATCAAGACCTGAATGGAAAGATTGAGAGCTTGAGCTCTCACATGAAGAAGCTGGATGTTCAAGTTGCTCAAACCGCAGAAGCTGTTAACAGGCAAGAAGGATTCCTTCCAGGGAAGACAGATACTAATCTCAAATGCCATGTGAACGCTGTCACATTGAGGAGTGGGAAGAACCTTCAGCCTGTGCAGAAAAGAGAGCTTAGTACTGAAGAATTCGAGGAGCTTGAAGATGTAGAAGATGCTGCGGAGCCAGTGTCGATTGACACGTCTGAGGGTCGATCGACACCCATGAAGATTCACGACAAAACAGACAAACTTGACGCGAAGGACTCGACACCAAAGGCAAGTGTCGATCGACAACAGGAGGGTGTCGATCGACACTCTACTCGGACAACACCAAATCAGCTCACATCAACGATAGTTGCAGAAGAAAGGGTCTACAAACCAAAGATTCATTTCCCCTTGATACAAAAGAAGTCTAAGAAGGAGCTACTAGATGCCAGATGCAAGGCTATCATGGATAGACTAGTGGTTGAAATTCCTTTGATGGATGCCATTAGAACTACTCCAGTGATAAAGAGATACTTGAAATGGATGATGACAAAGAACATGGATATGGAGGAAGGAGTGATGATGATATCAGAGCAAGTTAGCGCTGTCATTCAGAACATATTACCAGAAAAACTCTCTGATCTAAGAAGCTTTGTTCTTGATTTCTCTATCTTTTCAGACAAGTTTGGGAGATCTCTATGCGATTTAGGCTCAAGTGTCAACTTGATGCCTCTCTCAGTCGCTCTTAGGCTGGATATGACAGACTTCAAAACCACCAGAATCTCCTTAGTCCTTGCTGATCGTTCTGTCAGAATCCCTGAAGGTGTTTTGGAAGATGTTCCTATCAAAGTAGGGGATTGCTTGATTCCCACAGACTTTGTGGTATTAGCCTACGATGAGGAACCCAAAGACCCCCTCATACTTGGTAGACCATTATTGGCTACAGCTAGAGCTATCATTGATGTGAGAAAGGGAAGAATTGCGCTGAACATTGGTGATTTGGTGATGAATTTCGACATGGAGAAGCTGATGAAGAGGCCAACAATTGATGGACAGACCTTCTATGTCGATTCACTCACCAACCTTGCTGAAGAAATTTTCCAAGATGACCATCCCACAGACCCTTTGGAAAGGGCATTGACATAATCCACAACAGAAGCTGAGAACTTAGACGATGCTGCTGCAGGATACATAAAGATGATGGATGCTAGTGAGCAAGTTTTGCAGTTAGTCACAGAAGACGACTGGTGTCGATCAACACCACATAGTGTCGATCGACACTCTGCGAAAGCTGCGAAGGTTCCAACGTTGGAAGATTGGAGTGAGGTTAAGGCACCGAAAGTTGAGCTTAAACAGCTCCCTGCCGGGGTAAGGTACGCATTTCTTGGTCCTAATTCAACTTATCATGTCATTGTGAATGTTTCCTTAAACAATGCAGAGCTCGCTTTATTGCTAAGCAAGCTGCAAAAATTTCGCAAAGCTCTTGGCTATTCTCTTGATGACATTTCGGGTATCTCACCAGACTTGTGCATGCATCGGATTCACCTTGAGGATGAGACGAAGTCATCGATTGAGCATCAAAGGAGGCTGAATCCGAACCTGAAGGAAGTTGTCATGAAGGAAATCATGAAGCTATTGGAAGCTGGGATCATCTATCCCATTTCAGACAGTGCTTGGGTCAGTCCAGTCCATGTGGTTCCTAAGAAAGGAGGAGTTACAGTGGTGAAGAATGAGAAGAATGAGCTAATTCCTACAAGGACTGTGACTGGACACAGGATGTGCATAGACTACAGGAAGCTGAATGCCGTAACCAGAAAGGATCACTTTCCCTTACCTTTCATCGACCAGATGTTGGAGAGATTGGCGAATCATCCTTACTACTGCTTCCTTGATGGATATTCAGGGTTCTTCCAGATTTCTATCCATCCAGATGACCAGGAGAAGACCACATTTACATGTCTTTATGGCACATTTGCATATCGCAGAATGCCATTTGGACTTTGTAATGCTCATGCAACCTTCCAGAGATGCATGATGTCCATCTTCACAGATATGATTCAGAAGTTCATGGAAGTCTTTATGGATGACTTTTCTGTTTACGAGTCATCTTTTAAAGACTGTTTGGAGAACTCGTGTGCTGTACTGCAGAGATGTGAAGAGAAACACTTAGTGCTGAATTGGGAGAAGTGCCACTTTATGGTCAGAGATGGCATTGTTCTTGGACATCGAGTTTCTGCAAATGGTATTAAAGTGGACAAGGCAAAGATTGGTGTAATGACAAGTTTGCAAGCGCCTGATTCTGTGAAGTCAGTGAGGAGTTTTCTGGGTCGTGATGGTTCCTACAGAAGATTCATCAAGAATTTCAGCAAGATTGCAAGACCACTCATTGCTCTCCTCTGCAAGGACGTGAAATTCGAGTTCACTGCGGAATGCCATTCAGCCTTTGAACATATCAAACAAGCCTTGGTGAGTGCTCCGATTGTTCAACCTCTAGACTGGGATTTACCTTTTGAGGTAATGCGTGATGCAAGCGACTTCGCAGTAGGAGCAGTCTTAGGACAGAAGAAGGACAAGAAGCTTCACGCCATTTACTACGCCAGCAGAACGTTGGATGGTGCTCAGAAGAATTATGCAACTACGGAGAAGGAATTACTAGTTGTGGCCTTTGCCTTTGAGAAATTTCGACAGTACCTTGTAAGCTCTAAGGTGATTGTTCACACTGATCATTCTGCATTGAAGTACTTAATGCAGAAGAAGGATGCAAAGCCAAGATTGCTGAGATGGATTTCTACTTCTTCAAGAATTCGACATAGAAGTCAAAGACAAGAAAGGAGTTGAAAATGGAGTAGTTGACCATCTCTCAAGGATTATGATTGAAGATGACATCCCAATTGATAATTTTCTGCCTGAAGAAAATGTCTACCTTGTTGAGAGTCGTTTCCAAACTGTGTGTTCGGAGCAGATACGCCTAGTGTCGATCGACACCAGGTGGGTGTCGATCGACACCCCGTTCGAAAGATTGAAGATCAACGACTCAATTTCATGAGTGTCGATCGACACCGTCTGTAGTGTCGATCGACACCCGACACCAACATCACTTCACAGAATCTTTATCGAGCTATTTCGACAACCAATCTTTGCTTTATCTGATGCAACTTGACCTTGGTATGCTGACATTGTGAACTTCCTTGCTACTGACATTGAGTCTAAACATCTCAAGAACTATGAGAAGAAGAAGTTCATGAGAGAACATATAAGGTACTATTGGGATGAACCACACTTGTACAAGCATTGTTCAGACAATGTGTACCGCAGATGCATTGCAGAGAGTGAAGTTCGAGATGTTCTTTTCCATTGTTATGGTTCTGAGTATGCTGGACACTTTGCTACTTTCAAGACAGTGTCCAAGGTTCTTCAAGCAGGTTTTTGGTGGCCTACTATGTTCAAGGATGCGCAGCTGTTCATCACTCAATGTGATGTTTGTCAAAGAAGAGGAAAGATCAACAAGAGACATGAGATGCCACAGAACTTCATCCTTGAAGTGAAAATTTTTGATTGCTGGGATATTGACTTCATGGGCCCTTTCCCTTCATCTTTTGGGAACAAGTACATCATGGTTGCTGTGGACTATGTCTCTAAGTGGGTTAAAGCAATTGCTTCTAAGACCAATGATGTTGCAGTGGTTCTTAAGCTTTTTCGAACCATCATTTTCCCAAGATTCGGAGTACCTCGGATTGTTATAAGTGATGGTGGTTCTCACTTTATCAACAACGTTTTCAACAAGCTGCTAAAGAAGCATGGTGTCCAACATCGTGTAGCAACTCCGTATCACCTCCAAACGAGTGGTCAAGTCGAAGTCTCCAACAGACAGATAAAGCAAATCATGGAGAAGACAGTGGGCAAGACAAGAAAGGATTGGGCTGCAAAACTAGATGATGCACTTTGGGCTTACAGGACTGCTTACAAAACACCACTAGGGACTACGCCATTTCAGCTACTCTATGGCAAAGCTTGCCATCTTCTAGTGGAGTTCGAACACAAGGCGCATTGGGCTATCAAGAAGATGAACTTCGACTTGAAGCCTGCTGCAGAAAGGCGCCTAATGCAGCTCAACGAGTTAGATGAACTTCGCTATCATGCATATGAAAACTCGAAGATCTACAAAGAAAGAACAAAGGCATATCATGATAAGAAGATCATCTCCAGACAATTCGAACCAAATGATCAGGTACTTCTGTATAACTCTCGTTTGCAATTATTTCCTGGTAAATTGCGTTCACGTTGGTCAGGTCCCTTCACCATCAAAGAGGTCAGACCATATGGAGCAATTGTCTTGACAAACACCAAAGGAGACGAGTTCATTGTGAATGGGCAGAGGGTGAAACACTATTAGGCTCAAGCCGAGATTCCAGAAGGACACATTGTGTCTTTGGATGATGCACCAACCGCCTAAACGCGTGAACAGTCAAGCTATTGACGTTAAATGAGCGCTTGGTGGGAGGCAACCCACTGGTAAGTATCTATTTTATTTTACTTTGGTTTTGGTTTTACTAATACTTCTTTGCTTTTTATTAATAAAAAAAAACAAAAAAAGAGGAACTACACACGATCACAGTGAGTGTCGATCGACACCCCGTAGTGTCGATCGACGCCACCACGGGACGCAGGTAAGTCTTCAAAACCCCGACTTTTTCTTCTTCTTCCTCATATTTTCAAAACCGTGCCTTGAGAAAAATTTTCCCCTAAATCATAACTTTTCCATTCCTCAACCGAATTAAGTGATTCAAAGCTCTAATCCGTGCGGATTTCACCCCTCTTTCTTAATCCATAGTCCATTTATTCGATCTGCCAAGGTATGTTCTTCAAATCTCCCAATTTAATTTTCGGCCCTAAGGTGAAAATTTTCGAATTCAACCTATTTAGCTTGAATTCTTTATTGAATGATGCTTGTTTAGGTTGTATAACATGATTTAGATTATTGTCCAACTGTTTTCCGTCCTATATTTTGCATAATTTGAAATTTTCGGAATTTTTGGAAATTGATGATGTTTTTTGCGAATTTTTTGAATTTTTCTTGGGTTGGATGGTTTAAACTTGATCGATTCATGATATTGAGATTGTTTGCAAAGCTATTTGATACACCATTAGGTTTAGGATAATGATTTGTTGTAGATTTTAGATTACACACGTGGTGTCGATCGACACCACCATGTGTCGATCGACACCCGACGAGTATCGACCCAATGTGTTTCATTTGTTGGAATTTGGATTTGATTTTGCTTTCATTTTAATTGCAGATGCCTCATAGGACTAAGAGATCAAGGGAAACTGAAGCGTCCACTTCTGGGACTGCTAATGATGTAGCGATTCCCTCTCTTCCTCCTTGGCCAAAAGGTGAAGGCGCAAGGATTCGGATTGAGCAAAACTGGGAAGACTCGCCAGCAAAGGAAATGGCGAAAGATGAGTGTCTCTACCGGGGCATAAACGAGACTTGGGATGTCTATGACACGGTGTATTACAACGCGTGGCTAAAGGTGGATGTCACACCGACTCGGTTTGCACATGAGAGGACGATGACAGAGCTGGGCATCAAAGATGACGTCCTGCAGTTGCGGAGCAGAGTTGGGATGGGAACTTTGGCGACACGACAGTATGATTTATATCCCGATCTAGTCCGCCAGTTCATCGCCACAGCTCGAGTCTACTACAGAAACGAGATAGTGAGGAATGCTTTGGAAGGGACATTGACCTTCCTAATCCGCGGGATCCGTTACCGCATCTCACTTCCAGACCTTTGTGGCATTTATGGGTTTGCGAATGAGCATGCCACAGGAGTCTCCCTTCAGCAGCAGCTCCCAGACAACCAGGGTTTCTGGTCACACTTTGGGAATGGGAGGTATGACTCTAAGACCTCCACGCAGACAGATATTCGCCATCCTACCCTTCGCTACCTTGTTCGATTGTTTGCTACTACACTGCTGTGTAAGCACGAGCCAGGAAAGATGTGCGTGTCTGAGTTGGTACTGCTATATCGTGCCGTTTGGTCTGAAATTTATGAGGACTGATGCGCCAGAAAACGCGAACCTTGGCGCGGTATTTGCTCATCATTTGGCTTCCTTGAAGACGAAGTCTTTCATTGGCACGAAGACCAAGCCCGATACTGTAGGAAGTCTTCTCACTCCTATCTTCCAGGACTGCGGGATAGACACTTCCAGCTGCACCATTGATACATCACGAGTTTGGGTTGATATGGATTACTTGCGGAGAGCGCATTGGGTGAAGCCAGAGAGGCTATGGGTTTTCAGCGACGAGCAGAGAGTGCAGCGTATGGTCCAGCTACCTGACAGAGACCTTACACACATCACGGGCAATGTCGATCGCCTCGCATTTCAGCCCAGTCCGAGCAAGCTGAGGACTGCTACCGTTTCCAGACGCAGAGGTGCCTCCTCCCGAGCTGCAGCTTCACACGCAGAGGATGCACCAGCTGAGGATCACACACGCCCTTTGTGTTCGAGGCGCAGCAGAGCACCGTTGCCTATTGGTCCTCATCACCTTCCTGATGCTCCCGAGATTCCTATGGAGCAAGCTGCATTTAAGAGATACGTGGTGCAGAGCTTCCAGGCCATTTGGAACGCTATTGCAGTTGTGTCTAGCTGCAGCTGCGTACGTCCACGCACACCACCACGTTCTGATGACAACGAGTGATTCCTCCATTCCTGTTTAGTATTTCTTTCTTGAGTCAGTTTTTCTTTTCTCTTGAGTCTGCATTTTGCTTCCATTTGCTTCAGTACTTTGCTTCAAAACTTGTTGCACTCATTGAGTTTATTGGATTATCTTGTGCTTTTAACGGTTTGTTTGAATTTTCTGACAGCATGAAAGATTCTAACAACAATCTGACTTAACAATATTCATGTTCGAGAAGTGGAACTCTGTTTACGGACAGAGTGTCGATCGACACCACCTTGTGTCGATCGACACCATCATCATACACAGCAACGATCGACACCATCTGTGTCCATCGACGATGCACGCAGAGTCAGGTAATCCAATTTTCTCTTTGTTCTGTAAAAATTTAGCACAAATTTTTTTATATCCGAACTCATACTTAGTAACATTGGGGACAGTGTTATTCAAGTCTCGGGGAGGTGGTTGCTAACATTGTGTTTTGTTTTGAGAGTCAGTTGAGTTTGTGTCAAAAATTTGCTTTATTGAGTCAAAATCAGTTGAAACTTTTAATTTTTCTTGGAACTAACCGCAGAATGTTGACACTTGAAGGACCATTGCTTTAGTAGTTGATTACAGGTCACACTAAGTAGAACGCTGCAAGTGGAATCAATCTAACAAGGCGAATTCAGGTCCCCTTATAAGAACTAGGTATGCGCAAAACTTGATTCCTCTTTCAGACTGAACAGTTAGGCAATTGCAGTCTCTCTTTGATCTCCCCTTGAGAAAATAAAAGAAAGAAAAAGAGTCTAAGTCTGGGAATAGTGCAAAGAACCTCATGAGCCTGTCTCCTCACGAGAAACAATATTAGTGAGTGCTCTTGAACCTGCCTCCTCACAAGGAACACAAGTAGAGAGTAGCACTACTTCCTGAGACTTCAAAAGAATAAGAAGAGTCAATGAAAAGATCTTAGAACACCCTGAAAATGGGCAGCAGTTGATTAAGGGAAGAGAAAATAGGAGAGTTGTATGAAGAAATCTTGTTCAGGCACTAAGGAAGGGAAAAGAATCTGTAAAGTTTTGTGGCAATACCACTGTTAGAGGTTGAAATTTTACCAAGGAAAGGATCTGGATTCAAACTGGGAGATTGCTAAGCTTGTGGTAAGTACACCGAACTCTCCTAAGGTTGGCTCTACTGCATGTGGATTCAAGAGTGTTAACGAGTTGTGGCGTTCTAAAGGGTAGTTGGAAGTTTCTGTTTTCAAACTTCTACTTCATTCTAAGTTTCAGTTTTGCTTGAGGGCAAGCAAAGGCTAAGTCTGGGGGAGTTGATATATCATGGTTTTTACCCGTTTTTGGACCATGATACAAGTGTTTTTATAGAGTCTTTTGTTAGTTTTAGAGTCCTATTAGAGTCTTTACAGGATGGAGAGCATTTGGAGCTTAATGAGAGATTCTTGAACTTTTTGGAGCATTTTAGAGTAGTGAAGTCGGAGTGGATTTACACGCAAAGTGTCGATCGACACCACCTTGTGTCGATCGACACCGATCAAAACCGACCAAGTTTCGCGTCAATCATCAAGGAAAAGGAAATCAACCCAATTTTGAAGAAATTACCAGACTGCCTCCGACGAAAATACATCATCTATAAATAGTTTTCAGGCATTGTTTAGCAAAACACCTTTTCATAATTTTCTGTTTTTGAGACATAGAGAGAGATTGATCCTGAGCTTTTGGGGAGAGAATTCTAACTCATCTCAGCCAGATTTCGAACCCATGTATCATTCTCTATTCTTTTTATGCAATTTATTTCAGCCATGATTTGTGTTTTCATCTCTATGTCTGAGTAGTTTGCTAGTTATGTTAGGGTGATTTAGGGTTGATGATGAGTTTGTAGAATTATTATCTTGTTAGGAAAATCACTTGGATCTTCATCTTGATTTGTGCTTATATTGATTTCTGAAATTGATCACTTAGAAATCAAGCCTTAGGTTGTTTAATAGATGCGAGATCATTATTGATAATCTGACCTAATCATAGATGAGTAAAATATATGTTCGCAAAGAGACTTGGTTTAGGTATTTTGTGAACAAATCGAACCTGTCCTTAATGCTTGTCTGAATTGTTTGAATTCGCAAAGAGATTTGGTTTTCTAGAATTTAGGCATAGATAACTTCTGCAACGAGAGTTGATTGGTTTTACACTAATGATTCGAGTTCTAGACGGTTCTTCATTATTTCCTGACAAAATAATATATGCATTCTCTGATTCATCCTGATAATCATCCTTGCCTAGCACCTTCGTCTCCTAAACCTACACCGCATTTATCTCGTTTACTTATTTCGCCTAGCTGTTTATTTACTTTTACATTATTCGACCTAGCATAATTCGAACTTAGAAACCTTAGTGTAGCATCTACTTCCCTTGGGATTCGATACCCCTTATACTACAATTGCATTTGTTGTGCACTTGCAGTAGTTTTATTAGGGTAAAACCTGGTCCCCTTAACTTGTCCATGTCAAAATTCATGACAACATCACCCAAATCAAGCTCCATTTTCCCTTTTCCCACATCAATGATGGCACCAGCTGAAGCCAAGAATGATCTTCCCAAAATAAGAGGATCTGTAGGTTCTTCATCATATTTCAACACCACAAAGTCTGTGGGAATCATGCAACCTTCAATCTTCAAGGGAACATCTTCTAGAACACCTTCTGGGATTCTCTTAGATCGATCAGCTAGGACAAGGGAGATTCTGGTTGGCTTGAAATCAGTCATTCCAAGTCGAACAGCAACTGAGTATGGTATCAAGTTGATACTTGAACCTAGATCGCAAAGAGAACGAGGAAACCTTCATGTTGAGATTGAGCAATCTAGCACAAAGTTTCCTGGATCAGGTAGCTTCTCTGGAATCCTCCTCTGAATCACAGCACTAACTTGTTCAGAAACCCACATCTTCTTCTTTTTCCTTGGAACTATGTTCAAGAGAATTGCATTCATGTCTCTGGTAAGCATGCTCCTTCCTCAGGACTCGCACCATTGACAACCATTCTTTTGACATATCTTCTTAATGCAGGTGAAAGCTTGACTTCATCAACTAGGGGTAGCTCAACCATCAGCTTATCCATCATCTCCTTGCATCTGGCTCCTTCTCTCTCCTGTTTAGACTTTCTAGGAGGTATGGGATAGGGTATTTTTGGCTTATACACCTTTTCCTCTGCACCTTTTGAAGCTTCAGGGCGAATTGGTGAAATATGGGCATGGTGTCGATCGATACCCAGCTGGTGTCGATCGACACTGCGTTTCGTGTCGACGTTTCAGTGTCGATCCTGCTCGATTTCGCTTTGTCAGAGCTCGAATCGTCGAGCTTTTCTAGTGATGTCGATCGACACTCAGCAGTGGTGTCGATCGACGCTAATTCTGCAACTGCAGCATCTTCTTTTTCAAGCTCCTCGAAATTTTCTGCTCTTCCTACCATGATAGCATTGACATGATGTCTGGAATTTGTATCAGTCTTTCCAGGAAGAAACTCATCTTGTCTCTTCAAAGCTCCAGCAGTTTGAGCAACTTGGACATCTAATTGCTTCATATGAGAGTTCAAGCAATCGATCTTCTCATTCAAGTCTTGGTACAGTGAATCAATCTTCCCATTGAAATCCACTGTCATCTTCTGATGTCCTTCCAGAAGTTGTTCTAGCATAGACTCCACCTTATTGTCTTGTGCAGGAGGCTTTTGGTAAGAAGAAGAACCATAAGTTCTCTGGAAGTTGTTGTTCTGAAAAAGCTTTTGGTAAGAGGAACCATAGCATTGCTGATTATTGAATCTCTGTCCTTGAAAACCAGCACCATTGATGTAATTGACTTCTTCTTGCTCTGGCTCAAAGGTCTCTACTTCATTAGCAAAGTGAACTTGCTTTTTCCCCACCAAAATGTCCCGCTTCCTGTTAACCTTAGTTATTTGGCTTCCTTCATTTGCACCAGCATGTTGTCTCCTCTCAAAGTCTGCATTCTTGGTGCTGTTGCAAGAGGTCAAGTTCTCTATAAGCACCATCGCGTCATCTGGATATTTGGTGCTGAAGTTGCCATTGCTCGCAGCATCCAAAGCCATCTGGTACCTCCAATCGATCCCGCGGTAGAAGATTCCGTTAAGCTGCGGCTCGCTGAAACCATGATGTGGGCAGTCCCTTTGGTAAGCTCTGAATCTTACCCAAGAAGCCTTGAATGCTTCAGTGGGTCCTTGAGAGAATGTAGTGATCTTTGTCCTCAGCTCCTCGTGTCTCGCATCATCAAAGAAATTGCATAAGAATGCATTCTTTGTGTCTTCCCATGTGGTCAAAGATCCTGGATCCAATTGCTTCAGCCAGTATGATGCATCTCCAGCAAGTGAGTAGGGGAAAAGTTTGCAGAAAAGATAATCATAGGACACTCCATTAGCCTTAATGCTTGATGCTAAGTCCTCGAATCTCTCAATGTGGTCCATGGGGTGCTCTTGAGGAAGACCATGGAAAGGATGCTGAGCCACCAGTGTGAAGTAAGCAGGCTTCAGCTCGAAGTCATTCCTCTAGAATGCAGGAGGACGGATCGCAGCTCTATTAGCATAGAACTGGTCTGGTCTGTTGTATTCACCAAGTATTCTTCTGCGTCCAACGTCTGCATGTGCGGCTTGTATTGCTTGCTCGATAATAACAGCTTCATTATCATCAAGTCTTTGGCCTCGTTTGTTCCTTCGGTGCCCTTCCGTATCGAACAGATTGCCAGCTTCATCCCTTATCAAAATCACAGGCTCCGCCATCTCTGTCTGCGAGGGGTGTCGATCGACGCTAGTGTTGGTGTCGATCGACGCTACCTTTGCAGATTTTCGATTTGTTCGTTCTAGATATGCTAGCGCCTGGTTGTCAAGTTTGATTAACTTCTTATCCTTGTTGCTCTTGGTAATGCGATTATGCATACACCTGAAACCAAGAATAAGAAACTAAAAATTAGTAACCAAAAACAAAAAATAAAAACCTAGACAAAATTCTAATACTAAAAATTTGTAGGTAATTAATCTCCTTCCCCGGCAACGGCGCCAAAAACTTGATAGGGCTCAGGTTTTATCCAAATAAAACTACTGCAAGTGCACAGCAAATGCAATTGTAGTATAAGGGGTATCGAATCCCAAGGGAAGTAGATGCTACACTAAGGTTTCTAAGTTCGAATTATGCTAGGTCGAATAATGTAAAAGTAAATAAACAGCTAGGCGAAATAAGTAAACGAGATAAATGTGGTGTAAGTTCAGGAGACGAAGGTGCTAGGCAAGGATGATTATCAGGATGAATCAGAGAATGCAGATTTTATTTTGTCAGGAAATAATGAAGAACCGTCTAGAACTCGAATCATTAGTGTAAAACCAATCAACTCTCGTTGCAGAAGTTATCTATGCCTAAATTCTAGAAAACCAAATCTCTTTGCGAATTCAAACAATTCAGACAAGCATTAAGGACAAGTTCGATTTGTTCACAAAATACCTAAACCAAATCTCTTTGCGAACAGATATTTTGCTCATCTATGATTAGGTCAGATTAATCAATAATGCTCTCGCATCTATTAAGCAACCTAAGGTTTGATTTCTAAGTGATCAATTTCAGAAATCAATATAAGCACAAATCAAGATGAAGATCCAAGTGATTTTCCTAACAAGATAATAATTCTACAAACTCATCATCAACCCTAAATCACTCTAACCTAACTAGCAAACTACTCATATATAGAGATGAAAACACAAATTATGACTGAAATAAATTGCATAAAAAGAATAGAGAATGATACAGGGGTTCGAAATCTGGCTCAGATGAGTTAGAATTGTCTCCCCAAAAGCTCAGGATCAATCTCTCTCTAAGTCTCAAAAACAGAAAATTATTAAAAGGTGTTTGGCTAAACAATGCTTGAAAACTATATATAGAAGAGGATTTTTCGTCGGGGGCAGTCTTGTAATTTCTTCAAACTCGGGACAATTTCCTTTTTCTGATGGAAATCCGATTGTTTGGGCGGTCTTCATTGGTGTCAATCGACACCTTGTGATGGTGTCGATCGACACCTTGCGTGTAAATCCACTCCGACTTCATCACTTCGGCTGCTTCTCCAAAACGCTCCAAAAAGTTGCAGAATCTCTCATTAAGCTCCAAATGATCTCCATCATGTAAAGACTCTAATAGGATTCTAAAACTAACAAAAGACTCTATAAAAACACTTATATCATGGTCCAAAAACGGGTAAAATCCATGATATATCAAGTAACAACTAAGGATTACGCACCATAGCTCAGCGTTGGAGGAATTGTAACACCCATTCTACTTGCATGTGGAGCAGATCTTGGAGAGGTTACAAGCGAGATGAAATGGATGGATATCCAGTACCTTAGCAAGACGAGATTCCTCAATGGGAAATTGGTACAAAGTTATGTCTACAAGTTTGCTTATAGTGATAAGACAGAAGCAAGAGTCAAACTTCCTTGCCAAAACTTGACAAGTTTCACCGAGAGGAGCCACATCGATTTTCATCCTCCCCATGACGAGCTCTATGATCCTTCGAGAGAGCCTCCACTTCAAAGTATAAGAAAACAAAGAGGTTCCTCTAGGGAAGCAAGTGGAAGCGGCCCTCAAGAATAAAAGCAAGAAGAAGCGCCCCCGAGTCCCACATATGGGAGTAAGAGATACTTTTTTAGGCTTATGACTCAGCCATCCCTAATCAAGCCTTGAGAGAAGCCCACCATCGCATCAACATCCTTCAAAGATGGAACAAATGGCAAGACAAGACCATTCGAAAGTTGGTTAAGACAGTTAAAGGGATGAAGAACCAAATGAAGGAGCTCAAGGCAAAGGTGGGGGGCGCATCATCATCAAGAGTTGAGCATGAGAATGCAAATGAAGAAGAAAACATGGGAGAAAGTGCTATGGACCTTGATAGAAGACATTCATTCCATGTGCAAAAAAGGAGTGCTTCTCATGAGGATCCACCAAGGTCCTCTTCTCATGAGACTTGCCGAAGGAAGAGGAGAACAATGCGGTCACCAACACCGGAGTCCAGCAATCTATCATATTCCATGGAGGGATCCTCCTCCTCCTCAATCCAATTCTAGGTAACACTCCACCCTCCTTTGTATATATTTGTTTTAAATCTTCGTTTTATCATCTTGTCATGTTGATTGAGGTCTCCCTTGGACTTTTATTACTCAAAGACTGTGTAATTTAAGTTTGGGGGAGAGGTTGAGAAATTTGACTTTGTGTTTTGTGATTCTTATTTTCTCTTTTGAATACTTGAGTCTTATGCATTCATGCATTCATCTAAGGCATAGAAAAACCAAAACAAAACGAACATGTAGTTGCATTTCATTCTAGGATTGAGTCTAGTTGCATTTCATCTAGGATTTGCATTCATATGCATTGGGATCAATGATGAGCTTATCCTCGTAGAATGTCAACTCAAGTAATCAATTCAATGCCCTATTTAGTAGTTCTTTGATGCCTTTGAACAAGTCTTGAAAGTAAGGACGAACCATGTTTGGATCACTTCACTTGTCACTTAGATCTTGGTCGAAATAGGGTCTTGAAATTGATAATCAACTCTACTCACTTGAACCGAATTTGGACATTTAATTATCATGCCTTGCATTGAAAGTGAATTCATGGATTGTATACATACTTGGGCTTTCTTACTCACTTTGCACTTCTCTTGCTAGCTCAAGTAGTACTCCCACCTTACCTTACCTCCTTTGAAGCCAATTGTTCTAGTTATGTTGCTTGTGAGGCCTTATTTTGATTGAACTTACCATAAAGTTTTAGGTTTGAGACGACAAGTTTAGGCTCTCATGTAGATTCTAGCTCTCACATTTCGAGGCTAGTTGTAGGCTTAGTACTTGTGGTTTGGGACGCGGTGTTGTTTGACGTTGTGGAATTGAATTGTATGCTTGCATTTTAGCATGTTGAGTTGTGGGAAGTGAGTGGAAAGAATGGGATTGTTTAAAGGCATTGTGGAAAATAAGGGAGGCGTAGTTTGAAATTGTGAGTCTTATGTTAAAAAACAAAAAACAAAAAAAAAACAAAAAAAAGGTTATAGCTAAGTTTAAAAAGAATTAGGTAGTCTTGAGAAAGAAAAGGAAAATCAAAAGAGCCAAAAGGCCAAAGAAAAGAAAGCCTACCTAGAAATAAAAAGAAGAGCTAAGTTGTTAAAAGATCACACCATTCACTATAAGTTAAAGGTTGAAAAAGTCTCCCCTTATGAGCAATAAAAAGAAGAAGTTGTTTACGCGATTCATGGGTTTAGTAAGGCACAAAGTGTCTTGGGAGATAAAGGGTAGCGTTAGAGGGTTGAGTAAGCTTTAAAAAGAATGAATGAGAGGGGTTTAGGACCATTGATAGCATTCCGGGTAGATGGGAGTCTAATCTTGTATGCATCACTTGTCTTTTACCTTTAGCATTATGCATGAAGTAAAATCCTCTTTGAGTGAAACCCGCATTCGAAATGGAAGCCACATGAATTGGGATCATATTTATCTCAAAGCCTAGTCCCTTAGCCAAATGAATTCACTTGCATTGCATTGTCATGATTCACGGTTTGCAAATTAATGAATGTTAAAGAGTTGGTTTGATAGGGAGACTTATCTAGATTGAGATCTTTGTGCATTTGATTGTTGATATGAGCATGGCTAACTCTTTTGGAGTAGGATGAATTCAAATGCATCTTAGAATTAAGAACTAGGACATTAAGTTGATTGTTTTTGTTGGCATTCTTGGATATTGAGCTCCCACTTTCACATCTCTCTCTTGGATTTGTCATGTTTGTTTGCTTGAGGGCAACCAAAAGACAAGTTTGGGGGAGTTGATAGACTCATAATTTAGCATGTTTTCACACTCATTTAGGATAGTTTTGCAACCACTTATGCATTCATTTAGTCACTTTTAGTTCTATTTGCGTTCATGTTAGAGTTAGTGAGTCGTAGTTTTAGGTTTTTGCATTTTCTTGCATATTTGCTCCATTTACAGTGTTTTCTAGGTATCTTGTGGGCTGTGGAGGCTTGCTAGAGTTTGATGGATGAGTTAGAATCAAAGAGGAGCTGATAAGAGGGTAAAAAGGGTCGTCTGAAGTCACATCGGGTAGAGGTACCTCGAACAACAAACCGATGCGAGGCATCCTAAGATTACATTGGGTAGACGCGCATCGGACAACAAACCGATGCCAAGCGTCCTGAAGTTACATCGGGTAGAAGTACATCGGTCAACAAACCGATGCATGGCGTCCTGAAGTTTTCATCGACCAAAGGTGCATCAGACAACCAGCCTGATGTGGAGCGATAAGAAACTGCATCGGTCTGTTGACATCGGAGGAGCAAACCGATGCACAGCCACTCGAACTTAAACTCGCGTCCAGACTTGCATCGAACAGACGAGCATCGGACAACAGCCCAATGCGAGCACTTAACCAAACCAAAACCCGGTTTGTTCCGGGTTGACCCGTGTTGATCACTATTCCCTATAAATACATTTTTACCTAATTTTCTGATTTATCTTATGTTCTTACTTAGAAAACCTACCTCTTTGGGTTCTAAGTAATTTGTAAGACCATTTTCAAGAGTTTATGCAATTTAAGAGTTTCCCTTGTTTTAATCTTTCATCTTTCTAATCATGATTATCAACATTTCTTTCATAGGATTTGTGGGTTTAATCATGATTAGTGAGTAGTTTCCTTAGGATCTAGGGATGGGTTAGATTAGGGGGTTTTAAGGATTATTCTTGATGTCTATGGTTTGATTTTCTTATTTCCCTCCTTACTTAGTGATCTTAATGCTAGTTTAGCCTTGATCATGTCAAAATTAGATCTTAGGGAATTTCACACCCACAAGGTGTTTGTTGAAATTCCCCAATTAACTAAGTAAGCGATTTACATTCTATCTCATGATAGTGATTGCCTAGGCTGTTTATTAGCATTTTGGAACTGATATTTAATGCTTCTTAGTTTCCTTTTCACAAATGAAAGTTTGATCTTGATTAGGATTGCTAATGATGTGATTATTGCCATGAAAGTGGATTAGTCTTGTTTGAGTTCTAAGCTTAGGGATTAGCATTTATTTATGATTGATTGACATCATAGATTGGTCTTTGGAACACCCAAAATCAATAACCCCATCCTTGGATTCGTTTTAATTATTTATTAATCGCATTTTATAGTTAATTAATCTTTAAGTTGCTTGATTAACTTGTTTAGTGCTTGTTTAAGGTTATAGTTCATTTAGTTTGGTTTGATCATTTAGGTTGATAGTTAAACAACAAAAACCGTCTAGACTTGCTTAGATTAAGAAGTTTTATGCATTCTTATTGTCACAACTTCCCCATTTGGATTGATTCTCAAGTATTACAATGATATGAGTAGCTTGAGTAATTGATACCGAAAAATCTACTTATCAATTTGCCTACTATCAATGCTTCAGAAATTTAAAGATTATTTGAGACGTTGTTTTGCAATGAAGGATTTGGAAAAATTAAAATACTTTCTTGGGCTTGAAGTAAGTCATGTGTCACGGCACGATCATTTCCCGAACATTTCCGCGACTCACGGGCCAGACCACGAGGGGTTTCGGGACGGATGGTTGGTGCACATTCAGCACAATCCCCCGAAATCCGCCCACTCAGTCACCCACTCCTTAAAATCCGCCCACTCATTCATCCACTCCCTAAAATCAGCCCACTTTGTTTCCCACTTTGTTTCTTTAACATTGTTTAAGGCCATCTCTTTAAATTTGGGCCCTTAGATCAAGTTAATCCTCACCATCCATTTTGGAGGTGTTTTTGTATAAATAAAGGTGTGATGCCTCATTTGTAATCACTCACTCATTCCTTGAATAAGAGAAGCATTACAACACTTTCCTCTTTTCTTTCTAGTTCTTCTCTCAAAGAGTGGGTTTTCTTTGTGAAACAGGCTGCCTAGTCTAATTGCCGAGGCAAAGAGTGACTAGGGCTGCACGGTTTTGATCCCAAATATCAATCTCGTGACACGTGGTATCAGAGCGAAGGTTCGTTCAGAGGCTGAACGATGTCCGACAACGAGAATGTTATCGTGGGTAACAATGGCGACGAGATTCTCGACCCAGTGGCTTTTGGTGCAAACGTTCCAAGGAAGCAGCGCGACAAGAGCAGGTCCCGAGATAAGAGCAAGGTCCGAGACGAAGTTGGGGCTTTGAGTGTAGCCATTTCCGACATGGATGAACGACTAGAGCGAGTCGAACATTCGACTTCCGAACTCGAGAACACACTGTTCAGCGAAGTTGCGGATGTCAAGAGTGACTTTGGTGGAATCGAAGCACGATTCATCAAGTTAGAGGATACGTTGATGGGAGCGGTCCAGTCGTTGAAGGTTAGCATCGAGGCGATGCAAGAAGATCTCACGTTGTGCAAGAAGGCAGTTGCCAACGGGGGTACCAACAACTCTGGCTCGGGAAAGGTGGATTTTCCGAGACCATCACGGTTCGACGGCTGATATATCATGGTTTTTACCTATTTTTAGACCATTATATAAGTGTTTTTATAGAGTCTTTTGGCTATTTTCGAGTCTATATAGAGTCTTTACAGGTTCAGGTACAATTGGAGATAAATTGGAGATTTGGATACATTTTGGAGCTTAGTGGAATGAAGTCGGATTGAAGAAACATGATGAGTGTCGATCGACACCAGCTTTTCCAATTTCCAAAATCGAGAAGTTTCCATATTTTAAAGAAAAGGAAATCTCCAAGACTTTTCCTAATCTTCCAAGGAATTGAAGATGCAAACCTAGGCCTATAAATATAGTTGTCAAAGCCATTGTTTAGGCATATTCTCATACTTTAAGAATCATAGAAGTTTAGGGTTTTTGGAAAGAAGAATTTGACTCCTTCAGAGAAAATTTGGAACTCCTTTATTTCTTCTATTGATTACTTTTATGCTTTCTATTCAAATTATGATTTGTGTTTCATTGATCATGTCTGAGTAGTTTGCTTGTTAGGATTAGGGTTTTTCAAAGGTGATTGATGAATTGTTAGGTTAAATTAAATTGTTAGGATAAAATCATTAGAGTTCTTCATCTGGATTTATGTTTAATGCTTATTCTAGCTTCGCGACCAAGAATATGATCTTAGGTTGATTAATAGATGCGAGAGTATCATTAATTGCCTGAACTAAAGTTAGATGAGCAAAATACCTATTCGCAAAGAGATTTGATTTAGGATTTTGTGAACAATTGAACCTGATATTAATGCTTGTCTGAATTGTTTGAATATGCAAAGAGATTTGGAATTATGGGGTTTAGGCGAGAGAAGGTTGATTTTACATTAGTGTTTCGAGTTCAAGAACAGTGCTTAATAATTCCTAACATTCTGTCTAGACCTGCAATTTAGATCACCTGAAAATTTCCCTAAACCTAGCGTTTCGTCTCCTGAACTTACATCGCTTTTAATTGCTTTCTGTTTTTACTTTTAAATTATTTATTCTTAGCTTAATTCGAAATTAGAAAACTGCTGTGTCACTATCCCTTCCTTGTGGATTCGATCCCTAAGTACTACAACTGATCTCTTAATTTGAGAGAGTACCTCTAGGGTAAATTTGAGAGCATATCAACGGCTCAAGGGATGTCAAGGAAGTTGAGAACTTCTTGTGGTATATGGAGCAATACTTTGATAACCTTGGTCTTACCAATGAGTTGGCAAAGATCAAGGCGGCCACATCCTATCTCACGGATACGGCCATGCTGTGGTGGCGAAGGCGTCATGGTGACATTGAGCGGGGCATATGTCAAATGGCTACATGGGACGAGTTCAAGATGGAACTCAAGCGGCAGTTCTATCCGGAGAACGTGGTCTATGAGGCATGGAGAAAGTTGAGGGAACTCCGGAAAAGGGGTAAGATCCGAGACTATATCAAGGATTTCACCACACTCTCATTGCAGATTCCGAATATGTCCGACCAAGACTTGTTCTTCCACTTTGTGGATGGGCTCCAAGGAGGGGCTAAACAAGAGTTGCAGCGAAGAGGTGTAAACTCTGTGGACGAAGCCATTGCTGCTGCCGAGTCTCTTTCCTACTTCTATGGCCAAAACCAGACCGAGAATTTCAGGAGAAGAGAGAGGGTGGTTCCACGGCCTGAAGGAGAGAAACGGGACCAAGCAACACCGTCTTACACTCGAAACTATGGGAAGAGCTCGGGACGTGACGAGTACGAGGCAAAGAAACGTACCTTTGTTCCGAGAAGCGGATGTTATGTGTGCAAGGGACCGCATCCAGCAAGGGAGTGCCCGAAGCTAGGTTCCTTGTCAGCCCTCATTGAGCAAAGAGACACCGAATCTCCCGAGGATGAGACCGGCATGATGGGATCTCTTCAACTGCTCAACGCCCTTAAGACAAATCCGGTGTCCAAGGTCAGGAACAAGGGGCTGATGTATGTGGAAGTCATCATTAATGGACAAACAACACGGGCCATGGTAGACACAGGCGCAACCCACAATTTCATGTCCGATGACGAAGCAAGGAGACTCGGTCTCACATGGACGAAGGGTGAGGGTTGGCTCAAGTCAGTAAATGCCAAAGCCAAACCACTATATGGAATCGCCAAGGATGTGGTACTCAGCTTGGGAGCATGGAAGGGTCCAGTGGACTTCTCGGTGGCAGAGATGGATGACTTTAAAGTTATGCTTGGGTTGGACTTTCAGAGGCAAGTCTCGGCTATCCACATGCCCGCCCTTAGCACGGTCTGTATAATCGAGAAAGGTTCACCTTGTATGATTCCAACCGTAGATGCACCGAGCAAGGATGGTTTAAAGCAGCTCACCGCGATGCAATTAACCCGGGGAGTGAAGAAGGGGGAGATAACATACCTTGCCTTCCTGAAGGAGGATGACGGGATAGGAAGGGGAGGTATCACTTCACTCATGATCAAGACAGTCCTTGAGCGAAACAAGGACATGATGCCGCCTAAGCTACCCAACGAGCTACCACCAAGGAGAGGGGTGGACCACGAAATCGAGTTGGAAGTAGGAGCCAAACCACCCGCAATGGCACCATATCGCATGGCTCCCTCCGAACTAGCTGAACTTCGGAAACAACTCGATGAGTTACTTTCGACAGGGATGCTTAGACCATCAAAAGCTCCTTATGGTGCACCGGTACTATTCCAAAAGAAGCAAGATGGCTCTTTACGAATGTGTGTGGATTACCGGGCACTTAACAAGGTAACTGTCAAAAATCGANCAGATGGCTCTGGACGCTGCCAGCAATGGAAACTTCAACACTAGATATCCAGAAGATGCATATGTGTTGATTGAGAACTTGGTTTCTAGCAATAGTACCAAGAATGCAGATTTGGATAGGAAGAAGAAGGTTGTAAACATGGATGGACATCAGATTGTTGAGGTGAATGCTAAGCTAGACTCAATGCATAACCTTCTAATAGGAAAGAAGCAAGTCCAATATGCAGCTGAAGTGGAGACCTTTGAGCCAGAAGAACAAGAAGTCAATTACATCAATGGTGCTGGTTTTCAAGGACAGAGGTTCAACAATCAGCAAGGTTATGGTTCTTCTTACTAGAAGCCTTTTCAAAGCAACAGCTTCAATAGAACTTATGGTTCTTCTTCTTACCAGAATCCTCCTGCTCAAGACAATAAGATGGAGTCCATGATTCAACAAATCTTGGAGGGACAACAGAAGATGACTGTGGACTTCAATGGGAAGATCGATGCCTTGTACACTGATCTGAATGGGAAAATTGAGTCTCTAGGTACTCATATGAAGCAATTGGATGTCCAAGTAGCTCAAACTGCAGGAGCTTTGAAGAGACAAGAGGGATGTCTTCCTGGAAAAACAGACGTGAATCCGAGACACCATGTGAATGCCATCAAGATCCAGAATGGGTAGAACCTTCAGCCTGTGCAGAAAAGAGGGCTAAGTACTACAGAATTCGAGGAGCTTGAAGATGTAGAAAATGCTGCGGAGTCAATGTCGATCGACACTACTGTGTGTCGATTGACACTACTGTGTGTCGATCGACACTCAAGGAAAAACCGGACGAATCAAGCTCGATTGACACAGCATCTTCGACACAAACGTCTAGTGTCGATCGACACCAGCTGGGTGTCGATCGACACCCTTCCCGAACTTGGACAGACACGCCTAAAGCTTCACAAGTTGCATTGGGAAGAGTCTACAAGGCCAAGGTTCCAAATCTTCCTCTACCCAAACACCTAAGGCCGCCCATTAGTGCAGAGAAGCTGGCTGCTTTCAACAAGAGGGTGGAAATGATTCATAAGGAGCTCTCCTTTAATGAGGCTTATGAGAGATCCTTTGTGTGCTTTCTTCCAGAATAACAGAGAAAGCTTTGAAGAGATGAAAGAACTCTTTCACAAAGCAAGGGAAACACCACCACCAATGAAGCAACTGCTTAAGGTTGAAGATCCTGGGATGTTTATGGTTTCATGCTCCATTGGTGGAGTTGAGTTTGAACAATCACTCTGCGATTCAAGAGCTAGCGTGAACCTCATGTCAAAAGACATTGCAGAGAGGCTGGGGATTGCTGACATTCACCCTTCAAGCATGACTCTTGAATTCGCAAATTCTTCTACCACAGTCTCATATGGTACAATTCCAAACTTACTTGTCAAAGTTGGGAATTGCCTAGTTCCAACGGATTTTCAGGTTGTGGAAGTAAGCAGAGCGTCTGTCATGCCATTCATCCTTGGAAGACCATTCATGGCCACAGTAGGAGCTATTGTAGACATGCCCAATAAGAGAATATCTTTCTCTAATGTTGACAAAGAAGTCTTCTACAAAGCTATCCCTACTACTAGAACATCCAAACACATCTCTTGCATCGCTGTGATCGATGGAGGAGAGCTGGATTCTAAAGAGCAAGTGAACAAACTGGTTGTTCAAGAAGCATTAGCTGAGAATTCTGAGAAAGCTGTGGAGCTTGAGGATTGGAGTGGAAACCTAGTCATTGGTCATCTTTTCCGGACTATGGACGAAGATGATGGTCTAATCAATGCCAAACCAATGAAGGAAGACATTTTTGTAATGGAGGCAAGGATTGCAGAGCTGAATTGCAGAAGGAGTGCAGCGATTCGAGCTGCAGAGTTGGTGTCGATCGACACCACTAGTGTCGATCGACACCCTTCACGGATCACACCAGAAGCTATTTCCAATGCTGCAACTCCATCACATATTGTCAAAGAGGTGCCTCCACGTTCTACAGCCCATAAACCTCAAAGGAAGCAAAGGTATGCACTTCCTCGAATCAATTCCAAACCCCATGATCTTATCAATAAAAATGTCAAAGGTTCAAAAGATGTTGCACACTTATGCAAGCAACGAGATTCTCGTAGAAGGCTTGGTGTTTCTTTTGATGATGCTGCAGGAAAACGAAGTGTCCCACCCGAACTCAAGTCCCACCCTGCTGCTATTCCTAAATTTCTTGGTCGCTCTCATGCATCTACTGCTTACACACCACCATAGATGAGAAGACATTCGTCTCGGAAGCATTCGATGCCACCCTCTGATCCACCAGACGTCTAAACCTCAACACAGTCAAGCTAATGACTGAAAACGAGCGCTGAGTGGGAGGCAACCCACTGTTAGGTACGTTTTTCTTTTTTTATTTTGATTTGGTTTTACTAAGTCCTAGTTTTAGTCAGTTGAAAAAGGCGACATTGGAATCGACATTGACCAGTGTCGATCGACACCACTTTAGTGTCGATCCACACCACACGCAGACGAAGGTAAGTCTTCTAACTGGTCTTTTATGTTGTTTCTAATCTTTCTTTTAGCCAACTTCGGGCTTGATAACACTGGGGACAGTGTTGTTTAAGTCAGGGGGAGGTGATTACTGACTTTGTGTTTTGTTTTGAGAGTCATTTGAGTCAGTCAAAAA
>JAHZTW010000004.1:24565249-24597829 GCA_020283515.1 Alliaria petiolata | reverse complement strand
ACTTGGTGGGGCAAAGGTGTACACGAAGATGGATCTCCAAAAGGGCTATTATCAAGTTCGAATAGCCGAAGGAGATGAGCCCAAAACAACGTGCATCACCCGGTATGGTTCATTTGAGTGGCTAGTGATGCCTTTTGGTCTCACGAACGCTCCAGATACGTTATGCACCCTCATGAACCAGATATTCCAACCATACTTGGACCAGTTCGTGGTAGCTTACCTTGATGACATTGTAGTCTACACCAACTCAATGGAAGAGCATGTGGGACATTTGCAAACCGTCTTCCAAATCCTCCGCGATAACAAGCTATTCGTGAAAAGAGAGAAGTGCACCTTTGCGACAGATGAGGTACACTTCCTAGGACATGTTATCGGGCGGGGAAAGATAATGATGGACAATGCCAAGGTGACAGCCATCACCGAGTGGGAAGGACCAACCAAAGTAACCGAGTTACGGCCTTTTCTTGGACTCATTAACTATTACCGGCGGTTCATCGAGGGATACTCGAAGAAAGCTGCACCATTGACCGATCTTCTGAAGAAGGAGAAGAAATGGGACTGGTCGGATCAGTGCAAGGAGGCGTTTGAAGGGCTTAAAACCGCAGTAAGCCAAGAGCCGGTCCTTGCCTTACCCAACTTTAATCTCCCATTTGAGGTACAATCCGATGCTTCCGACTTTGCTATTGGTGGAGTTCTAATGCAGGAGGGGCATCCCATAGCATTCGAAAGCCGCAAACTAAATGACACCAAAAAACGCTATACAGTCCAAGAGAAGGAGATGACAGCGGTGGTTCATTGTTTACGGGTTTGGCGACATTACCTCTTAGGAGCCCCGTTCCAAGTCAAGATGGACAATGTGGCAACAAGTTACTTCCAGACTCAGAAGAAGTTATCACCGAAACAGGCTCGATGGCAAGACTTCTTGGCCGAGTTTGATTATACCTTGGAGTACAAATCCGGGAAGGCCAATGTTGTTGCGGATGCACTGAGCCGGAAAGCAGAGCTTGCGACGATTAGTCAAGACGAGGGAACCATCGTGGCTCGGATCCAAGAGGGATTAAATCACGATACCACTGCCAAAGAGTTGATGAAGTTGGCAGAGGAGGGCAAGACTTCTCGATTTTGGGTAGAGAACAAGCTCTTGTACACAACCAGAAGACGTCTGTTCGTGCCAAAATGGGGGAGCTTGCAACGAGACATTATCCGGAAGTGCCATGACACCCCATGGGCGGGACATCCTGGACAGAAGCGAACCATGGCGCTTATAGAAACAGCCTACTTCTGGCCACGGATGAGGGATACCGTGGAACTCTATGTGAAGACTTGCCTTGTGTGTCAGAAAGACAAGACGGAGACCAAACGACATGCGGGGATGTTAAAGCCATTACCAATACCAGACCGACCTTGGGATTCAGTTTCCCTAGACTTCATCAGTGCTTTACCAAAGTCAAAAGGGATCGGGTCCATTTTGGTGATCGTCGATCGATTCTCAAAGTATGGGACATTCATAGCCTACCCGAGAGATTGCACGGCCGAAGAAGCGGCTAGGGCCTTCTTCAAAAACGTGGTCAAACTATGGGGGCTACCGAGGAACATCGTGAGCGATAGAGATCCCCGCTTTACTGAGAAACTATGGACCGAGTTGTTCAAGAATCTCGGGACCGGACTGAGCTTCTCAACAAGCTTTCACCCACAGACGGATGGGCAGACGGAAAGGATGAATTCCTTGTTAGAATGCTACCTTCGGCATTTTGTTAGTGCCAATCACCGAGACTGGGCTAAGTTGCTGGACATCGCTCAGTTCTCCTACAACCTGCAGCGAAGCGAGGCAACTGGCAAGAGTGCTTTTGAACTCACAACGGGGCAACAACCGACCACTCCCCATACCCTGGCTACACCGGCTATCGAGTCACGAAGTCCGGGAGCGGTTAAAATGGTCCGAACATAGGAAGATCATGCTGACCTGGCGCGGGTATGTTTGGAGAAATCCCGCAAACGGATGAAGAAATGGGCCGACGAGAAGAGACGGCTGTTTGAGTTCACAGTCGGAGACCAAGTACTTGTGAAGCTCCTTCCCCAACAATTCAAAGCGTTCCGAAGTCTACACAAGGGACTGATCCGAAAGTACGAAGGACCATTCGAAGTAATTGCCAAGGTGGGCAAGGTTTCGTATAAGCTGGATCTTCCCCCAAACCTGAAGATACACCCGGTCTTCCATGTGAGCATGCTCAAGTCATACCATGGAGATGATATGGAGCAGGATCGGGGCCAATCGACTCGAGCACCGCCAATAGTAACCAAGTCCTATGACAAGGAGGTTGAAGAAGTTCTCGAGTCAAAGGTGGTTAGGAAACGGGGCGTTCCACGAAGCACCCACTTTCTCATTAAGTGGAAAGGACAACCCGTATCAGAGGCAACATGGGAGGCGGAGACTGAGCTGTGGCAATTCACAGACCAGCTCAAGACATTCACGGCAACGAGGGCGTTGCCGAATTAGGTGGGGGAGAATGTCACGGCCCGATCATTTCCCGAACATTTCCGCGACTCACGGGCCAGACCACGAGGGGTTTCGGGACGGATGGTTGGTGCACATTCAGCACAATCCCCCGAAATCCGCCCACTCAGCCACCCACTCCTTAAAATCCGCCCACTCATTCATCCACTCCCTAAAATCAGCCCACTTTGTTTCTTTAACATTGTTTAAGGCCATCTCTTTAAATTTGGGCCCTTAGATCAAGTTAATCCTCACCATCCATTTTGGAGGTGTTTTTGTATAAATAAAGGTGTGATGCCTCATTTGTAATCACTCACTCATTCCTTGAATAAGAGAAGCATTACAACACTTTCCTCTTTTCTTTCTAGTTCTTCTCTCAAAGAGTGGGTTTTCTTTGTGAAACAGGCTGTCTAGTCTAATTGCCGAGGCAAAGAGTGACTAGGGCCGCACGGTTTTGATCCCAAATATCAATCCCGTGACACATGGCTCTGAAGGTATATTTTTATCTCAACGCAAGTATGCATTAGATGGAAATATTGGTTTGAAGCCAGCTCTAACATCTCTTGAATAAAATCATCAACTCGCCACAGTCACAGATCCGTTACTTGATGATCCAACAAAATATTGACATCTTGTTGGTCGTCTGATTTATCTCCTAAACACGCGACCAGAATTATGTTACTCGGTCCACATTTTCTCATAATTTATGCAAATTCCCATGGAAGCTCATTGGAATACAGCTCTATGGGTGGTGCGATTTTTAAAACGCTTTCCTGGTCAAGGAATTCTTCTCAAATCTGATTCTGATCTTACCCTCACTATTTATTGTGATGCGGATTGGGTGTCATGACCTTTGACGCGACGTTCTTTAAGTGCCTTTGTTGTTATGCTTGGCGGTTCACCAATTACTTGGAAGACTAAAAAGCAACATACTGTTTCTCATTCTTCCGCTGAGGCCGAGTATAGGTATATGGCTGCTGCTCTTCGCAAGATCAAATGGATTTGTCGCTTACTATCTAATCTTGGTGTTGATCAATCTTCTCCAACACGTTTCTTCTGCGATAGCAAAGCTGCAATTCACATAACCACGAATTCGGTCTTTCATGAACGTACCAAGCACATTGAGTCTGATTGCCATGATGTACGTGATGCGGTTACTGACAGGCTTATTGTTCTCCAACACATACAGACAGTTCACAAATTGCAGATATTTTGACAAAGGCTCTTGGGCGTGTTCCATTTCAACATTTCTTGTCTAAGTTGGGCGTTCAAGATCTTCACGCTCCAACGTGAGGGGAAGTATTGAGAATATACATCATAGTATTATGATAAATGTAAACATTTAGAGATAAGTATAATTCCTTATTATGATAAAAACAATTTTCTAGATTAGAGGCCATGTTTAGCCGACTTACTTCTGATAAATCAAGTTGATTGTGAATGTTAATAAACAAGTTAGTTTGATATCTAAATCTACATTAAACGTTTATTTAAAGACAATGGCATTACTCTTACGAGTGTGATACTCGACTCTTCAGAAGCAAACAAAAGAGGTGTAGTAAAAAGATCGGGCCTTATTTGTTTGAAATCTCTTGAAGATACCAAAAGAGTTATAAAGTTGAACGTGCGATACATCATACATGGGAGTTGAGAGGATCGGAAACCAGAGCGTGGACCGTGGTCGACATGTGTTTATCGTACGCTATAGGAACATGCTTCGTACCATCTTTGTGAGTGGATTTCAAAGAAGGTATGAATGATAATATTGATGAGAGTATCGATGAGAATGCTATTAAAAAAGAATTTGAGGAGATATTTTGTTGAGATTTTAAGATCATTAACATCTTTCTTCCAAATAATCTAGGGTTTGCTTACTTTCTCATAGAAGTTGATGACGTGTTTAAAATGGCCTTCCAACATGGTTCATTGGCAATCTAGGCGGAGCCACGCTCAAGGTAAGGGGTCAGATGACCCCAGTCAATTTTTGTTTTTTAATTCATTTGTTTAGTAATTATTAAATTCTGTTAAATTATTTGGTGTAAATCACATTGTTGATCCCATTAATTTATTTTATGTAATATTTGATCTCACTAACCAAAACTTAAGCTATGAAATGTGTCATCTCTTTTCAATATATATTCTTATTTTTTTACCATTATTCTACTATGTAGAGTTATAGTCTTTTTTATTTTGTTTTATAATCTAATTTTTTTTTTAAAATATTAATTATATATGATATATCTATTAAGAAAAAAATCTTTATTGGAAAACTACATTTTTGGATAGAATGTAAAAACATTTGCTATAGCGTATGAATAATTTGTGTAGTCATAAATTTTTTTAAAAAATGTAATAATATAGTAAAAAAATTTAATATATAAAAAATATTATTTAATATTTAATTATATAATGATCCACCTTTGCTAAGGTGAAGTTCCAGTTTTACTTAGCGATACTATCACGTTACCCAAGTATCTCGAGGCTGATGGATTAAATGCAACTGAGGCAGTTATAGCATTGACTTTCTGCTTAGAGTATAATTAGTACTCCAAAATACATTTAACTAATAACTAATTCAAAACACATTCAGTATATAACTAATGAAACACCAATTTTTTTTTAACTATCTTACTATTAAAAATAAAAATAAAGATACCTTGATTTTGTTTTTTGATGAATGTAGATATCCAAGGTAACCTGAAAAATAAAAATAAAAACTAATTAAATAAAAGATAAGAATACATGCATGTGTTATAATTATATGTATGGAACAAATAAAAAAATTTATACTAGATATTTCATTTGTAAAAATATTAAATGATTATAAAATAGATATTTAATTTTATAAATTATGAAATTAAAATATGAATTACCAAATAACATGCATGAATTTATTAAACTAATTTATATGAAATATTATAAGATAATAGTTACTTTTTGTAAACATATTTTAATTATTTTATTTATATTAATTATTATCAACAATAAAATAAAATAAACTATAATATATATGTTGCTCTATTGATCTAAATATTATATATGATTATTTAATGAAGATATATATATATATATATATATATATGAATGATACAAAAAAATCAAATTACATAACTAGTTATTGCAAAAAAATTATATACAAATTATGCATATGTAATATATATATATATATAATAACATTGTTATATTTATTGATATTTATAGAAAATAAAAAAAAATTAAAACAAATTATTACACTAAAAACGAAAAATATAAAAATCATACTTTTGATAGGGAGAAGAAGTGTTTTGTTTGAGTTGAAATGAACCTTACACTATTTATAAGAAAATTAAAAAAGAAAAAAAAAAAAAAAACCTTCCTAACATGCATTTAGGGCTGTCCAATCCGGTAAAACCGAACCGAACCGAAATAGAACATGTGGTTGGATTATGGATATACTATATTAACCGTACGGATATAATAATTTGAAAACCGTAGGATGCGGATATAGTTTGGATATTAACCGATAAAACCGATTAAACCGAAAAAACCGATTAATTTTAAATCACAATATAATAGTATATAGTATACAATAAATATGTAAGTTATGTAACGCGAAAATCTAATGTCTAAACAAATTTTAAAATAAAATAACATAATTACCTAATCTTAAATTATTAAGAATAAAAAAAAAAAATTTATATGGAACCATAACAAAGATATGAACACTAAATCATTAACCGAACCATAAACTATAATTCATATAAAATTTGTTAATATTTCTAATTTTTTATACGAAAAACCAAAATTCATATTATACAAAACAAAAATTTTAGTTTTTGGTTAAAAGTCGAATAACCGAAAACCAAAAATATCCAAAACGAACCAAACCAAATTAGATATGATATTAAAATGATAACTATTTTTTACTAACCAAAAAACCGAAAAAACTTAACCGAAACCGAACCAAAGCCCTACATGCATTGGGCGCCGTTTGAAGTATATCCTTAAAAATAAAAATGGTAGAAATCTGAAGTACGTAATAAATAAGGGTCGTATTTAGCAATAAAACAAAAAGAAGTATTTATGTGTTGCTTGTCGTTTCTAAACACGTAAACGACAAGTAGTTTTTCCCTTAGAAATCCAAAAATCAAAATTATCATATCCAGATTTCGAGAAGGAGAAGAAGAAGCAGACGACGAAGGGGAATCTCATCAAAACATGACAGGTCACAACGCGATCGAGGTGACGAAGACGGTGCTGGAAGTAGCGGACGTTGCGTGGACCGCCGTGGAAACCTACCACCAGCACCATCACCATCACAGCGACGACGGCGAGAACCACGAGTCAACCGATACGATCACGGATCCACGAGATCGAGAATTAGAAGCTCTTCGAGGAGAGAATCGCCGTCTCAGGACCTTGCTTGAGGCGAATCTCAAGCTCTTTGAAACTCTCGCTGAATCTGCTGCGTTATCACACGATTGCCCTAGCGACGTAAGCATACTGAAATTGATTTCTACTTTTTCGAATTTTTTGGGGATTTTCTAATAATTTCGTTGGAATTACGAAATAGCTCTATGCAAGGATAGTATCAATGGTTACTTCGAGAGATTTCTTGGCTCGATTAGAAAGTCTAAGACAAGCTTTATCTAATGGAACTCAAAACCAATTTCCCTTTAAGGAACCCACAGGTACATTCTGATTTCAGAATCTTAAGTTTGCTTTTGAGATTGAAATTTTAAGATTTATTAGAGTTAGTGAAGCTAATCATGTGCTCTTGGATCATTGATTTTGAATATCTTTGTACATACTGAGTAATGTCCAATTTCCTTGGTTTATTTGTCTAGAAATATGAGGTTTATTTGTGTTCTTGGATCATTGATTTTGAATATCTTTGTACATACTGAGTAATGTCCAATTTTCTTGGTTTATTTCTAGAAGATGAGGTTTATTTGTGTTCTTGGATCATTGATTTTGAATATCTTTGTACAAACTGAGTAATGTCCAATTTTCTTGGTTTATTTGTCTAGAAGATGAGTTTCATTTGTGTTCTTGGATCATTGAGTTTGAGTATCTTTGTACATACTGAGTAAGGTCCATTTTTGTTTGGTTTATTTGTCCAGAAGATGATGTGCAGACTGTTGAAGTTCTTATAGAGATTGATCATCAAGAGCCAAGCTGGTGGGTTTTGGTCACAGATGATACGATACCTAGCAATGTCGAAGAACAAAGCGCGATCGATAACGACCACTACATTGTTGTGAACGAGGAACATGTTGTTGATGCTGTTGCACACTTTTTAGCAAAATGCATCATGTCAAATCCCAAAGCCAAGGTATATACTATATATTGTATCCTTGAGCATGTGTTTTCGGATTTCGCTTCTTCGATCTCATATTCGCTTTCGAATTGCAGATTCTCAAACCTGAAGAGCTTCAAAAGGGTAAGCTTACAATTTTAGCTGATATCTCTTTGAGTGTGATATCTATAATCTCTAATTCGTTTTCGTATCGTTTTTGCTTTAGTTCTGGTCCAAGAAGTTAGTGCTCTAAGCAAAGTAGGGAAGATAGTGGATATATGGCATGCTGGGAAAATGTTCTACGCGTTTTCCACCTGGGGACTCGCCTTTGGAGGGTATGTTTGATTTTCTAACAAATGATCTGAGATGTTCGAAACACGAATGTTTTGATTGATTTTCGCGGGTTTTTTTCTTCTTCTTCAGGTTATACCAAGCTCGTGGCGCGCTGAAGATGGCTGCTAAGGGTGTTCATATGACCAGCAAGGTTGTTCTTAGAGCTCTGTGAAAGTTATAAGAGGTCTAATGCGATGATCTCAACTACCATAGGGTTTATGTTTTTATGTGAGGGAATGGCTTTTTTTTTTATTGCTAAGCAGTGCTTGTGTAAATAGTGTAAAAAAGCGTTTGATCGCAATTGTATTTTAATTTGATTTTAATTTTACATTTGTTCTTTGATTATCGTATATAAACGCGTGGACAATGTGTGAATATTGAACAATGTTTGATGTTTCTCTAGCCCATGTTGATAGTATCCTTGTAGCAAAAACACCTGCGAGTTTTTGATACATAAGTTATCTGATTTGTTGCGCACACAAAAAAAAAAAAATTATCTGATTTATGCGAAGACTCGTAACCGTTGACGAGTTCATGATTTGATGATATTCACGTCTCACGGATTTAGAAAGTTGTACGAAACCGCAGGATTTTGCAAAGATGGTCTTTTTGTGCGAAACAAACCAAAATGATCGTCAAAATATGATTGGGCTTATTGGCACACAACAGTAGACATGTAACATTTTGGCGGTGCTATACAATATATAGCCTCGGTAATACTTCTGCGTAACTTTCCAAGGTAGACACAAAAACGTAAGACGGGTTTTCGAAAGTCCAATCTGCATCAACAAGACATTGATCTTAACTCTTCTCGGTGCAATTAAGAACACGATGAACAAATTGTAATATGATGGCATGTCGTGTGATGGTCAAATAGAGAAGTCTTTCAATCAATTTGTAAATTTTAGGATCTTGGAACACAATCTCATCATCTATGATGAGTTGAGTATTAGGATCCATTGGACTTTGCAAGCAACTAGACTTTTGGTCTCTAACAAACTCAATGCATATTTCTTGTCAAATAAAAAATATCATATGAACTACGGCCATTTAATACTGAACTTGATGCTATTTTCACTGGATCATTTGCCGAAACTCCTTTGGATTTTTACATCTCGGATCTGTCTAATATATTAACTTTCTCCTTTGTGGATAGATCATTATCACTAATTTTCTCCTTATTGGAGAGATCATTATCACCAATTTCTTTCTTATTGGAGGTATCGTTTTCACCACTTTCCTACACCACAGAGAGAACCATTCCACCATTCTTTTCTTTTTGTGGAAAACGTATTTAAATGCTCAGTTTTGATGATATTACGAGCTAAGAGTTTCGTTCATTTGTCTTTAATAGTATAAGAACTAGCTCTTTAAATTGAGCTTTCGGTTATTTTCTACGAATGTAGCCAACTATCTATATTTATTATGCTTTGTATTTTAATTTTCGCATCAGTTTTGGACTCCTTGGTATTGAATGCTGGATTTCTTTGGATCATAATTGAGTTTTAAGTTTAATATAAGTATATGGTTTGCACACCAAAAAAAAAAACTACGGGCAACTTTAATTCCTAAAAATACTTCAAATGACTCCAATTATTGATGTTGAACTCCTTGTGTAAAAATTTGTTGAGATCTTTCAACACAAAAATTCATTAATTTCGATACCCAAAAAAAAACTAAAGTTTGCATTTAATGCAAAAGATATAACAATGATCCGTAATTTTACGATTTTTGATGCCAAATTTATATTATTTTATAATTTTGACATAAAATTTAATTCTATAATTTTGACGTCAAAAGCAATTCCACGTACCTAAATTTTGATTTTTGACGTCAAACCCAATTCTCCCCCCCCCCCAAACAGGTGTCTCTTCGACACCGCTAATTTCATGGATCGTCTGACATATTTGTACAGCAAGAAACAACAAGCTGTTCAGTGAGAAGATTTTCACGGTAGAGGAAGTAATCCTCAATGCAATCAGTGATGCAAAGGAGTGGACGGAAACACAAACAACTAATCTCGTAACCCAAAATTTAGTCACTATGAATCCAAGGCCGGTAGACTATACTTGTATCACATGTAGAACAGATGCCGCCTGGAAGGCAGATGGCTAAGTTACGGGTTTAGGGTGGATCTTCTCAACGGAATTGAAGCAGAGCTTTGCACAAAATGACCAAATCGCGACCTTCGTCAGATCACCTTTAATGGAATGAAATCTTTACGATCCGAGCGGTCCTTAAAGATGCATGGATTAGCGGATTCACAAAACTTCGGGTGAAATCAGATTCCAGATAAGGGATCATCACCGGATTCTCAGAGCTACACGGTGTGGTCTCCGGCATCGCCTCAATTGCATGACGCTTCGAATCCATCTCTTTTGCTTCCATTAGTCGTTTAGCCAACACCAACGCAGATGAATCGGCCAAAACGGTTGTGTGTGTTTGTATAATATAGGCTAGACCTAAATTGATTTGAATGAAAAACCTTTTGATCAAAAGAAAAAAAAATCTTGATTTCTTGGATTTTTCAACTCTGGCGTCAGATTATGGTTTTGTTACTTTAGAGTAAAATAAAATCTTGATTTCACGATTTTGCAGTCTTGGATATTTTGCTATTTAGATATAATTTTTTTTTAATCTAGTCAAAATAGACAAGTGATTTTATAAGATAGGTTTTCGAATGCAAATGTTTTACATTGACCAAACAAACAGTCAAACAACACCTACAACTTTTAAACATTGGATCCAAACGCATAAACAAAAAAAAAGAAACATATACTATATAGTTATTTAGATAAGAAAAGCTTACACAAATTGAAATTAGGAAAGACATGAAAATATATAGAAATAAAATAAAAGAGATAAACAAAGGCATGAGTGACGATGATGAGTTTAGATTCCGAGCATCACGGGTTGCAGAAAAGGCTGACACGTAAGAGTAACAACACCATTACATGACCCTTAATTCGTTTCTATTCTCACACTTTCCGCCAAAACTAATTTACAGTATAATACTTAGTACTCTCGTATACATCAACATAATCCGTGACGTTTATTTTTATCTTTTAAAATTATACCTTATTATCTAAGTATCCTTTTAAAAATTTCGCGGCCTAATTATAACTATCGAGTACGATAATCTGGTTATCCTGTAAAAAAAGTTTGGTCGAAAATATGAGAAGGAATTTGGCTAGAACCAATTGTTAAATAAAGTTCCAGGAATCTCACACATGAATACAAATTAACTCTATACATATGCCGATTCAACACCTTGACAAAAGTCGACATAAAAGTTAAAAAAAAAACAAACGAAAAATCATTATATCTAAGATGATAACAACTTATCTAATTAATTAAACGTATAAGGGTAATACAAATATTGAACCATCTAAGATGGTAGTATTTTTAAGCTTTAAACCACTCATAATGAAATAATTGTCAAATTTACCAGAAAAAAAATGGCAAAATGAAAATGAAATTGTTTGAAATTATGAACATATTATTTCGACAATCCTCTATAAACTAAAAAAGAAAATAATGAACTGAGTGAGAATGAGATTATTACGCCATTTAGTTTGACCTCCTACATGTTTTAAACCGTGTTATAATAGTTTGTGGTTGTTTTGTCGAATTTGTTTTTTTTTTAATAGTTAGCATAAGATGTTACATGTTCGTATAAGTTATAACCGTCAATAAACCTTGATTTAGGTCCTTGTCTAGCTCCGCTTTGAGCAACAACATATTTTCATCTTTAGATTCTTCTGAAGATGAAGATGAGGATGAGGAAGTTTCTGAAGAAGATGTGGAAGAGGCCACACAGCCTGGGATAACGAGCGTGAACGGATAGATTTTTGTACTCCTACGGATAAGAAAAATCTCCGGGAAAGGCCAGTTAGACCGTCGGCTAAGGCCAAAGAGATGCAATGGCATCCGGTAGCTGGTGGGCGAGGTAATCGCGGTCGAGGAAACAGAGGTGGCCGTGGCTAGTCTAGGCTTCCCCAAAATTAATGCTATAGCCGAAGCGTAAGATTCGTCTACTATTCTTACTCTTTTGTAAGTAAAGCTTTGCGTCTTGTTTAAGATGTATTTCTTTCTGTCAAACTTTGTATCGAGTTTGGTTAATAAAATAGTAACGTTAATTAAAAAAAAAAAAAAAAAACCTTGATTTAATTTATAACTGTTTTTTTTAGTTTAAAGTTAGGACTTAGATTTTTTTTTTTTTTTTTTTTAGTATGGATCGTTTTGTTTTGCTGCATAGAAGTTTTAGACCGAATCGTTTGTATGGGATTTGGCCAAGTTTTTAGTATGAGTAAATCTGTGAACGAGCCAACAAAATTTTCGGAGATGGTACGGATTTATGATAAAATAGAAATTTGTCCATATATATATGAAAAGGTATATAGAATATAGATATAGCGTAAGGAAAGAGTATGGAGCTCAATTCACGAGGACCTCGCAAGTAACATCATCGATAACTATATATAATTAATATCACGAAACGTACATCAGCACAAATAATTATAGACGTTGACGAAAACCAGATTCGAAGGCTTTGTACGTTACTCGAGTACTTCATTTATAACTAATTAATGTATATAATAGTTGTTCTCTACATACTCTAAAACATTTAAATCTATAATTTGTTTTCTTCTCTAAGCATACCTAACTAAAATGAGAAGTTTACACATATGTTTAACATTTTATCATCTTAAATACCTATTAGTTCTACAATCTTTTTTAAAAACATACCTAATTTAAGTTCATATAAATTTTTGTTCTTGCAAAATATTGTTTTAAATTTGATCTAAGTTCATATAGATAAATGGTACTGTATCTCCTTTAATAAGTTGTCTAATTACTCTCATATGTTTTCTAAAAATTATATGTCGAGATAATATCATAACACAGACAATTTAACTTAATGTAGAATTTACATTTATTTAGCCTGACATTAATTAAAACCGGTAACTTTGACAATTGATATCTAGTAAATTTGACATAAAATTTTAAATTCTTAAGATATCTAATAAATTTCTGAAAATTCTAAACATATTTAAAAAAAAAAAGAACTGACAGTTTTTAACAGCTAAAAATATAATTTTGTCATGACTTCACTTTAAATATTAAATAACATAATTAGAGAAAATAAAAACTAGTTAACACAATAAGAAATTTAAATGCATTAATAAGTCTTGGTTTCTTACTATAAAACATATGCATTGTGTGATGCGATTTTACATTTATAGAATGCAATTATTTGTACAGTATGTGCTTTATTAGACATTATCAAAATGTTATAAAATCTAAGAGGAAAATTTTGAGTGGTAGGAAGTTGTGTCAGGATAAATGATTCTTTACTGACAAATGAATGAAGGAAGATGCAGAAGCAAATTTATACAATTAAAAAAAAATCCATTTTACCCTTCACCATGTTCTAAATCTATTTTTTTCCCCTAAAACATCTCACAGACGTCATGTTACTATTTACTATATTAGTCTTGTTTAATGTTTAATGAAGAGACTGAACATACGTTTTCTTAACGTTCTGAAGTAATTTTGATGAAAACACTTGGATTAGAATATCATAGAAGTCTGCGTGTTTTCATTGGATTTATTATTTGACCATCTCATCGGTCAACATGTTTGAAATACTGTATTACATTATTCGAGTACCTTGTTGTCCTATTTTACATTAAAAAAAATGTACCTCTTAATAGTGGTTACAGTAATAAAGTTTTGTATCTTCACGGCTTGTTAAAATTAGCAATCATAAGCAAATAGAACTTGTTTGAAACATGATGTGATGTGTTTTTTCCTTGGATCTAAACCTTTAAAACAAAGTTTTATCATGATGCTCATATATATGTACAATACTTTTAGCCCATCGTTTGTTTGCATCAAATTGATGCTATGGAGTAATCTTGGAGCCTTACATCTTATTTGTGTATGTGTGTGATTAGCTTGTTTAAACACTACAAATGTGAGGAAAAAACAAAAAACAAAAAAGTCCAAAGAAAACAGAAAAAGACAAGTGTGTGAAAATGATAAGGGTAGAAGAAGACAAGGGAAGATATGAAAGCAAAATGTGAATGAGGTCATCTGACACATATGAAACCCATAAATTTGAGTACGTATAAAGAAACCGAGTTAAGTTTGGTTGGGAGGAAAAAGATAAATAAGATCCTTTTTCTCAATTTATGGACCACTCTACTAAAGATGAATTACGTCTATATATCGGTGGTATTCATGTATGATTTGATATGTAATCAAACGTCCATGTCCATATCTATAAAGACTATAATTAAGATCTGCATGAATAAGCTCGTGTTGATTCACTTTTTGATTGGCAAAATACAATCCCACGGGTCGGATTACGAGTTTCGTATGGTCTTTTCAAAGTATTTTCAACCACAAAATGAATAAAAAGTAGACGAACTTAAGAGACACATAGTGTATCAATTCACAAAATACATTGAAGATAAAGAAGGGATTAAGAAAATATATCACACATAGTGTATCAATTCACAAAATACATTGAAAGGTAGAGAGAAGGGATTAAGAAAACAATCGAGAGGAAACACAAGGTGATTTCAAAATGTAGATTTATCGATGTTTTTCAAGCACCAATTTAAAAGCTCTAAACAAAGGATAGAACAATTTCTCAATCTAAAAACTTATATGGTTGTGTGTGTTGTTGCTCTTTGAAAATTTTCGAGACTAGGTTCCATCTCTAGAGATCTCGATCAAACTTTAACTATGATGGCTGGCGCGGTGTTAATGATTTTTTTTGTCTTATTGATCTAGAATCGATGATTTTGGAAATGTCGACCAAAAGAGTAATTAGTAGAAAAGCCAATGACTTTGCAGTAGATTTTAGTCACAATGTACAATTTTTTTTCGGTTAATGACATGTTATTGAATTGATTTTAAAGTATGCGACAGACAAACCACAAGCACAACCCCTAAAAGTTAATTAAACAAACCACAAGCACAACTCCTAAGAGTCGATTAAAAACGTTTACTTCAACTGCTTAAAGCACTTTTTTTTTACTAGACGCATTCTTTTACTTGCATCAAAATGTTATGGGAAGGACAAACTCATTTTTGTATTTTATTTTACCACGAACAAATTTGATCTATAGATTCCAAAAGTGTATTCTGAAGAAAGTTATTATAACTCATTAGTACAACAGATCGTAGATGTCATAACCGTCATTAATCATTACAGTAGTCTAATTTTTTTGTATTTATTACAAAATTGAGTAAATATGAAGTCCCACCATTTGTATGGTCTATATTATTCATACTTCCCTCCATTATTAAATGTTTTGATAAAAGAGTAACGAAATTGTTGAAATAGTGAATAAAACACAAATTTTAAAACAATTTTGAAGACAGGCCCAAATAAACCAAACCGAATCCAAAAACCTTAAAAGTTATAAACTCGGGTTATCTAAATTTACGTTATGGAATTGTAGTTTTCTTAGAAGAAAACAGAACTAGAGTCTAAACCCAAACCAAACTAAATTTTCTTAAAGAAAAAATTACTAATATTGTTGGTTGTTTAAAAAGTTAAGAAATTAAATAACACACTTTATTGTGGGCATGTGATTCAGCCTTAATGCCCTGTCGCTCACTCTTTATTAACAAAACCAATTACTCTCTCTCTCTCTCCCCCCTTCACTTTCCATTTCACTGTTTCAAGTGAAAACCAAAGACTCTTCACTTTCTCCCTCTACTCTATAATAGTCTCCTACTACCTACTCTTTCTCTCTCTTGATTCACACTACAAAAAGCTTATAGTTCCCATCACCATACTCCAAAAAAAATGCAATTTTCGAGAAACTCAATCCTTAGGCAACTTAGCAGAAAAGAAGGTTGGAGGTCGGCTTCTAGAAGGTGGACATCCGGAGATAGCTCAACGGCCTTCACCGACGAAACAGGCGGTGGTTGTGGCGGTAACTCTTCAATGGAGGGTCTCTATGGGATTTACTCCGGCGGTGATACGGCTGCGAGGAGTAAGAGAGTGATGGTTGTGGTGGATGAGACTTCGAGGTCGAAACATGCTATGATGTGGGCTTTAACTCATTTGACTAATAAAGGAGATTTGATGACTCTTCTTCATGTTGTGTCTCCTCATGATGAAGCTTCTCCTTCTTTGGTTCAATCACTTGGTTCTCTTTGCAAAGCTTGCAAACCCAAGGTAACTAATTACTTTACTCTAAAAGATTATTATTATTTTATTCGGATTTTGAAAACTATCAGGCTTTGAATGTAGAGTTTTTGTTTTTTGTTTGAGAAAATTTCAAGTTAAGTAGATTTTAGTTTTTTTTTTCAAATAAATACAAGAAACTAAGGTAGATTTTAGGAAACTTATAACCTCAAAATCTTGATTGGATGATTAGTAAAAAATTTAATAACAAAAACCAAATACTTCACTTAAAAACTACCATTCAAGGACTTAGTTAGTGAAGTGTACTAATCAGAATTTGGGTTTTAAATTTTGTCTTTAGTTAATGGTAAGATGTGTAGAGCTACTTGAGTAGTGAGTCTTGCATGCGTGAGTGTTGGAGATAGGAAAAAAGCAGTGAACCTGTCTCTGTGATGGTCATAGTGGGACTAACTGATTCCACTGGCTCCTCACTTTTTTTTTTGTGTAAAAAAAAAATTTGGATGGAAAAGTATTTTCATCATTCTGATTGTAAGCTTTTTCAGTTAAAGATCTAACTTTTTCCTAGTTTAGATCTAATCTTAGTTTATGTATTAGTTGGTATTGGGTAACATGAATATTTGTTACTTAAAAAAATGTACTTACCCATTTAAGAATATTATATTTAGCACTTCAAAAGGAAAGTTATTTGTAATCAGGTATTGTTTTTCGTAATTTTTAAGATTTCTATGTAAATTGTCGAGATATTTTTCTAATGTTATAATTCTCTAATTTTTTAATTGTAATTAATCACTTGAAAATTCTCTTGAGAGTTTTATATTACTTTAGAAGTTAAAAGAAATGTAAATACTAATCTCCTTTTTTGGCATCAAGAAATGTAAATAATAGGTTTAAAAGAAAGACAAATTATGAGAAGATAATTATATTTATGTAATTTTATTTGTTGGAAAAGGTGGATGTGGAGGCGTTGGTGATTCAAGGACCAAAGCTAGCAACTGTACTAAGCCAAGTAAAGAAACTTGAAGTCTCTGTTCTTGTATTGGGTCAGAAAAAATCTGCACCATTCATCTCCTGGTGCGTAATCTCAACCGTCAGATCTCTTTTCCTCATCATGAATCATGATGATTCTCTCGTTCCAATAATTTCGTTTCTTTTATTTTGTCGTTTTGTACGTAGCTTATGTGGACCCAGCAGATCAGAGGAGCTCGTGAATCGGTGCATCAACGGTGCAGATTGCTTGACGATTGGTGTGAGGAAACAAAGCAATGGTGTTGGTGGCTACTTGATTAACACTCGATGGCAGAAAAATTTCTGGCTTCTGGCCTAATCACAATTCTAATCTAGCAGCCATAGACTGGATCCTTAAAAATTGTGTTAATGTTTAGTCTAATAAACTATGTATCTCTTTCCTTGTCCCATGTTTAACATAACATTGTCTTGTATGTCTTGTAAGAAATTACAGTTACATATTTGTGTCCCACTTGTTTGATTCCACCGAATTTACATTGGTATTGCTAAACTAGGAGTGCATTTTAAAATTTGGACCAAGTTTCAAATACCATATGGCAACACATTTTCAGTTTGGACCAAGTTTCAAATCCAGTTTGGAAACGGAATTCCTGATTTCACCTAGTAGTGTTGTCCATTTCGGTATGGGAACGGATAATAACGGTCCCTTTGGATAATCATGACATAAATAGCAGAATTGAGAACCAAGTAATTAGAAATTTGAAAAAATATTATCCTAAATATGCTTCTTTTTTTTTTATGGAAAATTCGGATAACATAACAAATTTTGGTGATTTAGGAAGTTTTGGGTTATTTGAGATGGATTCAGATCGGATAATCATTCTTGAAATGGATATGTTTTTTGTTCTAAAATACAGTCGTCTAATAGCTCTGTGTGACACTTTGCATGACACTTGCACCACAATTTTGGTCTAATCGGATCAATAAATCGGATACCTGATTAAACTATGTTCAAAATGATCTTTTCATTATCCTAACATAAGTTTTGATTGCCAAGATCAGAGGAGCATAGGTCGAGGGCTGGCTCACAGGCATAAAGATTGCTCAAGCAAGCCCGACAGTTACCCATCTCCTATTTGCGGATGACAATCTGTTTTTCTGCAAAACCGATGTCATGCAGTGTGTATAGTTAATGCAAACCACTAATTAATTTATGAGAGAGTTTCAGATCAACAGTTAAATACGTCAAAATCCTCCATCCTCCATCCTCTTCGGCAACAAAGTGGATTCGGGTCTAAAAGCGGAGCTGGAAAGGACTGTTTGAATCACAAAAGAAGGTGGTATAGGGATGTACTTAGGCCTTCCGACAAAAAAATTGCGGTTCCAAGAAGCAAGTTTTTGCGTATATTCAAGCATCTAAATAACAGGATAAACTCATGGTCATCAAAACTCATTTTAAAAGAAGGAAAAGAGGTCCTAATTATATATGTGGCTCAAGCGCTTCAAACACATGTGATGTCTTGTCTTCTACTGCCGCAAGAGATCATAAATAAATTGTTTGTTACAGGAAAAATGAGGATTGAAGTTTAGAGATATGAAAAACTTCAATCTCGCTTCGTTAGCGAAACAATTGTGGAGGATAATCCAGACCCCGTCATCCCTCCTTGCGAGGGTCCTTCGAGGAAAGTAGTATCGTTACTCCACTCCCTTAAAAGTGGCAAAATATAATTCACTGTCGTAAGGGTGGCATAGCATTATGGCTGCTCGAGAGTTTCTTAAAGCAGGATTGAGAAAATCAATTGAATATGGTTTTAATACCAAAGTATGGAGTGATCCGTGGATACCGGTGACCCCAGCTCGGCCGGCCCTCGTTAATGGGACCTTCCGAGATCCACATCTGTTTGTAAGCCATCTAATTGACATAAACACAAAGAAGTGGAGACTCGATGTTCTCCCAAATTTGTTTGATCCATAAGATATTATGTGTATAAAAAGTTTTCGACCAAGCCGAGGTTTCAAAGCTGATGGTTTTTGTTGGGCGTATACAAAATATGGGGCCTATAGGGTAAATCAGGTTATGCTCTTGCGAATGAGCTACGAGATGCTCATGAGCCTCAGACTGCGTCGGAGCCAAGTACTACCCAACTAAAGAGCAAAGTCTGGGCGCTGAAAACATCTAGAAAAATTAAGCATTTCTCGTGGCAAGCCATCTTCAGATGTGTAGCGGTGAGTAGCCGAATGGTTGACCGTCATTGTGGGACGGATGGTAGATGTGCCAGTTTTGGTGCAGAAAACAAAACGATCAACCATCTCATCTTTGAATGCCCATCAACTTAGTAAACTTGTGCCTTATCTAGGATCCCAACGATTTCGAGTATATTCCCGTGCGAGTCTTTACTCACAAACTTCAATTTCCTGCTCCAGCGTGCGAAAGTTGATGGAGTTTCAGAATTTGAAATTGAAGTTTTCCCATTGCTCATATGTTACATTTGGATAGCCTGTAACGATAAAGCTTTCAGTGGCAAAGATATCTCCGCTCTTGATACGATGCAATTTTCAACGCATGAAGCATGTGTTTGGAAAGTATCACATATTGTTGAGGAGATAGTAGAAGTAGATATCGAGTCGAGTGTTCCGGTGCAACCTTAGGCGATTCCGGTGGTACTCCCAAGATGTCAGATGATATATCATGGTTTTTACCCATTTTTGGACCATGATATAAGTGTTTTTATTGAGTCTTAGTACTATTTTCGAGTCTATATAGAGTCTGTCTAAGTGTTTTTATTGAGTCTTAGTACTATTTTCGAGTCTATATAGAGTCTATGCAGGTTCAGGTACAATTGGAGTTAAACTGGAGATTTGGATATATTTTGGAGCTTAATGGAATGAAGTCACGAAATGTTGCAGTCGGATTGAAGTTACAGGATGAGTGTCGATCGACACAGACCATTGGTGTCGATCGACACCAAGTTTTCCCGATTCCAAAGGCGTGAAGTTTCGAGAATTTTGAAGAAAAGGAAATTCTCAAGACTTTTCCTAATCTTCCACGGAATTGAAGTTTCGTACCTAGGCTTATAAATAGAGTTTCTATGCCATTGTTTAGGCAATATACACACACATTATTTTAGAGAGAGATTTTTAGAAAGTTTTTGGAGAGAAAAATCAGATTTCTTCAGAGTAGATTTGGAATTCTTTTGTTTTTATTGATTTCTTTTAGGGCATTCGTAATGGAGAACTTTTTAAGAGTTCTTAAGTAAAAAAACAAGAATAAAAGAAAAAATAAATGATGTGGCAAATTTTTTTTTAGAATGATTCTTCTCACGGAACCGCAAGAAACGGTTCTTCAAGACACGTGTAACTACGTGATTGGTGATAATTTTGTTTTTTGAAAATCATTTTTCTCTTTTGTCTCTCGATCAACTTCACTTCGTCTTCTCCTTTCCCTTCGATTAAGGTGGGGAATACGGAGGCGGAGGACCTGCTCGACGGGGCGAAGGCGGAGGCGGAGGAAGATTATAAAGACTCCGACTATGTGGTTAGCGGCGGCGCTGCAGCTGGTGGTGACGGCGATGGAATCGGCTCTGAAGCGGATTAATTGAGAGATTTTTTTTGGTCTCAGGCTAAATTGAGAGAAGAGAATCCAGGAAATGCACTTCTGGAGGTAAACTCAACTTCGAATTCTCAACATTTTATTCTTTTGTCCGTCTGTCTTTTCTTTGGTTTGAAAATATCGTCATTGTTTCATATTTTCAGTATCGTGGAAATGCAGAAAGGCTTTTCTGTATTGAAACCGTGATTGTCTGCCATGCCTTCTCAGTTCTGGTAAAGGCTTCACCATTGTATATGCTCTTCTTCTTTCTAATTTGGTTTCCTTGGATCTTGTGCTTGCGATTTTTGTTGGGGGGGATTAATCTTTTTTCACATAGCCCGAATCTGAGTTTCAAGTCCGCATATTATCTTATGGCACGATTCAAGTTGTTCGAATCCTGGTTTTGGGTTTGATGGATTTTGAAAGAGACGAAATTGTATGGTGGGTCTTACTTGAAGTGGGATTTTTTTTTGGTGTTAGTTTTTAATTTCTCATATATTTGGCCAATTCTGTGTTTCCTACTCCTGACCAGTGGAGTTTCAGAGTCCTTTTAAGGGTTATAACGTGGTTCCTTTCATAATCGCATATTCCTTGTGCAATTCTCCATTTTTGGTTCGAGTTCCAAAGCTATTTCTCATTGGTTTAGCTGTGCTGTAACAGGTGTATGTTTAGCATTTGTTCTTGGTGTTGGTCTGCTACGAGTTGGATTTGAATGTCATATCTTCGGTGAACACAAATGATTAGACGGATGTCAACAAAATTCTGTTCTAGTTGCTGACTTGTGCATATCAGTTTTGTACTTGGATTTAGATGGATGTTTCTTCCATTGGACGACATAGAAGCCAAACTGATCAAGATCCTTTGTTAATGTCAACCGTGTGATTTGGAGCCCGGATGGTTCCTTATTCGGTAAGACTTGAGATTATAAATGCTCTGTCAACTGATTTGGATATTCATATGCGCGCTTTCAACTGCAGGAGTTGCTTATTCGAAACATATTGTACAGCTATACTCTTATCACGGTGGTGAAGATATGAGGCAACACCTTGAGGTGTTATATGGTTTTCAACATTTTTACGAGTGTTTCTTTCATTTCCTGTAATTAAAAGCAGTTTTTCTTTTTCTTTTCCAGATTGATGCTCATGTTGGTGGTGTAAATGACATTGCATTCTCCACTCCGAACAAGCAACTACTTGTGATGACAAAACCATCAAGGTTAAGTCTTTTTATTTTCCTTTCAACAACTCTTTTTTTTTTCGTTGGAACTAAAATAGTGGACTAATCAATACTTTGAATTAAGGTTTGGGATGCTGCAACGGGTGTAAAACGGCATAGAGTCTAAAATTTAAAACAATTTGTCTAATTTTTTTTTTTTTTTTCAAAGAACCCTATAGAATCTCTCCAATGTATGACTCAAAATTAAAAAAAAATTAATAGAGTTCTTAACTTAAATTAATAATATATTTATATTATAATATGTTTAAGAATCTTAACATGAGGTTCTCCATTAAAGATGCTCTTATGCTTTCTATTCAAATTATAATTTGTGTTTCATTAATCATGTCTGAGTAGTTTGCTTGTTAGGATTAGGGTTTTTCAAAGGTGATTGATGAATTGCTAGGTTGAATAAATTTTTAGGGAAAAATCATTAAAGTTCTTCATTTGGATTTGTATTTAATGCTGATTTTAGCTTCATGACCTAAAATCTGATCTTAGGTTGATTAATAGATGCGAGAGTATTATTGATTGCCTGAACTAATGTTAGATGAGCAAAATACTTATCCGCAAAGAGATTTGGTTTAGGGATTTTGTGAACAATCGAACATGAACGTTAATGCTTGTATGAATTGTTAGAATTTGCAAAGAGATTTGAGATTCTAGGGTTTAGACATAGATAATTTTCGCAGGGAGAGTTGGTTGATTTTATTGTTGTGTTTCGAGTTCAAGAACAGTTCTTCATTTTTCCCAACATTCTGTCTAGACCTGCAATTTGGATTCACCTGAGAATTACCCTTACCTAGCGCCTTAGTCTCCTGAACTTTAATCCACTTTTGATTTCGTTTCTGATTTACTTAGTAGTTTTATTTACTTCTAATTGATTTGATATAGCATAATTTGAACCTAGAAACCATAGCGTAGCATCTACTTCCCTTGGGATTCGATAACCCCTTATACTTCAACTGCATTGCTGTGCACTTGCAGTGTTGATTTATTTGGGTAAAACTTTGACCCTATCAAGTTTTTGGAGTCGTTGCCGGGGAAGTAATAGCTGCCTACGAAATCTAGTATTAAAATTTTGACATGGTTTTGTTTTCGTTTGGTTACTAATTTAGTTTCTTATTTTTGGTTTCAGGTGCATGCTTAATCGCAATACCAGAAACAACAAAGAAAAGGAGCTAATTGAACTCAACCAGGAGCTCGGTCGTCTGGAACGTACAAACCGTAAATCTGCACGAGTGTCGATCGACACCACATCTAGCATCGATCGACACCTTTCGCAAGAAGAGATGGCGGGTCTTATGGTTTTGATACGCGACGAAGCTGGTAATTTGGTGGATGGAGAAGGGCATAGGAGGAATGTTCAAGGCCAGAGACATGACGATAATGGAGCAGTTATCATCGAGCAACCGATACAAGCCACACATGCAGATGTTGGACGCGGAAGAACACTTGGTGAATACAACAGACCAGACCAGTTCTATGCTAATAGAGCTGCGATCCGTCCTCCTGCATTTCAGAGGAATGATTTCGAGCTGAAGCCTGCTTACTACACACTTGTAGCTCAGCATCCTTTCCATGGACTTCCCAATGAACATCCCATGTACCACATTGAGAGATTTGAAGACTTGACATCAAGCATAAAGGCTAATGGAGTGTCCTATGATAATCTTTTCTACAAGTTTTTTCCTTACTCGCTTGCTGGAGATGCATCATATTAGCTGAAGCAGTTGGATCCAGGATCCTTGACCACTTGGGAAGAAACAAAGAATGCATTCTTATGCAACTTCTTTGATGATGTAAGATCCGAAGAGCTGAGGACAAAGATCATTGCATTCTCCCAAGGACCTACTGAAGCATTCAAGGCTTCTTGGGTAAGATTCAAAGCTTACCAAAGGGACTGCCCACATTACGGTTTCAGCGAGCCGCAACTCCTCGGAATCTTCTACCGAGGGATCGATTGGAGGTACCAGATGGCTTTAGATGCTGAAAGCAATGGCAACTTCAACACCGGATATCTAGATGACGCGATGATGCTTATAGAGAATTTGACCTCTTGCAACAGCATCAAGAATGCAGACTTTGAAAGGAAACAACATTCTGGTACCAATGGAGGAAGCCAAATAGCTGAGGTAAACATGAAGCTAGACATCTTGGTGGGCAAGAAGCAAGTTCACTTTGCTAATGAGGTAGAGACATTCGAGCCTAATGATGAATGTGAAGAAGAAGAAGTTAACTACATCAATGAAGCTGGTTTTCAAGGACATAAATTCAGCAATCAGCAAGGCTATGGTTCGTCTTACCAGAAGCCTTTTCAGAGCAACAACTTCAATAGAACTTATGGTTCTTCTTCTTACCAAAAACCTCCTGCACAAGACAATAAGATGGAGTCTATGCTAGAGCAACTTCTAGAAGGACAACAGAAGATGACAGTGGATTTCAATGGAAAGATAGATTCACTGTACCAAGACTTGAATGGGAAGATCGATTACTTGAACTCTCATATGAAGAAATTGGACACCCAAGTTGCTCAAACTACTGAAGCTTTGAAGAGACAAGAGGGATTCCTTCCTGGAAAGACAGACGTGAATCCGAGGCATCATGTGAATGCCATCACGATCCAGAGTGAAATAAGCTTTCAACCAGAGCTGAAAGGGAGTCTGAGCTTTGAAGAGATCGAAGAGCTAGATAAAGAACACGATTCTGCAGTTGTAGAGTTAGCGTCGATCGACACCACTTCTGAGTGTCGATCGACACCAGTAAAAAAAACATGATTTTTCGAGCTCTGACGGACCGAAATCAAGCATGGTCGAAACAAAAAAGTCGACGCCAGATGTTGGTGTCGATTGACACCAACTATGTGTCGATCGACACCCTACCCAGACTTCGCCAGATCGATCTTAAGCTTCCAAAGTTGCAGAAGAAAGGGGATACATGCCTAAGGTTCTATATCCTCCTATACCCAAACACCTAAGGCCGCCCATTAGTGCAAAAGAGCTGGCTGGTTTCAACAAGAACGTGAGAAGGATATCCAATGTGATCTCATTTGCTGAAGCCTGGGAGGATTATCCTTTGGGTGTTTTCTTTAAGAATTTCAGAGAGAGTCTTGAAGAAATTGAAGAAATCTTCAACAAAGCAAGGGGTACACCACCGCCAATGAAGCAGCTGCTCAAGGTTGAAGATCCTGGGATGTTTGTTGTTCCATGCTCCAATGGAGGAGTTGAGTTTGAACAATCTCTCTGCAATTCTGGTGCTAGCGTGAACCTCATGTCAAGGGACATTGCAGAAAGTTTGGGCATTACTGATATTCAACCTCCAAACATGACTCTCATGTTCGCCAACTCTTCCACCACAATCCCATATAGTACAATTCCAGAATTGCTTGTCAAAGTAGGGAATTGTCTAGTACCAACTGATTTTCAGGTGGTGGAAGTAAGCAAGAATTCTGTCATGCCATTCATCTTTGGAAGACCATTCATGGCCACAGTGGGAGCAGTTGTAGACATGCTGAATAAGAGAATATCTTTCTCTAATGTTGACAGATGAGTCTTCTACAAAGTTATTCCTACTACTGGAACATCCAAACACATCTCTTGCATTGTTGTGATCGCTGGAGAAGAGCTGGATTCTAAAGAGCAAGTGAACAAACTGGTTGTTCAAGAGACATTGGATGGGAATTCTGAGAAATCTGTGGAGCTTGAAGATTGGAGTGGAAACAATCATCTCTTCAGGACTACAGGCGAAGATGACTGTCTAATCAATGCCAAGTTGATGGAGGAAGACGTTTTGGTAATGGAGGCAAGGATTGCCGAGCTGAATTCCAGAAAGAGTGCAGAGATTCGAGCTGCAGAGTTGGTGTCGATCGACACCACTCCTGGTGTCGATCGACACCCTTCACGGATCAAACCAGAAGCTGTTGTCAAACAGATGCCTTCACGTTCTACAGCCCATAAACCTCGAAGGAAGCAAAGGTACGCATTCTCTGGAATTAATTCCAAAACTCCTGATCTGGTCAATAGGAACTTAAAAGGTTCAAAAGGTGCTTCACACTTATGCAAGCCACAAGATTCTCGTAGAAGGCTTGGTGTTTCTTTTGATGATTCTGCAGGAAAAAAAAGTGTCCCACCCGAACTCAAGTCCCACCCTGCTGTTGTTCCTCAATTCCTTGGGCGATCTCATGCATCTACTGCTTATACACTACCATGTATGAGGAGACATTCTTTTGGGAATCATTTGATGCCACCCTCGGATCCACCAGACGTCTGAACCCCGACACAGTCAAGCTAATGACTGAAAACAAGCGCTGAGTGGGAGGCAACCCACTTTTAGGTAAGATTTCTCTTTAAATTTCGTTTTATTTTCACTAACTTTGGGTTTTGTTTTGTGTTTCAAAAAAAAAAATTTTTTTTAATTTTTCGACGGAAGGACGGATGTCGACCGTGGTCGACACTGGAGCTCGACATGAACAGTGTCGATCGACACTATTTACTGGTGTCGATCGACACCACCTCGGAGGTAAGTTTACTCAACTTGTTTTTTTCATATCTCTCTCAATTCTTAACGGATTTGAGTGATTTAAGAGCGTAAGTTGTGTAGATTTTCGTCCTCTATCCATCATGTCCATTACCTTTTCGATTTGGTTTGTTTCTGACCTTAAGATTTAATCACACTGATGACAGTGTTGGTTAAGTCTGGAGGAAGAAAATACTAATGTATTTTGCTTTGTCTTTATTTTGAGTCAGTTGTGTCAGTCAAAAATGTTTTATTGAGTCAAAATGAGTTGAAATTTTCAGTTTTTCTTGGAACTAACCGCAGAACATTGACACTTGAAGGACCATTGCTATAGTAGTTGATTGCAAGTCTTACTAAGTAGAAAGCTGCAAGTGGATCAGTCTAACAGAGGAGTTCATATTTCATTATAGAACTAGATATGCACTGAACTTGATTCCTCTTTCAGCTCTGACAAGAAAAGAAAACTACAGTCTCTCCTTGATCTTCTCTTGAGAAAAAAAAGAAATAAAAAGTCTAAGTCAAGGAATAGTGCAAAGATCCTCATGAGTCTGTCTCCTCACAAGGAACAATATTAGTAAGAGCTCATGAACCTGTCTCCTTACAAGGAACACAAGTAAAGAGCAGCAATATTCCAAGGCTTCAAAAGAATAAGAAAAAGTCAATTAAAAGATCTTAGAACACCCTGAAAATGGGCAGCAGTTGACTAAGGGAAGAGAAAATATGAGAGTTGTACCAAAAAAGTCTTGTTCAGGCACTAAGGAAGGAAAAGAATCTGTAAAGTTCTTTGGTCAATACCATTTGTTTGAATTCGAAATTTTGAGAAGGAAGGGATTTAGACTTGAACTGGGAGATTGCCAAGCTTGTGGTAAGTACACTAAAATACTATCTGAGGTTGGTTCTATGGTATGTGGATTCAAGGGTGTTGGTTCAATGTGGCGTTCCTAAGGTTAGCTGAATGTTTCTGTTTTCAAACCTCGACTCTATACTTGGTTTCTGTTTTGCTTGAGGGCAAACAAAAGCTAAGTCTGGGGGAGTTGATATATCATGGTTTTTACCCATTTTTGGACCAAAATATAAGTGTTTTTATTGAGTCTTAGTACTATTTTCGAGTCTATATAGAATCTATGCAGGTTCATGTACAATTGGAGTTTAACTGGAGATTTGGATATATTTTGGAGCTTAATGGAATGAAGTCACGAAGTGTTGCAGTCGGATTGAAGTTACATGATGAGTATCGATCGACACAGACCATTGGTGTCGATCGACACCAAGTTTTGCCGATTCCAAAGGCGTGAAGTTTCGAGAATTTTGAAGAAAAAGAAATTCTAAAGATTTTTCCTAATCTTCGAGGGAATTGAAGATTCGTACCTAGGCCTATAAATAGAGTTTTTATGCCATTGTTTAGGCAATATACACACACATTATTTTAGAGAGATTTTTAGAGAGTTTTTGGAGAGAAAAATCAGACTCATTCAGAGTAGATTTGGAACTCCTTTGTTTCTATTGATTTCTTTTATGCTTTCTATTGAATTATTTTATGCTTTTTATTCAAGTTATGATTTGTGTTTCATTAATCATGTCTGAGTAGTTTGCTTGTTAGGTTTAGGGTTTTTCAAAGGTGATTGATGAATTGCTAGGTTGAATAAATTTGTTAGGGAAAAATCATTAGAGTTCTTCATTTGGATTTGTATTTAATGCTGATTTTAACTTCATGACCTAAAATCTGATCTTAGGTTGATTAATAGATGCGAGAGTATTATTGATTGCCTGAACTAATGTTAGATGAGCAAAATACCTATTCACAAAGAGATTTGGTTTAGGGATTTTGTGAACAATCGAACCTGAACTTTAATGTTTGTATGAATTGTTAGAATTTGCAAAGAGATTTGAGATTCTAGGGTTTAGACATAGTTAATTTTCGCAGGGAGAGTTGGTTGATTTTATTGTTGTGTTTCGAGTTCAAGAACAGTTCTTCATTTTTCCCAACATTCTGTCTAGACCTGCAATTTGGATTCACCTGAGAATTACCCTTGCCTAGCGCCTTAGTCTCCTGAACTTTAATCCACTTTTGATTTCGTTTCTGATTTACTTAGTAGTTTTATTTACTTTAATTGATTTGATCTAGCATAATTTGAACCTATAAACCGTAGTGTAGCATTTACTTTCCTTGGGATTCGATAACCCCTGATACTTCAACTGCATTGCTGTGCACTTGCAGTGTTATTTTATTTGGATAAAACTTTGACCCTATCATCAGATTGACGCATCATGGACTTCAGACAGATCTCAATTTGGAAGTGGAATCGTAGTGGAATTGGTGGATGGAAGTACGAGATATGGCAATTTTGCAAAATCAAGATTTATATCCCCTCTTCACTCTGAGTTTAACTCCCTCATTTGGGCGATGCAGGCTCTTAGACATATCATCATCCTATCTATGCGTTCTGAACCAGACTGCCTTCAGTTGGTTAATATGATAGAAAATGAAGAAGAGTGGTCGTTCTTAGCTTTGAAATTTGAAGAATTCAACATCATTCGTTCTACTTTTCAAGATTTTTCTATTTCTTATATCCCACGTGAGATGAAGATCCGCGCCGACTTTCTTGCAAAAAAGAATCTCGGATGTGTGACATTATTTTTTCCCATTTGGACTCTATGTTTTCAAGGTGGCTGACTTCAGGGTCAAGCGCTTTTGAAACGTAATTAATATATGGTGCATTTGCTGTAAAAAAAACTAACTTGACTAGACTTCGAGTTCTTGATCTTTCATCAAACCAATTGGCTGAGAAGATACCATCAACTCTCGGTGACCTTGAATCCCTTGAGTACTTATCGTTGTTCAATAATAACTTTGAATGCCCCTTCTCGCTTGATTCACTCACCACCCTCTCAAATCTTAGGGTGTTCAAACTTGATTCAAAATCCAATTTACTTAAAGGCCCTGTTTGTTTGCTCATCTGTCAAACCCATCCAAATGATCCATTTTCATGCTCCATTTAGATGAATCATCTGGATGTTGTTCGTTTCATTTTTGATTATTTTGATTGTTCATCTGAATGACTCATCTGGATGCAAATGTGTTCGTTTGCTTAGTTTACGTTTCCATCCAAATGATTTTAATTAAAAAATGACTAAAATGCCCATATTTTCATTTAATCATATTTTTAATGTAATCTTAATCATATGAATTTTAATTCTTGATCTAAATATATTTATTAACCAAATAATTTTCAAATTATTATTTTTGACATTTATAAATTTCTATTTTCATGAAATCTATTTTTAATAAGATTTAACTTTGAGGTTTTACAAGAACCAACATCAATACCAAACACAACAAAAAGATGGCATTGTACAAATTGAAATGGTAACTAAAACATATATTCCAAGACACAAAGATGTCATTGTAGAAACTTGAACTGTGGCATCCAAACACTCAGCTCCAGTCGCATATGCAAGAGCACCGATTACGAGCATGGCTTCTTCGTGGATACTTGAACTGTGGCATCCAAACACTCTTAGGAACAACACCATGATCTGATATGCGTTATGTATTATGATGGGTTTCATCTCCTCTGTGCTGCTCAGCTTCTGGATTATAACCTGGAGAACACCACACAGAGAAGCCTGGAGTTCTGCTTGCTTCTCACGGTCCTTGATCTGGGATTTAAGAGCAACGTCAATCGCAAACCATTGTTTCACCAGATAATATTTTGTGGCAGAATCTTTGGCGTCTAGAGAGTTCTTTAGCAAAATACCAGCTAGGTGATGGGATTCATAAGGCATATCGTTGTTGGCAAGCTCAAAAGACAGAGAAAACAAAAACTGCGGCAAGTTCTGTCCTTGGAATTGCTTGAGACTAGCCTCTGTTTCAGTACATACTCTTGCCGGAGCTTGCGGGAGAGAAAAGATGGTGAAGATGAATCATCTCTGTCGGGTTAAGATGAGTCGAGAGAGAGTGTTGTCGATTTAGGTCTAGGTTTTCATTTGTAATTTTTGCTTTTAGTTAGGGTTATTTTCGTCACTTACGGTTTTGAGATGAATCATCTCCATCCAGCTGAGGCAAATAGGTTCATCTAGATGAGTTTGAAAATTTTGCCTAAAAAATTAAAACTCATCTAGATTGATCATTTGGATGATTTTCGGTTTGTGTTACTAAACAAACAAAACTCCCATCTCCATCTAAATGATCCATCTCGATGGAGAAACAAACATGGCCAAAGTAGAGTAAGAAAGTCATTGGAAGCCAAAATTTCAGTTGAATGTTATTGTACTACCATCTTGCAACTTGGAGAGGGTTCCTCATTTTCTCCAACATCAGGATTTACGTCAAGTTGATCTCTCTCACAATAAAATAGCTAAAAATTTTCCTTCCTAATTGTTGGCTAACTTCTACAAAATAATTCTTTTGAGACCTTTCAGTTACCAAAGTCTGTACATAATATGCTTTTCTTGGATTTGTCAATGGATGAATTCAGTCAGTCATCTCTTTTATGAGAACATTAGGTGAATACTTTCTCATTTACCGTACATAAATCTAGCAAAGAACGATTTTCAAGGAAATCTACTATCTTCTCTTGGTAACATGAAAATGATTGAATATTTGGATATATCTCACAATTGTTTCCATGGAAAGCTACCAAGAAGTTTTTGAAGGTTTGTTAGTCCATCTTAATCTTAAAGCTTTCACATAATGAATTTAGTGGAGAGGTTTTTGCAGAGCCAGCTTTACTAATATAACTGTTCTGTCTATGGATAACAATTCGTTTAGAGAAAAGATTGGACAAGGTTTGCCGAGCTTGAAATACTTGTTAATGCTTGACATTTCGAACAACAATCTTACATGTGTTATTCCAAGTTAGATTGGTGAATTTCAAGACTTATCTGCACTGTTGCTTTCAAATAACTCGTTGGAAGGTGAAATACCTATTTTGCTATTCAACATATCATATCTTGGGCTACTAGACCTCTATGCAAATATGTTATCAGGTGATATACCTCCACATGTAAATTCTAAAAGGTCGGTAAGTGTTACTCTTGCAAGATAATATCTTTTCAAAAGGATATTACAAACACACTGCTATTGAATAGGGGAGGGGGTTCGGATTATGATATATCATGGTTTTTACCCATTTTTAGACCATAATATAAGTGTTTTTATAGAGTCTTTTGGCTATTTTCGAGTCTATATAGAGTCTTTGCAGGTTCAGGTACAATTGAAGATAAATAGGAGATTTGGATGCATTTTGGAGCTTAATGGAATGAAGTCACGAAGTGATGAAGTCAAGACTGGAATTACACGCAAGGTGTCGATCGACACCATGTAGTGTCGATCGACACCAGGTTTTCCAATTTCCAGAATCGAGAAGTTTCCAGTTTTTGAAGAAAAGGAAATCTCCAAGACTTTTCCTAATCCTTTTGGGAATTGAAGACTCGTACCTGAGCCTATAAATATAGTTTTTCAGCCATTGTTTAGGCTACCACTTTTATAATACACAATAATTTTAGAGAGAGATTTTTAGAGAGATTTTAGAGAGAAGAATTTGTCTCCTTCAGAGCAAATTTGGAACTCCTTTGTTTCTATTGATTTATTTTATGAAAACTATTTTATTCATGATGTTTTCTTTATTCACCATGTCTGAGTAGTTTCCTTGTTAGGTTTAGGGTTTTTCAAAGGTGATTGATGAATTGTAGGTCGAATTAAATTGTTAGAATAAAATCATTAGAGTTCTTCATCTGGATTTGTGTTTAATGCTTATTCTAGCTTCATGACCTAGAATCTGATCTTAGGTTAATTAATAGATGCGAGAGTATTATTGATTGCCTGAACTAATGTTAGATGAGCAAAATACCTATTCGCAAAGAGATTTGGTTTAGGGTTTTGTGAACAATTGAACCTGAACTTTAATGCTTGTTTGAATCGATAGGATTTGCAAAGAGATTTGGAATTCTAGGGTTTAGACATAGATAATCTTCGCAGCGAGAGTTGGTTGATTTTACATTAGTGTTTCGAGTTC
>JAHZTW010000004.1:24548191-24561744 GCA_020283515.1 Alliaria petiolata | reverse complement strand
TTCGCAGCGAGAGTTGGTTGATTTTACATTAGTGATTCGAGTTCGAGAACAGATCTTAATAATTCCTAACATTCTGTCTAGACCTGCAATTTAGATCACCTGAGAATTTTTCTGAACCTAGCGTTTCGTCTCCTGAATCTAAATCGTTTAATTGCTTTCTGTCTTTTAATTCCATATTGTTTCTTAGCTTAATTCGAAATTAGAAAACTGCTGTGTGACTATCCCTTCTCTGTGGATTCGATCCCTAAGTACTACAACTGATCTCTTAATTTGAGAGAGTTGCTTAGGGTAAATTTGACCCATATCAGATTACCGCATCAGATCTGGTCGGATATTTTGGATTTCAGAACTATTGATTTTGGTACCGATCATGTATTATTAAATTTTGGATCACATTCGGTTAGGTTCTCTACGGGTTCGGATATAATATTTTGGTTCCGGTTTTTCTCAGACTCGGTTCGGGTTCGACTACTTTTTTCCAAAAAGTAACCAAAAGTAACCAAAAATACTTGAAAGTAATTGAAAATCTAAACATGAAAACTCAAAAGTAACCAAAGTAATACCTATTATAAAGCAAACTAAAAATTCAAAATTCAAAACCAAAATAAACATTAAAGTTCAATCTTCAAATTGTCACCAAATGTCAGAAGTTCAAAGAACATAAAAAAAAAAAACTTCAGTTTCTCCATGTTTCTAACTCTCTGTTACATCAATATCAAATCAACTTACTATCATTGACACTAAATCGAGAAACAAACCACCAACAAGTCAACATAAGGAGTTCAAGCCGTGTACTAAGAGTTAAAGGTTCAAGATTAAAGGGTTCCATATTTTTTATTTAGGAATCGATACTTTCTATGTTTTTTTTGCTTGAAAATCGGGATAGAGAAAAGTGCAATCGACGGGAATAAGGTAAGAGGGGCTAGGATTGTATCTTACAAATCGGATACGTTGGATAATGTTTCGGGTATCAGATTAAATCGGGTATTATTCGGCACCCAAACTACATTGAAGATTACTCCCAATCGGGTATTTCATGGTAGCAGATCGGGTTCGGATCGGATATTTTTGAGTCGATAACGGATCAGATTTTTGGATCTTGATAAAATGGCCAGCCCTAGTATTGAATGCTACCATACTTGATCTGAGAAATAATAGTTTGTCAGTGAATATTTCAGAGTTCATCAATAGCCAAAACATCAGTATTCTTCTTTTTCAGGGAAATAATTTAAGAGGCCGTATTCCTCACTGGTTGTATGGTTTAAGCAATATTCACCTTCTGGATCTTGCTAACAAGAAATTGAGTGGGTTCATACCTTCATGTCTTAGCAATATATCATTTGGTTTGGGGAAAGAGGGTACATCAAATGATTATGATTTCAGCTTTGGTTACATCCATGGTGAAACAATCACTAGTGCTAGTATGGAACGCACATAAAATATTGATGTATATTTCAAATCTCTGCTTGTGCTAGATGACTTTAGTATGGACTATTTGGCAGGTATCCAAATTAACTAAAATTGGATTTGCTACAAAACACATACATGATGCATATATGGGTGGAAAACTTCTAGAGTTGTCTGGAATGGATCTCTCTGTGAATGAGCTTAGCGGAGAGATCCCAATAGAGCTTGGAGGTCTTCTTGAACTACATGCTCTAAATCTCTCTCATAACTATTTATCAGAGGTGATACTAAGAATTTTTTCAGGGCTAAAGAATGTAAAAAACCTTGATCTTTCTTTCAATAGAGTACATGGCGAGATCCCACCACAACTAACAGAGCTGAGCAGCCTCGCGGTCTTCAAAGTTTCATACAACAACTTATCATGAGCCATTCCACAAGGAAGAAATTTAAGCACCTTTAATATAGAAAGCTATTTAGGTAATCCTCTTCTTTGTGGACAACCAACCAACAAGCTGCAACAGTAATAACATTCAAAAATCTTATAATGAAGTGGAAGCTGATGAAAACACAATCGACATGGTATACTTCTTGGAGTACTTGCATCTCTCACTTTTGATTCTCTTTGGAGAAGAGCGTGATTCTACATCGTTGATGCTTTCCTCCGCAAAGTGAGAAATTTGTCATGGTAATCTACTATTGGTGCTAAATCCTTTAATGTGCCAATTTCTTTTTTCCCCCATCTGTTGTTGCTGTTTTCCACAAAACCTTTCAATGAATATCACAAAACAAGAGCATAACTTGTCCTTGGCTCTGGTAACTACCTTTGAATAAATGTAATGCTTCAATTTTAGAGAAAACTCCAATTTTTTTCGTGTACCAATTACCATAAGAAGTATTATTTTTTTTGTCCCAAAAAAGAGAAGTATCGTTTAGATGATCTATCCAGGAATAGATTATCTGGAAACATTTCAACTTGAAGCTTTACACATACATAATAATTCGTTCATTGTCTCCCATTTGCCTACATGGAAGATCAGAGTCGGTGGCCTTACCTTGGTTAATTTGTCAATACTTGTCATGCCAAACAATCATCTCACATGTGCTAAATTTCAAACTGGATATCCAGCCTTATCTGGCTGAAGATGGAAACTAATAATAGAGGAAAAGATGAAGATGAAGATGCTCTTTACATGTTGTTTTTCTATACCACTACTGCTTCTAAGTTATGTGAGTAAAAGCTTGGATACACAGTGAATGTGCTTTGGATTTCCCATACATGTCTAATAATTATATGCTCTACAATATGTATTAAAATTCTGTAAGACTGTAACATATAGGTTTTAACTCGTGACCAGTAACAATATGAATGAGTAGAAAATAATGAAAATGAATAAAAGAATATGAATTATTGTTCATTCCTAAATTTGATGAAGAATATTTTTGCTATATAATTCCCTATAAAATAAGGAATGAAAAGTAATAAAAATATTACTTATAAATGGTATAATTTTTAAAGAATAAAATTGAATTTAATGTACTTTTCATTTTTTTGTCACCAGTTAGAGCTACTAAATTTAGTGCTCAGAACTATAATTAAGAAAAATTAAATGAACATTTTGTCTCTTTATAGTTTATACTAATGCATGAATTTACCTATTTAACTTTTCTTTTCTCGCCAGTCGTCAGTGTCTCACGAAAAGAAGCTTTCTTAAAGGAACTTTTTTATTGAATTATTTTGTGGTATATAATAAGATCGGAAAATTAACCTGTGTTTCATGTTTTCCTTAACTTATTTGTTTTTTTTAACTTAATATTATATAAGAATTTAGAGTTTAAACTGTGGGAGAGGGTGTAATAATTAAGAAAGAAATATCATGTTTTCTAAACAACACTTTCCTTTTTGAAAGTGACAAAGGAGACAATTTTATTATTACTTTGCGTGAACATGTATTACAAGAACGATATTAATACTTTGAGTAAGGAGGTTGTTTTCCAAATAAATTAAAAAATAAAGTTAATAGAAAATGAAAATGATCTCCAATATTGTTAGTCATAACAAATCATTCATATACTCTCAACATCTCTTCTAACCATCAAAAATATTTTGAATTGCATCTATGAATTCCCCTCCTTTTGCTTTTCCCTTCATATGCCCTGCCTTACGATTAGGAATCAAAATCACAAAAAGAAGAAGGTACCCAATGAAAACAAAAAGAAGAAGGTTCCCAAGAAAAAGAATTGGTAATATTGTTTATGGCATCATAGACAATTCTTATCACATCTCAGATGACAATGAAGACGAGAATTTTTCAAAATCTCACCATCTTTGCTTGCTTTTTGGGTGCAATAATAAAGAAGACAAACAAAACGACTTCTATTGCATTGCTTGTAAAAGTCATAAAATTGGTACGATTTATTATTTTTGCAACAAATGTAAAATGTCTTACCACAAAGAATGCGTCGAGTCTCCTCCTATATTCATTTCCCCCAGCCATCCAAAATATTCTCTTCAGCTTCTGCAAAATTTTGTTGGTTATAATAAAGAGGAATGCCATTTTTGTGGATTGAAAATTAGGGGATTAGTTTATTATTCTTCTATTTGTGACCTTTTTGGATCATGTTTGTGCAAGAAAACGAGAGTTTTATGCTATAAACAATCCAAAAAGGCATGAGCATATTCTCCACAACTTCCCCAGAAAAGCTTCACTTACTTGCGATGTTTGTGCATCTGATGATAACAAACATTGCTTCTACACTTGTCACCAATGCGATTTTGTTGTCCATGGAATGTGTATCGAGTTTCCACGTGTCACACAAATATCTTATCACAACCACCGTCTTTCTTTTACTTATTCTCTTTCTTTCGGGAATTGGTCTTGCGGAGTTTGTCGCTGAAAGATGGATGTAAACTATGGGGCATATTCTTGCACAAAAGGTTGCGCCTATGCAGCGCACTCCAAGTGTGCTTTTCGGATTGATGTATGGGATGGGAAAGAACTTGAGAACCAACCAGAAGTGGTATATGATAATATTAAGTCGTTCGAGGAGATTGATGATGGAATTATACGGTATTTAAGCCATGCGCACCATCACATGAGACTTATTGAAGATACTGAAAGAGTTTTTGATGAAGAACAACATTGTCAAGCGTGCATACTTCCTCTTTATGAAGGTAATATTTATAGTTGTATGTAATGTGATTTCGTTTTCCATAAAGCATGTGCAAATCTTCCTCGCATAAAACATAACGCGGTGCATCCCCACCAGTTAATTCTAAAAAAACCTCATACAGAAAATTGTTTCTAGTGTAAACAATGCTACCGGTTCTCGTGCGGTTTTAGATACATGTGTGGCGAAGGATGTTCCTATTACCATGTGGACGTAATATGTGGTTCCTTACATGAAGTGCTCAATCATCCATCTCATCCACATTCTTTTTTCTTAATCTATGAGCAAGGAACTTCTCAAATATGTTCGATATGTGGACCAACACTGAATCGAAGTTTAAATTGTGTTGAATGTGGCTTTGTTTTGTGCCAACCTTCCTTAAAATGTTAAGGATGAGCATAATGAGCATATGCTCACCCTTTCTTATGAGAAAAATGCATGTGATACTTATTGGTGCCAAGTTTGTGAGGAAACAACAGATTCGAAGAAAGGATACTACGCATGTAATGAGTGTGGAGTCACATTTCATATTGAATGTATAATAGGGAAGGATCCCTATATGAAGGCATGTCAAACTATAACAATCCGTAATTTTGAGGTTGAGATTATTCCTAACAATCGTCTCAGTCGACCCATCTGCAACAGATGTCAAAGATACTGTCAATACAAGTTAATATTCAAAACAGCTTGGGGACAAATATTTTGTACGGCTTTAGAGGTCCGTTTTTATTGGTAGATGGATTATATAAATTCTGATTAATAACTGTTTTCTTCTGTTTTTAATTATCTGGTATGTGTATTAAAAAATAATTAGCGATAAATAAAAAGGGTTTACTGATCGATACACTTCGGGTTTCACAAACTGTAGGACAGATGCATATCAAATCATAATAGCATATAAAAGATTGAATCCATATAAACAAAACAATTTTTTTTTAATACAACTAAAAATTTACAAGAATAGACAAGAGTAAAAAAATCTTGTTCTGACTCACTCAAATGAGAAATTTGTCTCTCTTCCAATTTTCCTCTCCCTTCTCTCTTGTTATCAGACCCCTGTCGGTGATATTGTTGGTTCTCCGATCAGCCATTGGAGGCTTCCATAGCTCCGATGCAGGTCGGGTTTGTCTTTTATTTCAAGCTTTGTCTTTTGTTTCTCTTTTTTATGTAGTCTTTTGAAGATTTAGATCTAGAATTTTTAGATCTAGTTTTCCTAGATCTATTTTTTAGTTTTGTCTTCCTCTTCAGTGTTTTCTTTGCGGAATAGTTTTGGAGTTTAAGCTTTTATATCCTTCCAATTTTGGACCTGCCGTTGGGATCGTGGGTGATGATTGTTTCTTTCACCATTTCCGTCTTCGGGTTGGTCTGGTCTCAGTCTCCTTGGTTGGTGTCATTCCCGTCTTCCTCCTCTTCGTCGGTAAGTGGCTCGTTTTTGGTTATTGTGTGGTTTGGTGCTGCTTCTTTTGCCTCTTCTCCTGCTCGTGGAAGCTCATGTTTCCGATGAGTTTTTCTTGCTATACATGTAGAGAGTCGCTCTCTTAATGGGTTCTTCTGTGCCCCTTTTTGTCGGTGGTGTATTCCTATTTAATTTTCCATGCATCTCTTTCCAAGTTTCTCTTGGCTGCGTTAATCGAATTTGGGTTAGAGTTGTGGTTCTTCGAGGTGGTTTCTTTCCGGTCAAGCTTCGGGCTTTCTTGGTGTTTGGTTATGGCAGAAGTTAGGATTGTTTGCAGTGATCTCATGGCTTTGCAAGTCGTGTATAGTTCATGTAATGGTGTCGGGACAAGGGTGAAATGAGATGTGATTTCTGCTGGGTTCCTTTTGCCTCTAGATCCTTTCTATTTTGTCCCCTCTATTTCTAGTTTGCTTGGTTGGGTTTTTAGTTTTAGCTCTAACGTTTAGTTCTTAGTCCGGCATATTTCGTCTTGCGTCGGTTATGTTTTTAGTGGGTTTCCCTTCTTAGAGCTCTTGTCTCTGGGTTATTTTCGTTTTCTACCGGCGGTTTGTATATTGGTTTTTCTATCTTTATGTCGTAGTATCATTTTCTGGTGTTGTTGGGGTTGTGTATCCGGAGGTATGGTTCTTGCCAGGTGTGTATTCGATTATGTATTTCTCTTTGTATTTTACCCTGAGTTTTTAATGAATTGAAAAAAAAAGACAAAAGTAAAGAAATAAGAAATTATAGTAAATAAAGTAAAACAAGCATACGACTACAATAGAAACTTTATAAATTAATATTCGATAAATAATAAATTTTATAAATTAAGAAATTTCTCCGGTCCCAAGTGCGGTTCAAAATATAACACAAATCTAAAAAATAATAAGATAATAATTTTTTTAAGAAACCTATGTAAATATATAGTCCCATTAATATCATAAATTAATAATTACCATAAAAATAATCTTATACAAATATATAACTATGATAATCTACTAAAATATGAGTATATTGTTGTTTGTTTTTATGAAAATTGAAATATTTTTACAACTCATCTTTAATATTAAAATAATTTTTTTTAAATATTTTAAACTTTAAATAAATATTATTTTTAATTAATTGTTAATAAATAATATATTTTATTCAAAATCGATAAATTAATAACTTTATAAATTAATAAAATATCAAAGTTCCAACATTATTAATTTATAGAGTTTCTACTGTAGTTAATAAGATTAAAAGCATTGCATATCAGGGAATTCCCATAAAAACTATTCTAAAACTCAAGTAACTAATTAGATAATTTTCTTACAAAGTGTTAATTACTATCTTTAAAATCTATGAATTTAAGAATTTGAACAATCATTAGTTGAGTTTGATAAGTTGACACAGAACACTTTAACATCAATTTTCATTGGCTAGTAATGTTTTGTTCAATCTTTTTTCCATCGTCACTTCATTTCTCCTGGTTCCCATTGAGATACATTTTGAACATTTGTTTACTATTCTTGTCCCAATTTTTTTACTGGAATGAAATGAGACCATATTTTTCATTCCCAAAATTATATGCAACAGAAACAAAATGAGATTAAAAGAATTTCAATTCTCAATCCTTATTCTCGTAAAATTTATACTACCCACCAAATCTATTAGATTTAATCATAACAAATCTGATTTTGGAAAACAATGTGACAAAGACCAAGTAGGCTTGTCCTAAGAGTGACAAATTATTGTTACTTAATCTAAAACCATAAAGACATAACAAACTAAAACCAACACCTCTTGCCTGAACCACCACAGAATCAACAACAGACCGGATCAAGCCCTACCGGCTTGATGAGCTTGTTTCCTCGCTCGTCTTACTTTCAAGTCATCAAGATAATTCTGGTAAACATAAGAAGCGAAACCCCAAAGAGCGATCAACATCGACATAACCTTAACGCCACTCATCTTATCACAAAACACAACCAAAGCCGCGAGTGGAGTCACAGCTAGAGACAGAGTACTAATGACGTTCGAGAAGAGCGACGAGACCAGAAATATCAAACCTACAACACCTACAGAGCAAACTTGCCACGTAACAGCTGTACCGACTAGAGTCAGTACATAAGAGGCTTGCCCTTTGTGATACCCTTCCATTTCCCCGTGCAGCGTCCTCCATTCCCCGCTAGCGAAAAGCCCGATAACAGATACACAGGTCGCGACTAAAGAAGTGTAGATTTGCATCTCTAGAACCACGGAAAAGGTTTCTATTTTAAGAATCTTCTCGAATGAGAACTGCATAAGGGAGAGCAACAGAGAGTAGAGAGCGGATGCAGCGAGTGTACAAACGAACCCGACAATGTATTTCGACCTGGAGACACCGGAAGGAGCATCCGCATCGTCGTTGAGGCCAATCAAAGCGGCGGAGAAAGAGAGGAGAACAACTGAGTTGAGAATCAAAGCAGTGAACTTCTGAGCATTGATGAAATAAGAGAAGACCGCGTTGAAGGCTAACTGAGTGGCGCAAATGAGCGAATAAGTCGAAGCAGAGAGGTAAAGAAGTCCAACAGAGTATAGCATGTTGTCTCCAGCGATGATGACACCGAGCAGAACGTAGATCAAGACAATGGTTTTAAGAGAACAAGAAGGCTCTGAAGAAGAGTCTGCGTTCGTCGGAGAAGAAGGAAGGAGCAAGAGCGGGATATAGAGGATAGGAAAAGCCGCGGTTTGAACAAGAGTGGCCATCCATTTGCTGTTTCCGCCTTCATCGTAGTAAAACCTACCGAGAAGGACTGAAGCAGCTTGACCACCAATGAGGAAGAAGATGTTGATGGACACAAGAACCCACCATTGCCAGCTTTTGAGCTTCAAGAGTGGAGATGGGATACCTACCACACTCTCCTCCTTCACCAAGATTGGTTCTTGATTATCTGTAAAAACAATAAGTTCTTGATTACTTGTGTTCTTGATTACTTGTGTTCTTGATTATCTGTAAAAACAATAAATTTTTAAAAAACCTTATCTAAACCTTCAACATAAACCCATAACTTCAAAATTTCAACTTGTTCATGGAACATAACCCCTAAAGCATAATCCAACACACATCACAAATAATTACCAAATAAAAAAAAACCTCTAGAATAATTGGAATTTTAACTTCAAAATTTCATCTTTTTCGTTGTGCAACACAGAACACAAGTAACTCACCATCTGGGCAGGTCGGAAAAAACCCAAAATTTATTATAGAATGTGGAAATAGCAAAATTTCAGCTTTTAAAACCCTCCAAAAAAAGCTTCATCATAAACCCATAACATCAAAATTTCAACTTTTTCGTGGAACAAGAACCGTAAAGCATAATCCGAAACAGAGCACAAATAATTCACAATCTGGGTATGTCGAAAAAACCCAAAAATGATTGGAAAATATGGAAATAGATTATATGATCACACACATAATCAAAAGGGGAAGAAGGAGAAAGGGGCTTTACCTGACATAGAAATCGTCTGTAGGAAACGACGATACAGAGTGATTGAAGAAAAGGGTAATTAATCCAAACAGAGACTTCTATGTTGATCACGAAGATCCGTGAACTCCAAAACGAGCTTTTGCTTAGTTGGTGTGAAGAAGCGGCAGCTATTAATAGGGAGATTCGACGCAGACTTTTTTAACTAACCTTTTCGAGTTTTGACTTGTTATTAGCCCATCGTTTTTAAACCGGAGAGAACTTGATGCTTTGGCCGGGTTATGTTTTCTTCTTAGAATCAGAACCGGAAAATCTCACTTACCAATGAAAAGGAATAAAAAAGAAATGAAATATGACCGAAATAATGAATGGAGATGTAGATGAGAAATTGAACAAAATGTTTTTAATAAATGTTAACAAAAGTATGAACAATTTTTAAAAATAATAATATATATATATAGTGGCATACAAATCGCGGCTCATAATTTTAGTCTTAATAAGAAGTAGAATCCAAATATTCATCGACGAGGTCAACTTACTTATTAAAGTGGAAAAGCTCGGATCGAAATCAAACATTAAAACTCGTTCAGTCCGAAGTTCGAAGCACAGAAAGTTAAAATCTATATAAAAAACTAAAAGCTGACTCTGATGATGAATTAGGTAATTATTTAAAAAAGAATAATTCAATGTTTTGACCAAAAACACAAAATCCACTGAAGTAAATTCAATTAGCACAAAATCAAGAAGAGTAAATGGAGAAGTTAAACATGGTTTCAGAGCTATAACAACTTCTTACAATTTACACTACGAATTTTTTTCTACTTGTCATTTTAACTCATTTTTTTTGTTATTTCTCTTGTAAACACTCCAAATCGTCAATACTAAATCCATTTACTTCTATTTGATGGTGTATGTGCTCATTGAACTAGGCCGGATCCGGTTCGACACATTCTTTGAGCTTAGATTCTTGAAAATTGTTCAATTAAGCCCTTTATATCTTTGTTAATTAAAGACGACCCAAACTTTTCAAGTTATTCATATTTATAAATACAACAGTTTGGCGCTAGAAGGAAGGGCGTTGGATAGTCTAAACTTCTATACAGAGGTGTAAAATTGCTGACATTTCCCAAGAAACTCTTACCATGTTCATTGAAGAACAACGAAAGATCAATTCTGATCAAAACGAGAGAGTGGATGGCGTTCACGCCACCATAGCTCAACACATGGAAAAGACATTCAGTGACCATACGGCTTTAACGAAGTCGGTTGTTGCGATACAAACTGATTTAGCACAATTGACGAGTTTTATAACTTAGCGCAAACTACATCATCAATAATGCCCTTGGGCGTTAGCGATATACAAACTTCGGTAATATCGACAGAGAACACAACAACAATTACGGTCGAAACGAATTTGGGCACATTTCCACCAGTATCAGGTCAGGAAATCATCGGTATCCCGGCAGTGTTTCCCTTAGAAGGATTGAATCATATCAATTCGGATCATTCACCCGACATTTCTCCCATAAAACTTTACTCTTCAAATAGCAAATGGGACCCCACAGTCCGGAAGAGGGAATAGTCCAACCAAGTTCACTTCTCAGCAATCTGATCGACAACATGAAGCCGATCCAGCAAGTCTGGAATACATCCTGAAGACCCTAAAAAAATAGGAAAGAATTTAAGAACATGAACTCCAAAGTTCACCATGCAATAAGCGCCGCATCGGAGATCAACCACGTATTGGAAGAAACCAAGCGAACTTCGTTCTAAAAAAAGATTGAGAACACTCCGATAGAAAACGTGGAAAAACTAAAGCTTCTGATCTACGAACGGAAGACTGATCCCAAATCATATTTGATCCAATAAAGAGTCATTTGTAAAAAAATTTTAATATGTGTGAAAAACTAAAAACATCAATCATTTAGAAATAGAGAAATTATAATATAATGCAAACCTGCGTGTACACGTAGACATCACCTAGTATGTATATAAAGTGTGATACAATATCATAATCTCATCCCCATAAATTCATAAAGTCAAAGATCCTCATTGAAGTTCAAGGCAAAATTGGTGGCACGAATACCATTATTTGATTTAGCTAATTTTGCTCTTTTGTTTAAATGTAATTTATTTTATTTAAATGTAATTTATTGTAAAGATCTTTTGTAAGAGCTATAAAAGCTCAATTGTTCTCATTGTAAAAACACATTGACATTTTTGGAAATATAAAAGAGATTTTTCTCTAAAAGCTTAGGCTTTGTTTTGTTTATCTAAGTTAGATGGATTTCTATACTTAGTAAACGTTTGAATCTATGTCTCTTGTGTGCGATTCCTTGAGATTAGGTTTGTGAACTCATCACAAGGGCTTTCACACCCTTGAGTGGCGTTCTTCGATCCACCCCCATCCATTCATCCATTGATTCAATCTGAGAGAGTTGCACAACCAGCAGATTGGGTTCCATAATCTATCCATTCGATCCATAAACTGATCAAACAGAGAGAGTTGCACAGCCAACTGTTTGGTTCCATTGATTCACCACACTTATAAGATCATACCCCCTTGATCTTATATCATTTGGTATCAGTGCTAAAAGCTTCTATCCTCTATCTTTTCATTTCTGTTTTGTTTTTGTTTCATCCTTTATCGAAATTTCTATTCAAAAAAATAATTGTTTCCTTTGTTTTTGGAGTTTTTGTCGATTTTTTCTTGAAAAAAACTAAAAAACAAATTGTTCCATTTGTTTTGGTGTTTTTTTCGATTTTTCTGTTTAAAACAAAAAAAAATTGTTTTCATATGTTTGGAGTTTTTCCGATTTTTCTGTTAAAAAAAAAAAATTGTTTCCATTTGTTTTGGAGTCTTTTTTTTTGATTTTTCTGCTAAAAAAAAAAAATCTTAAGGTTAAACGATTTTGAGCACAAAACCATTTGAAGAGGGAGAGAATGATACAATATCAAAAATCATAAAATCAAAGGTTTTCAATATGTGGATTTATTATCAAAATATCATGCTCATAACTTCACAAAGTCAAAGATCCTCATTCAATGTCCAAGGCAAAATTGGTGGCAAGAAGACCATTATTTGATTTAGCTTATTTTTCTCCTTTTGTTTAAATATATATAATTTTCTTTAAAAGTAATTTATTGTAAAGATCTCTTGTAAGAGCTATAAAAGCTCATGTATTCTTATTTGTAAAATAAACATTGAAATTTTTGGAAATATAAAAGAGAGTTTTTCTCTAAAGCTCAGGCTTTGTTTTTTTGTTTATTTAAGTTAGATGGATTTATACACTTATTTAATTTTTGAATATATGTCTTTTGTGTGCGATGCCTTGAGATTAGGTTTGTGAACTCATCACAAAAGCTTTCACACTCTTGAGTGGCATTCTTCGATTTATCCCATTTGATTGACCGAGTCGATCAATTTAATCTTCATCTCTACCAACGACCATCTTCCGCCACAAAGCTTGTAAACTCTCGTTCATCTCGTGAATATAAGTTTGGTGGATTCCGATCTTATATCATCTGGTATCAGAGGTAAAAGCTCATATCCTCTATCGTTTTCATTTCTGTTTTATTTTTGTTTCATCTTAAAAAAAAATGTTTTGTCTTTTTTTTCTTTAATATTTTCGAAATCTATCTCCATAATTATTTGAAAACCACAAAAAAAGTTTCTTGTTTTTTTTTTCTTAAATTTAAAGAAAAAAAACCATAAAAAATTATTTTTCTTATTTTTTTCCATAAAAAATTAGTTTGTTTCATTCATTACAAAAAAGAAAGTTTATATTTATGTTTCCTATTTATTTCGATTTTTATGTTTTAAAAAAAAAAGATACAAAAAAGTTTTATTTAGTTTTCTAAATAATTTTTTGTCCGCTTGAGAAAAAAAAATCAGTTTTGAGGACAAAACCATTTGAAGAAGGAGAGAATGATGCAATATCATAATCTCATCCCCATAATTTCATAAAGTCAAAGATCCTCATTGAAGTTCAAGGCAAAATTGGTGGCAAGAAGACCATTATTTGATTTAGCTAATTTTGCTCTTTTGTTTAAATGTGAATAATTTTATTTAAATGTAATTTATTGTAAAGATT
>JAHZTW010000004.1:24479191-24547367 GCA_020283515.1 Alliaria petiolata | reverse complement strand
AATCCACCGTCGTGGTATCAATTACTTTGTCTAACAACCTAAGTATCTAAACTGTCGTTTGAACTTAGAATTTTAGACAAGCATTAATTTCGAGTTTGATATGTTCACAAAACGCCTTAACATCAGCTTTCGTTGGCTAAGGACATTTTGCTAATCTATGTTCTTTTCAGGCTTTTAAACAAACACTTTTGATGCGTTAAACAACCTAAGATCAGAAACTAGGTAGCTAATCAAGTTTCAGGAATGAGATCAACAATAGATGAAGAAACCACAAGATAATTCCCTATCTATATATAATTCAATAATTCATGAATTCCCTTGAAACCCTAAACCTAACTATGAAACTACTCAGACATGGATGCAGAGAACAAGCAAGGAGATGAAGAGAAATTCATAATCAATAAATAAGAAATCCAAAGGGGTTCAGAAATCTTCTCCAAAGATGCAGAAACTCGTCTCTCCAAGCTTACAAATCACAAAACCCAAAATTATGGATGATAAAGAAAGTGTGGCCTAAACAATGGCCAAAAATAAGTATATATAGGTCTAGAGTCGAAATAAGTTGAGTTAGGGTGATTCCAGGGCAAAAGATGAAGTTTCAGATTGCCTTTTTTCGTCTGAGGAGTGGACGGATCGATCTGATGTTGGAGTGGTCGATCTAAAACGCTCCTGGAATATTCAAAATACTGGATCGATCGATCTAAATATAGATCGATCGATTTAATATCCTTCTGGACTATTTCTGCACATGCTACATCTTCTCGTTAGGCTGGACAGTCTTCACAAAAACTGCCCTAACGTTTGATCGCACCGTTGGATCGACTTCAAACCACTTCCAAATGAAAGCAAACTCACAGTTCTAGTTGGTGACCAAAATACAGCTCAATCCATCGGTGGAAATTGCTTCAAAGAAGGTCAAACGTCAGACATCTCTGCATGGTTCTGCATTTCCATATGCTTGTTTGTACCCAAAATGACTCATTTTCTTCCAAAGCGACCTAAAACCTTAATAGATTAGATAAAACACTAAAAGACTCTAAAAAACACATATTGACTCGAAAAACCATTGAAAACATTAGGTTAGAAATCCTCAAAAACGCAATACATCAACTCCCCCAGACTTAGCCTTTTGCTTGTCCTCAAGCAAACTACTAATAATAGAGTCGAGGTTTGAAAACAGAAACTCACCAAATCTTTAGAACACTATCCTGACCAACTCTCTTGAATCCACATACCACATAGCCAACATTAGATAGTATTTCAACATACTTACTACTAGCTTATCAATCTCCCAAATACGGTTCAAACCCCTTAGAGTAATTTGAAACCTCCATTGTTGACCCCTTTTATCAATTAAGCGTGCGGTCTCATCGAGGGAGTATCGATCAAAGAACTTATAGATTCTTTCCCTTCCAAGCTCATGAACTCACAGAAAGTATTTGCACAATCTTTCTTATTTTCTCTTCCCTTAGTCGATTTCTCCCTACTTTTCTTGGGTATCATTTTATTTTTTTCTATCGACTAGTTTTCCTTCTCTTTTCTATAGATCAAGAACATTGCAACTCACTTTTGTGTTCCTTGTTAGGAGACACTTTCATGAGTGTAGGCTCGCCTTCATAGTCCTTTTTATGGAACTCAGACTGCCGTTCTTAACCTTAGACTTCTATATATATATATATATATTTAGGGAAGATCAAAGAGAAATTGTGACAAAACTTATCTTTAAAGTGCTGGAAGAAGAATCAGTTTCGATGTATACCAAGCCCCAAGATGAGAAAATTAAGGTTCATTTGGTGCGGAGTCAACCCTGAATTTTTCGAACTCTCCAGAAACATGAACTTTCTCTGTTAGATTGATTCACTCACAGCGTTCTACCTAGTAAAATTTGCAATCAACTGATGTGGCAATGGTCCTTCAAGTGTCAATGCAAAATAGTTAGTTCCAAGAAAAGCTCAAAGATTCAACATAGTTTTGACTCAATAAAACAACTTGGACTTACTCTAGAAAAACATCAAACTGACTCAAGAGAAAGAAAATAAAAAAAATGGTATTAGTTATGGATGAACATCCTCCCCCAGACTTAAATCACACTGTCCCCAGTGTGAAGAAAGCAAGAAGACGATGGTAAGGATGAAGAAACAGATACGGTATGAGAGAACTTACCTGTTCGTGGTCGAATGGGAGGTGATGGTGGATCTGGCCGTTTTTTTTTTTCGTTTTTTATTTCTTTCTAAAACACTTAAAACCAAAACTAAAAGTTAGAAAACTAAAGAAAAACAAAATATATACACGTACCAGTGGGTTGCCTCCCACTAAGCGCTTGTTTAAAGTCTATAGCTTGACTTCAGAGCACATATGTTAATCATAAGAATCAAAAGGCTGAGCCAATGCACCTTTGATCCTTCTCCTGTTAGGGCAAGAAACAAAATGTGCAAAATGGCACGCAATTATCCATGCCAAAGAGACTAAACTCTCATTAAGGAAGTCTACTACAAATGTAGCATATATCTTTGAATCTTCCTTGATGGTTAGATGCTCACGAGGATCAAATGCATTTGGTGGAAAGATAAAGTCAACTTCTGGTCTAAACGAGTTTATCACATAAAAGTCAACTTCATCTCCATCAATCATATAAAACACAACATCATCATCCTTAGAATCTATCTCAATCTTTGGGTTCTCTATCTCATTCAAGATCATATTGATATCAAACACATCCCCTAGGTAAGGTTTTTCAAGAAGAGATCTAGATTATTCAGGCAGTGAAAGCTTAAACTCAAGATAATTTAGATAATTAATATCAAAGCACACTTCATGGTAATCTCTAGCAAGTTTTTCTACTCTTAAAGTATCTAGTCTTTCAGATTCACATATTAAATCATAGCATTCATCAATGAGCAGGGGAGTTGGCAAACTATAAGCTACATCTTCAATGCAAGGCATGCAACTATCCTCATCATCATGAGATTCAAAGGTTAAGAAAGGTGTACCTTGTATTGAGCTTGGTGGAACCCAATATATTACCTCCTCAAGTGCATGGGCTATCTCTATCTCATATAAAGTGAGCTCCCTTTCTTCAAGTGCTGCTCGATGTGACATGAGGTTCAGCCGGATCATAGATGCTAAGTTACTTCTTGTCAATGTTGGATTTTCTTTGCAAAGCTCATCCAACTCAACTTTTTGTTCCGCTGTGAGTACACTTTCATGAAGTGGTGGCTCCACATATGGCTCATTTTGAATGTATTCATCAAATGTGGCATCTTCTTCTTGTGGCCAATCATTGTAATCCATGGCCATCACCTGTAAGAAATAAAATACTAAAAGAAAAAGTTAGTGCAAGTTAGGATCTTAGACTAAACTTCAAACCTAGACTCGTAGGTAACACAATTGGAACTTGGCAATGGCGCCAAAAATCTGATATGCAGAGGTTTTAACCCTAAAATAACTACTGCAAGTGCACAACAATGTCGTGGTATTTAGAGATCGAATCCACAAGTTCCAAAGGCTACACTACGATTCTTAATGAGTGAAACTAAGCTAAGACAATATATGATTGTTGTTGCAAATATGAGAACGAAAGTAGCAAGTAATAAATGGAGTAAAGTCAATAAAACGAAGCGCTAGGTCAAGGGCAATTCGCCGGAATTCGTAGATCATTAATCAGACAATTATTCAAGGAATGGATTATGAACCGTTCTAGAACTCAAAACACAATTGTATAATCAATCTACCGTCGTGGTATCAATTACTTTGTCTAACAACCTAAGTATCTAAACTGTCGTTTGAACTTAGAATTCTAGACAAGCATTAATTTCGAGTTTGATATGTTCACAAAACGCCTTAACATCAGCTTTCGTTGGCTAAGGACGTTTTGCTCATCTATGTTCTTTTCAGGCTTTTAAACAAACACTTTTGATGTGTTAAACAACCTAAGATCAAAAACTAGGTAGTTAATCACGTTTGAGCAATGAGATCAACAATAGATGAAGAAACCACAAGATAATTCCCTATCTATATATAATTCAATGATTCATGAATTCCCTTGAAACCCTAAACCTAACTATGAAACTACTCAGACATGGATGCAGAGAACAAGCAAGGAGATGAAGAGAAATTCATAAATCAATAAATAAGAAATCCAAAGGGGTTCAAAAATCTTCTCTAAAGATGCAAAAACTCGTCTCCCCAAGCTTACAAATCACAAAACCCAAAATTATGAATGATAAAGAAAGCGTGGCCTAAACAATGGCCAAAAATAAGTATATATAGGTCTAGGGTCGAAATAAGTTGAGTTAGGGTGATTCCTGGGCAAAACATGAAGTTTCAGATTTCCTTTTTCGTCTGAGGAGTGGACGGATCGATCTGATGTTGGAGTGGTCAATCTAAAATGCTCCTGGAATCGTCAAAATACTGGATCGATCGATCTAATATCCTTCTGGGCTTTTTCTTCACATGCTTCATCTTCTCGTCAGGTTGGACAGTCTTCACGAAAACTGGTCTAACTTTTGATCGCACGGTTGGATCGACTTCAAACCACTTCTAAATGAAAGCTAACTCAAAGTTCTAGTCGGTGAACAAAATACAGCTCAATCCATCGGTGGGAATTGCTTCAAAGAATGTCAAACTTTAGACGTATCTGCATGGTTCTACATCTCTATATGCTCGTTTGTACCCAAAATGACTCCTTTTCTTCCAAAGCGGCCTAAAACCTGAAAAGACTCGATAAAACACTAGAAGACTCTAAAAAACACATGTTGACTCGAAAAACCATTGAAAACATTAGGTTAGAAATCCTCAAAAACGCAATACATCAGTTGAGCTTCACAGGCTTCACTCCATAAACTGCATTTGACAGCTCATAGTACTTGGTCCGTAAGATACGCATCTTGCTTCCCTAGATACCTCTAACACTCCCCCGCATGACAAAGGTGGAATGCGAAATGCAAACTATGCAATCACAAAGCGGAACACCTATGTCGTGGACACTTGTCGAGGATGGACAAAATATGTCAACTGACTCCCTTCAGATTAAACTTCAATCTTCATATAGATGAAACTTTAACTCTTCTTTGCTCTTGTTAATAGAGGAAAAATAACATCAACTCCACAAATAATTGTCCTTATTTCGGACAGTCCATAAATCGGACTAAAAAAATGACCTAAAGAACACGAGCGTTCCAACTAGAACTCCCTAAAATCATAACCAAACTTTGAGAAATTTTAAACTGGAGAATAAATCTCAAAAAATAAAACTCATAATAACCCGTGAAAAGCCATAACCCTTAACCAAAAGATTCTCTTAATAACTCTCAATTCTTGCATCGAATTAATAAAAAAAAAACGACAAGAAAACACACTTAATATAAAAGAAAACCAAAGCTCGTAAGCTATAAAAGTCTTCAAAATCAAAACATAAATTAAGAATAAAAAACAAAATCCTAAAACTTTATTTTTTCAATTAAAAACCCATACGGACAAAAATCCACTCCTCACGTCATCTTCATCATTATCACCTCTCTCACCATCCTTAACGCCAAAGATCATCACCTCCATCGTGAGAATCTAAAACTTGTAATGCAGAAGCTTTTAACTTTGATCCACAAGAATCGAATGCTTTGATACCATGTTAAGTTACATGGACTTCCAACCCAAAATCAATTGCAATGAGTGGATTGGCGCAAGTCTCTTATATACTAGTGTTGGTCCCTTCAATCTTCCGATGTGGGATCCTAACACGCCTCCTCGAGATGATGGTTCTTATCTGCCCATCTCAAACCGAATCCCACTTTAAGACCGGTAATAAACCCTTTTTGGGCCACCCTACTTGGGTCAACAAACGTTGCTCTCATAACATTAACATATTGCTAACACCATATAATGTAAACTTTGATTTTAGGTTCTACATGGTATCAGAGCCCGATCCGCTCCATAAATCTTCCTAATCTTTATCACAATAAAATATTTATGATAATATTCTTCGATTGAGCTTCACGGGCTTCACTACATAAACGGCGTTTGACAACCCACAACTCATAAACGGCGTTTGACCATCCTCAATGTAGACACTTGGGTGTCTTAAGTCCAAAAAAAGAAAAAAAAAGAATAATGACATGGCAACACTTGGGTGTCTTAAGGGGAAGAAATGTGTCTTATTTAAGATCCTTTTTAGGATGTCTTATGACACGTGTCACGACGCGATTCGTCACATATATTTTTTTTTTTTTAAATCGTATTTTTTTTTTCAAAAATCAATTTTTTTGTTATTATAAAATTTTAACCATTGAGATGGTGTAAGCTAATAATGTTTTTAACTTAAATTAATAATATATTTAATATTAAAATATGTTTAAGATCATTTTTTTATTCCCAAAATATCTCCAATAAACCATATAAAAAAGACTACCGTAAGGAAAAGTACATGAGACATTTGATTCCTTCTCCATCAAAAGGAATCATTAAGTGCAAGGTCAAAGGGAAGAGAAAATTAATTGGCGAATTGATCCCATAAAAAGCTTATGAAGCATGGATCAAGATTAGTGTTTATTCTTCTAATGGAGATTATTGTGATTGAATTAAATCAAATCTAGATCATAATTGTGAAATATTTGATGATAGAAACCATAAGAGTAATTTACACCTTCTCCCACAAGATCATCGAGAGAACAAATGCAAATCGCCTTGGAAAACATGATATGGGGTATGAAGACAACGCCAAAAATTCAAATGCTATTTTGGAGAGTTGCATCGTGAGATTTGGGAGTTTCGAAAAGATTGAAATCACGAGACTTAAATATTGTAAGCTATGCCAACAAAACAAAGAGTCGATATGCCATGTGCTTTTCAACTATGGGATGGCTTACCATTTCCTTCACTTAGCGAATATCCAACCTCCTACAAATTTGTTTTCAGATTCGATTGAGGTAACGTCGAGCTATACTTTAAATTTGATAGAAGATCAATTAATCATTACAGGCGCGCGTCGAGCTATACCCTGGATTATTTGGACCATATGGAAGAATCGCAATGCCATTTTATATGTTGGGAAGCAAGAATATACACACACAATGTTTTAAAAAACTTTTAAAGAAGCTCGAACGTGGTACAAAATAAACAAGCCGATAACGTCACATGATACGAACATATCGCAGGTCAATATCATTGAAAATCGTTGGCATCCCCCTCTCCCATGTATCTTGAAGTGTAATTTAAATGCAAATTGGAGAAACACATTACTATACAGTGGTAGTGCTTGGATTGCTTGAGAAAATCCAATGTCCAATACTATCGTTCGAGACATCTCCACGAGTGTTACATGAGATGGTCGAATCTAGTCCTGTTAGGCTTTCGGAAGGTCCATCATGGCTTCAGGATTGTCTTCATCGAAAGGCGGCCCTTGGCGTCTAGTCATCATTTTAATTAGGAGTTTGAAGCTGTGTTTAGTAGAGCTCATTCTCTGTTTAATGCTTTCTTTTGTTTCACAACATCTCTCTTTTCATCTTTAACTAATGAAAATTTTCAGACGGCAAAAAAAAAGAATAAAGAAAGAGAATTGAGGTCTTTGTTTATGGAGGAGTGAACTTTACAGCTTTGAATTCAAGCAAGACATAATGATCCCACCATTGTAGAAGAATAATACATACTCAATCAAGTCCTATATTAATGGATCTTAATTTGTTCTATTAATAGATATCAACGTATAGTAGACACACATTTTGAAATGGAGAGATTCGTATAATGACTCAATTTCTTTCGGGATTAGTATAGATTTAGTATCAGAATATTGATAACTAATCTATATATATATATTACAACTTCCATTCACGAAAACATGGGACAACAGTTAACTTATGAATGTTAGACCACCTCCAATGGTAAATTTCTGAACTAAGGTATCTAACTAATATTTTATTCATAAAATTTGATCTAAAATTTCTCTCTTAAATTGAACCAATCATATCATAGGATTTGTTTAGGGCTGCTTCTAAAAATTCCAAAATAAGAGGTGGTTCTAAAAATTTATCATCCTGGAAGTGCTCTTAGTCATCCAAGTTTTGACATGTTGATTATTAACGTTGCAATCTACGTGTACTGTATACTAAAAGAAACATGTGACGTGTACTGTAACGTGAACTTTATAAATAGAGAGTATTTGGCTTGAGTTTATAGACATGCGTTGTTTAATTAAGCAAAATATATATATATATACTTATTGGTGAACTTTAAGTTCTAAACTTAAAAAAAAGAAAAAAAATAAAAGAAATGAGGTGAAAAGTTTTTAAAAGGAGAACGGTTCTCCTCTGAGAACCGAAAAAATCGGTTCTTCCCCTTCTTTGGCCATGTGGCGCGATGCGGTTGGCTAACTTAAAAAAAAAAAATCTTTTGTTTTGTTTTTAAGAAACCCATTATACAGCTTACCAATAAAGATGCTCTAATAATACATCTAAGGCGAGTCATTGCATTAGTTAGATACAAGCCGATAAAAAACCCATTTTTATCTCCAAACTAACAAAAAAGGCTCAGGATACAAAGCAAACGGTGATGGAGCAAGCTAGAACGACATTGTATTCGGTCGTGTCAGAATTTGAAGGGACAATACTGAAGAACGAATATTCATTTTCTTACTTCATGCTCGTCGCCTTTGAAGCTTCTGGTGGTCTAATTCGTTTCACTATCTTGCTGTTTATGTGGCCCGTCATCACACTACTTAACGTTGTCGGCTACAAAAACGCCGCTCTCAATCAAATGATTTTCGTAGCCATGGTTGGTTTACGTGAACCAGAGATAGAAGCGGTGGCTAGAGCCGTCCTGCCCAAATTTTACATGGGTTACTTAAACATGGACACGTGGAGGGTTTTCAGATCTTGTAAGAAAAGGGTCGTGGTGACGAGAATGCCTCGGGTCATGGTTGAGAGTTTCGCTAAACACCATCTTAGCCATACCTTACATTCTCTATCCTACACATCATTTGTTGTTTTTCTACAACGTCCCATTTACCTTCTTCCGGATCATAACAATAGTCGTTCTTATCGTTGGATCTAACGTAAAACTTTCCTTTGCTCACCTTTATTTTCTTAATCGAATAGGGCCGGAGTTGGGCGCCAAGGTCAGACAGTGATAGGGTCAAAGTTTTACCCAAATAAATCAACATTGTAAGTGCACAGCAATGCAGTTGAAGTATAAGGGGTAATCGAATCTCAAAGAAAGTAGATGCTACACTATGGTTTCTAGGTTCAAATTATGCTAGATCAATTAATAAAAATAAGGTAAACTACTAAGTATATCAGTAAACGAATTTAAAGGTGATTAAAGTTCAGGAGACGAAACGCTATGCAAGGGTAATTATCAGGTTGAATCAAAGAATGCATAAATTATATTATCAGGAAATTATTAAGAACCGTCTAGTTATCGAAACACTAATTTAAAACCAATCAACTCTCGTTGCAGAAGTTATCTATGCCTAAATTCCAGTATCGCAAATCTCTTTGCAAATTCAAACAATTAAGGCAAGCATTAAAAACAGGTTCGATTGTTCACAAAATCTCTAAACAAATCTCTTTGCGAATATATATTTTGCTCATCTATGATTAGTTCAAGTTATTAATAATGCTCTCGCATCTATTAAACAACTTAATGTTTGATTTCTAAGTGATCAATTAAGAAATCAATATAAGCACAAATCAAGATGAAGATCCAATTGATTTTCCTAACAACATAATAATTCTACAAACTCATCATCAACCGTAAATAACACTAACCTAACTAGCAAACTAATCAGACATGGAGATGAAAGCACAAATCATGACTGAAATAAATTGCATAAAATAAGAAAAGAGAATGACACAGGGGTTCGAAAACTTCTCGAAAGAGTACATAATTATCTCCCCAAAAGCTCAGGATCAATCTCTCTCTAAGTCTCAAAAACAGAAAATAATGATAAGGTGTCTGGCTAAACAATGCCTTCAAAACTATTTATAGAGATAAATTTGCGTCAGGGGCAATCTTGTAAATCATGCAAACTTGAGACAATTTCCTTTTTCTGATGGAAGTCCGTAATCTTTAGTCGGCTTGATTGGTGTCGATCGACACCTTTCGTGTATTTCTGCTCCGACTTCATCACTTCGGCTGCTTCTCCAGAATGCTTCAATAAGTTCAAAAATCTACCATTAAGCTCCAAATGCACTCCATCCTGTCAAGACTCTAATAGGACTCTAAAAATACCAAAAGACTCTATAAAATGGACTTATATCATGGTCAAAAATCGGTAAAAATCATGATATATCAACTCCCCCAGACTTAGCTTTTCCTTGCCCTCAAGCAAAACAGAAACTTAGAATGAAGTAGAAGTTTGAAAACAGAAAAATTCAGCTAGCCTTCAGAACGCCACATTGGTTAACACTCTTGAATCCATGTGCTATAGAGCCAACCTTAGGTTATGTTTCAGTGTAGTTACCACAAGTTTAGCAATCTCCCAGTTTAAATCAAGATCCCTTCTTAGTAAAATTTCGAACTCTAACAAATGGTATGACCAAAGAACTTTACAAATTCTTTCCCTTCCTTAGTGTCTGAACAAGACTTTCTTGTTACAGCTCTCCTATTTTCTCTTCCCTTAGTCAACTGCTGCCCATTTTCAGGGTGTTCTAAGATCTTTTCATTGACTTATTCTTATTCTTTTGAAGCCTTGGAATAGTGCTGCTCTTTACTTGTGTTCCTTGTGAGGAGAAAGGTTCATGAGCTCTCACTAATATTGTTCCTTGGGAGGAGACATGCTCATGAGAATCTTTGCACTATTCCTTGGTTAGACTTCTTATTTTTTTTCTTTTCTCAAGGGAAGATCAAGGAGAGATTGCAACTTTCTTATCTTGTCCGAGCTGAAAGAGGAATCAAGTTCAGTGCATAACTAGTTCTATAAAGAAATCTAAACTCTCTCTGTTAGATTGATCCACTTGCAGCTTTCTACTTAGTAAGACCTGCAATCAACTACTATAGCAATGGTCCTTCAAGTGTCTACATTCTGCGGTTAGTTCCAAGAAAAACTGAAAGTTATTTTGACTCAATAAAACAAAATTTTGGCTGACTCAACTAACGCTCAAAACAGAACACAATGTTAGCAACTACCTCCCCCAGGCTTGAACAACACTGTCCCCAGTGTTATTAAGTATGCGTTTGGATAGAAAAAAATTGTGTAAAACTGTTACAGAACCGAGAGAAAAGTGGATTACCTGACCCTGTGCATGGCGTCGATCGACACAAGGTGGTGTCGATCGACACTCTGTCCGTAATCAGAGTTCCTCTACGCGAATGTGTATGTTGTTAAGTCAGATTGTTGTTAGAGTCATCCAAGCTGTTAGAAAACTCAAACAAACTGTTAAAAGCACAACATAATCCATAATCTCAAAGGTTGCAACAAGTTTCAAAGCAAAGTACAGAAGCAAATGGAAACAAAAGCTGACTCAAGAAAATGAAAAACTGACTCAAGGAAAAAGAAATACTAAACCACGAATGTTGCAAACACTACTTTTCATAAGAACGTGGTGGTGTGGATAGACGGACGCAGCCATAGTTTGACACAACTGTGATAGCGTTCCAAATGGCCTGAAAGCTCTGAACCACGTATCTCTGAAAAGCAGCTTGCTCCATGGGGATCTCTGGAGCAACCGGAAGGTGATGATGGCCAATAGGCTCCGGTGCCCTGCTGCGCCTCAAAGATGAAGCTCGTGGGTGATCCTCAGCTGGTGCGACCTCTGCGGATGAAGCTGCAGCGCGGAAAGAGGCACCTCGGCGTTTGGCGACGGGAGCAGCTCGAAGTAGGATCAGATCTGGCTGGAAGCTAAGACGGTCAAGATCGGTGGTGATGTGAGTGAGGTCCCTGTTAGGTAGCTGGAGCAGAAGCCGGTCGGCTTGCAAGCTGGTGAAAACCCATAGCTTCTCGGGTTTCACCCAAGTAGCTCTCCTTAAATACTCCATATCAACCAAAGCTCGTGAAATCACAATGGAGCAAGTGAAAGTGTTTTTCCTGCAATGCTGGAAAATCGGAGTGAGAAGACTACCAACAGTCTCGGGCTTGATCCTGGATCCAGCGAAAGGCTTCGTCTTCAGCGAAACCAAGTGATGAGCAAACACAGCACCGAGGTTGACGTTCTCTCTCAGCCCAGACTCCTCGTAAATGATAGACCAAATGGTGAGATACAGCAGCACTAACTCAGATACGTGCATCTTCCCTTGTTCATGCTTACACAAAAGTGGAGTAGCGAGCAGGCGAGCAAGATAACGAAGGGTAGGATGGCGGATATCTGTCTGTGAAGAGGTCTTAGAGTCATACCTCCCATTTCCAAAATGTGACCAGAAATCCTGGTTGTCTGGAAGCTGCTGTGGAAGGGAGATACCGGTGGCATGCTCGTTCTCAAACCCATAGATCCCACAAAGCTCTGGAAGTGGAATACTGTAGCGAATCTCGCGAATAAGGAATTTCAAGGTACCTTCCAAAGCGTTCTTCACCACCTCATTTCTGTAGTAGACGCGAACGGTGGAGAGAAACTGGCGTACGACATCGGGGTAAAGATCGTATTGTCTTGTTGCCATAGTCCCCATCCCTACTCTGCTCAGAAGTGCAAGATGTCGTCTTTGATGCCCAACTCTGACATCGTCTTCTCATCAGCAAATCGAGTTGGTGTGACATCTACCTTCAACCACGCATTGTAGAACATCGTGTCATACTCATCCCAAGTCTCACTGATGATGTCACACTCGTCCTTTGCGACTTCTTTTGCTGGCGAGTCTTCCCAGTTTCGTCCAATCGGGATCCTCGCGGTTTCGCGTTTAGGCCAAGGAGGAAGAGAGGCAATCGACATATCATTAGTAGTCCCTGAAGCAGACGCTTCAGTTTCTCGTGGTCTCTTAGTCCTTGGAGGCATCTGCAATCAAAGTCAAACCAAAATCCAAAGTTTGAACATTTTGTTCAAGTGTCGACACTGTATCGGTGTCGATCGACACAGTAGGGGTGTCGATCGACACCATGCATGTAATCCCAATTCGACCCGAAATCATGATCGTAACCCCAATTGTGCATCAATTAACAATTCAAACAAACTCAATACCACGAATCAACCAAGTTTCAGCCTTAAAACCCAAGAAAAATCCCAAATTCGCAACATACATCATCAATTTCCAAAATTTCGAAAATTTCAATTTTATGCAAATTAAAGGATGAAAATCAGTTGGGTAATGATCTAAATCATGGTAGGCAACCTAAATAAGCATCTTTCAATCAAGAAATCAAGCTAAATAGGTCGAATTCGAGATTTTTCACCTTAGGGTCGAAAATAAAATTGGAAGATTTGAAGAACATACCTTGGCAGATCGAAAGAATGGACAATGGATTATGAAAGAGGATGAAAATCCGCACAGAATAGGCCTTAGAATCACTCAATTCCGTAAAGAAACGGAGAAGTTGTGATTTAGGAAAAATATGTTCTAAGGTTTTCGAGTGTAAGGTTTTGGAGAAAAAGAAGAAGAGTGTCGGGTTTTAAAGACTTACCTGCGTTCCGCGTTGGTGTCGATCGACACACCGTGATGATGTCGATCGACACTTGATTGTGTCGAGCCTAATTCCTCTTTTTTATATAATAAAAAGAAATTAAATAAAAATTAGTAAAACCAAAATAAAGCAAAATAAATACCTACCAGTGGGTTGCCTCCCACTAAGCGCTCGTTTAACGTCAATAGCTTGACTGTTCACGCATTTAGGTAGTTGGTGCATCATCCAGAGACACAATGTGTCCTGCTGAATCTTGGCTTGAGCTCAATAGTGTTTCACCCTTTGCCCATTTACAATGAATTCTTCGCCTTTGGAGTTTGTCAGGACAATTGCTCCATATGGTCTGACCTCTTTGATGGTGAAGGGACCTGACCAACGTGAACACAATTTACCAGGAAACAATTGCAAACGAGAGTTATACAGAAGTACTTGATCATTTGGTTCGAATTGTCTGGAGACGATCTTCTTGTCATGATATGCCTTAGTCCTCTCTTTGTAGATCTTTGAGTTTTCATAAGCATGATAACGAAGTTCATCTAGCTCGTTGAGTTGTACTAGGCGCCTTTCTGCAGCAGGCTTCAAGTCGATCGAAATTCATCTTCTTGATAGCCCAGTGTGCCTTGTGTTCCCATTCCACTGGAAGATGGCATGATTTGCCATAGAGTAGCTGGAATGGTGTAGTCCCAAGTGGTGTTTTGTAGACAGTCCTGTAAGCCCAAAGTGCATCATCCAACTTCACAGCCCAATCCTTCCTTGTCTTGCCCACTGTCTTCTCCAGGATTTGCTTAATCTGTCTGTTGGAGACTTCAACTTGTCCACTCGTCTGAGGATGATAAGGAGTAACCACACGGTGTTGAACACCATGCTTCTTCAGCAGCTTGTCAAATACCTTGTTAATAAAGTGAGAACCACCATCACTTATAACAATTCGAGGCACTCCAAATCTGGGAAAAATGATGGTGCGAAACAGCTTCAACACCACTCCAGAATCATTAGTTGGACTAGCAATTGCTTCCACCCACTTGGACACATAGTCCACAGAAACCAAGATGTACTTATTCCCATAAGATGAGGGAAAAAGACCCATGAAATCAATGCCCCAACAATCAAAGACTTCAACTTCTAGGATGAAGTTTTGTGGCATCTCATGTCTCTTGCTGATCTTTCCTCTCCGTTGACAGACATCACATTGAGTTATGAACAGCTGTGCATCCCTAAACATAGTAGACCACCAAAAGCCTGCTTGAAGAACCTTGGATATTGTCTTGAAAGTAGCAAAGTGTCCAGCATACTCAGAACCATGACAATGGAAAAGCACATCCCAAACTTCACTCTCTGCTATGCATCTTCGGTAAACATTGTCTGAACAATGCTTATACAAATGAGGTTCATCCCAATAGTACCTCTTATGTTCTCTCATGAACTTCTTCTTTTTATAGTCCTTGAGATGTTTAGACTCAATGTCAGCAGGCAGGAAGTTCACAATGTCAGCATACCACAACCTATTGGAATCAGATATAGCAAAGATGGGTTACCGAAACACCTCGCTCAAGATCTTGTGAAGTGATGTTGCTGTCTTGGACGGGTGTCGATCGACACTACTGATGGTGTCGATCGACACTCGTGATCTTTCTCGCGAGCCTATGTCGAGTAAAAGTGATTCGCGAACCTTTAAGTTTGCAGAGGGGGTGTCGATCAACACCTGCCTGGTGTCGATCGACACTAAGCTCGTTTCTGAAGATGGTTGCAAAAGCTCCAAACTCTTGTCTTGAAAACGAGTTTCAACGAAGTAAACATTTTCTTCAGGCAAGAAATCATCAATGGGAACGTCATCTTCGATCGTGATCCTTGAGAGATGGTCAGCTACCCCATTCTCAACTCCCTTCTTGTCTTTAACGTCTATGTCAAATTCTTGAAGAAGCAAAATCCATCTTAAAAACCTTGGCTTTGCATCCTTCTTCTGCATCAAGTACTTCAATGCAGAATGATCAGTATGAACAATTACCTTCGAGCCAACAAGGTATTGTCGAAATTTCTCAAAGGCAAAGACCACAGCCAGAAGTTCCTTCTCAGTTGTTGCATAATTCTTCTGAGCATCATCCAATGTTCTGCTGGCATAGTAGATAGCATGAAGTTTCTTGTCATTCTTCTGTCCCAATACAGCTCCAACTGCAAAGTCACTTGCATCACACATTATCTCAAAAGGCAAATCCCAGTCCGGAGGTTGAACTATTGGAGCACTCACCAAAGCTTGCTTGATTTGTTCAAAGGCAAAATGACATTCTGTAGTGAACTCAAATTTCATATCTTTGCAGAGAAGAGCAATGAGTGGCATTGCAATCTTGCTGAAATCCTTGATGAATCTTCTATAGAACCCAACATGACCCAGAAAACTCCTCACTAATTTCACAGAATCAGGTGCTTGCAATGTGGTCATCACTTCAATCTTGGCGCGGTCTACTGTGATCCCTTCTGATGAAACTTTGTGCCCAAGTACAATGCCATCTCGAACCATAAAGTAACACTTTTCCCAGTTTAGGACCAAGTGTTTCTCTTCACATCGCTGCAATACCACGCATAAGTTGTCCATGCAGCCTTTAAAAGATGACCCATAAACAGAAAAGTCATCCATAAAGACCTCCATAAAATTCTCAATCATATCCGTGAAGATGGACATCATGCATCGCTGGAAGGTCGCATGAGCATTACAAAGTCCGAATGGCATTCTGCGATATGCAAATGTGCCATAAGGACATGTAAACGTGGTCTTCTCTTGATCATCTGGATATATCGGAATCTGGAAGAACCTGATATGTCTATATTTTGCATCATTTTAGCATCCATTTAGTATAAGTTTCTCATCATTTAGGGGTCTAATATAGCATCATTGTGTTGCATTGTATCATTTAGAGTCCTAGAGTGTATTTGTATAGTCTTTGCATATTGTGGTGCATTTGGAGTCTTGATCAGGTGATAAAGATGCTATGGAGGCATGAATGGAGTTGGAGAAGGATGGCATAGCAAAGGAAGGGCAAGAAATCATCAAGAGGAGGAAGAGAAGCAGCCAAATTAGAAGCAAAAGTCTTGAAGAAGCATATTGAGCATTTAGAGGCGCAAAATGTATCTGTCCGGACGAAGGCCTTGCACTTAGATTCAGACTCTGATGCCTTCTTAAGAGTTGAAGAGGACCCAATGAGCTTTCTAGTGCCGTTGGAATCAAGTCATTTGGACTCCTGGTTAGAAAGTTACATCGATTTTAATTTGAATCGACGAGTTAGATCGACGAGCTCGTCGAACCAAACCTCCAGGAGCATGGATCGACGAAACAGATCGATGAAGGACGTCGATCCATTTTTCCAGGAGCACAGATCGACGAGATGGATCGACGAAGGTGGTCGATCCAGATAACCAGAGGTTCGGATCGACCAGTTGGATCGACGAGCCTGGTCGATCCGAACACAGATGTTTTTCCGGGTACAAATCGGATGAAACGAAGACTTTCCGTTCCGATTCAGCCTTCGAGCTCTTCATCAAAGTTGTAGGTAATTGAATCATCTTTCATCTGGAAGTGGTTTCATCTCATTACGAGCTGTGGTTAGGGAGATATGGCGATTTCCGTAAGACTGCTACCCGGGTCAAAACCCGGTTTGTTCCGGGTTGACCCGGTTTGACCTCCTTCCCTATAAATACTTAAAAACCTAATTTTTATGTATCTTCTCTTGTTTTTGAACAGAAAAACGCCCCTTTGTGGTTTTGAGGAGATTTTGAGATTTCTTTTAAGTTTAATGCAATTTGTTTCTTATTTCTTCTAATCTTTCTTTCCCTACTCATCTAATCATGTTTACTAACATTTCTTTCATGAGATTTGTTGGTTTATATATGATTAGTGAGTAGTCTTTTTAGGATCTAGGGATGAGGTAGATTAGGGTGAGATTAGGGTTGATCTATGATGTTTAGGACTTAGATTCTTTAAATCCTTTCTTGTTTAGTGATCTTCATGCTAGATTAGCTTTGAGAAAAGTGATTTAGACCAAAGGGCATTTCCCACCCACAAGGTGTTTGATGAAATGCCCCAACCAACTAAATCAAGAGATTTACATGCTTAGCCTATGAAAGTTGATGTCTAAGGTGTTTATTGGTAGATTAGAACCAAATCTTTATGCTTGTTGATTATCTTTTCACTAATGATGATTAGCTCTTGATTAGGTAATTAGCAAAGGGATTAGTGTCATGAGAGTGGATTAGTCTTATTTAGAGTTTTAAACCTAAGGATTAGCATTTATGTGATTGTTTGAACATCATAAGTTAGCTCTAGGATCACCCAAAGTCCATAACCTCATCCTTGGATTCGATTTTACTCTTTGTTTATCTTGATTAGTAGTTTTGCTTAGTTCCTTGCCTTGCTTTAGTTTCTTGTTTTGATTTCTTGAGTTATTAGCTTTGTTTGCTTTTTATTTCACTTAGGTTGTTAGATAAAAACCCTCCACTTATTTGATTTGGCTTAGCTTAAATAGTTTCATGTATTCTTAGTGTTGTTAATCTTAACCCCTATGGATTGACATCTCAAATACTACAATGACATGAGTAGTAGAGATTAATTGAAAGTGGAAAAATCCTACTATCAATTTGGCGCCGTTGCCATTGGGGTTTAGCATTAACCATTAGGATTTTGAATCTCTTTGAGACTAAGCTTTTATTTTACCTTGTTTGCTCATCTCTATTTGAGATGATGAATTTTTTCTTATTTGTGGTTACTAACTTGTCTTCCTTAATTCTCTTGTTCTTTCAAAGGTACCAAAACAAAAAGAAGAGAAATGGAAAGACAAGATCATTTGAGGTGTTGGAGATGGACAACCAAAGAAGCATTATTAAAGCTCCACAACCTCAAGAATTGGTATCCACTCCTCCCCAAGCTCAAAAGAACAAGCCAACAATTGGTAGCTTTGATGCTCCTCATTATCATGAGTTGAGATTTGGAATCCATCCTCCTCCAATAGAAGCCACGGCCTATGAGATCAAGCCAAGTCTTGTGAGGTTAATTCAATGCTCTAAGTTCTTTGGAAATGGAATGGAGAATCCTTATGATCATGTGGAGTCCTTTGAAAGGTTGTGCAACTTGTTTAGCATTGAAGGTGTGCCCAAAGATAGCATCAAGCTCATTCTATTTCCTTTCTCACTTGGAGAAAAGGCACACCAATGGGAGAGAGCTCTACCATCTCATTTGATCAAATCTTGGGATGATTGCCAAAGAGTCTTCCTTCAAAGGTACTATCCCACTCAAAAAACAGTCCAAATGAGGAGGGACATCTTGAGTTTCAAGCAAGGCATACATGAGACCTTTCATGAAGCATGGGAGAGACTTAGAGGATACACTCGGGATTGTCCACATCATGGGTTCAAGAAAGAAGCAATCCTTAGCATTTTCTATAGGGGAGTTGCTAAGGATCACAAATGGACATTGGATGTGGCTAGCAAAGGGCGTTTTGCAAACCTCACAATAGAAGAAGGAGAGCTACTTGTTGAGAACTTGGCCAAGTCTAGTGAAAGCTACTGTGAAGGGCGTGATACAACACCTCTAATGAGATCATGTGAAGACTCCACATGGAAGGACTTGCAAGATAAAGTGGATAGAATGGAAAAGCTCTTAAGTGTGCAACAAAGAGGAGTTAATTTGGTTCATGAGAAGCACCAAGAGGAAGCAAATTTCGTGGTCAACAATGGGAACTTCAACCAAGGGAGTAAGCTTCTCAATCAAGGGTCTATCCATGGAGTCCAAGGAAATCACCAAGGCTACCAAGAGAACCATGAGATTTTTCAAATCTCTAACCAAGATGAGGAACAAAGAAAGGTTCTCCATCAAATCATAGAAGGCCAACAAATGAATGATATTAGGTTTGACAAGATGATGAGAGCAATGGATGACAAGATTGAGGGTTTGCAACATGAGTTAACCTTTAAGCTTGAACAATCAACCTCACATCTGGAAACCATAGAGTCCAAATTGGTTCAACTCTCTTTGCTATCCAAGAACCCAAAAGATTCAAGCCACGTCATTTCACCAATTGTTGATGTTGAGGTTGATGAGGAAAGGACACCCAATGGTTTTAATGGACGAATTGGAGACCCAAAGCACGTAGAGGAGGTTAGAGACGTGGGTAAAGCTCTAAGCTATAGTTTACCTTCCATCCAATGGGTTCATGAAGAAAAGAGTACTTTTGAGAAGAATAAAGGGGATGCATATTCTCTCAATGAAAAATGCCTTAGCTCTTTCTTATTTCCCTCATTGGAGACTAAGGAGGATGTGAGTAATTGTGAGACAAAGGATTTAGCTTCACCCCCAAAAGCATGTAAGAAGGAGAAAGAATCTCATGAAGAGAATGCTTTGGGTTATGGTAATGTTGAAGAAGCTTTACCATTGGATGGAGCTTGCTTGGAAACTATTTTCTCTACCACATTGGAAGATGAGAATAAGAATAGAAAGGGGCAAAAGATAGGTAAAGGAAATAAGGCCAAGAAGAAGCCAAACCAATACAACCATCCCAATCTTGCTCCATCCTCTCACACTATGAGTCTACACCCTTTTAGACTCATAGATGGAGCCATTGAGTACAATGTGAAGTGCAAGGGTATTCCTAAACCCTTTGCAAGTGTCAAAGCCATTTGTCATTCCACAAAGAAGGAGAATGACAAGGAAAGGGTTGAAGAGCTACTCTCCACGGTTCTCAAGCTTAATCTCACACATGGCACAAGGTTGGATCCATCTCTTACACCTCATCTCTCCATCACCACCTTAACAAGGAGTCCCACTACTCCTCCTCTCCAACTCCCTAAGGACAATGGCTAGGACCAAGGTATGGTCCTCTTTCTATTTCATTGTATATACCATTCTGTTTTTGTTGCTTTGGTCTCTCTTGAACTTCTATTACACAAGGGACTGTGTAATTTAAGTTTGGGGGAGAGGTTGAGAGATTTAATCTTGTGTTTTGTGTTCTTATTTTACCTTTAAGCATATTTGAGTCTTCATGCATATACATTTGCATATAAAAATCAGAAAATTTTCAAAAATTTCGAAAACAAAATTCATGTATCTTGCATTTGCATTTATAAATTTTGTAGGATTGAGTCTAGATTTTGTATCATGTAGGTTGCATCATTCACGTGCATAGGGGGCAATTTTCCTTGTAAAGTGTTTTAAGCTCATGAATTGGATTTTGAATTATCATACTTGTGCATTTGGAAAAGGATACATGGATTACAAAAAAATATTTAGGCTTTCTTATTCACTTCACCACTCTCTTGTAAGCCTAAATAGAACACCACACCTTAACCCTTACCCTCCTTTCAAGCCAAAACTCTTGTGTGATTGCAATTTGTGAGGCCTTATTTTTGATTGAACTTGGCATAAAGTGTTAGGTTTAGGGCGACATGTCTAGGCTCTCATATTGATGCTAGCTTTGCATATTGAAGCTAGTTTTAGGCTAGATTTGGGGTTTGGTTCATGGGTGTTGTAACTGAAAATCGGAATTTTGATTAGGCTTTGAGAAGAAGTTGGTATAAGAAGTGAATGAATATGAGGAGAGAGCTATCCATTGAAAAGAGAAGAGCTAATTTTTGTATGGTCATACCACTAGCTATAAGGAAGGTTGAAGAAGTATCCCTAAGGCAAATGTGATTGGTAAAGTTCTTGTGGGTTTGTACTTGGAGTTTTATTTGCTTGACTATGGGTATCTTTAGAGGGTGAGTGAGATAAAAAAAAAAAAAAAAAAATGAATGAGAGGGGAATTAGGTTCATTGTTAGTTTATATGGGAAGATGAGAGTCTAGTCATGTATGCATACATTGCCTTTTACCTTTAGCATTATGCATAAGTTCAATCATTTTTGAGATAAACCATAGCTTGGAATACCCACATGAATGAGATCATTTTTATCTCATAACCTTGTCCCTAGCCAAATGTATTCGGTTTTAAATGCACAAGTGTGATCCACGGTTTGAGCTTTAATGAATGTTAAAGGTTAGGATTCTTGGATTGTTTGGAATAGACAAGTCTTGATTTGAGATTCAATGTGTGATGAGTATGGCTAAGTTTTTTGGAGTAGAGTTTGTGTACTGCATCCTAGGATTAAGAACAAGGACCATTGAATTGATTTATTTGCTTGACACCTTTGGATTTGAGTCCCCACCTTCAAACCTCTCTCCTTAGCTTGTGTTTCATTTGCTTGGGGACAAGCAAAAAGCAAGTTTGGGGGAGTTGATATGTCTATATTTTGCATCATTTTAGCATCCATTTAGTATAAGTTTCTCATCATTTAGGGGTCTAATATAGCATCATTGTGTTGCATTGTATCATTTAGAGTCCTAGAGTGTCTTAGCATAGTCCTTGCATGTTTTGGTGCATTTGGAGTCTTGATCAGGTAACATGGATGCTGTGGAGGCAACAATGGAGTTGGAGAGGAATGGCACATCACTTTGAAGAGCAAGAAGTTGCCAAAAAGATGGAGAAGAAGAATCATGAAGAAGTTTCGACCAGAAGTTTCGACGTAGCTGACCGAAACTTCTCTCCAGGACGATGTTTCGACCAGAAGTTTCGACGTAGCTGGCCGAAACTTTCCTCCAGGGTGAAGTTTCGACGAGTAGTTTCGGTGAACCTCGTCGAAACTTATCCAGACGCGTGAAGATGATCGACGCTTGAAGACCCGTTCGACGACTCTGTTCGACGAAGCTTCGTCGAAACTTTCCTCCAGGGTGAAGTTTCGACGAGTATGTTCGACGAACCTCGTCGAAATTCTCCCAGACGAATCTTCTTTGTCTACCCTTTGGGTCCCTCCTATAAATACTCTTTAGACCTAATTTTTTATCCCAACTTTTATTCTCTTGTTCTTAGCTTAAACTTTTAGCCACCTTGGGCAAATACTTTGTTTAAGCTTGAATCTTTTGAGTTTAATGCATTATCTTTCTTAGATTTCTTGTTTTATCTTTCTCTAATCATGTTTAACCTTTCTCTAATCTTTGATTTGATGGGTTTAAGTATGGTTAGTGAGTAGTTCCTTAGAAACTTGGGGATGGGTTAGATTTAGGGTTTTCTAATGGATTAATCTTGCAATCTAGGATAGATTCTTTCATTCTCTCTTCTTATTAAGTGATTCCTAATGCCAAATAGCTAATCTTTGCTATTTTGGATCATAAGCATTTCATACACCCACCAAGTGTTTGATGAAATGCTTGAACCAACTTAATAAGAGATTTACATTTCTAGCCTAAGACATTAGATGTCTAGAGTGTTTATCATACCATTTAGACTTGTTATTAATGCTTGTTGATTATCTTAATGCTAAAACATCATTAGTTCATTAGGATGATTAACAAAGGGATTTGAGCCACACATCATGGTCTAATCTAAATTAAGTGTTCTAGGTATAGAGTTAGCTTGATTAGTTGCTTAAATGATTGCAAGGTTGTCCATTTAGTTTCCCAAATCAATGATTCCATCCCTAGGTTTCGATTTAGTCAATTGATAATCTTGCTTAGTAGTAATCCTTGCTTAGTATCTTGATTAGTAGTGATTAAGGCTTAGTTTCATAGTATTGCTCTAGTAGTACCTCTTTTAGTTTGTGTTTAGCTTTCAATACTTGTTTGTGACTTGCTTTTATCATTTTAGCTTAGCTTAGACTTAACTTTGTATTCTTATTGCATCATCTCCCAAGATGGATTGATACCTCAATATATTGCAATGATATGAGCAATTGAGGAATTGCTTGCAAGTGTAAAAACGCCTGTATCAGAACCCTGAATAGCCATCAAGGAAACAATAGTAGGGATGATTTGACAATCTTTCCAGCATCTGATCAATGAAAGGTAGAGGAAAATGATCCTTTCTGGTTGCAGCATTCAGCTTCCTGTAGTCTATGCACATCCTGTGTTCGGTCACAGTCCTTGTAGGGACCAACTCGTTCTTTTCATTCTTCACCATTGTGACTCCTCCTTTCTTTGCAACCACATGAACCGGACTGATCCAAACACTGTCTGAAATGGGATAGATGATCCCAGCTTCCAGGAGTTTCATGATTTCCTTCTTGACCACTTCCTTCAGGTTCGGATTCAGCCTTCTTTGATGTTCAATTGATGACTTTGTCTCATCCTCAAGGTGAATCTGATGCATGCACAAGTCTGGTGATATACCTGAAATGTCATCAAGAGAGTAGCCAAGAGCTTTGCGAAATTTGCGCAGCTTGCTTAGCAACAAAGTGAGCTCTGCATTGTTCAAGGAAGCATTCACAATGACATGATAAGTTGAGTTAGGTCCAAGAAAAGCATACCCTAGCCCTACATGGAGCTATTTTAGCTCAACTTTTGGAGCTTCAGCTTCACTCCAGTCGTGAAGCGTGGCAGCCTTCGCAGATGTGCTGACAAGTTCCTCTTGCGCGACCAATTGCCGGACTTGCTCACTGGCATCCATCATCTTTGTGTATCCAGCAGAGACATCGTCTAAGTGCTCAGCTTCTGTTGTAGAAATCGTCAATGCTCTCTCCAAAGGGGATGTAGGATGGTTCCCTTGGAAGATCTTTTCAGCAAGGTTGGTGAGTGAATCGACATAGAAGATATGTCCATCGATTGTTTGTCTCTTCATCAGCTTCTCCATGTCAAAATTCATCACCAAGTCACCAACATTCAGTGCAATTCTTCCCTTCCTTACATCAATGATGGCTCCAGCTGTAGGCAAGAATGGTCTGCCAAGAATGAGAGGATCTTTGGGTTCCTCATCATAAGTTAGAACCACAAAGTCTGTGGGAATCAAACAATCTCCCACTTTGATAGGAACATCCTCCAAGACACCTTCAGGGATCCTTATGGAACGATCAGCAAGGACTAAGGAGATCCTGGTGGCTTTGAAAATTGTCTTATCCAGCCTAAGAGCAACTGAAAGAGGCATGAGATTGACACTTGACCCCAAGTCGCAGAGAGATCTCCCGAACTTGTCTGAAAAGATTGAACAATCAAGAACAAAGCTTTCGGGATCTGCGAGCTTCTCCGGGATCCTATTCTGAATCACAGCGCTAACTTGTTTTGATACCATCATGACTCCTTCCTCCATATTCATGTTTGTGGTCATCATTCTCTTCAAGTAACTCCTTATCACGAGAGTGGTTCTAAAGGCATCTATCAATGGGATTTCAACCACTAGCCTATCCATGATAGCCTTGCATCTGGCATCAAGTAGCTCCTTCTTGGACTTCTTTGGTATCAAGGGGAAAGGGATCTTCGGTTTGTACACCCTTTTTCTGCAACTCTCGTCGTCTTGAGCTGATCTGGTGACGTCTGAGAGGAGCGTCGATCGACACCCTCCTGGTGTCGATCGATACCCTCCTGGTGTCGATCGATACCTTCTTTTGGTGTCGAGTTCTTCGCGTTGAGCTTGCTCGTTTTGTCGTGATCCTCCAAAGGTGTCGATCGACACACTTCACTAGTGTCGATCGACACTGGCTCCGCAGGTACACAATCTTCATCTTCAATGTCTTCAAGCTCCTCGAATTCTTCAACACTAAGACCTCTTTTCTGAACAGGTTGAAGGTTCTTCCCACTTCTTAATGTGATTGCGTTCACATGGCGTTTGGGATTAGTATCCGTATTTTCCGGAAGAAATCCTTTTTGCCTGTTAACAGCTCCTGCAGTTTGGGCAACTTGAGTGTCCAGCTTCTTCATATGAGAGTTAAAGCTCTCAATCTTTCCGTTCAGGTCTTGGTACAGCGAATCAATCTTCCCATTGAAGTCTACCGTCATCTTCTGTTGTCCTTCTAGAATCTGTTCTAGCATAGATTTCATCTCATTGTCTTGTGCAGGAGGCTTCTGGTAAGAAGAAGAACCATGGTTTCTTGAATAATTGCTGTTCTGGAATGGGGGATTTTGAGTATAACCAGAAGAGTTTTGATTTCCTGTGAAGGAGTTCTTCTGATAATTCCCATTGAAACCTCTATTCCCTTGCTGGTTCCCAAACTCTTGGCCTTGAAAACCACCTCCATTGATGTAGTTGACATCCTCCTCTTCACATACATCATTAGGCTCAAATGTCTCCACCTCATTAGCAAAGTGAACCTGCTTCTTGCCCACCAAGATGTTGTGTACGCTGTCCAGTGTTGCTTTAATCTCAGCTATTTGGCTTCCTCCATTTGCACCAGCATGTTGTTTCCTCTCAAAATCTGCATTCTTGGTGCCGGTGCAAGAGGCCAAATTCTCTATAAGCACCATCGCGTCATCTGGATATCTGGTGTTGAAGTTGCCATTGCTTGCCGCGCCTAAAGCCATTTGGTACCTCCAGTCGATTCCTCGATAGAAGATTCCAAGTAGTTGTGGCTCGCTGAAACAGTGATGTGGACAGTCCCTCTGGTAAGCTCTAAACCTCACCCAAGAAGCCTTGAATGCTTCAGTAGTTCCTTGGGAAAATGCACTGATCTTTGTCCTTAGCTCTTCGGATCTTGCATCATCAAAGAAATTGCATAAGAATGCATTCTTTGTGTCTTCCCAGGTAGTAAATGATCCTGGTGGCAATTGCTTCAGATACTACCCTGCATCTCCTCCAAGAGAGTATGGAAAGAGCTTGCAGAATAGGTAGTCGTCAGACACTCCGTTAGCCTTAATGCTGGATGCTAAATCTTCGAACCTCTCGATGTGGTCCATGGGATGCTCATGAGGGAGACCATGGAAAGGATGCTGAGCTACAAGTGTGAAGTAAGCAGGCTTCAGCTCAAAGTCATACCTTTGAAAGGGAGGTGGGCGAATCGCAACTCTGTTTGCATAGAACTGGTCTGTCCTGTTGTATTCGCCTAGCGTTCTTCCACGTCCAGCATTCGCAGGTGCGATTTGTACTGCTTGCTCGATGATGACAGCTCCATTCTCATCAAGTCTCTGTCCTCTGGCATTCCTCCTATTGCCTTCTCCGTCGAATATGTTACCATCTGCGTCGCGTATCAAAACCATAGGCTCAGCCATCTCTGTCTGCGAAGGGTGTCGATCGATGCCAATGTGGGTGTCGATCAACACTCGTGCATATTTTTGGTTCGTTCGTTCTAGACGGCCGAGCTCCTGGTTGAGTTTAATTAGCTCCTTTTCTTTGTTGCTTCTTGTACTGCGATTAAGCATGCACCTAAAACCAAAAGTAAGAAACTAAATTAGTAACCAAAATAAAAACAAAACCTAGTCAAAATTCTAATACTAGATTCCGTAGGCAGCTATTACTTCCCCGACAACGGTGCCAAAAACTTGATAGGGTCAAAGTTTTACCCAAATAAATCAACAATGCAAGTGCACAACAATGCAGTTGAAGTATAAGGGGTTATCGAATCCCAAAAGAAGTAGATGCTACACTATGGTTTCTAGGTTCAAATTATGCTAGATTAATTAATAAAAATAAGGTAAACTACTAAGTAAATCAGTAAACGAATTTAAAGGTGATTAAAGTTCAGGAGACGAAATGCTATACAAGGGTAATTATCAGGTTGAATCAAAGAATGCATAAATTATATTGTCAGGAAATTATTAAGAACCGTCTAGTTATCGAAACACTAATTTAAAACCAATCAACTCTCGTTGCAGAAGTTATCTATGCCTAAATTCCAGAATCGCAAATCTCTTTGCAAATTCAAACAATTAAGGCAAGCATTAAAAACAGGTTCGATTGTTCACAAAATCTCTAAACCAAATCTCTTTGCAAATTCAAACAATTAAGGCAAGCATTAAAAACAGGTTCGATTGTTCACAAAATCTCTAAACCAAATCTCTTTGCGAATATATATTTTGCTCATCTATGATTAGTTCAAGTTATTAATAATGCTCTCGCATCTATTAAACAACTTAGGGTTTGATTTCTAAGTGATCAATTAAGAAATCAATATAAGCACAAATCAAGATGAAGATCCAATTGATTTCCCTAACAACATATTAATTCTACAAACTCATCATCAACCCTAAATCACCCTAACCTAACTAGGAACCTACTCAGACATGGAGATGAAAGCACAAATCATGACTGAAATAAATTGCATAAAATAAGAAAAGAGAATGATATAGGGGTTCGAAAACTTCTCGAAAGAGTACAGAATTGTCTCTCCAAAAGCTCAGGATCAATCTCTCTCTAAGTATCAAAAACAGAAAATAATGATAAGGTGTCTGGCTAAACAATGCCTTCCAAACTATTTATAGAGGTAAATTTGCGTCAGGGGCAATCTTGTAAATCATGCAAACTTGAGACAATATCCTTTTTCTGATGGAAGTCTGTAATCTTTAGTCGGCTTGATTGGTGTCGATCGACACCAATGGTTAGTGTCGATCGACACCCTTCGTGTATTTCTGCTCCGACTTCATCACTTCGGCTACTTCTCCAGAAGGCTTCAATAAGTTCCAAAATCTCCCATTAACCTTCAAATGCACTCAATCCTTTCAAGACTCTAATAGGACTCTAAAAATACCAAAAGACTCTATAAAATGGACTTATATCATGGTCAAAAAGAGGTAAAAACCATGATATACCAGGCAGAGTTCCCAAGTTCGAGTCTTAGGGTCAAAAACCTCGGCTCAACTGGTGGATTCATTTGCCTTGCAACCTCCCATTACATATATTTTCCCATTGAGTACACACGCAATGGGAGTCTCTCGAGCCACCGTCATTCTAGGGGCGTTGCGCCAAATATGAATCCCCTTGTTACATACCAACATGTGGTGCGACGGAGGATGGCATTGTCTGACTGCATAGCGTTCTGATCCAACTTTAAGGACGAACAACAATGGTACACGATGGTAATAGGAAGAGTGTATTTGTACCAACCGAGTATTTCCGGTAGACTTCTTCTCCTTGTCCAAGTCATTGGTTAGGGTTTGATCAGGTTTTTCCAAAGAGTGAACCACGAGGGATGATGATGATTGGGCAACTTTAAGCAAATATGAAAGAAGTTTTCATGGGTTTTGAGGTGAAACCTTGCCTTGGAGAGCTTTAAAGATTTTTCTTGACGTTTGAGGTGAAACTTCGTCGTGCTCCTAGAGAGCTTAGAGGATAAGAATAGAGAGCGATAGGTTTTGCAGACTAAGGAGAGTTTCGGGTAGTACGATCTTGATATGCGGGCTAAGCAGTTCATAATGATTATATCTGGAAGCGACAAAAACGAAGGAGGTGACTGATTCGTTTCCTTCTTTTTCTTTGGTGGTTCGTCTTAGGAATTCATAGCGGCAAATATTTTTTCCTGGCTAGGTCAATAAGTATATATATATATATATTTCTGTTTTTTTAATTAACTGTGAAAGTTCTGAGCCTTAAACACATAATCTTTCCTTTCATATTTTTATTTAAAAAATAAACCTCCGTTTCTAAGGGAGTTTGAACACAAAACACAAAAAAACCAACTCTTTTATACTACCATTAGGCCATCACCACTTTGGTCAATTTCTGTTTTTTTTTAAATTAATTAATTTTGAATTCCTAATTGTCATATCTTTGAAAAGTTAACTTTTCACATATTTAAGAAATTTATGTGCGTTTTTATTGTACTACTATTAGGCCATCACTAATTTGGTCAATTTCTATTTTTTTTTTAAATTAATTAATTTTGAATTCCTAACTGTCATATCTCATGTTTGAATTAATTAACCTTTCACATATTTAAAATTAATTAACCTTTCACATATTTAAAACATTTATGTCCGTTTTTTAAATTTAAAATTATGATAGACGTAGAAAAAAAATTAATAGTATTTAAAGATTTAGTCAGTTATTAGTATGATATTAAGGAAGTAAACAAAACCAAGTAAGGTAAACATATTTTATTATAAACACAATATAGCATAAACAGTACAGTAGTCTTCAAGAATTAAAAAGACCACATTGTGACTAGCTTTGAAAATTTTGGGATTCTGGACAGCAATTTACGGGTATGGAACGGAAACGAAAAATTTGAGAATTAGAAGACAATTCCAAAAAGGGAATCCGATAAGAATGGGTCGAGAAATTCGGGTAACGAAACAGATTCAAGAAATTCTCTTAACTAAAATATCTTCCCAAATGGATAATTATTATGGGTAAATGTCAATTTCAAAACATATATTTCGGATAATTTTGGGAAAAATCGGAAAAATATGAAAATTTTGAGGAATTTCATATAATTTCAGTAAATTAGGGAAAAATTATATAATTTTTATATTTTTTATTTTTAAACGGGTAGTTTGGGTATCCGATCTTATATATATATATTCCATTCTCGTACCTGTTTGAATAAAATAAATGGTCTTGAATGAGATTTTTTTTGAATGGGAAAAGAAATAGGACGGAAAATTCGGAACGGATACCGGAACGAGAAACCCGTCCTGAAATTTTCAGGACTAATTATGACCATTTACTTTGAATGGAAGTACATAATAAATGCTTCTGCATTTATTTACTATTCACACATTTATTGCATAAAAAAAAAATTACTTACATATCAATTTTTATATCTTTTTGAGAAAAACATGATAAATGCATTTAAATATCTCCCATGAGTTATTAATGTCATCAACTAACCTAAAGCAAATTCATGCATGATTTATTTTTAAATTTATATTTAAAACCCATTTTAATTTCTATTTATAAATTATTACATTCTTAATTATTTGGTACAAATATCCCAACATAATCAAAATATCTTCTTTATTTTGCTCTCTATATTCTTTTCTCTTTTTCATCTTTCAAAATTAAAGATAAATTTTATTTTTATATATTTAATGTCTTACATATAATAGTATGTTCATTTATATATTTTATGGCTTACATGTAATAGTATAGAAATTAAAATTTGTTTTTAAAAATATGATTTATTCATAGGAATTATTTTTTGTGCGTTTCAAAAACTTGCAATGAATAATTACAGTTTAAAAAATCATATATTAAATATTTTTTTGTAAGGATCCCTCGTACTTGGGAACATATACAATTTTTTTTTTATTAAAAACTGTTTTTCTTGCACTTTTACCTTTAAACATGTGACTTTCACAATTTTATGTTTTTTCATCATTCTGAATCGCTAAATATGTTTGATCTGCATTTGTTCTGTATATCTACTTGATCTATATTTTGTTCTGCGTTTGTTCTATATATCTACTTGATCTATATTTTGTTCTGCGTGATTTATGCATGATTACCATTCGAATTTCGAAGTTATCAGTCCAAATATTCCAGAATCGGTGCTATATTTTAAAAGGGAAAATCGCATAAAAAATCTTCAAAGTGGCAGCCACTGACACTTTAAACCTCAAGAGTATTTTATTAGCACAATAAACCTTCAAATTAAATATATTAACACATAAAACCTTTAAATTGGTTTTTTATTGCGCGCCGTTAGAATATTTAACGGTTTAATGTTCATTTGCGTTAAAAATGATTAAATTTATTTATTTTAATTAAAAATTATATTAAATATTCTTTTATTATTTATTATAATTAAAAATAAATAAAATATCTAAAATACTTTTAAAAAAGTTGACAAAAGTTACTAAAATTATTTAAATTTTTTTAAAAAACTAATTTATATTTAAAAAATATATTTCCTCAATTAATATATTCTATAAAAATGTTTATTTTCTGTTAATAACGATAATATAACTTTAAATTTATGTTTAACTAGTAAAATTACTATTAATTATTTTATTTTATTTATCACAACTAAAAAAATTTAAAAATATTTTTAAAATTAATAAATATAGTTGTTCTTTGCATATTTGAAGTTTAAAAAACTAAGATTATTTTGCACACTTATGTAATAAATAAAGGTATCGTTTGCATATTTGTCATCTTTACTTCATGTATTTTTTAATATTGTTGTATTTTTTAACCATGATAAAATATTAAAAGATTAACTTTTAGTTTAAAATAACTTTTAAATTTTTTAGTTGTGATAAATAAAATAAAATAATTAATAGTAATTTTACTAGTTAAACATAAATTTAAAGTTATATTATCGTTATTAACAGAAAATAAACATTTTTATCAAATATATTAATCGAGGAAATATAAAAAAAATTAGTTTTTAAAATTTTTTTAATAATTTTAGTAACTTTTGTCAACTTTTTTAAAAGTTTTTTAGATATTTTATTTATTTTCAATTATAATAAATAATAAAATAATATGTAATATAATTTTTTTATTAAAATAAATAAATTTAATCATTTTTAGCGGAAATGAACAGTAAACCGTTAAATATTCTAACGGCGCGCAATAAAAAACCAGTTTTAAGGTTTTATGTGTTAATATATTTAATTTGAAAATTTATTATGCTAGTAAAATACTCTCGAGGTTTAAAGTGTCAGTGGCTGCCACTTTGAAGGTTTGGTGAAAATTGGTTATCTACCTGATTGACCCAACAAAATTTGGGAGTCAAGTAATTTTTTTTTCTTCCCGTTTTGGCAGGAAAAGAAAGAAAACAGTCTTAGTATAATTGATTCGTTCATGGAGAAGATTCGAGATTGGCTCGAATTATACTCTGATTGCAAAAGCCAAAAAAAGGTTGCTTGGATATTTCAAGATTACTTTGCACTCTTTTGCAATATTGAGGGCCACATACACTTTTCTTAATTACTTTTTATTATTTTTTTAATCATAAATTCTGTTTTTTTTTTGTTTTTTTTTTCTGAACACACATGGAAAATCAAAATTTTTAAGTATTGTCTTCTGTCTGTTGCGGTTACTAATTAAGCATTGGCGGATTTGGTGAAGGATAGCGGAGGCGTAGGCTTATCACTGCAAAAGTCGCAATAGCATTTAATATTTTCGAGATCTTTCTTTTCTCCTGTGCATACACCACCTTTTGCGTCCCTATATTGCCTGCAAGTGCTATAACAAAGTGATGGGGAAGCCGGTAACGTGCAAGCAAGGTAAGGAGGGATTTCGTATCCGTATGGAACATATTCTTCAAGGCACCTTTCGTTGGCTTTTATCTTTGGTGTCTCTGTACAAAGCAAATATCAAATCCTTTTACATTTCTCGAGATCAAATAGCAAATCACATACAATTTAGATTTTTTTATAAATCAGTCCAACTATATATAAATCCATACAAATTTGACAAAAACTCTTTACAAATTTTCTAAATATACGTGAAAAACTTTAAACTACGATGAAATAGAAGGAGTAAGTAATTAATATTTTGACTTACGAAAGAATACCAAGAGGAGAACGAAGAAGAGCGCTAAAATAGAAACGGACTTCATTTTGCCTTTGCATTTTTCAATCTACACTTAGTATTTGTAAGTGATAAATGGTTTTGTACTTGCGCTGCTATTTATCAACGATCTAAGCCGTAGGCCTCTTTCTTAATTTGTTTTTATTGTATACTGTATATCATTTCTAAAGGACATGGTGAAGTTGACTTTTTTATATAAAATATGATTTACACTCATTGAATGAAATGATCAATCTTTCATTACTGATGCATCATTGTTAACTTTTCATTAGTTAATGAGGGTGAGCAATAATTCAAAGACCTAATACCAAGTCTCAAGCACTTTCAATTAAAAATACTACTGCCATGCCAAACGTGGATAATATAATAAATTCCTTTTGTTACACAACAAAACTATATATTAAAGAATTTCATATATCTTAGATTATTATATCTTTTACTCAAGTTGCACTATTACAATCTTTCTATTTTATATTGTAACATCCTGGGCCCAAGAGAATTGGTAAAAGCCCAATTAAAAAATCAAGCCCAATTGCTGCACCGAGAGTTTGTCGAGCCGCAGATCCCATAGCCAGCACCGAAGCTCTGCCAGAATTGTAAGTGTGGAAAAACTAACAACAACAGATTTCTGTGTCTTGAACAGCACCAAAACGAATGCTTTTATTTTAACTTAAATCTGATTAGTTAATCTTACAAGATTACACTAACTTTGGTGTTACACAACTCTAGAACTCTAGATTGACCCCAAACGATTCTAAACTTGTCTAAAAGACCTTAACTAGATCTCACACCTTGTGAATCTAGAATTATAAAGAACACTCATCTATTAAGCTTACAAGAATTCTCTAAAAGCTTAAGCGCCGTATGACAAAACGAGTATCAAGTGTTAACCCTAACACATGATACCTTCTATCCCTTATATACTCGTTTCCTAAACCTAGCTTGGAAAACTCGTAACTTGCCAGCCACGTCCTTCTTTCCTTTTCTTCTTCTTCTGTATATACGCCTATATACGAAGCATCCTTGTATGCTGCTTCATGCCATGTCAGCATCTTCCTTTTAATTCAACCAGCTCATGTCTGTTTATCCTTCCTTGCAGCATCCTGTCGTCTGGTGTATACTTGTGGCCTCAGCTGCATCTTCAATCTCCCCCTTTTTGACTTGATTTGATGCTCGAGCAATCCATTTGAGAATACTTGTTTACACATAACTCACAAGGCCACAACACACACGCAACAACCCAAATTGTTGAGCCTAGACAAAAAAAAAACGAACATGCATACTTAATGACGAACAAAGTCTTAACCATACAAACCACACCATGACAACAAACCAAACCAAAAAAAAAAAAGTGTCCGAAAACAGGAATCACCAAGAGTTCAACAAAACAAAGAAAATCCTACAACCACCAACAAGTAACAAGCAAACAGAGAATTTCTCCCCCATCAACCCTGCACCGTTGGCGTCACATCCTCAACCTCATCATCATCATCCTCATCTCCCCCTGCTTGAGCACACAATCACGTCAAAAATACCATATACAAGAAATGCAGATGAGTGAGTAAAAGATTACTAACCAGACATCAATAACCTCTGAATGACCTTGACTGATGCAGTCAGGACCTGACGATCTCCTGTAGAGAGTCGCGGTGTCCTATTGGGAGTTGCAGTAGATGGATGTCTGGGTTGGGTAGACCTTTCCTGCTTGACTTGCTGAGATCTACGTGTCCTTGTGGGTTGAGTCCTGGTTGATTTGACCGACTGATCAGGTTCCTGCTTCACTCCAGCTGTTACTCTCTTATACACCTTAATTTCTTCCACCTCTTTAGTTGGTGCAATTTCATCCAGGACTTGAGAGTACATGATCTGATAAATAAGGCTAGGAAACGGCAGGTAAAATTTTGTAGCTCCAAATCTACTCTGGTAGATAATCTGATCAAATGCCATCTTCCCGAAATCAAACAGAATCTGATTGCAGACCTTGTACACCAGCTTTGCTCTTGTCGGATTTGGATACCCGAAGTTTTTTGTCGGAAGCCAGTTGAAGCAACAGATCCGGTACAGCAAACTTTTGTCCTGGGCAAACTGTGAAGACAACAAGCCTTTCCACTTTCTAACCTTGCCATTGGTCATAAACTCTGCAAGTTCATCGTCCGACAGCTCATTCATCTCAGCGACTTATGCACGTTCGGCCAGAACACCAAGGTTAAACCATGAGTTAATGCGATAGGCTGACAATTCAAATTCTCTGCCTCTGACCCACACAAACACATAAACTTCTCCTAGTTCGATCAGAGAGAGATGTGCCCAAAATTCCAATAATACATCCTTGACAAACGGCTCGAAATGGACAAGAGTTCCAGCTAAACCAGAAGCTACAATGAGTGACTCAATATCCTTATGTTCTTCGCCAAACTCAATTACTCGTTCCTCTAAAAGTGAGCGATTGATAAACGAGTAGTACCTGTCTTTTGCCTCTGATGACAGAAAACTAGTAAGATCAAAGTCAATCTGACCCTTTCCTTTCCCAGATCATGCCTTCTTACGGAGGTGCAACGATTCACCACTTCCTTCATCATTTGCTGCAGATGCTTCTTTGTTGATTTGAGAAGTACACCTTTTGCGGAGTGAGAATCGTCGAGAGGTGGCCGACTGACCTTCCACCTTTTTACCCCTCCGGTTATTCTTAGAAACCTCCGATTGATTCACAGATTCATCCTGATGCAGAGCCACAATAGACAGGTCTTGAGATATTGGTATCTGACCCGATGAGTTAGACGTTTCCTTCTGTGGAGCAATCTGACCCTCGAACACGACCATAGCCAAAGAGTTATCTTCGACATGCACTCTCGTCTGTATTTCCGCATCTGGTGAGTTCCCCTCCATTGTATCCACCGCTCGTGCAAGCAGCGGGCTTCTTTGATCCGTCTGAGCCGACGCAGAACTTGAACCGACCAGGCGGGAGAGTCCGGAAAACAAAGCATTCATCGTTTGATCTGACAGAGAGCACAAGGGATTCTTCGCTTGAGAGAGAGATGAACCGTTCAGGAGAAAGCGAAAAGAAACTGTTTGGCTTCTTTCCCCATAAAACCCTAAACAAACTCCCTCCAAATTTGCAAATCGTTCCTTAGTAATGGGCCTCACCTTTTTGTTTGGGCTTGATCCACATCAAGAACCTGTCACTTAATACTCACACAGAATCATCAGCCGAATTTTAAACATGATCTCTGTCATACTGTTTGATATTCGTGCATATAAACCAATCCAACACCAAGTTTAACACCACATACAATTTGACTCAAACGCTCATACACATTGTGAGGGACTCACATCAAGACTGATCATCATGAGCATAACTTATGGCAATATACTTAGAAACCATACCTCGGGTCTGTTGTGTGTGATTTTTACCAGACATCCACAAGTTGACCCAGAGCAAAGAGCAGGAACATGCCAACAACCATATATTCCCACCAGAGACACTCATACTTGGTCTTGGTGACTAGCTTTCACACCGACATGCCTTTCTTCCAGAAATATCAGTTTTCAACCTTGAGTCAACAGCCAACTGATCAACCACAGAATTCTGAGGAAGAAACTTCTTCTGCTCTGTTGAACCATCATTTGATCCGTCAAAAATCAAGATCATCAGATTCAGCTACATAGTGGCAATCATATCTATGTAGACTCTATCTGGATCATTTCACTCATCATCAAATATATTTTTTTTAATTTTTTAATTTTTTTTGTTTGATCCAGACGACCCATAGCAGAATAAACTTACTTTCATCTTGTCTTGTGTCTAATACAGCTTTCTGACTAACTAACCTATTATGACAAATCTAGAATAGCATATCACGCAGCCCTCTTTCACCAAGCTCTATATAAACAGAATTCTGAGTCTCACACAATTTTTTTCTTTTTGTACAAGTTCATGTGCGTGCTCCTGTCTCAGGTCAACTCAAACCACACAACATATTAGATTTCAAAGACACCAATGGACTGTCTCAGATTTACGAATCTATTAAAGTCCAATGGCTTGGTAAACAAATCAGCCAATTGATGATCAGTGCTCACATGATCAACCTCAATGAGTTTCTCCTTAACAAGTTCACGAATGAAATGATGTCTGATATCTATGTGTTTTGTACGTGAGTGTTGTACTGGATTCTTGGGAATATTTATAACACTTTCATTATCACAGTGTATTAACAGAGATTCAGAGGTCATACCATAGTCGTCCATCATCTGTCGCATCCATAAGAGTTGAGTGCAACAGCTTCCCAGTGCTATGTATTCTGCTTCAGCAGTGGACAACGACACGCTGTTCTGTTTTTTGATGTGCCATGAGATCAAGTTGTTCCCAAGAAAGAAACATCCACCACTTGTACTTTGTCGATCATCAAGACATCCATCCCAATCAGCATCACAATATCCTCCCAAGTTCCTGTTGGTATCCCTGGAATAAAACAACCCCATATCGGCAGTGCCCTTGACATACTTGATGATTCGTTTAACAGCCTGGAGATGAGACATTTTAGGTCTAGCTTGATATCTTGCACAGATGCCCACACTCAGACACAAATCTGGGCGGCTGGCTGTAAGGTACAGCATACTTCCGATCATTCCTCGATATAATCTAGAATCAACATCTTCACCATGTTCATCACGAGACAACTTTGTAGTCGTTCCCATAGGAGTCCTTGCTGCTTTGCACGTCTCTAGTCCAAACCGTGTCACCAGGTTTCTGGCATAGGTGCTCTGTGAGATGGTAATACCCCCCTCAGACTGTTTTACTTGAAGCCCCAGAAAGTACGACAGCTCTCCTACCATGCTCATTTCAAATTCACTTGTCATCATGGTCACAAATGCATCTACCATTCCTTGATTGGTACCTCCAAACACAATGTCATCCACGTAGATCTGAACAACCATAAGCCCGTTCTGGTTTTCCTGGATGAACAATGTCTTGTCTACACTTCCTCTCTGATACTTCTTGGATATCATAAACGTTGTCAGCCTTTCATACCACGCCCGAGGGGCTTGCTTTAACCAATACAAAGCTTTTCTCAGCTTGTACACATAGTACGGATATTCAGAATTTTCAAAGCCCGTAGGTTGTTCGACAAACACCTCCTCTTGCAATAGTCCATTTAGGAACGCACTCTTTACATCCATCTGATGTAACTTAAAGCGCATGTGACAGGCCATTCCAATCAGAAGTCTGATGGACTCAAGTCTGGCAACAGGTGCGAATGTCTCTTCGAAATCAACTCCTTCCACTTGCGAGTACCCTTGAGCTACCAAGCGTGCTTTATTGCGAACCACTTCTCCATTTTCGTCGATTTTATTCTTGAAGACCCATTTGGTACCCACGACATTGCCCATGTTCGGTCTAGGAACAAGTGTCCACACTTGACTTCTCTTGAATTGTTCTAGTTCTTCTTGCATGGAGATGATCCAAAACTCATTTAACAATGCTTCCCTATGATCTCTTGGCTCGAATGTTGCAACAAAACATGCAAGATCTATCATTGCAAAGTTTCCCTTAGCCATTTGCTTGTAATCATATTTCATCCCACGAGTCACCCTATCACTGGGCACCAGCTTCTTGGACTGGAGTTTGGATACCACCGGCGCTGAATCAAGTATCGGAGATTCCATTTGAACGGAATCATCAGCCCCTTCACTCTCAGATTTTGTCTCAGATTCATCCCTGTCATCATTATCATTTCTATCTACAGTGGTCTCGTTTGCAACAGGCTCACTAGCTTCAGCGGCAGTTACATCAAAACGCAATCCTGATCCCGACGCATCATCAAACACTACATTGACTGCTTCTTGGACTTGTCTAGCATTTTTGTTGTATACTCTATNTGCAAGATCTATCATTGCAAAGTTTCCCTTAGCCATTTGCTTGTAATCATATTTCATCCCACGAGTCACCCTATCACTGGGCACCAGCTTCTTGGACTGGAGTTTGGATACCACCGGCGCTGAATCAAGTATCGGAGATTCCATTTGAACGGAATCATCAGCCCCTTCACTCTCAGATTTTGTCTCAGATTCATCCCTGTCATCATTATCATTTCTATCTACAGTGGTCTCGTTTGCAACAGGCTCACTAGCTTCAGCGGCAGTTACATCAAAACGCAATCCTGATCCCGACGCATCATCAAACACTACATTGACTGCTTCTTGGACTTGTCTAGCATTTTTGTTGTATACTCTATAGGCTGTACTCGTGCCAGAGTATCCCAAGAATATCCCATCATCGCTCTTCGCGTCAAATTTGCCCAAATGATCTTTATCATTCAATATGTAGCACGTGCATCCGAACACATGAAAGTAGCTAACAGTTGGCGGTTTTCCTTTCCACAATTCGTAAGATGACTTGGATGTACCTTTTGTGATGTATACCCGATTGATGACATAACACGCAGTGTTGACAGCATCTGCCCAGAAGTATTTAGCAACTTGATTCCCAATCATCATGGCTCGTGCCATTTCTTGCATTGTTCGGTTCTTCCGTTCAACCACACCATTCTGTTATGGTGTTCTTGGTGCTGAGTACTGGTGCACAATTCCTTGTTCAGCACAGAATCGGTCAAAGACTTCATTTTGAAACTCACCTCCATGATCACTTATGATGTATTTAATTCTGGTTTTCTTCTCGTTCATTAACTGAAGTGCCAGAATCTTGAACATTTGGAACGTTTCCGACTTTTCTCTCAGAAACTTGACCCAAGTGTACCTCGTAAAGTCGTCCACAAGTACAAACACATATCTTTTGCCACCAATACTTTCTACTTGAACCGGCCCCATCAGATCCATATGAATCATGTCTAATGGTTGCTTAGACTGAATCTCCTGAATCCCTTTGTGTTGCACTTTGACTTGCTTCCCTTTCGCACATGGTCCACAGACAAAATCCGATTTCACATTCAGCTTTGGCATTCAACGAACAACTTCCTGTTCTCCCAATTTAATCATTGTTCTGACATTCATGTGACCTAGTTTCTGATGCCATAACTGCATGTCATTTGGCTTTATTGCTGCCATACACTGTCCAGTTGGTTTCCACATGTAGCAATTATTACCAGATCGGATTCCACTCATCCTGATCACTCCTTGCTCATCAACTGCTTTACAATCTGTTTTGGTGAATATAACTGACAACCCTTCATCACACAATTGGCTGATGCTGATCAGATTCGCCTTCAGACCTTCCACAAGATACACATTGACTAAATCTGGTGTGTTGATATCTGATGTGTTACCTTTGCCTTTGATTTTTCCACGAGCTCCACCGCCAAACGTCACTTTTCCGGAACTCACTTTTTCAATCCTCTTGATGTTCTCTTGACTTCCAGTCATGTGTCTGGAGCAGCCACTATCAAAATACCATGCCTTGGCTTCTGGAGTTTTACCATCAACGGTGTATGCCACATAGCCGTACAGATCCTCCTTTCTTCTCCAAACTTGACTCTGTTGATGCCCATGATAATTTTCCTGTCATTGAGCCTTGTTTCTGGTCTGTATACGATCGTAACAGAATGCTTGAATATGTCCTGGTTTTCCACAGTAATAACATCCTGACATATCATACACTTTTCTGAACTTTGTAGCATATGGCTGATACCTTGGAGGAAAACAGTCTCCTTCATTCCTTCTGACAATAGGATTTTTCCTCAATATTTTGGACTGATTTCCGACACCGTGAAATCCCAAGCCAAATGTCCTCCCTCTTCTGTTGCCATCACCATGCAGTATCCTATCAGATCCTTTTTCCTCGCCAGCTTCTAATTTAACCTGTCGACTTTTCTCAATACCCTTTGATGGGGTCTAAATAGTCGTCTGAGTTTGGAGGATTTCTTTGGGGACTCGTCGAGCTTTTGAATTTGTAGGACCCTAAACTGCAAGTGCACAGCGTGCGTTGTAGTACTTAGGGTGTCGAACCACAGGGAGGAGGTCAACTGCAAAACAGAAAATCAGGGCAACCAAAGACGCAGAGAATTGGGGATTTAGGAACGAGTGTCACGAATCTTGTAGAAAATAAATAAAGCAGTACCACGCCTTATATAGAGAAGGTTGTCAGCCTTTTCTATAACCAACGGGAAAAGGAAAATAAACTAAAGGATTTGTAAAAAGGAAATCAGGCAAGCAGTGCAGGAAAAGTAAAGTATGGAAGTGCGTAAATCTCGATTTAAAAGCAAGTGGGCGAACACGTTGGGAATCTTCTCGGGAAATCTATGGGGTTCTAACTAGAAATCAAAGCACACAAAAGTTAAGCAAGCGAGACTAGGCGATTTTCCCCAAACTGATTCACTGGTTTTAACAACCTATTTTATCAAACTAGGTCGATCTGCAAACTTCTATTCCATAGGTATACTTTCGTATCCTACGTACTAGACGAACACGCAATAAGATCAGGACGATAAGCATTCAGACATCTTTTAAAGGATGCTCTCTACCCTATTTTGGTCTGGATCTGAGATTCAGGACGTTAGCCGTTCTCAAGACCCTGCGATCAGAATATAGTTCATGACGCTAGACTCATGCAATAAGAACGAATAAGGTGAGACAGAAAATCCTAATCTTCGGCCTAAACAATCGGTTCAACAACAGTTAATGAAATTCCCCATAGATCCCCTTAAAGAACACCCAACGAAAGTAAACTACTCAGACATAAAAGAAGAAGTAGAAAACGTGATTGATGAATGCATAACTTGTATAAATCGATTAAAATAAAAGAGGGTTCAAGAACAAATCAATCTCCCTCAAAGAACAAAGTGGAAACCACGAATCAAAGATTCGCGGCCGCCAAGAGAAGTTTGTAACAAGAGAATTTCGTGATGCTAAGTGGTGATGCCCTAAAAAACCCTAAAGGTCGAGTATATATAGGTCTTCAAGTGCCCTAGGTCGTGGATTAGGTCTTGGCTTGCATAAGACGGCTGCGGGTTTAAGTTGGGCTTCAAATGGGCTCGGGAATCCGTGAGTGGCCTGGCCGCGCGAGCGACTGGCCGTGGCGCGGCCACTGGTCGTCTGGTTTGGCCGTGGCGCGGCCAGCTCGTCCTTCCGGGTGCTTGACGGACCTTCTTGCTTCCTTCATAACTTGAGATCCAACCGTGGGATTGCTCTCAAACCACTTCGAGGTGAAAGACAGCTGATAAGGCTACCTTGTCTCCAAATATGAGCTTGATCTCGTGGTGGGAAGGCCTTCATTTGGTGTTGAACTTCTGTCCTCGGGCACTGTTTCCGGAATTGTCCATTTTGCTCCAAAATATGCGTCTTTTGCTAAGATTACCTGAAAAGAGTCTTGAACAACCAAATACTCGAAATCTAGTGTTTATGCATCAAAACCTTAGTGAAATGCTTATTAAAGCACTCACTTATGATAGTAAAAACGGGTAAAATATGCATGTTATCAACTCCCCCAGACTTAAACCTTTGTTTGTCCTCAAACAAAACAGAAATCTAAGTAAGGAAAAGAGGTTTGAAAACGTGGAAACTCACCAATACTTGGGAACTCATCAAGTCTAGCAATCGACCTGTTGAGCCACATAACTCGGAATTCAGCTTCAAGGCGTTTGGGTCTAGTTACCTTGAGCTTTTCACCCTTCCCGGATACGCTTCATGGTCCCTTTGAGTATTTCGAGCTCCCTCTTGTTGACTCCTTTATTCATTTAGGCGTGCGGTCTCTATCGAGGGAGTATTGGTCGACGAGACATTATACTTTCTCTTCCAAACATCTAGACATAGACATTTCAGACACAACTCTCCTATTTTCTCTTCCCTTAGTCGATTTCTCCCTACTTTTCTAGGGTATCATTTTATTTTTTCTATCGACTTTCTTATTCCATTTTTTTTTTTTTTTTCTTCTTAGCTTGAGAATGATCACTTCTTTGAAGTTTACATGATTGCTGCGAACCGTCATTGTCCTTTAAGGAACTCTGGTTGCCATTCCCAAACTAAAACCTTTCTTTCTATATTTTTTTTTTTTTTTTAACAAGGGAAGATCAAGGAGAGGTTGCATTGCATCTACTTAGTCATGCTAGAGTCTAAAAGAGGAGCAAAGTTCGAAGTACCTCAAGCCCCTTGACGAGAAGATTTGATTCATTAGGTGCGGAGTCAACGCAAGATCCTTCGAGTACTCTAGAGATTAGAACTTTCTCCGCTGGAATGATCCACTCGCCGTGTTCAACTTAGTAAACCTTGCTTCTAAATCCGTGAGAATGGTCATTAAGGTTCCTTGTTCAAAGTGACTTGTACCTAGCAAAGTTCATAGTTTCCGACTAAAAGAAAAAAAAGTTTTGACTCTATAAAACGACTCGATAAATGATGTAAGTATGCATAAGACTCATCAAATAAAAGCATAATTAGTAATATAAGAAACCCCCCCAGACTTAAATCAAACTGTCCCCAGTTTGTTTAAATCGAGTTGAGGTGAAAAAGATAGGTAAATTCAAGTACAAGCTTGTGAAGACTTACTTGAAAGTGGCGTTGGGTTTGGTATGGGTGGATGGGCGTGTGGTATGATTGAGCTAAGGACTTGATCATTATCCTTATGTCCCTGCTTAGAATCGATTTGATTGAACAAAAGAAATCGAAAACTTAGCTCGAAAGGAAATGTGTTGCGCGGTTGAGCTTCCTTGCTTCGGATGGTGGTGGTGGGCGTGTGTGGGTGATGGATGAGGATGGTGATAGGCGTTTGGTGGTGATGATTGGCTCGCCTTTGATGTGAAGAACAGGTACTCCGGTTGTTGAGTACTCGTCTTGGTTCCTTGACCTTTGATAACACCGTGAATGAGAGATGGAAAATCTTCCGTCCTTGCGTCTTGAAGATTGCGTCACCTCAGAAACTTGACTTGAAGTTTGGGTCTATGCTGGCCTATCCAGTGATCTGTTCGGGATCCCGGAAGACAGGTGTTGCTAGTATGAACTTCAATGCCATATGAAATCCTTACTTGGCTTCGGTAAAGGTCTTGGTCGCGGAAGAGAGAAGCTAGTCTTCGGGAACTTTCCTCTTCGCGGTTTGGTGAAGGAAGTTGCATCTTCTTCCTTCTGGAGCTTGCACTACGGTTTTCATCCTCTGGAACCGTGGTGTTCTTCTTCGTTTTCGTGGATACAGGTCCGTTGAACGTGCTGGACGAAGTAAGTAGAGAGATGGATCATTAACTTGACTTGACTTGGATGGAGTCTTGTCTTGTCTCGCCATCTTTGATGCAACAGCAATGTGCCGCGGTTGTGGAAGTGATCTTTGCGGTCTTTAGGTCGTGTTCAGGCCATTGAATCAAGGAGGATACTTGAAAGGCTTGAAACAGGTTGAAGGAGGTCCGGTTTGGTGAGGTCGGGACGGAAACGTCTTCAGACGAAGGCCGGCCGCGCGACGGGTTGTCGCGGCCGCGGCCGAGCGTCCTTCGTCCGCGCCATCGTGGCTCGTGGCGCGGCCAGGCTCCTTCTGGCCGGCCGACGGGCGGTTCGTCGCCCGGTGAGTGTTCTTCGGGTTTCCTTCTTCATTTTTTTGGTCTTTTCTGGTTTTTCTGATTTTTTTGTGCTTTTGGGGTTTATGAAAATGCTGTAAACTAAGAAGAAACCAAAACTAAAAATTAGTATGGTTAAAGAGATGAGAAAGAGAATACCTAAAATGGGTTGTCTCCCATTGAGCCGCTCTTGTTTAGAGTCTTTTAGCTAGACTTTGGTAGTTTGGGAGCTTAGTTGGAGGTGGAGTTCGACCTTAGGCAAGGTCTTTTTGCCTTCTGCGCGGCCTCTTCTGCTAAAGGCTCCTCGAGTCTCTCCATGATGGCATCTTCATCCTTCTCAAGAAGGTGTTTCTCCATGGTGTAAGGTACCGCGGGATAGAACTTCTTTCCGTCGATATTGGCAAATGAGACTCGCCTGTTTGGCCAATCCATGATGGCTCCTACAGTGGCTAAGAACGGCCATCCCAAGATGAGAGGTGCAGCTTCTTCTTGGCGTGTCTTGACTATGTAGAAGTCTACCGGGATTCTACAATCGCCAATGATGACCGGGAGATCATAAATGACTCCTCTCGGGGCAGCGAAGGATTGATCCGCCAGTCCAATCCTGATGTCAGTGGGGAAAACGCATTTCACGCCGAGTTTCCGTGCTACACCGGCTGGCATAATGTTTATGCATGACCCCGAATCGCATAGGGCGTTCTTGAAAATGTCACCTCGGATGCTGCAAGTTGTGAGGTATTGCTCGTGGCCCTGGATCTTGTGGAGGTTTCTAATAGGCTTTCCGGTTCTGGCGAGGTTGAAAAGGCCTTGAATGTCCGACACTGTCTCCCTACTTTCGCAGAAGAAATGTCCGATAAGGTGATCTCTCCATGCTTCCACGAAATCCGTCTCAGGAGGGAGTTCTCGCACCACTTTGTTGAACTCCTCGAGTGCCAACGGCTCGACTCGGTTCTGATGCCAATCATGCTTCTTCGTTGGGGGCATCCTGATAGCATCCTTGTCGGCTGAATGTCTTGCCTGATTAAAGTAGACTTCAATATCGCCCTTATTCTCCAAGCTATCTTGAAAGAAGTCGGCCAAACCCTGGTTTTTCCAGGCGTCTTCGAACGTCATTCCTGTGGGGAGTCCCTTAACTTTGGCATTGAACTTCATAAGCCTCTCCCTTTGAATGTGCATCGTGATTGGCCTTGCGTGGCTGGCCTTGTTCCCTGCTGTCGAGCAGACGGAGGTCTCTTCCTTGAGGATCTCTCGAGACGAATACCTCGATGACTCGGTCGAGTATGCCTCTCCGAACTCGTAGTTTGAATCACTCGAGCAGCTGGCAGTGAAGCTCGTTTCAGGACTTGAGAATCTCGTTTCGGTGATGGGTTCCACTGCATTGCACGGTGCGAACGGGGCTGGGTTTGGGCCTCGGTCTGGTGCTCTTGGCATGCCTCTCCGGGTTGCTCGGTGGGTTGACATTTCGGAAACCTCTTTGGTCGCTTCCTCAAGGGGGCAGGTAGCTTTCTCGGTTCCGCCAATGCCCATTGCAGAGACTATCTTGCCAAGTCTCTGCTGTTCCTTGCTTAGCTTCTCTATTGCCGCCGTCTTCTTTTTCAGGCAATTGAAGATGCTTTCGAGCTTATTGTCGGTCTCCTCCGCTTTGTCCTCAGATTGCCTTTGGTCCTCTATGAGTTGAAGGATGTCAGTTTCGGCTTGATCTCTATTGACAAAGATAGAGTCGTTGGTATCTTCAAGCTTTTTATTCAAGGTGCGGATGTCTCTCACGCTCTGCTCGAGGATAGGTCTGCGATACTCGAGCGCATCAGAGATCTCCTTCAGTTGGACCGTGTTGTTGGCCGCTTGCTACTTATGCAGCCTCATCTCCTCGGATAGAGCTTCAATCTTAGCGAGAAGTTCGGCTTGAACCTTGTCTATATGCCCGTAGACAGCTTCAGTGCAATCCGCCTGGTATACCAGCATATTATTGATCGAGACTATGATCTTGTCGATCTGGCGAGCGTGTTCGACCTCCGCGTCGAGATGATTGACCTTCGGATTTCTTTCTTGGCCAGCAAGCCGCGGGTCGCGCAGGTCGCGACCTTCGGGAGCGATATCAGCCTCTGGGGGTTCAGGCTCGTGTTGTTCTTGATTCGAGGGGACCTCCACGGTTTTAGGGTTTCTGAAACTCATAGAAATAAATCTAGAAGTTAGAGAAAAGAATGTCTTTGAGTTGTGATCCTGACCTTTGTTTTGGACAGCGAAACGCAGCCTCCCCGGCAACGGCGCCAAAAAGCTTGATGGGGTCTAAATAGTCGTCCGAGTTTGGAGGATTTCTTTGGGGACTCGTCGAGCTTTTGAATTTGTAGGACCCTAAACTGCAAGTGCACAGCGTGCGTTGTAGTACTTAGGGTGTCGAACCACAGGGAGGAGGTCAACTGCAAAACAGAAAATCAGGGCAACCAAAGACGCAGAGAATTGGGGGTTTAGGAATGAGTGTCACGAATCTTGCAGAAAATAAATAAAGCAGTACCACGCCTTATATAGAGAAGGTTGTCAGCCTTTTCTATAACCAACGGGAAAAGGAAAATAAACTAAAGGATTTGTAAAAAGGAAATCAGGCAAGCAGTGCAGGAAAAGTAAAGTATGGAAGTGCGTAAATCTCGATTTAAAAGCAAGTGGGCGAACACGTTGGGAATCTTCTCGGGAAATCTATGGGGTTCTAACTAGAAATCAAAGCACACAAAAGTTAAGCAAGCGAGACTAGGCGATTTTCCCCAAACTGATTCACTGGTTTTAACAACCTATTTTATCAAACTAGGTCGATCTGCAAACTTCTATTCCATAGGTATACTTTCGTATCCTACGTACTAGACGAACACGCAATAAGATCAGGACGATAAGCATTCAGACATCTTTTAAAGGATGCTCTCTACCCTATTTTGGTATGGATCTGAGATTCAGGACGTTAGCCGCTCTCAAGACCCCGCGATCAGAATATAGTTCATGACGCTAGACTCATGCAATAAGAACGAATAAGGTGAGACAGAAAATCCTAATCTTCGGCCTAAACAATCGGTTCAACAACAGTTAATGAAATTCCCCATATATCCCCTTAAAGAACACCCAACAAAAGTAAACTACTCAGACATAATAGAAGAAGTAGAAAACGTGATTGATGAATGCATAACTTGTATTAATCGATTGCAATAAAAGAGGGTTCAAGAACAAATCAATCTCCCTCAAAGAACAAAGGCAAACCGCGAACCAGAGACTCGCGGCCACCAAAAGAAATCTATCACTTTGTGTTTTTCGTCTCTCACTAAAAAAAACCCTAAACAACGAGTATATATAGGTCTTCAAGTGCTCTAGGTCGTGGATTAGGTCTTGGCTTGCATAAGACAGCTTCGGGTTTGAGTTGGGCTTCAAATGGACTCAGGAAACGCAAATGGCCTGGCCGCACGAGCGACCGGCCGTGGCACGGCCACTGGTCATCTGGGTCGGCCGTGGCGCGGCCAGCCTGTCCTTCCGGATGCCTGACGGACCTTCTTGCATCCTTCATAACTTGAGATCCAACCGTGGGATTGCTCTCAAATCACTTCGTAGTGAAAAACAGCTGATAAGGCTTCCTTGTCTCCAAATATGAGCTTGATCTCGTGGTGGGAAGGCCTTCGTTTGGTGTTGAACTTCTGTCCTCGGGCACTGTTTCCGGAATTCTCCATTTTGCTCCAAAATATGCGTCTTTTGCTAAGATTTCCTGAAAAGAGTCTTGAACAACCAAATACTCGAAATCTAGTGTTTATGCATCAAAATCTTAGTGAAATGATTATTAAAGCACTCACTTATGATAGTAAAAATGGGTAAAATATGAGTGTTATCACCCTTCACAAAACTGGTCTGTCTGCCGGAAGATTCTCCAAACTGATAACCGAGACCCCAACTTCCCTTGCATGTTCTCCCCATTGACAGAACCTTGTCAAAACCTTCTGTACCTTTACTCAGCATCTTAGAGTTCTTCAACTGTTCCTCAAGGCGTCCTTCCAGTTCTCTGCGTTTCTCAGTTTCTTTATCAAGTTCTTCTTTAAGACATTTCACTAAGTCCAGACAATCCTGTTTATTCATCTTTTCTGTCACAAGTTCCAACTTCAAGGTTTCACAGACTTCTGTCAGTTCTTCTATTTCTTGAACCAGTCGCTTCTTTTCGTCTTGTAATTTTATCAGTGTCTCACAAAGAAGTTTATTCTCATCATACAAGATTTCTGCATCATCTATCTCTTTGTCCGACTCACCATCTGTGTCAGCGTCTTCGTTGATGATACCCAGGTAAGCAACAAAATTTTGCAGGTTGACATTATCCTCATCACTGTCGTCCTCAGATTCTGATTCGATGCTGACAAACGACCTCTCTTTCTTCTTACCTGCCCCAACACAGTCAAATTTGGTGTGTCCAGATCCTTTGCACTCTGTACACTTGAGACTTTCTCGTTTTTTTATGGTTGGACATTCCGCCTTGATATGCCCAAATCCTTCGCATTCATGACACTGAATCTCTGTTCTTCGAATACACTTATCAAATTTCTGATCTCCATCAAATTTGTTGAAGCTCGAACCGAATTTCTTCTGTCCTTTCTCAAATTTTTTGAAATACTTCTTGACTATCAGAGCCACTTTATCTTCCAAGTCCTCGGTCTGGCCTGATTTCTTCACCACAAATGTAATTCCTTTGCCTTTCACAGATCCTTTGGCTTTTCGGTCAAGCTCGTATGCTTGCATTATCCCCACCACATGTTCGAATTTCATCTCATCAGAATTCTGAGACACTTCCAGAGCTGATCGATGTGCTTGAAACCTGTCCGGGAGACATCTCAAGAATTTCTTCACCAATTTTTTTGTGTTTGTATACCTTTCCTAGGATAATTGCCTCATTCGCAATAGATTTCAGCTTCCCACTGAATGCTTCGACGGTTTCATCTTCTCCCATAGTGAGATTTTCAAACTGTGTTGCAAGCATATCAATTCGACTTCTCTTGATAGTGCTTGTTCCTTCATACGATGTCTGCAACGTTTCCCAAGCCTCCTTTGCAGTGGTACATCCTTGTACCAACTGGAACTGATCTCTGGTGAGTGACATCCAGATCACTGACAATGCCTTTGAGTTAAATTTTGACAAGTTTTTCTCTTCAATGGTCCATTCTCTCTTTGGTTTGGGATGTACCACACCTCCTGCATCAATAACCACCGGCGCCATCCACCCTTCTTCTACCATAGTCCACGCATCTTCATCTATCCCTTTGATTAAGGCTTTGATTTGAACCTTCCACCAACCAAAATTCTCTTTCTCCAGTAGCAGCGGTTTCATTGATCCGAACTGTTGACTGTTTTCCATACTTCTTCCCAGATCACACCTGATTAAAAGAACAAACAATCTTTAGCAGATGTCTGCTCTGATACCAATTGTAAGTGTGGAAAAACTAGCAACAACAGATTTTTGTGTCTTGGACAACACCAAGACGAATGCTTTTATTTTAACTTAAATCTGATTAGTTAATCTTACAAGATTACACTAAATTTGGTGTTACACAACTCTAGAACTCTAGATTGACCCCAAACGATTCTAAGCTTGTCTAAAAGACCTTAACTAGATTTCACACCTTGTGAATCTAGAATTATAAAGAACACTCACCTATTAAGCTTACAAGAATTCTCTAAAAGCTTAAGCGCCGTATGAGAAGAAGAGTATCAAGTGTTAACCCTAACACATGATACCTTCTATCCCTTATATACTCGTTTCCTAAACCTAGCTAGCAAAACTCGTAACTTGCCAGCCACGTCCTTCTTTCCTTTTCTTCTTCTTCTGTATATACACCTATATACGAAGCATCCTTGTATGCTGCTTCATGCCATGTCAGCATCTTCCTTTTAATTCAACCAGCTCCTGTCCGTTTATCCTGCCTTGCAGCATTCTGTCGTCTGGTGTATACTTGTGGCCTCATCTGCATCTTCAGGAATCCCGTCAGCCCCACCGCCGCTGTTACTGTTCAAGTCGGAGTCGTCGAACGTGAAACCACATCGCCTGTTCCCGTAAGAAGAAGCGACATGTGTTAACGCTGACCCGTCATCTCCTCGACTCCACCGCCACCGCTTGCCGGCACCACCGATCTTCTGCCGTGAGACACCACCACCGTCAGTGAATCATACAGTGGTAAACAGATCCGAGCCTCCTCCATTACGTTTATTTTTCCCGAGAGTTATTAAAGTTGATCGGCCATTGTTGTTGTTGCTTAAGCCGCAAGCTTCTTCTCCTCCACGTGGATTTGTTTTGTGTTGGTGTGGTGATTGTCGTCGTTGGTGGTAAGAGTGATCTCGTTGTGTTATCGTTGTTGTTCACGTATGGGTTGTGACGTGATGTTATTGCTTGTGTCCTAAGCCACGTTTGATTCCGTTGTTGTTGTCCAGATCCGATTAGTAACGCAAGTCTCCGTTAAGTCTCGTCATCATTCTGTTCCACTTCAACCTGAGAAGCTAAGGTGAGGATTGGCGTGATTCAATCTCTCGTATATTCATACTCGTTTCGGTCTGAGTAGTCTTTTGTTAATGCGTGTTGCGTTGTATCTATATGAATACACGTATTTGATTGTTGTGTGAACCGGATTAGTAACACGTTAATAAAACTTTATTATTATTTATTATATAATTGTTGTTGATTGATGGAGTTAGTAACATAGGTTGTTAAACGGAAAATGGTTGAATGATTTATAGTGTTTGCGGGTGTTTGCATTGTGTGCGGGAAATCACTTGTGCAGGTTGGATAAGTTGTAAGTTTTTGAGGCATTTGCCTGTGTGATGTCATAATTAAGATAGAGGATTCTCTTACGTTATGAGTCTGTGATGGATATGGAAGGCGTGTGGCGCACAATACTCCATCGTTGGAGGCTTGACGAGCCCTGCGTCGTCAGGACGGACATCGTGTTATGCCGCTATATGCCATGGGGTGTGCGCCGTTAAAGGTGTGGATACACCAGTAGGCCTATAATGTCGTTTCTTGATCTATGAGTGTCTTCGGACGTGATTGTTTGTGTGTATTAGCTTAAGACTTTTGTCTGGAATGGTTATGCATGTGCGAGATGTACATCGTGGGTCCCGTTGGACCTGCACTCACTAGGTAATCCAAATTACTCATCCCTCTCTTCTTGCATGTGAGCGCTCTGGCATACAAGAGTAGTCATTCGAGTTGGTGATGGTTTTGGGAAGACACAGATTTTATTTTATTATTCGTTATTTATTTTAAAGACGACGTTGTTATTTCAATTCGGATTTGATATTTAAGTTAAAAATGAATTTTTGTAAGACATTTTGGATACGATCCTTGGAAATAAAGTAACATTGAACTAGCAAGTGGTTTCTTGTGGTGAAAGTTAATGCACTTGAACATGCCGTCTTGGTTACGTAAGAGGTGGGTGTAACAATTGGTATCAGAGCCTAAGATTGCCTAACCGGTTCTGACCCGGGAGGCGGAATGTGAAAAGAAAACGTGTTTTCAAAAAGAGTTTTTAAGCCGTTGATTTTTCAAAAACAAAATAAAAAAAATTCGGGAAATGGGGTATTTTAAAAGGAAAAGTGCAAAACATCACCTAGGTTGACTTAATCTCTGTATTCTTCGTGTGTTCGGTTTTTCGGCTGGTGAAAGAGTCTGATCGCTTGCTTCTTCTGTCTGCAGGATGCCGGCAAAGAGAGCACGTGTTGCACGAGGTTCGAGAGTTGTGCAACCCGCAGAAAGTCAAGCTGCTTCGACAGAAAGTGTTCAAGGAAACAACACTGAGAATGAGACAGTGGGTACGGACCCAGCAGGGGCGGCCCCAGGAGGTAACCAAGCTGTCGTGCTTGCAGCCGTGATGGAGGAGTTGCAGAGGTACCGTGACCGTTTTGGGGATCAGATGTGTAATGACCCGGGAGCGGGAAATGTGCATCAGCAGGCTGCGCCGTTGACTGGCCAGAACGGGGGAGCACAGTATCCGCCGCCACCTCCACCACCGGTTGTGCACGTGCAAGTTCAAGTACCTTTGTACTGGGAAATGATGAGGCTCATGAGGGATATGCAGATGGATCACTTCGACGGTAAAGCAAGTGCTATAACTGCTGACAACTGGAGGAAGAAGTTGGAGGAGAACCTTGATGCAATCAGGTGCCCGCAGGAGTACCGCAGGGATTTGGCTGTGCAATACCTGAAGGATGATGCTATGATTAGGTGGAAAGGTGTGGTAGAGTCAATGCAAGGGCGATATGAGTTGACTTGGGCCGATTTCAGGGACAAGTTCACTCGGGAGTATTTTCTTCCAGAGGCTATGGATCGGATGCATAGTGCTTTCGATAATCTTCGTCAGGATAACCGAACTGTCCGGGAATATATGGAAGAGTTGAACCGTCTGAGAAGGTTCACCACCAGGCACTTGAACGAGGCAGACCAGATTCGTAAGTTCATGGATGGACTCAGAATCGAGCTCAAGAACCGTTGTACAATCATAAAGTATGTCAGTATGGTGGATCTAGTAGAAACCGCTGTTGTGCAAGAAATTGGGCTGCAGGAAGAGCTCAAGTTATATAAGCATGCTCAAGGTAAAAGTGGAAAAGGTGCTGAGAGTCACAAGAGAAATTGAGACACTGCTAACTCGGGACCAGCAACGGGAATAGTCCCTAGGGGTGTCGTCTGCTTCAGATGTTATCAACTAGGGCACGTGGAAAGGTGTGCTTTTGAGGCGGTTTTGCCTGTGTGATGTCATAAGTAAGATAGAGGATTCTCTTACGTTATGAGTCTGTGCTGGATATGGAAGGCGTGTGGCGCACCATAGTCCATCGTTGGAGGCTTGATGAGCCATGCGTCGTGAAGACGGACAGCGTGTTGTGCCGCTATATGCCACGGGGTGTGCGCGGGTAAAGGCGTGGATACACCAGTAGGTGTAGAATTTTCATTTCTTGATCTATGAGTGTCTTCGGACGTGATTGTTTGTGTGTATTAGCTTAAGACTTTCGTCTGGAATGGTTATGCATGTGCGAGATGTACATCGTGGGTCTCGTTGGACCTGCACTCATTGGGTAATCCAAATTACTCATCCCTCTCTTCTTGCAGGTGAGCGCGCTGGCATACAGGAGTAGTCATTCGACTTGCTGATGGTTTTGGGAAGACATGTATTTTATTTTATTATTCGTTATTTATTTTAAAGACGACATTGTTATTTCAATTTGGATTTGATATTTAAGTTAAAAATGGTTTTTGTAAGACTTTTTGGATACGATTCTTGGAAATAAAATGACATTGAACTAGCAAGTAATTTTTTGTGGTGAAAGTTAATGCACTATGATTACGTAAGAGGCGGATGTAACATATATGATGTAATTTAATAGGAATAACTTATCTACTTTGAAGAAAATTTACGTTACATAGTAGATAATTTATTCCTATTAAATTACATTACAAAGTAGATTTGGATAATAGTAGATAATTATTACAGTTTATCAAACCCTAGTCCGTCGACTACGCAAGAAAACGTATGAACTTGGAGCCGTAAGCACAATATTAGCCCACTCAATGTTTCCCCAAACTTCATCATTGTTGCGTCTTTCAAGCGCAATCACCGCACACCAAATTTTCTTTTCTCGACGAAGGCGAGGCTGAGCAAATCTGTCCCACAAGATTAAGAGTTTCCCACGGTAGTTGACTATTTCAATCATTCTAAAACGACAATTTATATGCAGCGCAGCCAAACCACGGACCACTCTCCATTCTTTACGCTCTGCATCATACCACAAGAAACTTTGACTACCACAATGGTACCATACATTCTCTATCGTACACATCATTTTTTGTTTTTCTACAACGTCCCATCTACCTTCTTCCGGATCATAGCAATAGTCTTTCTTACCGTTGGTCCTAACGTAAAGCTTTCCGTTGCTCACCTTTATATTCTTAATCGAATAGTAGCGGAGCTCGGCGCCAGGGTCAGGCAGAGATTCCCAAGTTTGAATCTTAGGGTCGAAAACCTTGGCCCAATTCGTGGATTCATTTTTCTTGCAGCCTCCCATTACATATATTTTCCCATTGAGTACACATGCAATGGGAGTCTCTCGAGCCACCGTCATTCTAGGGGCGTTGCGCAAGATGTCGTGGGACGGAGGATGGCATCGTCTGACTGCATACCGTTCTGAACCAACCGTAAAGACGAACGATGGTACACTGTTGGTCGATAATTGAGTTTCGGTCGTGACGTTTGGATTATAACGTTTCAGTTTGGTAATTACGTTGTGACTACAAAGAGAAAGAGACACAACTCTTTACTTGTTGTGTCTGTTTGTTGTCTATATAAACCAATTTTATCTTAATGTAAATAACAAGTTTCAGATTCTAATAATAAAAAGTTCAGTTTACGTTTATGTTCTTCTTTAAAAAGAGAAGAGATAAATCTCTTACTCTGTTTTCTTCATCTCTTTCTTACTCTGTTTTAGAAAACAGAATTGTTCAACATGGTATCAAAACTTATCTTGGTCTTGGAACCTGTTCAAGCACCAGAAGAATTAGAAGCAATCCGCTGCAAGAAGATCCGCTGCGAGAAGAAGAGAACGATGGAGACGAACATCAACGGTGAAAACAAAAAAAAAGCAGAAGAAGAAATAGAAAGAGAAGAGGTGGTGGTGACAAGAGAGAGCATCATCACGTTTCTGAAAACACATCCACATGCCGTACCTTCAAGAGGAAGGCTTCAAAAGCAATAAAGGAGATAAAAAAATCTTCTCAAAAGGCAATGGAGAAAAAGGATGTGAAGTTGGAGATGTGGAAGGAGAATTCTGAAACTTGGTTCGACAACGTCTTGGTGAAGCACAAGGATACAGAGAAGGCATCACTCGATGATGTTGAGAATCCTAATAGATCTTCAACTGAAACAAGACGGAGAAGCCGCCTGTTGGAAGAAACAGAGCACGGCGAATCAGCAAAAACGAAAAGGTGGTGTTGAGTTTGTAAGGCAAACGACAACACGGAGGAAGCCACTTGTTGGAAGAAACGGAGCAAGGTTACTCATCAAAAAAAAAAAGGGATTCAATGAATCAAAGAGACTACGACTAGAGAAAGCTAAGGTGATGACTAAAGAAGAAACCAAAAAGACTACGGTTAGAGAAAGCCGAGGTGATGGTTTGAGTCAAACAAACCAAAGTTAAAGTCGAGGTCATGGTTCTAAGGAAAACAAAGTGAATTCAATAGTGATCACAGCAGGGAAAGGGAATATCCAAGTGATGACAAGCCAAGGAGAGAAGATCATCAAAGAGGTGTTTCTAGTGCCGGACTTAGCAAGAAAATAGGATGCTTACCTAAAAGAAAAATGGAGGAAAGAAGACGGTTATAAAGATAACCGAGAAAGACGTGAAGAGGATTCACGCACGAGACGTCAAGGAGACGTGATGGTGATCACATGAGACACCAAGCAAAAAAAAATAGGCTGCTTACTTAAGTGAGAGGGAGCAGAAGCCGGTTACACAGTAACCGAAGAAGACGTGGATAAGATTAACGCATGGCAAAAGACGGGAATCGGTTACACAGATTACCGAAGAAGACGTGGAGAAGAAGATTCATGCATGAGACGTCACGAAGACGTGATGGTGATCAAAGGAAGTCACCGAAAGGAAACGCAGAGGCTTTGTAAGAAAACAAAAATTTGATTTAAGAAAATCGAAACAAGGAGAGTCGAGAAGATGTTCACGCAAGAAGATACTTCTCAAATGGTGGAGAAACGTGCTTTCTCGTATCGGACGAAACACAATCATACGATGAAGCCTGTGAAACTATAGAATGGAGAGAAGCTGAAGAAATTAAGATCAGTGAGAAGAATAAGACTTGGTATCTTGTAGACAAACCAAAGAAGAAGAATATCATTGGGGTGAAAAGGATGTGTACGAGAATCCAACAAAGAACTACGTAGTTTGGTGTGAGACCGAATCTCAATTAAGGGGGAGTGTTGGTCGATAATTGAGTTTCGATCGTGACGTTTGGATTATAACGTTTCAGTTTGGTAGTTACGTTGTGACTACAAAGAGAAAGAGACACAACTCTTTACTTGTTGTGTCTGTTTGTTTTCTATATAAACCAATTTTATCTTAATGTAAATAACAAGTTTCAGATTCTAATAATAAAAAGTTCAGTTTATATGTTCTTCTTTAAAAAGAGAAGAGATAAATCTCTTATCTCTTACTCTGTTTTCTTCATCTCTTTCTTACTCTGTTTTAGAAAACAGAATTGTTCAACATACACTATGGTAATAGGAAGAGGGTATTTGTACCAACCGATTATTTCCAGTAGACTTCTTAATGTTGTCCAAGTCATTAGTTAGGGCTTGATCAGGTTTTATCCAAAGAGTGAACCACGAGGGATGCTGATGATTCGGCAACCGTAAGCATACATGAAAGAAGTTTTCACGGGTTTTGAGGTGAAACCTTGCTGTGGAGAGCCTAAAGGGTTTTTCTTGACGTTTGAGGTGAAACGGCGTCGTGGTCCTGGAGAGCTTAGAGGATAAGAATAGAGAGCGAAAGATTTTGCAGACTAAGGAGAGTTTTGGGTAGTAGGATCTTGATATGCGGGCTAAGTAGTTCACAATGATTACATCTGGAAGCGACAAAAACGAAGGAGGTGATTGATTCGTTTTCTTCTTTTTCTTCGGTGGTTCTTGGGAATTCATAGCGGCAGAGATTTCTTTCTGGCTATGGCATATATATATATATATATATATGTATATATATATAGATTTTGTATTACTTAAATTGAAAACTAACCCCTTGATTTCATAAAAATATCTAAATCGTCCCTGTTTGGAAAAATAACAGTGAAGAGTCGTTGAAAATTAATGATACAGTAGAAACTCTATCTTATTATATAAAGTTGGATGCGTCAAAGTTACTAATTAACATGATCGCGACACGTGTCAAGTTAATCGATAAGATTTTGACATCAAAGTTAGTAATAAATATGATCGTGGCACGTCTTGAGAAATATAAGTGTCAAGTTAATCGATAAGATTTTGACATCAAAGTTAGTAATAAATATGATCGTGGCACGTCTTGAGAAACATAATTTCTTTAGAAAGCAGAGAAATCATATAAGGAAGATAGAATGTGAAGAGAAAGAGAGACTTTATTTGTTTGAAAAGAGTTAATGGGAAAATTGTTAACATACTCAAAGGAGTTGAATTGCATACCTAAGTTTTTAACGCAGTGGAACATAAAAAGATAGTTGATAAAGTGTGTGAACAATATGAGAAGTATGGTTAATGTTGTTTAGGATCCGCAACAGATTATATGTTTTGAATATTTTAGTTGAAAATAAATGAAATTTAAAATAAATAAATAACTCTTAGGCTTCGATTTTGTGTTTTTCATATATTTATTTTAGTAGTGATCATATTTGTTTTCTGTTTTCTTAAAAAAATATTTTAACGACTTTCAAATTTTATTATTATATTTCCGTATACGCGGATCCTAATCTAGATTTTAATTATGATAAAAGTAAGATAATTAATTCGTCAAATTTTTATATATCTTATTATATAAAGTTAGATGCGTCAAATTTGTCAATTAACATAATCGTGACACGTGTTAAGTTACTCGATTAGATTTTCACACATGTTAAAAAATTCAACTAATTAGATTTTAAAATAATGTTTATATAAATCTAAAAATAGTTTTTAAACAAAAATGGAAAATAAGTTTCCTTTCAATTTAAGAAAAGAAAAATAAAAACAAAGAGTAAATTAAATTAGCTAGGATATATTTGAATTAAAAAAAAAATTTAGATACTAATGATATGGTATTAGACGATGATGAACTCAATGAGAATGAGGATAGCAATGAAGATCTTTTTGATGCGAGTCTTGAGAAACATAACTTCTTTATAGAGCAGATATGTCATATTTGGGAGAAAAATGTGAAGATAAAGAGAGATTTTAATTGTTTGAAAAGAGTTAATGGGAGATCGTTAACATACTCGAAAGATTTGAATTGTATACCCAAGTTTTTAATGCAGGAGAAGAGAAAAAGATAGTTCATAAAGTGTGTGAGCTATATGAGAAGAATGGTTAATTTTGTTTAGGACCCGCAACATATTCTGTGTTTTGAATGTTTTAATTAAAAATAAATAATTAACTCTTAGATTTAGATTTTATGTTTTTCATATATATTTTTCAGTAGTTATCCGATTTTGTTTTATATATTTTTTTAAAAACATTTTAACGGGTTTTAATTTTTATTATTATAAACATGTGTATCCGCGGATCCTAATCTATATTTTAGTTATGAAAAAGTAGGATAAAATAATTCGTTAAATTTTTGAATAAATAATTATATCTATATATTTATAGATAAGGGCATTAAAAGTAAACATAACTAATATAAGAATATTAAAATATATATATTTGGAAATATTAATATTTTTTTTTCTTATAGATTATCCGATTTTGTTTTTAATTTATTTTTACGAATTTAAAATATCTGATTAAAAACCCGCATATATGCGGATCCTATTCTAGTAAATTAATAAAATTGGGACTTTTATATGTTATTAATTTATAGAGCTTTAAATAAAATAAATTATTTATTAATAATTAATAATTAATGAAAATAATATTTTCTTTAAAGTTTATAATATTTTTTAAATTTTATTTTAAAATTTGGGATGAGTTGTAAAAATATTTCAATTTTAATAAAAACGAACAACAATATACTCATATTTTAGTAGATTATCATAGTTATTTCTTTGTATAAGATTATTTTTATGCTAATTATTAATTTATGATATTAATGCGACTATATATTTACATAAGTTTAAAAAAAACCTATTATCTTATCGATTTGTATTATATTTTGAAGCGGCCCAACTCGGAACTGGAGAAATTTATTAATTTATAGAATTTATTAATTTATCTAATATTAATTTATAGAGTTTCTACTTGGAATCGGAGTAGTTATAATCTACTTTGCTTGATTAAAGTAAACTACCTTAGTTTACTTTGAATCAGTGTTCTAAAATTCGTAAGGAGCTAGCCGGGAGACCAAGCATATACTTATGAAAAATATAATAAATATATAATTTGTTTTCTTATAAATATATAATTTGTTTTCTTATAAATATATAATTTGTTTTCATATATAAGATACACTAATTAAACAGAATTTATGGCTTATTTTAAATTAGTATAATTTTAGGGGTATTTATAAATTAGACTCATGAAAAAATATTAAATATAGATTTCAAACACAAAGTATGTTATAAATAAAATCTGAATTATTAGAATACATATTTCATATATTTAGAAGAAAAAAAATCGGTTTGATTTTTGTTTGTTTTGAAAATCGTTATGTATTAGAAACAATTATTAGTCTATTCCTGCCTTGCTGGTCAAGAGAGGTGCGATTATGTTTCGTCTCTTGTTCTTTCCTGCTTAGCTGAATACAAACACTAAGATTTTATGAAAGTCGAATCCGTTGGGAAATCAGAATCTTCTTGGTGTTGGGTTTGTGTATTGTGTTCTTTAAATTTCATGTGATTCAAAAGTTTTAGGATTAGCTAAGTAATATCTAGGAAGCAATTCCTAACTTTTAGTGTTTGAGATTGTCAAAGCTTTTTAGTGTTTAGGAAGCATTTAGGAAGCATTTAAAAAAAAAATCATTTTAAATGTGCAGATTTGATATACCAGTTACTTCGGAGTCTCATACTGAAATAGTGGCTTTTGACAAAACTTTGTCATAACGAACTGATTGGTGTAAAAGCCATAGAAGATTTTCTTCATTACAAAATATCAAGATTATGAAACCATTACAAAACTCTCATCACATAATGTAGTTTGCAAAACAAAAAGAATGCAACTTAAAGACTAAAATGTAACATTGTCTTAACGAACTGATTGGTGTAATTAAAGCCGTAAAAGGTTTTCTTCATTACAAAATATCAAGATTATGAAACCATTACTAAACTCTCATCACATAAAGTAGTTTGCAAAACAGAAAGAATGCAACTTAAAGACTCAAAAGATTGCGAATCCATGAAAATGTAACAACAACCTTGAAGAATACATGAAGCCTTTCTACATTCACTCTTCCGAATTTTCATTCGAGAGAAAACTAAAAACTTGCCTAAGATTCCCTCTAGATGGTCTGGCATTGACAACGTATTTGCATAAAAATATTAGCATCCGTCGCATTTCCATTTTTGTAATACTCTTTTCTTCAAAAGATTTTCCACCATCAAAGCCCCCTGCAAATGACTCAAATTTCTCAGCCTCATGATAAAATTATAAACCAATAGATTCATGTAATTGTGGAACCTAAAAACCGAAACACCACAAATCGCCATTACCTTCTTCGTTGAATAATGATATCAAGATGGCCAAACTTACACATACACTGATATCTTCCCCTATGATCACAATTACAATACTTAATTAGTCCGAGATAATTAGGTATACAACCTCCAATCATATTTGAACTTGCAACATTCAAAGAATATACAAATACAAACTTACCATCTTGACAACAAACTAAGAGTTTCTTTCCCAAACTCATCTTCAGCTTAGCAAAATCAACCGCGGAAGGAAGATTCCTTGATATGGAGAATCTATCAAATTTTGAACCCTAGAAATTAAGCATACAGTTGTTAATAATTATTTGTTTCGAAGAAAAAAAAACTGTTTGGTTTTATTTTCTCAAAGGCATACCTTCATGGGCAGATGCAAGTGCTCTTCATGGACTGAGATTGGATTTTGATCGCAGTTTAATACGCAGTCTATAGATGTCACCTTACTAGCTGCACCACAAAAAAGATAAATATTAGTAAGCTTAATTAATGCAAACGAGATAGACGATATTAGAAACTAAGCTCACCTACTTGTGATGCCCCAACAGCAATATTAGTTGATGCCAACCAAGATACTAAGCTTTCTACATCAACATTCATCGTTCCAACTTTGGGTTTTGGTACACTAAGAGATAAGATTTCATCACTCTTTGCGCGATTGACTCCACCAGAAGATTTTGAGCATTTGACAACAACTTGAGGAGCTTCCTGACCCCTCTGTGCTCTGTAAACTCTATCATTCTCAACAAGCTCTGCAACTTTCTTGTTACACAAGTCAGGTCCCGAATCAATAAGATCGTCGACATGTGTCCAGAAAACATTAGGAGATAAACCTCTAGCCCGCCCAACTCTCTTCATCGTCACCAGCCCCTGGAATATAACTCCAACTAAACTCTGAATTTGTCCTGTATTGATGAATTTCACTAGAAGCGGAAGCTGAGACGAGGATGAGAGGTGTGAAATCCCATGAATCATGATCAGGTACTTCATTCCACCATATGACCGTTTTCTGCGAAACCCAAAGAGGACGTAAAGGTTTTCTCAAACATGAAGCAAGAGAGGCTATATCAGCTCCACTCTCATCTAATTCTCTTGTCCATTCATCTAAACGAGCTTCAATAGAGGCTTTCTCAGTCTTGGAAACCCATAGTGGAAGATGTAAACTACAATCCCATTTATCTAACAGTTGTCTTATGTTATCACCATGATCATGATCATCACCAGTGAAACCCTATTCAAAAAAAAAAAAAGATTGTAAAAACAGAGAATGTTTCCTCAAAAAGATAAGAAAAAAAAACAACTTCTTCAACCAATCATTCTCTTGACATCTACTAATGCAGACAACAGACATTTGTAACTCACTGTATCAATGAGCTGATCAGTGTTAGATGATAATTTCTTCAAGTGATTAAATATTGAGCGGTTCAATACACATGACCATATGGGTATGGTTTTGGACATGCTATCCGGAAAACGCTTTCCTTTACGAGTAGAATCAATAATGATACAACCTCCTTTTTCTCCTATCCACTGAAAAAGAAAAAAGTATCTTTTCAAGTGGGCAATCACATCACAACAATGAAAAATGCATAAATTAGTTCTGGGCATTTCGAGACGGGTTTCCCTTTCTCACCCGTATGGATATAAGATAAACTACCCGTTCAAGTTTAAAAAATTTTAAATTATACATAATTTCCTGAACTTTTCCGAAATTAGGCAAAATATTTGTCCCAAAGTTAACGGTTACCCAAATTATTGAGAGTCTGGGAAAAGATTTTTAGTTAAGAAATTTTTCTGAACCCATCCCTTTATCCGAATTTCCCGATGCTTATCGAAATTCCTTTGGGAATTGTTTTTCAACTCCCAAATTAACTCCCATACCTCCTGTCCCGACTTCCGAAATACCCAGGACAAACGATAATGATCTGATTATATAAAAAAAATTGGAAAAAGTCGAAAAGATGGAATTTTATATATACCAGCGAGAAGAGGAAGATGGAGATTGAGACGAGAAGTGTTGAAGGACAAGTTGTTGGTATGACCATCGGTGGATTTGAAGTAGCAAGTAGCGTCGAATCTTGGAGAGTACCAGAGACCACAACGAAGGTTTGCGACGAGAGGAAGTTTCGGCCATAGCTGAGAGATCTCGTTGACGAAGATGGAGTCTTGGTAGATTGATCGAAGAGCGTTGTAGAGGCTGTTGTCTCTTCGCTTTATGCTCCTCGCAGCTCTGTAAATACTGTCTCTTGTCGTCCTCGGCTCTTCCGCCATTGTTTTCTACACCAAAAACACACACCTGCCACTAGTGTAACACCAGTTCTCGGTCACTTTGACCCCTAGGTTTCGCGTCTTAACTTGAACCTCAAGCAACCACACCTGCATAAACTTCCATAACAACTCTATCTCATCATCTCGTTCTCTTTCCTTAACAAATTTTATTCTGATATATTACTAACACATATCATATACTTCACAACATCATCATCATCATAATATATCTCAATATTCTAAGAAACACAATCATATGCATCTTTCACCATCATTTATCTAATCATTCGACTAAAGAAATTAAATGCATAACAAGCTTAATTGAGTATTGGAGAGCCACGAAAATAGTGTTTGGCGGAATCGTGTTTAGAACTGCGTTTTGAAACTGCCATCAGAACTGGGTTTTTGACAGAGTATGATGATGATTTATGGCCAAAAGGAAACGCGGGATTTTACTTTCAAACGAATCAACGTCAGTTCCTATAGATTCCTTGCAGCAAGAACTCTCCAAAGATACCTTGATCTCAATATAAGTCCTTGTAGTTCGCCGAAAACCGCCTCGCAAAACCCTCTCTGTAAAACTGGAAATAAACAAATCAGATTCTGGAAAACAGCGATTAACGCTCAAATTCCAGATCAGTAGTTTACCTTCGAATGGTGAACCGTTAACTTCGGTGGATTACTGAGAAACGGCTTCACTAAACGCCTCCTCGAAACTGGAAAACAGTTTTTGAAACCAAAGCTCAGCTTTGAACAGATTCGCCACTTCAGAATGAAATAGCAATAACACACGGAATATACCTCCAAATCGAGCAAGCGCGGGCGTTATGGAAAGCTGGGAGATAGCTCTTTCCAATGGTGCCAAGATCACGACTTACGTCCTTCTGGTTCGACCGGAAACTGGCCCGAAAAGCGGCTGGTCGCAGCGGTTCTTGGCGGCTGAGGCTGAGGCTGAAGCAATCTTAATAGCCTCTCAATTCCTTTGTACTTTCGGTTTTATGAGAGAAAGAAGATCACAAAATAAGGAAAAAGGAAAAGAAAAAACAAGCAAGAGGAAAGGCGGCGGCACAGGGAATGATAGATGAAGTACGGAGGAAGAATATGGGATAGGTTAACTAAACCAAACCAAACCAAAAAATATTCAGGTTTTTTTTTTCGGTTCATATTAGAGAAAGAAAACAGTCGGTTTATAGATAGATTTCCGTCTGGTGTTTGGTTATGGTTATGGTTATGGTACGGTTTTGCCCACCCTTAATTTGTTTTTGTGGTTTTGCTTACATATGTTTGGCTTTGAGATTAGTATTGATCCTTTTCATTGCTCAAGAGTCAAGATAATTAAGATTAACGCATATCCATAATTTGTGAACAGTGGATATTTTTGATTTTAAATCAAATAGTTTTTATGACAAATTTCATGTTGTACACGAACAAATTCATGTTGTTTCCTAAGTGAAAAAGAGCGAAAATCAACCGACCAACTAATTTGTGTATATCTATCTCTCCACCTATCAATAAAATTAAACAACCAGACCGTAAAATAAAAACAAAAATAATTTTTTTTTTTTTACAGCAAATGCTCCATATATTAGAATTAAACTCCAAAAAAGCTAAGTTCGAAAGCCCGTCAATATGGAAGAATAGAATCTACATGGAAGAAAACCATACCACGAACTTGAGCGCTCTTAGCTAGACGATCAGCTCGAACATTAAACGTAGAATAAAAGCTATAGAAAATGATGAAAATTAAAACGCAAAAACTCAAATTCCTCCATTTTTGTGGATAAAACCGACCATTTTTCATCTTCCTCTATTAGATTACCAACTGTAGACGGTCTGTCTCAAAAACCAAGGAAGAGAATTTGTCTCAAAGACCAAATTAGCGACTTCCATCTTCAAGCTCAAGTATAAATCCTCCACCTGATGTTAATCCCTCTCGCACCCAGGAGGCATCCACTTGACACCTCGAGTATAAGGATTTGTCTTCATTATGTCTTGTCGTCACACTTGATGCATGTGTGCTTGGTGTCTGTGTGATACTCTGTACTTCGCGATCCTCTGAATTTTTTTGAGCAACTTTCCAGGATTTTGCTTCTTGCATAGCTAGCTCCAAAATATCTATTGGCAAAGTATCTTTATCATTGAATACCTTGTCATTTCTAGTCTTCCATGTATACCATAAAATCCAGGGGAACACCTCCAGCGTCTTTGCAGCCACTACTTGCTCAGAAGCTCGCATTAGAAGGTGAGCAAAATTTTGGGAAACTATTGTGCACGGGAAAATACCCGGATGGGAAGGGATCACACTTAGTACCCATGTTTGTAGCGCTGTGGAACATTCAAAGAGTACATGATTAATTGATTCTTCTTCTGCTCTGCAGCATTTGCACCAACGATAAGTCCCACAGTGACGATTCACCAATTGGCAATTAGTTGCCATACATCCCGAAAGAGCCTGCCATATGAAGTGTTTTATCTTCCGAGAAGTCTTTAGTGACCAGATTTTACTCTTCAGAAGAGTAAAGTTTGGTTCTCGAACCGGTGGCATACCTTCTTCTTCTCGCATTTGAATTGCTAGTTCATATCCGATCTTGACTGAATACATTCCAAACTTGGAGTAAGCCCACATGAACTTATCTAGCTTATATGACCTACTTGGTCTGATACTCTATATAGCGGAATATCTTCCGAATCAAACAACTGGTTTAATAAATTGATCCGCCATTCGGAAGTAGCCGGGTTGATTAGATGGTGCACATATAGGTCCAGATCTTGCCAATCGCCATTGACCAGAGCTGGCCGAGGTGGACATACCGGGATCCAGTTATCATACCACACTTTTGTACTTATCCCGAAATTTATTGATCTCCTTAATCCCTTTTGGAGTAGTTCGCGTGCAGGCATAATATTTCGCCATTCGTAAGATGGGTTATTTGTCTTTCCAACGTCTAGCGGCGTCGAATACCGATAGTATCAACAATAATAATAAGAATTAAATATAGAATTGTGATTGTAAAATAAAAATTATTGTGAAAAACGGTGTTACTCATAAAAATAAGAATCAGGTCGTAAAATAAAAAATTATTAACAAATTGATTTAAAATGATAATTTCCTATTTTAGAATTTGTGGATAGTAGATATTCGTGGTAAATCAAATACTTTTTTGACTAATTTCATGTACTTGTGACAAATTCATGTTGTTTCCTACGTGAAAAAGGAGTGAGAATCAACCGACAAGTAATTACATACATATCTCTATCAGACTATCTCCATGTATCAGTAAAATAAATCAATCAGGTCGTAAATATAATAACAAAAATAAGAATTTAACATTCATATCTTTAGCTCACTTATCAACGGCGGCCAAAGAAAAATCTTATACCGTGTTGTAAAAAATTTAATTTAATATTTATTATTGATTTATGTTATAAGATTATATATGGCAAATCGTGTTATCAAAGAGAGTTTATCTGAAAAACAAATAATTTTTTTTTTTTTACAAAGGGTAACAAACAAAGAAATTGTTGAAATAGGAGTGAAAGTGGCTACCGACAAATGAAGAAATAAATAGAGATCAAATAGTATTAGACAAGCCCAATACAAGTCCAAATGTATGAAGAAAGCCTATATGTCTAGGATTAGAAACAAGTGATAGTAGTATAAATATTTATTTTAGAGAACGTTTATTGTTACTTGAGAGTTGCCAAAAAACAACTCTTCCTTTACCAATTTATATGAATCAATCGAACTTATTATGATATTGGTGACGATCTAAAGTCTTTCCCTTTTACTTTCTTTGCACATTAACAAAGCTCCTTGATGAGTTATTTACGTTTTACATCTATCTTTTAATAAAGCTCTTTGAGCTTGAATCTATCACTGTTTTGAAAATGCTTTCATGGTATCAGAGCTTCAGTCGATTGGGATCAATGGGTCTGCTGCAACTGAAAAACAGCAACCTCTCCGCCGTTTCTATGCCACCTGCGCTACGCTGATGTGAAGGGTTACACCCATCTTCGGTAGAACGAGTCAACAGAGAAGAGATTTAGGGGTTTCGAGGCAAGGAAGTCCAAATCCAGAAAAAGGTACAACTTTTGTGAGAAAAAACATGAGTCTCTTACTTCTGCAGCACAAAAGAAGATTGTGCTTGTCGCTGTCTCTTCTTCACAACCTCACAGTCATCCACGGTATGTCTCTATTGTTCATCTGAGATAGAACAAGGAAGGAACAAATGCCGCTTGATAGATTGGTGGTTTTGGGGATTGTTTGGTAGTTTTGCTGGCTGCTTTAGATCAATAGGCATGGAATCAAGAAGCTAGAATGCAAATAGGACTGATTTGGGTTCGATAAAGATGATTTGATGGCTGCAAGTTTCTGTTTACTCTGAGCGCACACCAAGTGTTTGGTAAAATGCCATGAAGAAAACCAGAGCGATTAGAGAGCAGTTTTCAGTCGGTGAAGGGATAGGAGACATAAAGTTGTTAGGATTTCAAAAGATTGTGAGCACACTCTCATTTGCTAAGTGATGGGTAAGGAAAAACCCAGAATTTTGTGAGGAACAATGGTCAAAAATACCTCTGAGGGACTATACTAAACTCTCCAAGTACAAAGATACCTTTGAGTGAGTCATGATAGATCTCCAAGTATAGGCCAAAACTTTCATTTGGTTTTGTAGTCTACTGTTTCCTCTCTCCACTGAGAATTAAGAAATATGTTGACATCTTCATGTGATGCTTCCACTCTTCATATTTCTGCCCAAGCCGATTCATTTGCAGTTTCAAACTTGGAGTAGATGTTCCACCCACGGCAAGTTTGCGGGGGAATATTGGACAAGCCCAATACAAGTCCAAATGTATGAAGAAAGCCCATGTGTATAGGGTTAGAAGCAAATGATATTAGTATAAATATCTATCTTAGAGAACATTTTTGTAACCTTGAGAGTTGCCAAAAAGCAACTCTTCCTTTATCAATTTATATGAATCAATCGAACCTATTTTGATATTGGTGACAATCTAAAGTATTTCCCTTTTACTTTCTTTGCACATCAATAAAGCTCCTTGATGAGCTATTTACGTTTTACATCTATCTTTTAATAAAGCTCTTTGAGCTTTAATCTATCACTGTTTTGAAAATGCTTTCATGGTATCAGAGCTTCAGTCGATTGGGATCAATGGGTCTGCTGCAACTGAAAAACAGCAACCTCTCCGCCGTTTCTATGCCACCTGCGCTACGCTGATGTGAAGGGTTACACCCATCTTCGGTAGAACGAGTCAACAGAGAAGAGATTTAGGGGTTTCGAGGCAAGGAAGTCCAAATCCAGAAAAAGGTACAACTTTTGTGAG